>CM067849.1:15600000-16833977 GCA_034638295.1 Phortica okadai
TTAATTGAAAAGCATTGAAGAAAATCAAAGTTGAATGCCAAATTTATCGATTAATGCGCCATAATGAAAGCACTAACAGAACAATTGTGATATAAGCAATTAGCAACAATTCATTTAAAATGATAATTTGGTATTAAATTAATGTTGATGATGACTTCGCGCCGAAATTGTAACTTAACCGGAACCGCGCCTGTGCCAAGCCAAGCGGAAATTCACGAACGCGCGCTCACGAACTTTGGCATTGAGTGAGGGCGAGGACGAGCAGCACAATGTCGACTCGGCACACTTGAGTGCGAGCAAGAACCTGCCAACTGATATGCGACACCCTCAACCACATAGAGACTGAGTGAGAAGGCAATAGTTAAAGAGAGCGTGCGTACTCATTTGCTTTGCTTTGCTTTATGTGAAGCTTTGCTGACTGCGAACGTCCCCCGCCCACATCAAACACATCAACACGACCAACGCAATAATGAAAACGAAACACTTTGAAACAAAAAGGAATCGAACGAACACACGTTCATTACACTCACGACTGCCGCTGCTGCTGCTGTCGTCGGCGTTGCTTCTGCTGCTGCTGCTGCAGCAACTTACCTGAAAATTAATCGTCGCCGTCACTGCGCGCATTGACTCTGCATAATTTCTTAAAATATTCTCATTTTGCAAACAATTCTGTCGCCATTCAAAGAGACTATCCAAACGACCTATACAACTTTCGCAGATGTTTTTGGGCAAATAATCGTCCTTGGATATCTGTAAGCATAAAACCGATTTAAGTTATTAAGCTTTGTTAAATCAACCCCCATTTGAACGCATACATTTGACGGCATCAGTGAACGCAGCTTGTAGAGCAAATTTCGGTCTTCGGCCGTCTTCTCGAAAAGATGAATTTTGGCGGGACCATTTCGTATTGCACAAAAACGGCAAAGCTCCGCAAAGGTCGTAAAATTTAGATCACCCTCGTAAATGTTAATGTGTGTTGCTGTTGTTGTGTGAGAGAGTTGCTGTTGTGGATGCTGCTGCGGTTGGTGGTGGTGTGTGTGATGATGTTGCTGCTGTTGTTGTTGTTCCTGTTGTTGATTGCCGGTATTCAACATAACTGGCAACTTTTACTTCCGATTTTTCTATTGTTTGCTGCGTTTAGAGTTCTTATGATATTTTTTTACATATTGACTTGTAAGTTTTGAGCTTCGAAACTGTAAAAGACATTGAAATGTTTAAATTTTCATACCTTTCATATGGTTTCACATATGGTGCCTCAAAGTATGCAATGCATTTTTTTCGCTGTGTACACAAAAAAGCCAAATAGAAGAAGAAGAAGAACAAGTATAAACCGGAAACTGGCGCGCATACGAAATTGCAAAACCTTTTGATGTTTTGCAGCACGCAACACTTATGTGCCCAACCCAACCTAATCCAACCCAACCGAAATAATCCCACCCACAGCCAACTGACAATAACTAAGCCAAAGTGCATAGGTATAGAAAGGATTGTTGGCGCTCACATAGACTATATGAGGGTATGCTTGATGTGTGTAGCAACAGTGTGTCAGTTAGTCCGTGTGTGTGAGTGTAAGCTTAAGGCTACGTATGTGTTGGTTGGGCCTGATGTGTTGGCGTGTGCGTGTGTGTGTGCGTGCATGTTAGTTGCGCGCTGCGTAAGCAAATTCATAGTTTGCCGGAATATACATAGTTGCTTGTTTTTTTGTTTTTGTGTGTTTCGCGAATAACTGACCACCCACTAACCTTGGTGAAAAATCGATAGAATGCAATTTTACATGCAAAAATAAATTTTACTTACGCATTCAATGCATTTAATTAATTAGCTTAATTAGCATTAACGTTAGCAACATTGACGAAGCGGTCATCAATTGACACGAACACATACGCAACGTTTGAGCTTAAAGACAACATGTTTATGCCACAATTTTCCTTCCGTTGCGCTCTTCCTTGTTTTTGGTTTCGCATCAAAACATTTGCAGCATAATTTATTGAAGCACCTTTTTTTTTTGTATTATTTTTAGTTACTGATTTCGTTTTTTTATTTTTGTTTTTTTTTTTTATTATTTTTCTTTACTCGTTTTTATGCACACACATAAATTTATGCCGAAAACGCGCACAAGTATAGTGAAAATGTCATTAGAAGTGCAGTCGGGCACGGAAAACGAGCCGTGACCGGGCCACCAACTGACGTTGCTGCAAGCGTGGTGCCAACGCACGCACACATACACACACACACGCACGCACGAACCAATCAACCAATGAACTTACGAACGACCGACCGACAAAGCGGTGAAACGAGCCCCACGAACGGCGAGTGAGTGAACGACAGCAACAACAGTTAAATGCAACGCGTTAAATTGACGCTGCTGCACACGCTGGCGCCTCAACTTCGTCGATTCGTTTTTTGGTGGGTTCGGCAAAACGGCGAAGCTTGTATAGGAAACGATGACATTGCAACCAAACAAACGAAAAAAAAAAAAACAAACAACACACACACACACACACACACACACACACATACAAACAAGCATGTATTGTATACACACATTCTGACAAACGCGCAAAACGGAGAAATTTTTTTTTATTCGAATGAATTTTTTTGTTATAAATGCATTATTTTTATGGGTCAGTAAGACTTATAAAAGAAACAGAGAATAAAAAATGAATAGAACATACAGCACACCCACAGGCTATGCAACAGGTTCACCAATAAATTAAATAATGCGAAGGTTGCCAGTGAGCGTGGAGTGTGCCGAAAGAGTTAGAGCGGCCGGGAGGAATGAAATAAAAAACACTTTTCAATTTCAATTATAATTTATGCCTCTGGTGGCTCCTCAGCTGGAGGTTCTTCAGCTGGCGGCTCTTCAGCTGGTGGCTCTTCAGCAGGTGGTTCTTCAGTAGGTGGCTCTTCAGCAGGTGGCTCCTCAGTTGGTGCTTCTTCAGCTGGCGGTTCCTCTACTGGTGGTGGTTCTTCAACTGCCGGAGCAGGTGGCTCATCAACTGGCGCCGGTGGCGGTGGTGGTGGTGGTGCCGGTGCTGTTTCTGCGACTGCTTCCTCAGCCGCCGGTGCCTCAACTGGAACGGTCTCTGGAACGTCATCAGCTGGCTCGTCGTCATACTGCACTGGACCTGAACCAAATTCCACATCAGATCCCATCATGCCAAGTTGTCCACCGCTGCCCTCTTCTTCACCTTCCTCATGCATATCAACTAATTGCTTGGCTTCTTTGGCCACCTCCTCCTCTTCCTCCTCCGGCAGCACTTCCTCATAAACAATAACCTCTTTCCAGATAATCTCTTCGTCTTCACATACCTTCTCTTGATCTTGTCCCTCCAAACGTTTGTTCAGATCAATTGATGGTATACACGGCTCTGTGCGCTCGAAGCCGCCACAAGTGACACATGACGAGGATGTTATTAACATCGATGAATGCGGTGAGGTTGTCGAAAGCGGCGATGAATGAGATTCGCTTGATTTGTAAGGCTTTCGCGGCACAGCTCCCTTCGCTGGCGATGCATACGATATGACAGTTTGTTGTGCTCGCTGTTGTAAATTTAGGTCTGGCTTCGGCATGCATTGATTGCTTATAATGGGCACTGTACTGTTGCTACGATGCAAATAGTCTGCTACCTTGACACGCCAATTTTCATCTGTGCAGTCCACATTTTGCAGAATCCCATAGATCTCGCTCAGGAGTGGCTTCAGCATTGGCCGATTACAAAAGTTTGGCTTATCGAAAAACGGTGTCGGTTCGTGTATATCTGGAGATTGTTATAGATTATTTTATTGTTTTTAATAACACTTTTATGTTTCTACCCACAATTTGGAAATATAAAGTTTATTTCACGTGCTACATCTCCCTTTTGTTTGGTTACGTGTACATTGCGCTCCATCTCCGTGGCAGAAGTGCTGTGAGTGCGAAGCGTTCATAAATTGTTTGTGTAAGTACTATGCAACTTACAAATAGCAAATCATTATATTCAACAACTCCTCCACAGCATTCTCTTTGGTTAATATGAACGCCTCGACAGGTCCTTTCGACAATAGTATAACATCAAGCATAAAGCCCTCCTCTTCTGAGCTGTTGGCATAGAACTCGGCCGCTAGCTCTGGTGAAAATATCAACTTGCGTTGTCCTTGTATCTGAAAATCTTCTGCAAGCAACTTCAATAACACCGGTTTGCGTTTGTGTATGTAATCGGTTTTTAAAATCAACAAAGTGTTTTCAAACATTTTGTTCAATGTGTTTTAAAAAATAAATTCTCTTATGTACATAAAATACTTTCTTCAAATATGTATAATTTGCTTGAGTGGAAAAGACAAGATTTGTTAGTTTATATTTTTTTTATTTCTTTTTTATTTTTGCTCCAATGGCCTTACAAACTAATTTTAACATTTACATTTCATTTCAAGATCTTTATTTCATTCTTTTTCTTTTTAAGTTCATTGGACTAATTGGGACATCTTCGCTTTCTCATATGTCTTCCATTACGTTTTTATATGTAAAAAAAAATTAATGCTTACTTTAAGTGTTTTTTTTTCTTTTCAGCCAATTTTTCGTAATTATCTTCATTAAGGTATATCACCATAAAACAGCACGCACTCTGCATATAAACCAAACAATAAATCATATACATGTGACTGTGACAGTTTAAAATATGTTTTTTTTTAAGAAATATTATGTCGCAGAATAAAATTTTGATAGAAAAAAAGCTCCAACGCATCACAACTCGTACCTCAGACGGTACGCAATACAAGTTTTAAAACGCTTAAGCTGCAATGAAGGTAACACGTTAAAAATATATTTTAAAAAGTTAATATTTGCTCATCATACCCATTATTTTGACAAAAGCAAGATCAGATTTCTCATTGTCGAAGCATTTGCCGATCTGCGCGCAGATATGCGACTCATCCAAGTTAGGTTTCTCAGAGAGATGCATGATGCTGATACCATAAATCGAAATCATTTCCGAGCACTAAAAGTATAAAAAACGAAATATTTAATTCGAACAAATTCATATATAGCACTTGAATTCAACTTACAATGGTGTAATATTTGCCAGGCAAATTATTACAGGCTGCGCTGGCCATGTCCTGTGCAGTTATGCTCTTCGGTTCAGTGTGTGCTCTGAGGTATGGCAACAGAGCCTGACTGGCGCCGTGACAAACGCCACATTCAATGACCTCATCTACACAAAAATGATGCCATTAATTGGTGTCGATGCATGTTAAAAAATATAATAATCATACCTGTGACAGCTTTATTGAGACCAGCAAAGCACAACATCATCTTCTGGCACAGCTCCTTTGGCGGCACGCTGCCAATCAACGAAATAATAGCGTTTGCATACTGCTCCACAAATTTGTCACAGCTCTTCGAGATCGTTTTTGGCATACGGTCGCAAATTCCTTCAATGGCACGTTTAATTTCATCTTGTTCGGTTTTGTTCTTCAGTTCGATCTCCAATTTGGTCATGACAAATTCGCAAAGCACACACGTTGGTGGATCTTTGACGGTTATATCGTTGCCAGTGAGACGCTCCAATGTGGCATCAAACTTTGGCAAAGCAATCACATCGTATTTCAGTGCTTCATCAATTTCAACTGTAAACAATTTGTATTAAGTTAATTAAAAAGTGTTTATTTTAAATTTCAAATCACTTACGATCTTCTTGTTCGCTGCTGATGCACAAACCAATCTCTCGGCAAATAAGTTTGGGTTCCAATTCCTTGAGGAGTAGCTCTGCAATGGTGTCGCCGTATTTATCGACATACTTGTGGCACTTGGGCCGTATGGTTTTCTTGAGTCTATCGCAACCCTGTTCGAGGGCCTTCTTGATGTCATCCTTTGTAGTGTGCTTGTTGATGCGCTTCTCGGCTTCCTTCACAATCTCCTCACAAATCAGACAATTCGGTGTCACGGAATCAAAGTCTTGGCCGAATGAAATCTGCAAGGGCATTTCGTCACTGCCGCCATAAATTTCATTGAAATAGGAATGATCAATGGTACGTTCATCACTCTCGCTCTCGTCAGATCCTAGACCGAAGTCATCAAGGGAATCGCCGCTCTTTTCACATAACTTCAGTTCAACGCAAATCTCTTGCGGTTTGAAGTCGGTTATGAGCATATCGACCAGTTCGTTCGTATAAGTTTGTACAAAGTCAGTGCATTCACTGCGTAGTTTATTGGGCACATGTGAGCACAGATTGGCCAACACCCGCTTGATATTGCTCTTCGATTTGTCGTCTCTAATCTTTTCTTGTGCCTGTTGCACAGCGAATAAACAGAGTGGACATGTTGGCTTATCTTGCTCATCAATTTTCACTGGACTGAAGACCTCAAAGTCTTTCACATTCTTTGGGCACATCTGCATAATGGGACAGATGCTACGTGGGTCCAAGCCTTGTATAAGCAAAGCAATTACAGCTTCGCTGTACATATCCACGAAGTTGTGGCATTGACCGCGTACGCCATTTGGCATCTTGTCGCAGACGGTATTCACAGCCGTTTTGATTTCATCTTCGGTGGCTGGTGTGGCCAAAGTTTCCTGAACAAAGTGTAGGAAGTATTCACAAATTGTGCACAGTTCACCGTTCTTAACAAGCATGCTGGGATTGGCAGCACCCATTAGGTGATCAATTGGCAGCACCATGCTTTGGAGTTCATCCTGAGTGAATTTCGGCTCATTTTGACCGAGCAATTTACGATGCTCTGTTGGTCGTGGCAACTTTTCGATGGTCACTTCAATCTTGGCTGGTGGGAATACAGGCAACAGTGGCATAATTGGACGATCGAACGTCTTACTGTCACCCTTCGGGCAAACACCAATTATGAAACATGCACCATTGGCATCCAAATTACTGACCAAAGACTCGTATATGATATGATAGTATTGATCGACAATGCTTAGACATTCAGCGGAAAAGTTTTTGGTCTGCTTGCACAAGCCTTCCATTACTTGTTTGAATTCTGCCTCAGTAGTGTTGGCTACGAGTAAATCGCGTAGATGATGCACCAACTGCTGGCACAATTCACATGGTATGTCATCGTTGCCACTATCGAACACAACAAGTTCTTCAGTGGGCTCTACCTTGAGATCTTCTTCGTGTTGATGGTATTTGGATGCGCAAACGCCGGACAAATGACAGATGCCATCAGCGCTCAAATGTTGCTTCATGTGATCATAGATGTCATTAAAATAGGTGAGCACAATATTAGCGCAGGCATCTGAGAAAGATGACAGATCACCGCACAAATGTAAAAGGTTCTCCAACATATCATCGCGATTAGTTGCTTCGAATTTCTGCATCAAATGATTTGATAGCTGGTTACAGTTGCCACAGGAGAGTGCACGTTTGTCATCTGCTTTTGGCACAGCGGCCTTTTGATCTGGCTTCTCCTCATATGTGTCATCGAGCGCACCAGCATAGGCTTCCAGCAAAAGTTTATCAATTTTAGCATTATTGCAGAGACCTGCAACCGAGCATACTTGCTGTAATATAAGAAAATATGTTATTAAAAGTAAATTAACGTTTTCTTATTTCTTTATCACTTACATCCGGATTCATTTGTGACGAGAGCGCCTCAATCAACTCGGGTATGAAGTCATCGGCCAGTTTCGAGCACTCTTTCTTTATCAGTTTAATGGGTATAAGATTGCAAGAGCCCTCAAAGACTTCCTTCAGCTCTTCTTCTGTTTCATTGCTGCGTAGTTGATCACGCGCTTGCGTCACCATATCCTTACAAATCTTACAAATTGAATCGGTGTCCACGGGCACGGCTTGTTTCTCCCAAACAGTTTGGATGCAATGGTTCACGGCACGACAATTCTTGGCATTACTATATGTAACAATGGAAACAATGCAAATGTTAGACAAAGAGTAATAACATAAATAGATAAGATAATATTTTAATAGAATAAAGATGTTTACACAATCAGCCAGCCAATGCGTATGTAGGCGCAACCACAGATAGCCCGCGTATTAGCGGCTAAGGCATTGAACAGTTAGTTTGATAAAACTTCGTTTGAATGGCATCAAATGACCCGCATTCGTAATCGGAAGCGGCTAAGCAACAAATAAACAAAAAATGCAATGGTCAGCAGTGAGTCCAGAGTCCAAACCGGTCGAACGCAAAGGAAATGTGTCGCTTGAAAACACGCTGATTATCAACAATACCGTCGATTAATGACAATTCGCCCTCCCCAACGGGGACTTACTGACTCGGACGGTTAAAAAGCTGATGAAGCGTTTAATTCAACTTAATCAAACCGAAATTCAATGACTCAAAAAATTGCATTATCGCTGCGAAAAAGTGTTAATTTTTTTTGTCAGTCTTTGAATATATAAAATAAAAAAACACAATTGCAAGCATTGATAAAAAAATGAAAAATATGATAAAAGAACAACAAACAAAAGCAAATGTTTTTGCACGATAAACGAATTTTTTATTGCGACTGTAATCAAATTAAAATGCGTACTTTCTTTCATTTTGTTTATTATTGTAATAACAAAAACAGCAAAAAGTTGACAAACATTTGTATCTCCAAGAGTAAATTGCACAAAATCAAATTATTTGAGAAATATTTTCAATTGTTAATGGGGGAAAAAACTCTAGACGTGCTCTAAAGCACATTCCATGGATTCAAGTTAGAATTGTGTGACTTTTAGCTGACACTTGCTGAATTTGAAATCTCCATGCATATGTGAGTAATATCAGTTGGTACATAAACATTAGCTGATGATTTCAAAGAATTCCGACAGATATGATATATTGTATAAACCGCGATTAATTTTTATAAAGTTAAATTCTTGGATTTTATTTATTTATTTTTCTTTTAATGTGGAAGTCTGGATCAGCCACAAATGTATACTTTGTTGCTTTTGCCGTATTTTATGGCATATGTCTTGATGTATTGTATTGAATGTGAATGAAACTTGATTCAGTTGCTTATCGTTTAAAAATATATGACTAAATAAGCTAAAACAGCTGCAAAAGTAAAATGGCGAAAAAAAATGTTTGTTTTTTTTTTCTTCATATTAATGAATAATTCAAAAATCGCACGCAACAAAAATGCGAACAATAAATGTACAAGAAAATAACTAAACTGCAATTGTGGCAAACAACAAGCAAGTGAATGCAACAACAAACCGCCTCGCTGCCACGCCCCTCATGACAGCGCGTCATGCTATCACAAATCATACACAAACCAAGCCAAACTAAACAAATGATGATTAAAAAAAAACAAATACTTTGATATTAGTCATACCGAATGCAAAAAAAGTTAGCTGGAAGCTAAAGAGCTGCGGTTAATTTAATTATTCAAAATAAGTTTAAAACGCCGCTGAGAAATACGAAAATATACATATGCAAAAAGGGCGAATCACATTACAAAAGCGAATGACTAACAAAAAGAAAATGGTCGCACAACTACAATAAAAATAATAACAAATTGAAACTGTAAATAAAAAGCAAAACCAATTATTGAAGAGGTTATCAGCTTAATAGAGTAAGAGATTGTGAGAGGGGAATTAGAACATGTTATGAGCAACGCAAAATTATCAACTGATTTCTTATCATGTTTCTTATATTTTCCGTACTAGCAAATTATTTATATAAACAATCATAATAAATAACATTTTTTAAGCTACTTTTAACACAAAGACTACTAAAGCACAAAAACAACAACAAAGAATGGGTTAAGTGAACAGCAAGAATGGCATTGTGGCATTTTTGACGCAGATACTTTTGAGTCTATGACTTCTAGAGGGTTCAATGGCGACAACTGCACTGTTTTTGCGTCTATACAGACGGTACAGATACGATAAAAACTTTTGTGTTTTTCGAGAAAATTTGTTTTGCATTGTTTTTTTATTTACTCGATTTGCACATTCACTAATACTCGAGCACGCATGTCACGAGTGACAAAGCAATTTTTATCATTTTACTTTTTGCTTATTGCGTTTTCCATGCAAGCTATGATGAGCGGTTGTGGGGATTGTGTCAGAGTGTGTGTGTGTGTGGGATGTGGTAATATTTTTCATTCGTGGCCATAACTCACCTAAGGTTGCTGCACCAGTAGCTGGGTCCCCAGGTGCACTGTTTTGCGCCGAATAAATGTTGGCCGCCACTGAGCGGCGTTGCACTCACTGCAAATTCACAATAGAAGAACAAAATCAAATAGAAAATGGGTGTAAATATTAGTTTTTACAATAAAAATAACACATATGCGGAAATAGAAACAAAGACGCAAAAAAAATTTTCACAAAAATATTACTCACCGCATATGATGAGCGCAAAAATGGCACAGAGGCCAATGTTGAAATAACGCATTCTGAATTAACTCTTGTTAAACACTTTTATTTTATTATTGCACTACAAAAATAATTATTAACAATTTTGGTTGAGCAATTTGTTTGAAGTTTTGTGGGAAGAACTTTATCCCAAAGATGCGAACTGAACAGCAGTTGAAAGCGGAATGAATTCAGTCGATGCAAAACCACCAAACCATAAAATGACGCGTAACAAAGAGCAAATTCGCTCTGAGAATCCCTTTCGTTCAGTATGGTTTTTGAGACAATTTCTCGAGTTATAGAATTCTTGCATGCGCACAAACAAATAATTGCAAAATTTGCGTTATCAGAGACCAAAAAAAGATACAATTGCAGGTGTATTTAGTCAACCTGTCAAAAGAGAGCCAAGTCAAGTGCCAAAAATAGCTCAAGAGTGTCACATTGGCGCAAAAGCGTCCACGACTAGAAGAAGAAGAAAGACAAAAAATTTCCGTTGAATGGAAGAACAACACAAGTCACAAGGAAATGTAGTGCGACTTATGTTAAACCAATACAGCACTTGTGGATCACAATTTTAAACAATTTTGACGCCTGTTGGTGATAGACGACGCACTGTGTGTTGAAAAAATGAAAACAAAACACAAACTCACCATGGCAGAAGAAGAAAAGTCCACATCTGACGCAAACGAGCCCAAATTTGTTGAAAAATGTCACATTGGCGCAAAAGCGTCCTCGGCCAGAAGAAGAAGATAGACGGAAAACTGCCGTGAAATGGAGGAACAAGACAAGTCACAAGGAAAAGTAGTGCAACATATGCCAAGCCAATACTGCACTTGTGGTTCATAATGAATTTTAAAATGACTCAAATCCGTATAATTTCACGCGAAAATATCGCACAACTCAAAAAACTTGATAAATTAAATAAGTTAGGAAAACTGCAATGAATAATGAAGACAGGTATTTATTTTTGTGACAATTTCACGCAAAATAATTGAAAAAAGACACTAAAAATTTTGAGTTGGAGCATGTTCACTTGAAATATATTGGATGTTGAGTCATTCAAGCATAAAAAAATATGAAAAACAACGTTTCGCATTTGCGAGAAACGAAGACGAGCCAGAATTGCTCAAAAGTGACAAAGTTGGCGCACAAGCGTCCGCGAAATTCTTCTTCTTTTTTTAAAAGGGGTGGTAGAAAACTTGCCTTTTTTCTGGCAACGGGACATATGTCATAGAGTGCACATGGGACATAGGACAAACCACCTTCAAATTTGAAAAAAATTAGTGTTTAACAAAGTACCAATTTCTCATCGTTCCTGGAACATATCATTCCATACTAAGTGCTGCCACTCCTTACGAGAAAATTAAATTTACCACTTTAGGCAGACAATATGTTACTTCTACATTAAAGTTAAAAAATTAGAAAACAAGATAAGTACGAACAAGAATTTTTCGATTTAGTTTTTAGAAAGCATACTGAAAAAGGGTTAGTCTTACTCGGAAAAAGTTGAAGAGGCAGCACTGAAAAATTGAAATCAAATATCCGCCAAATTGCAACTCTTCATGTTCAAGTGTCGCTGAGCTGAAAAATACACAACGCAATATACTTGATTGTTCGCTTACAAAAAGCTGACGTATGATGTGTTTCCTCTCACAAAGCTGCATGCTACGCAAACAACGGCGTTTGAAACTGATTGATAAAACGTTTTTATTTTCTGTATGATTCTTTTTTTTAGCGTGGGTGTGTACAACGGTTAAACAAATTGAACACATATTTCCACTTTTGTGCCAACTAATTGCAGCTGCCAACGTCACAAATTGTGTCGAGAACTTAACAAATTTGTCCTTGAACTCTCGCGTTTATTAAGAAACATTTTTGCGCAAGCGATTTAAGAGATGTTGTCATAAAATAATGCATAAAATCATGCGCTTAATGGCACAACATGAAAATTCTAAAATTATTGTCCACAGCAAAACCGATACAACAAAAAAAAAAAAAACCAAAAAAAAACATCAACAAAAAATGCTTGATTGATGCGCGTTCATTGTGAGATTGAAGTAATTGTTTATTTTAAAGTTGTTGTTGGGTTTTGTATTATTTGTTTGCAAAGCTTATTTTGATTTTTCATCAGCATGAGAAAATGCATTTTAATTGTTTGTTGTCGTTGTAAATTTATCGTTTTGTTAAATAGAAAATAATTATGAATGCAAAGCTTATCAAAAAGTGATTATTTGTTTGGAGACAATTTAAGCCAAAGAAGTTTTATTATTTCTAAAAGATTCTTTGGTAGATTATGTAATTTTAATTGAGGAAACTACGTTTTCATTTAAAGTCGAAAAAAACATTCAAATTACAATAAATTGAGGTCATGTAATCTTTTGTGCTGTTATACTGTTGCATAAACACGTTCTGAAGAGCTGAAGTCGTGGACAAAACTACAAAAGTAAACTTCTAACAACTTGAAAGTTCAATGTTAAATAGCTGAATAAATATACAGAATGATAAATCGATTGATATCTGTTAGCACTTGCTGTATAAACAAGTTCTTTTGCAGATGGTTGTATTTTGCATAAAGATATATATAAAGTAAAAAGATACCCTACTTTGCACATATGCTGAAATAACTCTTAACCACAACACATAATAACCAAAAAAGCGATAAACAATGCAAATAAAACTAATACAATTTTAGAACATTAACTGACGATCAACAGCTGAGGTCACGGCGTTTGCTCAATCTGCCAAGTTCGAGCGAGACGAATGCTATCGCATTTCGAAGTCAGCAGTCAATCATAGAATCATGCAAACGCCCCGGTTTGAGTGAATATGTAAAAGCCAACATTAGACGAAGCGCACCAAAACGAACCGCAGCAAGTCAAACTGCCACGCCCCACACCGCACCCCACCGCTCCGCATTGCCTCAAGCTAAGTGAATTCGAGTCAAGTGAAGTCAATCGTTCGTTTTGCGTTTTTATGGCTTTAGAAGGAAACTTGAATTGCGAATTTTGCAGTTCGGTATTTAGTTCTTTAATAAATTTAATAGCAACATTGGCCAATGCAGCGGCGCGATAATGATAGTAAAATCAATTTGCGCAAATAACGACTTTTTTTTTTTGATTTTTGCAAACTTTATGTTGGCCGCTGACGTTGACATTGACTGAAGCCAAATTGTGTGAGTTGGCAGCTGAAGCTAAGGTTGATGCTGAGTCTGAGCCGGACTGTGAGACAAACATTAAAAGTGAATTGTTTTAGAGTGTCTGCGCGGCCAAAAACTGTTTCAAGTTCATAATAAATTGCGCAATTTATTTAAGTTTTCCAAACATTTAGTTGTAGTTTTCCTAACCTTGCCTAAGCACCTAACTTATGTTCAAATTAAAAACGCATAAATGACGTCTTAAGACCCAAAACAAGAAACTCATTCACAAGACGCGGCCTATTTTCTTTTGCGGCGAGGTCTTCGTGACGCAAATGCCATAACTCATATCTCTAAGATACACTGACTGCACGCATAAAATATAATTTTTATAATTGTCTGCGTAATGAGTTGAAATTTGAAGTCGTTTGTCGCTTGCAAGTCTTTGAGAGACCCCACAATTAAGGCTTTCTAAAATTGTGTGCAACATCCGTTTCCACATTTCATCAAATCTAATTTATACAATTGCCAAATTAATGCGCTCACATAAAATTGAAAAAAAAAAATTAAAAAAAAAGTTTGGCGCTTAAATCTTTTGTTTTGTTTTGCATTCTATATGACATAGAAGACAATAATAACAACAACAACCGCTAACAAATTTCATATCGATGCGGAAATGAACTTGACCTTTATCATTTATCGTGGTAGCAATAAAATTCAACATCGGCTGCGAACCGAACAAAAAATAACAAAAACAACAAACTAAAGTTAATAAATTCGTCTAAGAAAAACACTTCCACGTTGTGCGCCAAAACAAAAGACGAACAAGAAATCAAAACGAAATGCGTGTTAATCGATAACAAAAAAATCAACAACAATAACAACAACAATCACAAAATCGCATAAGATACAGTTAAAAGCTGAAGGCTTCTACCGTTGTTGCTGTGTGTCTGATCAAGCAGAAGATCAGCGAAGAAGAGCAACAGCGGTCGACCTCCCTCTAACCGGCAACGAATCGAGCAACGCCGCTTGCACTGACCCATTGAACTGCTTCGTTCGCTTCGCAGTTATGCAAAAGATTGATTCTGTTTGATTTAACATTCAAGTTCAGTGTCACAACGTTGACTTTGATACAAATTATGCGAAATCGAAGTATAACAAAATGTCGTATTATTTCATTGATAACATTGAATCGTCGATTGAAGGCAACATTAGAAGAGAACATGTTATGGCCATCAAGATTATGTTCTCATGTAATGATCTGTAATGTCTGATGATCTACTTCCAGTGTACCTTTTCTCATTTACTTGCTCTATGAGTACTTGCAGTAAATTGCAATTTATTTTTATGTTCATATTTAACACTTAAAAGGCAAACAAGCCCAACCAAAAATTAAACATAATTAAATAAAAGCGACGTCATTATGTACGGCAACATATCATGGTCCAGTGATCGACATCACGTAGACAGATACGTCATAACTCATTAAACAAGAGCCGCGAAGTTTTTTTTCGTTATTGCGATTATTTTCAAAAGATCTCGGAGTACAAGACTCGCGCTCGCAATTATTCTTGTGTTAATTGTTGCATTATGATGAATTCATCTACTGAATAAAACAACACTTTATACATTTTTATACTGAGTACATTATAAACAAGACAAAGATCTAAAGTGGGAAGTACTGAAGAATGACAAGCAAATTTTTCGTGTTAAGCGTTTAATTCGTTGGTCATAAAGAAGTATTTTTTTTTTTGGTAGTTTTTATTATTTTGTGTTATTTTCTTTTAGTTTTATTTAATTTTTTTTTATTTTTAGTGTTTTCAACTTCCTTGACTTCTTTGATTTTTTTTTTGTTATTTTCCATTTGCTTCTGTTTGGTTCTAGGCGTAATTGAATAATCACGCTTCCCAGACCGCAGACCAGTCAAGTAATAAGCACAATTAGCGCCTTTTAAGACAAATGAAAGTGTTAAAAAGTTATTAAGATGAATTTTAGCGGAACTTCATTCTTAGTGACGCTTGTGATTGTTTAACATTATTGTGAATATGATCTAATATCGATCAGTGTCGTGTTCGCCAAGAACGTGTTACATTTTTATGTTACTGCGTTTTGAATTCTTTAGCACACACGAAGTTTGTCTGAGATTTAATTTTTATTTAAAGAAAAAACCCAAAAGCAAAACTTGTTTTCTATTCACACTCGACTGTCGCTCCTTACAACAGATTCTAATCGTGTAAATTCTGTCTCATATGTGTATAAAGTTTGTGCTTTGAAAAGTTATGCAATCTTATAAAATATTCATGACTTTACTTTTGCCACATACAACATTATACACATGCTTCATTATTAATTTTAACGAGTTACTTTTGGCTGCCAACTCAACGCATTTCAAAAGGTTTAACGAAGGTTCTTCTTCGTCTGCTTTTACGGCTTTCAAGAGCAGGTTCTATTTGTTTATTGGTATAAGAATTGACGCATGCTTGTTTTTAAGATACTCAAAAACAAATTCATTAAAATACATTCATTTGTTGTTGTTTTTCTGTTAATATAAGTATATATTTATTATCTAAACTTGATCCGCCTTGAGGCGAGCGTTCTTTTAATGTTATTCGTTTTTTACGAAAAGAACTTGATTTCGAAATGATATTAATTACCAGAATCGCGTTTAGCACAAAGGAGTATCACACAAAGATAAAAAAAAACAACAACGAATTTTAATATATTTTATATATGAACATTTTTTTGTCTGTTAGAACCGGTCGAACAATAAACAAATTAAATTCTATTGATTCTGATATACTAATTTCAAATGTCCTTGACCGTGAACATTTTCGACTTGTTCTAATTTCAAATGTCTGGGAAAACGTGTACTTTAAAATTATATACTTTGTTGTTTATTTTTAAGGTAAATTTTTGAACTTGAATTTGGCGTACGTGTTTGTAACGGTATTGAGTCTCATGCATTCTCAGTTTGCTTACTACTCATCTGAAGTGGATTTTATTTCAAGTTTAATTTCATTGGAGAAAATTTATAGGATTGGCATAATCTGTCTTAAATATGTATAAACTGTTAAATGTTAGTTTAGCGTCAATGTAATTTATTACTATGTAAACTGTACTCAACAATTCAAATTTCTAAGCAAAATTTCTGTACTTTGCACACTAAAAAGAAAAAAAATATCTACATGCAGCTTAAACACATTAAGATTGCTCATATTTTTATTTGATACTTTTTTTTGTGCTAATATGACTCAATAGAACCGTTCGACTCATGCCGTATGCACGTTTGGTACAATAAAGAATCAAAAGAGAGATATACTAAAAACAAAAATAAAAGAATTTATATCCTCAAGCTTTGTTAATTGTTGGTAAAGGCCACGTTCAAGCAAAAAAAAAAAAAAAACAAAATGCGACTAAACTCGGTTTAGTGCTTATGGTTTATTAATTTTGCTATGAAATTAAATTGATGTAGTGAATTGTTGAAATTATTAATGTTGATAAAGGTAAGGCAAATGTTTTGCATAGCGATAAATGTGGCAAATATTGAATGCCTTGAATGAAAACTGCAGCATGCTGAGTAACTGAGCGTTAGTTTGTTGCGAGTCACAAGGGCAGCCAAATACAAATGATATACAATTGGCATGCGCCGGAGACCTACAAAGCTAACATGACATTAAGAAAAACGACAGAAAAAAAGGAAGAAACAAAAAAAAAAAAACATTAAACCAAACTGCAGACTCATTTTGACCTGCTACTGTATGCAATAGTAATATTTTTCTACTACTATTTTAGAGCTTTGAATTTGCTTTGGCTCTATGAAATATTATTGAATTTGTCATGTATAAAGATTATTGTAAGGTGAGTAAAGTTAGTGAATAACGCCTTTCATATCATGCTATCCGACAGCTAAGCGGTTTCCATCTAAACTTTTAAACAGCAAAAACAATTAAATAAAATGTTACTTGTAGTGTATCAAAAAATTCGTACTAACTGAACGGCGCGTAATTTTTGTATTTTTCGTCGAGCTCAGCGCATCGAGCAACGCTCAGCTTGGCAATTGAGACCGGCTCACGATCGCTCGGTAGCGGCGACTGCGCAGCTGCCGAGCGCTTTGAAATAAAATGAAAAAAAAGAAGAAAAAAATTCAAAACGAAACAAACGAAAAATTTTAGCACTTCTTTTAAATTTTTATACAATCTCGGGATTTCTGTTAGTTGACATTCGACCAGCGTCTGTGCCGGAGTTCGTTGCTTTCGGAGCGCGTGAAATGGAAGCCAAGCTTTAACTTGAATTCGCTCACCTTAATTATAATTAAACGGAAACGGAAATAGGCGAACGTGCGTGTATATGTATGTGTGTACTAAGTGAGATTTGAAAAAAAATTGATTTCGTATTCAAAGGATAAAGTGAAAAAAGAGAGCAAAATTATTTTTGGATTTTTTC
This sequence comes from Phortica okadai, assembly GCA_034638295.1. Classification (NCBI taxonomy): domain Eukaryota; kingdom Metazoa; phylum Arthropoda; class Insecta; order Diptera; family Drosophilidae; genus Phortica; species Phortica okadai. Next base: position 15,617,870 of record CM067849.1, read on the forward strand.
TAAATGTTTTAAAAATTACATTTGGCAAAGTGCATGAAAATTTAAAAATTTAAACTAAAAAAAAAAAAAAAAACTACAACGAAAATGTCCTCGAAAGTGTTCACGTCGCTCATGTCGGAGAGCATTTTGCTCACGAAAACGGTTAAATTAATTTCGGGCTATTCGCCAATCACGATATTCCTGATCGCTGCCATCACAATGTTCTTTGTCGTCTATAATAAACGTCGCTCGCGCATGGTAAAGCTGATCGAGAAGATACCAGGACCTGCAGCGATGCCATTCCTGGGCAATGCAATCGAAATGAATGTCGATCATGACGGTGAGTGTCTAAATGTTCTACGGCAAATAATGTTTGGCCATGATTTTGATTTTTAAGCTTAAATTGATTGTATCGACAAATGTTGTTAGTAAATAAAGCGCGTTTTTGCTCTGATTTGACGCTCAAATGCCAAAGTAGTAAATCTGATAGCTTCCAAAACTGAGCTTCCGAAAGTGTTAATTTGTGCGCGGCGTAGTTAAAGTTAATGTTAGTCCAAAGCAAATTTGCACACAAATCGGAAGTATTTGCATTGCTTAGCATTAACATATGTAACTACGAATACAATTCTCATTAAGTAAACTTTATTGATATTTTTTTTTTTTTTGTTTTTGTTTAGTTTCGACATTAGAATTACACTTTCAATGTTAATGAACTTTGGCTGCATAGATGATTCATCGGGTTTCTGACATTTGCATGTGCAATTAGATCTTTCATTCTGAAATTCAATTTAATTTTCAGTGTTTACCTAACTTTTATTGAACCTGAAACTCAGATGTCAGAAATGTGATAATTACTTGTTTTATTTGATTTTGAAATTTAGAATTAACAAATTATTGAAATTTTAATTTTTTTGTTTTGTCTTCGGTGAATTTCTTTCTTTGTTGAAATATTTAAAAAACGCAATTCAAACGTGTCAGATGATTGCAGTTCCTAAGTGAATTTCGTTGTTTAATAAACAAAAAATTTAGCAATTGACTTGAGTGATTAATTAACACTTGTGCGTTCAATTCTGTATTTAACAATTTCACGAAATACACATGTTGACCATAAAATGCATGAATAAAACAATAAATTTACTTTTAATAACTCAAAAATTTATCTTTTTTTTATAATAAAAATTAAAAAGAAAAAAACTACATATTTTTTATTGCTTCAAAAATGTTTAAAGTTGTTTTGTACAAATTAAATTGTTTACATCATTTTGTATTTTAGTAACAATTGAAATATGAAAATTAAAAAAACAAAGAAAACATTACGCATTAAATTTAATATAAAAACATTTTTGACAAATTAGCCAAAAATAAAAAACGGACTCTGTGATCTTCATAGATTACAGACAAGTTGTAGTCTCTTTCATATGTACATGATTAATTTACCATATATATTTATTTTAACGCTGAAAATATTAAATATTCCTATGTATTTATATAAAAGGCTATCACAAACGGCAAGCTAGCATACGCATAAGGTATTCTCGTTTTAAAGCTGTATTGCCGTATGTTGCTTGTAGCATTGAAGAATATTCGCGCTCGCTAATTTAAAATAGAATTTTGCTGTGGATCCAAGCTCGTCCCTTACTACGATTTCATTGTGATTAATCAAAAAACACACAAAAGAGTTTTGATTCATTACACAATTTGGTTAAAAAAATAAGGCGTTACCGAAAGAGTGTAAAAAAGATTTCGCCAAAAAACAATCTAGATACGAACTAAGTTACACAAATTATGCGTTTTAGTTTGATTGCGTGAACTTAAATACAACTGAAACTCAAATAAAAATACTTTCACTACTTGGATAACAATTTCAGTAATGGGCAAAGTCTTGAGGCAACACAAAGCAGAATACGAAGCTCAAAATAGAGTTTTTTTGGTAATCATAATTCTAAAAGAATTCAAATTATATAATAAACTTATTTAATAAAGAACAAAAGATATATTGGACGATGCCAAAAATAGCTACCTCAAAGACCTTAATCTTGACATTTAAATTATTGAAGAGCACCGAAGGCATCGAAAAATAAAAAACCGTGAACAAATTTTGCTAAGATAACAGATTTAGTTGTTTTAACCTATCATGAAGCAGTTCAGTACGGTTTAACTCGTTTCGCTTTTTGTTTATTGACCAAAAAAAACAACAAAAACTACAAAAACCCCAAAAACAAGACAAGAAAACGAAGAAAAAAAAAATCAAATCAATAATTATGCGGATCAGCGTTCGTATACTCAAAAAAGCTAATTAATGAGGGTCCAATTGAGAGACTAGCAGCGCTCAAAGATGAAGTTCATTGTTAGCATTATTTTATCTATCTTTCTTTTGAACGATTGAATTTTAAATAAATTTGAATGCGGAAATAAGCGTAAACAAGTCTGTTATTCTTTTTTATATTCGGAAGTGTTGCATTTTCGTTAATGCTGCCGGTCTTTGTCAGGTCTTGGCTTGTGTCTCTGTCTGGTCTTGGCCTGGCTTAAGAGGCCGTTAATGACGCGAATCAGACACAAAACGAGCTTAGACCAACTCGAGTGCTTCAATCAAGCAAGTAGGAAATGAATACGTGAAGTTCTAGAATAAGATAACAACAACAAATGTTTAAGTTTTGGGGTTTTGTTTTCTGTTTCGTTTCTTAAAACTTGTTCTTCATTTGTTATGCTGTAATTTACAATGTTTTGATTGATAATAAAAGTATCAAGATAAAGTGTCTGTGAAGTATCATATTGGTTAAGATTTTTTTATGTCTTTAACACGAAATACTTCAGAAAATGGTTTTTTGACTCTTCTAAAAATCAGGAAGTTGTTCTTTGTAAAATTATGAATTTAGTCTTCGTAAACAGTTGTTAAAAAAGTCAGACTGTTTTCAAAGTATTTCCTTCTTAACCATCTTAAGATATTAGCTTATATCTGAGCATCATTTTTGGGGTTTTAAATTTTGCTGAATATATTTTTTTGGCGGTTCACTAATATATTATAAGTTAAAAACTTGAATGAAGCTGACGAGGCTTGCCAATTCAGGTTTTGTTTTGATTAAAGTCAAACAAAGCTTTTGCATCATTTTGCATCAATTTCGTATTCAAATGTTGTAATAGAGTATAAAATACGCCGATAAAAAATGTTTTGTTTAATAGATGAACGTAAGGGTCAAACTAGCGGTAAACGCGTCCGGTATGGTGTCTCATAATTTCATGGCCGGTTATGTTTGTGAACTTGATTCGCGTGCTTCTTGTCTCGATGTCTTCTTCGTAACGATTGATATGAGATTATGAATATCAATATAAAATAAATAGGTCCTGTAAAATTTAGAATTCCCTTATACATATTGTATTTTAAAATCTATTTCATAACATTTCCTACAATTTGTAAAGATTGATTGCTTGAGAAGGATGGATAATCTATTTTTAAGAATGATCTTATTTCTTACAAGTAAAAATTGAACGAAACTCTTGTTGAAACATGTTAAAGTTATCTATAATTCTGCATTTAACTTCGTTGTAAGAACATTGTTTTTATACAAAAAAACACGAATTCAAGGCAATCAAGGAACGTGGCAACAATCAATGGCAAAAGCTTTTTTTGAACGTGAGAAGCTAAGAGCCGAAAACTTGTTAGTAAGTACCACTCACAACAAAAAAGAACCAAACGGCAAAAACATTAGAAGTATTAATTTAAACAAATGAGCAATGACTACATACTTATTAAAATATTTTTTTGAAAATTTATAAAAGATCTAGGCAAGCCAAATCTTGCGGCTATAATAAGACAAGTTCTTTTTCAAGTGGCAAGATAAAATTATTTTAACAAACGATGCGGTAGAAGTTATCATTGAAGGCGGGGGGTTGATGCATAAGTTCTTTTGGTTGTAGCATCAAGGTTGTCTTTCAAGCGTAAATGCCAATGTTGCTGCCAGTGAATTGAAGGCAAATAAAACGAGAAAACAATTTTTAGCTTGGTGGCTTGATGACGGCGCTGCAATAACTTCGCCATTTGGGGTGTTGAGTGCTACAAGTGTGGCTGAAACCGGCTTCAAGGCCATCGCAGATTTGTGTTAAGAACATTTTCAAGCCGGATTTTTTTTTTTTTCTTAGCTTACTTCGCGCACGCCCGCGCTGTCATTCAAGTTGTCAAAGACCGCGTTGCAATTTCGGTTGTTGGCATTGGCAGCAATGTATTCGCACTTACAGCTTCTCTCGCTCGATCGGAACAACTTTTAAATGTGATTTTGGCAGTGATTATTCAAAATTTTATTTATGAGGCCGTTTAATGTATTTGGCATTACTTATTTGTTGTTGTTATCTTTATTTTGATTGCTAATTAAGAGAATTGAAGCGAAAATGTCGTAGGTTTTTTTTTGTATCACACGAACATGCAAATAACTTGAAGCTGCAAATGGCTCGAAACGAGATTGGATATTTTTAATGTCAAATAAGTTCAAATTGTTTATTGAACTCATTATTTTATTTTTAATTATTCCAATAAAATATAATGCAAAGTTTTAGAACTTGAATTTTAGCTTTCACTCTGAAAAAGTAAATGCTCAGTAATATAATATTAGACAGATGTACTGAAGAAGACAATTTTTGGTCGATTTTTTAATTTTTTAATAATTTTTAGACAATTCTTGTTAAATATAAATAATTTGAACTTCATTGATTCAAAACAGTTCTGAGTAAATCAACATACTCATTATTAACTTATTATGTTCAACCAATTGAGTAAGGTCAAGTTTTCCAACAATTCTTCCCATCAAATTCAGCTTGAGCTTGTTACGACTTCAATTGGGCATTCAAAATGTTATGTTAAAAAACAAAAACAAAAAAAGAAGCAATAATAATTACAATAACCAACACAATCAAGGTCATTACAAGCGCGTATTGTGTTAATTTTTATGTTACTGTTATAAAACTCATGTGTAGTCGCATCTTCTCACACCGACGCTGACTCGTTCAAATGGCATCAAATGAGCTTCTCTCTCTTTTTGGTTAACACATATTTGTCACACATGTGCAAAATCACGTTTCACAGCGCGCAATTCGGCAACCAAGCTTAGAGACTACACTAAGTGTGGGGTAGCTAGCTTATGGCTCACCTGTGCGCCTCAAAAATGCACGCTTCAAATGCTGCGTCAGCGCCTTAATTAAAAAGATATCGCGACACTCACTGAAATAAAACCAAAGTGAACTCAAGCCCAATGGTTTTTGGTGGCATATTTCTCACAAAGCGAAAAAAAAAAAAAAAAAAAAAAAAACAACACAAAAAATTAATAAAAACACATGTTCACATATGTTTATTTGTAACTTGTATCTGCGCTCATATGTATGTATGTGTATCTACTTAATAATGATTTTATGTAATAGCCGAAAATTGAAGCAAAGTAGTAAAAGAAATGAAAGAAATAAATGACAACAGAAATAAGAAAGACATGAAGCAAGAGCGAAAATAGTTTGTGATGACGCTTGGCTTCATCGGAAGTGCTCAGCGCTCAGCGCTCGGCTTGAAGATGCCAACTTGACAAGTCCGAAAATAAACAAAAAAGAAAAAAAAAAGCTTATAAAAATCGGTCAAATTGTTTTTTTTTTAAGATTCATTCATGTATTGTTAGCCGGCGTTCAATTAACATTTTTGTTTTTATACATTTATGTTAACAAAGGTGACAACAAATTTACACTATTTTTTTTTTTACAATAATTAAAGAAAAGGCGACCGGCCGCAGATAAAAAGGTGCTGTAATAATTGCATATAATTTATGTACAAATTTTTGTTTTTTTTTTGTATTTTGTTTTGTTTAATTTGACGGAAAAAATGTTGTAAAACCCGAAGCTTGTTTGGCGAGTTTATTTCGCTTAAAATTTAGTCAAAATCGCAAAAACTTTTTTGTTATTGTTTAGAGGGTTGAACATGTTGTATATTTCATCTTAAAATTCAACTCTTTCAACAAATAGTTTTGTTTGCTTTACATTAGATCAGATCGACCACAATAGCTGATTAAGTCAATTTGAATTATTTGCATATCGTAATATTTATTTTATAATATTTCTTGTTAATCATTTTAGAACTATTTAATCGTGTAACCGGCATGCAAAAGCTCTGGGGCACGCGCATAGGTCTCAATCGTGTCTGGCAGGGCCCTAGTCCGTACGTCTTGCTCTTCGAACCGGAGACTGTGGAGGTAAGTTGACTTAAGTAACAACTAAATGACTAATAGATTATGCAAATTAACACACACACTCGTCTTTTTGCAGCCCATACTAAACAGTCAAAAGTATGTAAATAAAAGTCATGACTATGATTATCTGCGCCCTTGGCTCGGTACTGGACTACTTACGAGCTTTGACCGGAAATGGCATTCACGCAGAAAGGTAAACTTTTACTTTGCAACACGAAAACTTTTAATGAACTTCAATTATTATGCTCATTGCAGATTTTGACACCCGCCTTCCATTTTAAGATCTTGGATGACTTTATTGATGTCTTCAATGAGCAGAGCGTTGTGTTGGCACGCAAATTGGAGTGCGAAGTCGGCAAGGATGAGTTCAATGTGTTTCCATATGTGACGCTCTGTACGTTGGACATTGTGTGTGGTGAGTGAAGAGTGAAATTTTAAGTTTACAAATTGAGTTTCATTATGTGAATATGCTTGCAGAAACTGCTATGGGTCGACGCATCTATGCGCAGAGCAACAGCGAATCGGAATATGTGAAGGCGGTCTACGGGTGAGTGAGCAACATTGAGTGGTTGTAGCGGCAGCATGAGGTTGAGCTGAACGACTGGCGTGGAACCGAACTGAATTGAAGTGAATTGAATTGAATTCAGTGCAAAATAAGTTGTCAGTGTAGCAGAAATTTAATATCGAAAGCTGTCAAGTGTTGATTGTGTGCACTAGAGTTAGTTTGGGGTTGGGATTCGGGTTTTGTGGCTGGGATTGTGCTGCCTGCTTGCCTGCCTGCAAGCCTGGCTGGCTGTGCGTGTGCATTCATGTGCGAAATATGCGAGATTAAGATGTCAGTAGAGCAGCAAATGAAAATGTATAACAACTGATAAGCGCACAACAGCAGCAGTAACAACAACAACATAATAGCAATGTTTCAAGTCAAACGATACACACACCCACACACACTCACACCTTGAAAACACTTTGTATTTTTCCGAAAACTTAACTCATCTGCTATATTTTCCCACAGCATCGGTTCGATTGTTCAGAGTCGTCAGTCGAAAATTTGGCTTCAGAATGATACAGTTTTCCGTCTAACGGAGGACTACAAACTGCATGAGAGCTACATTGGCACCCTGCACGGTTTCTCCAACATGGTGATACGTGAACGCAAAGCTGAGTTGGCCATGAATAATAACAATAATAACAACAACAACGAGCCCGATGCATACGATGATCTGGGCAAGAAGAAGCGTTTGGCTTTCCTGGATCTTTTAATTGATGCCTCCAAGGATGGTACTGTTCTATCGAATGAAGATATACGCGAAGAGGTTGATACATTCATGTTCGAGGGTCATGACACAACATCGGCAGCGATCTCATGGACACTATTCTTGCTCGGCTCACATCCAGAGTATCAAGAGCGCGTATTCGAGGAGTTAGATGCAATCTTTGGCGATGATAAGGAAACGCCTGCAACCATGAAGAATTTGATGGATATGCGTTATTTGGAGTGTTGCATTAAAGATGCTTTACGTTTGTTCCCCAGTGTGCCTATGATGGCGCGCATGGTTGGCGAGGACGTTGAAATCGGTAATTTACTTTTTGCTTAACCACCAAAAATATATTGTTAACTTTTTTCTATCTTTAATGTTACGCATAGGCGGCAAACTTGTGCCTGCTGGCACACAGGCCATCATCATGACATACGTATTGCATCGCAATCCAAAAGTTTTCCCCAAGCCGGAACAATTCAATCCGGACAACTTTTTGCCAGAGAATTGTGCCGGACGCCATCCGTTTGCCTATATACCCTTCAGCGCTGGTCCACGTAATTGCATTGGTCAAAAGTTCGCCATACTCGAGGAGAAGGCTGTCATTTCGACTGTACTGCGCAAATATAAAATTGAGGCCGTCGATCGTCGTGAGGATCTGACACTACTCGGCGAACTTATTTTGCGTCCGAAGGATGGTTTACGCGTTAAGATCACAAAACGCGTGTAAGTTGTTTAGCTGGTGAATGAAAAATCGGGAATCGAGCTGAAGTGTAGTTGAGGCCTTCGCCTGTCTCCTCATAAGGCTCAAATTGTATGCATAGCATTTTTAGGTTTACTTACTCGCTTTGTTAATATTGCGTTTGATCCAAAGTATTTAATGTGTAAATAACTCGTTTTAAGTTTAAATCTAAGCCGCGTTTAGTTCAATGCAATTTTGTTCAATTTAAAGATAATCACAAGATGTTTTGAGAGAAAAATTCGTTCTGTGTAATTGTTTAAGATCGCTTTTAATTGTAGGAAAGTAGTTTTTATACCGAGATTAAAATATTATATAATAAGCTTATTGATCACTTTCTTATTGAAGCATTTCGCTAATAAAGTTAGAATCCAATTCAGAGGAGTAATAAAAAAAAAATACTGTTTCAAATCATAATCGTATTTCGCAGTATAAAAATAGTTTCGCTGATGCCGCCGTTAGATGGCGCACTATTATTTCAATACATTTTTGATCAAACTCATTAATTATTTTTTTAACCAAATTTGTTTACGTTTTCAATCACAACGCCCTCAATTCCGATTGGGTCGCTGGCTGATTGTTTGCATATCGTACGGCTTTTCGATTAAAATGGCAAATTAAACATTGACTGGCGCCGCGAGGCTTTTTGCGAGCGCCTGCCATGCGATTCGAAACATATTTTCCTCACTTCTTCTGAGCAATTTTTTTCTCCTTATTTATTGTTGTTTTTTTTTGCACAAAACGCGTTGATTCCGAATGGGCTGAGCGGCGGCGCCAGAGCTTAAAACCAACTTAAGTGCTTATAAATTGTAATGCGCAAATAAAAGTCGAGCATTACAAACAGGCAACGATATACATTTGTATCTAATGTGGATACGAGTTCTAGATATTTATCAATATACATATCGTATAGACAAGCACCGACCCTGTCGGACACAAGAGTCATCAGAGGCAATCAATTAGAAAGGCGAAATCTTGCTAAATGCAATTGAAATCCAAGCAAACGCAAAAAGGGCTTAAAAAGTAATTCCACACAACAGAAAAAAAAAATATAAAAGAGTGAATATAATTTATTATTAAAATTATATTTTGTAGTTTTCGACGATTTCAAATTAAATCAAATTGAGGAAATGCAAGGTGAGAATAAATATCTGTACGACTTTGCCTCAGTGCGTATGTATTGTATGTTCTAATGCACTGAAGTGCACGTAATGACCCTGAACAACGTACAAAGTATGGTCATATATAATGCAATGACGAACTCATCGACATGAACGTGCACTTATGAGCAGCCAACCAATCAACTCGTTTATCGTGCGTATACGTAATATGATTTCGATTGCACTAGTTTCTCACTTGTATATTTTGTTCGTGGTCATTGTTTGTTGTTGCTTGTTTGGCTGTTTTTTTTTTCATTTTTGTTATTAGTTTATGAATTTATGATGTTAATAATTATTTTAGTTAGTTTATTGCATGACTTTAAATTCAATCGATCAAACGATAGATGGCTGTGTTTTTTTATTTGTTTGCTTTGCGTTTAAGTAGCATTTTTTCACCTAATTCATTTGCGAAAATATTTAAGCTCACGGGCTTTATTAGCCTCCGTTCAACGCTGATGCAGTCAAAATTGCTATGAATTTAAATTTGCTGACGAAAGCATTTTTTTTTATTTTTTGTGGTGGGCGGAACATGATTTAAAAGTAATTCATTTGGTTTAAAATTCTGAATTTTTGATTAATTAAATAGCGGTGAGCATTAAATAAAATGTGCAAATGTGATAAGGAAAGAAGAAAAAATTAATAAGAGAACTTTAAAGCTAATAAAGAGATGTGAAAAAATTACGGAATTCATTATAAATGAAATGTAAGTTATTAAGGCGGAAAGTGTTATACATATGTATGTCCTAAGAGCTTTTTGTGATATCCGTTGAATATGCATGAATTCATAAAATATTGTAATATATTTGTTGAAAGAAATGTATTTCTTAAAAAAGACTTCATCAGTTCAAATTATAGCGTTATCCCTGCCTTATTCAATTAGCCTTAAATCCATATGTTTTTCTTATCTAATACCTATTCAGATTTTGTGTTACATTTCCCTTGAGTGTTTGTTGCGCACACGTCTTTGGACAAACACTTGAGTAATTATGGTAACAGTTCGACAAAAAGGATACAACAGCAACGACAACAATAACATAATACTCACGCCGACCCACCCCACAGGCAAGGCCACACTTAGCATTGTTGGTTTGTTTTCGGAAGACGAAAATCTGATTAGAACCGTTTACATGCGCAAAGGAAGTTAACGTTAACGTTAATGTTTTCCACACGGTCGCATGTATAGATACAAATCAACCCCGATGTGAGATTTTGATTGACGTCAGTGGGAAAACGCTTTAAAATTCCTGTTTGAAGTTTTCTTTTCTGTTTTTTTTTTTTGTATTGTTGTTGTATTATTCTTTTTGTTGTGCACTTCGAAGTGTATGACTTTAATGTTTGCTGGTGTCAAAAAAAAAAAAAATAAATCCACATACAAATTTGCAGCGCGCGTTGCAAACGAACAGGTCAGGAAGCGGTTAACGGCAACAATTTCGGTTTTGCTGCCAGCATTTTTGATAGATTAGCAACGTAAACGAAAAAGGCGCGAAACGACACGTGACCTCAAAACAAAATTCACAAAGGAGAATGTCAAATTCGTTTGCGATGAAACGCGAAAGGCAAACGTTGAAAGGGCAATGAAACGAGTTTGGACGAAATTGATTTGGGCGTGATGGGTGGGAGCAGCAGTAGCAGTAGCATCAGCTAGACATACAGAACACAATACCAGATCTAACAGAAATATATAAATATTTGCAGAAGCATAGAGATGTATTGAGTCTAGTGTGCTCACTACTTGCGGCACAGCGGCAACAAGGAGACAAGGACACGTGTCGTACGCTCAATTTGGGTGTGAGTGTCGCATGGCTCAATGCGTTACACTTGCCTATTTTGTCACGTGACTCTGGTGGCAGCCAACGTCCTCACAACGAAATTATGCCATCAGAATTAGGGAAAGAATAGAAATGAAATTAATAATGCAGAAAATTGAAAAACAATCAACATTGCAAAAGTGTTGGTATTCGACTGAAGCCTCACTTCCTTCCGCTCGGCACTCTCACGCACTCTTCGTTGCCAGACTATGCAACATGGCTCCTTTTAGCATGTCCTTAGCATGTGTTTCATTTCGTTTCGCTTTATATTTGACCATAATTAGCTTAATGCGCAACGCAAACAACTGCGTAGAGCCATCAATGCCTCCACTCTGCTGCCCGTTGTAACCAATCAGTGCCTTCATGTGACTGGCTGGTTGTCCATTACCTTAACAGGCGAGCATCCTTGCAGTAATTATTTTTTCTGCTGTTTTTCGCTTGCAATGCGTATAAATGAATGACAAGGCAAACAGTGAAATGCGCGAACGCACGTCTGAAGAAGCAAACAAGCAAAGTGGCTTGCAGTAAGCATGAATGAAAGTGGGCGGGCGGGCGTGCGTTTGTTCGTGCTTGGCATCAGTTGATGTCGTTATGTATGGCCGGAAAAAATACGTTGAAAAAACACAAGAAAAAATTAAAATCATTAATCCCCTTAAAAGGTTCTTAATCTGCGGCTGCTCGTGTTGAATTTTGTTGCTTCATTTTCTTGCCACTTACAACTGAAAGAACACACAGGAAAAAATAATGATTGGTTGTTGTCTATAGGAATGGCAGAATCAAGCACGTCAGGCAAGTAACTCTGGTTTAACAGGCATGCTTTAAAGAAAAGCACTTTGCCTTGGCGAAGTGCCTTAATGGTAAGGAAATCGGCGAGAAAACTTTAAACGGTTTTATTTTTGATGTTCAAATTATAAATATAAAAGAGATATGCAGAAACAAAGGTCCTTTAATATACAAGTTAAAATTGATAGATAGAAGGACAGACAAATCGAATAATATAATAATAATAAATCGAACCTTAAACAGGAATCGATAAACATATAGAAAGATAAAGAACATTTCCAATTTCCCCAAATCAGATTTATAATGAAAACTACGCAATTGTTATCAAATTTATAGCATGACAGAACTTAAATAGAAAAAGTAAATCAAATATAAGAACTATAGAAAACATGCAGATTTAAGACCTGCCAATAAAATGACAAAACACTGTCAAAATTACGCCAACAAATGAGCAGTGAAATGTCATATGACAATGTACAGTAAGGCGATGTGACTAAAGAGTCAGTGAAGTAAAGTGTAAGTCAGTGACTCAGACTCAGTTAGGAAATGGCGTCCATATAATACATATAAGTATGTTAGTATATATCGTTATATATAATTTTACAACAAGTGGCTTTAATACTGATGATGTTGTTGAATGATGGACAGTGACAGTGACAGCAGCAGAATCACAAGCAGAAGCAGCTGATGTTGTTATCAGACAAAATAATGATTTGTGATGTGGGCGCCTGACTCTTCAATATCAATGACGATGCCTTTGGTGATGAGGAAAGTGAAGGACGCTTCAAGTGTAACAATTGCATAGAAGTGACGCTGAAGGCGCAATAAATTTAATATCAAATATTAACTACGAAGTGCATTTTGAGCGCACAGTTGCAATTTTTTTTTCCTATATTTTTTATGGCCTTTGTGATAGCAGCGGCGGTGTAAACAGATAGTTTCATTTTCATTTTTTTTTTGTTATTGTTTTGTTTTTATGATATTTTCTGTGGGCAAACAGTTGTCGCCAACAATAGAATCAGACGTGGTAGTTCAGCTTCGGACAAAAGGAAACTCCAAAGTGAAAAATAACAACTACAACAACAATCACAACAACAACGACAACAAAGCACAATGTAAATAATGAAATGAATTGCCAACTGACGCAAATAAACTAATAAATTTCGCAGAGAAATTGACAGGCAAGCATTAAAAAAAACGAAAAGAAAACAAAAACAAAACACAGAAAGCAGAAGAACTGTCGCTGATAGCAGACAACATGCGCTGCGGCATGTATGGCAGCATTTGCAATTGGCCCGGCTCGTTGGCAGTTGGCAGTTTGCAGTCATTCGCCGTGGCGCAACAGTAGCCAATTTGGTAGTCAGTTAGCGGCTTAGGCCCGGCCGTAAAGTTAAGCGTTTAATTGCGAAATTAGTCAAAGTTCGACGTGCGCGCCACGACGGGCACGGCTTGCAATTTTATGATGGTTTATATGGTCAGCTAATCGCAATTTCCCACGAAACAAAATACATATAACAAAAATGAATGAATGAAATATGTATGTACATATAAATATTTATATATAACAAAAAAGGAAATGTAAGAAGCTGAAAGTAAATCAATCAAAAAAGTTGCACGCGTCACGAAATCACATTTGAAAGCAAAACAAAGAAAACTTATATTTAGAAGTCGGGAGCTTTTCATATTTTCCCGTTTTGCAATTGTTTTTTTTTTTTTTTTGTATTTTTTCAATTTGCACACGCTGAGGCGAGGAATTTAAATTGAAATTATTTATTTTGCATTTCGAGTGCGCGTGTCAAGGATTTCTCACGCAACACGCAATGCCAACAAAAACAAAAACAGTAACAATAATAATAATAACAACAACAGACACAAAAACAAAAAATAACACTCATCTTTCGCGCCCGTTTTTCATTTGTACATAATTTGAATTGAAAAATATAAAAATAACAACAATTTTTTTTTTTGATTTTTAAATGTCATTCAAGCTGCTCTTCTTCTTCTACAGCATTTGCGTGCTACTTGAGGGGCGCACGCAGCACTCAGTACGCCTTCAAGCAGTTGCCTTGGCATTGCTTTCATCGAGGTAAACTTTTCGTGTTTATGGCATTTTGTTACGAGCATGTTTGTTGGCAAATGTTGTAAATCATTTCAACTCTCATCTTATCTGCATTGAGCACTCGTTGTTCATTCTACGTTATCAATGTAGATACATACATACATTCATGCTCATGTGAGTGCGAGTTAACATGCATACACACCATGCGTTCATACGTGAGTGAGTGCGTGCGTGAGTGTTCGTAAATTTGCTTCTTTTAATTTTCAGTTGTCTTATACACTCAACTCTCTTGACTAAAAGTAAATTTTATAAATTTTGCAATATTTGATTTTAAATAAAATGTTTTTCTTTTTTGTTTGGGTGATAGCAATTCTTGGAATTAAAACATTTATGCAAGTGGAGACGAATTTAAGTCGTATTTTTTTCGACAATGAGATCTTGGCAGAACTCCAAACGTTTTTGAGTAACTCAGCATAATCATATAAAAATTCAATTTGTTTTACAAACTGGCTTCCTTCTTACGAAAATGAAACCTTAATAATCTCATTGCTTAGTCTTCCATCATCATATCTATCAAAACCGTATTTTATGATGTTTATAAGATACTTTGTGTGGGACAAAGGGTTAAGTAACTACTGAAAAAGTTTCCCCCTTCATGATTTTATATTCTCAAAAGCGATAGGTAAAATACCTTACAAACCCCATCAACCTTAAGCAATCTCACGATGCTTAAGAAAAATATCATAGTGTTTACACTTGTTTTACGGCAAATATCAATCATCGCACTAATTTATTAGAACTACCTTAGACCAGAACTGTTGTAAAACCCACGCAATAAAACAAGAAAACAGTTGTCTTTACTTAAGCGACTTATCACACCCAAGCCAAAATATATATACATGGATTAAACGAAATGAAAAATAATAATAATAATTTAATCTCCATGAGAAAGTGAATCGTTTGCCTTAAACAGCTTTCAAAAATATTATTGTATTTGTCTAATTATGGAAGGCAACGAACGCAAAAATGACGAATCATACAAACTTACCGATGGCTTCATTTGGTTTTACAAATATCGTTTTACTTAATTTCATACATCAACGTCATCAAAGGCAACATTCGAAAACACAATTGACACCTTGTGTCGCAATCATTTCAAAGTGCGCAAGATTCACGCGAAAATGCGCTTTGATCTGAAAAAAGCCCACAATGGACTTAGGCCTCTCAGTCGCATAATGCCTTGAACACGCTTCGAGCATTATGTGACAATATGGTATGTGGCGAAGGGCGCATGGGTGGTTCATGTCCATCAAGCGAACGAGAACAAGCGACGCCGACGACACCTACTTTAGGTGACTACCAAAATCGGCTCTATAAATAGAATAAAATATATTCATTCATATTCATAGTCAAAGTCCTCGTCATCGTCATCGTCAGGCAATGTGAATGGTTCGTGTGCAGCAAAGCCCAACCAACTCATCGCTAGCGCATATGTAAGGCAATGAGCAAGGGAAGGGTCGGCACGATAGAGAACTATGAAGTCGAGAATGATTTTCCGTTTTTTTTTTTTTCTGTTCATTTCGCTTTCGTTTGTTGTTGTCCGAACTATAAATCATAAGTAAACATTTTTTGATATTGTAATCCCGATTTTAATCCATCTGTATAAAAAGCCGAAAATCAAACTTTTCGACATTAGAGGCGGCGCCTTTTATGTGGGTACTTTTTCGCTTGTTCGAAAATTGATGGATTACATTTTTGGCCACAAGCTCTCGTTCACTCGTTCATTTGTTCATACATACTAGTACGTTCGTTCGTTTGTTCGTTCATTCGCTCATTCATTCGTTCACCGACTTGCCGGTGCTTTTAGTCATTCTCTTCCGCCTCACAGAACCTTCCCTCCCACCCACAATGCCGCTCGCACTAAAACGACAATGCACACGCACACACGTGTATTAGCTATGGCGTATATGTCTGGCTGTCCGCTTGTCCGTTTGCCGGTTTGTTTGTCATTGTTAGTGCTTCTGTTTGTCTCATCATTTTGGTTCATGATAAGGATTTTTTTTTATTGGTCGTTTGTATTTGTGTCGGTTTCGTTTTCGATTTCATATTTGTCGCTACTGCTTTGATTTATTAAATAATTATGTGCAATGTTATTGTGCGTAAGCTATTGTTGTTGTTATTGTTTTTTGCTGTTGTTGCCTTACAAATGAGCTATTAAGAATAACAACAACAAAAGCAAACATGAAAAATCGGAAATACTTATGTATGTAACTAAAAAATCATAAAGCAGCCAATACAGATTCTATTTTTGGAGCATAAGAGGCTAGTGTGTTATGTATTCTGATCAGGGATGTGTTGGCTTCAAGGGTTCTTTCAAGATTTTTTAATATTTCTGCTGAAATTAATGTTGATATTTAGAAAATTCAGTCATTATAATCTTCCTCAAAGTATCTATGACAAACTTTATTTTTTTTTATTGGGAAAAAAGTCTAGACAAAAAAAATTATTTAAGTCTTAAGCAACATGTGAGATACTTTTGTGTCTATAAAGCTCATATTTACAAAATTGATAATTCATAGATTTAATTTTTCGCCCCAACTTGTGTAAGATTTCTATTTATTGACTATTTGAGTCTTAATAAGCCATGGATTATCACAGCCGTCCATAGGAGTTGTTTTTTCGTATCTTTTCAAAACCACAGTGCCATCTGTTAGCGCTTAAAAATAGTATCGTATCCGTGAATGTGTCGCATACTGCAACAGTTTCAACAAAACAACAGATACAATCTAAAACAAAATCAGCTGCTAAGAAAAGAGCAAAGCACACACTTTGGGACAAATTTATAAACGTCCTAAGAACGAGTGACACATATTTACATAAAGGGGAAAACTTGAACACATACACAGATACATTTCAAACTATTGCTGCCAGATATCCTGGTGTGAAAAAAGCATACTGAAACGCACATGAACCAGCTGCAAGAAGGGGAAAGATTTGCCGTCGCCAAGTTTGCGCACGACCAAACTACAACAACCGTTAGGCACACCCATCAATAATGCAGAGCACAAGTATGGCAGGCGTGGCCAAAAAAGCAGCGAGTAGAATGCGTGCAGCGAATCAGCGAGCAGCGAGTGAAGTGAACGCGCAAAGGGTGATAAATGATGAGAGACACTAAGCGGAGCATGTAAGATGTGTGCGTGTGAAAAAGAATTTTTGATATTCTGGTTTTGTTTTTGTTGTTGGTGTTTGTTTGTTATTTTTTTGTTTTATAGTTTTTTTTTTCTTCTTTTTTTGGTTAAGGGAGTAAAATAAAAATGATGAACTTGTCGTGCGCGCATTTTCCTGTTGCCTCTGCTCCTGTCGCTGGCAATTTCATACATACACAGATACAGATATTTATTTAAACACACACACACACACACACACACACACACATGTACACCACGTGCCGCGCATAATTCGATGTAACTTTTGGCCAGGATCGACCGCACAGCACAAAAATTCGAATTCGATGCGTGTCATATCATGATTTCGGCATATGTATGTGTGTGTGTGTGTGTGTTGGCGTTGTTTTGCGGCACAAAGGAAATGCGAAATATGTCGTCCTGGCCAGTTGTGATGCCACAATCGATTCGATGTCGCTTAATTTGTTTGCCCCGCAATGCCTTCTTTTTTTTTTTTTTTTGACCGTTTGCATTTGTTGTTGAAGCTAATAGCGGAGGCGGAGGCGGCGTGCGGCAATCGACGGTCTCACCAGCGTCAACTTTGTTGCTTTTTTTTCTCACCAACTCATTGCCATTTGTCCTGTCCAGTCCAGTCCTGGCCTTTCCTTTCCGCAATGCGCATTCGACGCGTTCGACGCTCACTTCGTATGCGACATCATGACACGAACGACTTTGTTACAAGTACTTTACGGTAATGGAGGATTTTCGCTTGAGCATCCTCTAACAAAAATTAATTTAAATCGATATTGTGAAGTTTCTTTTTGCTCGCCACTCGCTCGCTCATTCGAACCTTGGTCGTCTCTGATTCTTTTTCTCACTTTTCTAGCTTTGGCGCTCGTTGGTTTTGTTGGTCTGTATGTATGTGTGTGTGTGTGTGTGTGTGCGAATGTCCTTTGTGTCTAGTTTCTTTTTTTTTATACTTATTGGTGTCTGTGTTCGTTTAGACTTTTTTGCTGTCCATTTTCTTTTTGGCTTGTTATAATTTATTAATTAGTTGTCTGATTGTGTTTAAGTTATAGGAGAAGAGACTTTTTTCCTTTAAATTAACAGAACTAAGACAGATTAAAGAAACCAACAACAAAATGAAATTATTTGTTTACAGTTGAAATGAATTTTCTGAGAGTTTTGATGAGTTTTAAGATTGGCAAACATTTTCGAAATGAAAACTGTTTATCAAAGCACAGAACATGTCATCTCAAGTACTACTTGTCAGGCAAGCATAGCTTCAACTCTTTCTCAAAATGGCTGCCATTTCTTTTTCACGATTTTGTCTTACTTCATTCTACTTAACACAAAACACAAAAGCAGGACACAAACAATGTCAATAAGGACGAACACGCACACAAAGCTATAATCTGAAAATGTTTGTTTTCATATACGAGTGTGGGTGTGTGTGTGTGTGTGCGACAGTTTGTAGTTTATTGACTCTCTTTTGGGAAGTGGTTTTCATAGAGATTTCCGCTAAAGAATGTATGGCATGCAACTAAAGCCGCCAGCAAATCCTGAAAATTGACTTCGATGCCAGGATACGAAACGAAAACAGCTCAAGTTGTTTAAGCAGCAACAGGGACAACGAGAGTGAAAGATTGACAGACATTGTGAGCAATCAAAGCGTGGGACATCGAACACCAAAGCAGCTCATGAATGCTTTAAGCCAACAGTTTTGAAAATGAAAGAAAAAAAAAAAAAAAAATGAAAAAGAGTTGAATTGCCTTGAAATAATTTTACGATGACGATGACTGGCGCAGAGAACGAAGCAAGATTGTTAAACAGATGCACAAAATTAGTTACAGGCCGCATGCATATGCCAAAAATATCTTTAGAAGCGGACTGGCAGGCGGGCAGCCGCTCACGCAAGCAGGCACGCACGCCAGCAGCGTAGACATTTTGAAGCAGTTTTCTGAAGTCGACACGGCATAGAACGGAGACAGAGACAGAGATGGAGTCTGCCCGGCGGTTCACAACGGCGACATCGTATTTCATTTCGTCATGTTTCGGGATTAGGCGGATTAGTTGCGATGGAAGCAGCCAGTTTCGAGGCTGCTTTTGCTGAACTTTGGCGCTGCCGCCTGAACTTTGTGCGCAGGCAAATGTTGCATACTGTCTTACAGACAACGTGTGTGTGTGTGTGCAGCGTGCAAGTTGTGTATGGGGTGTGGGTGAGGGAGTTTTTTTTTTTTTTTTTTTGAGATAATTTCATGCGATACTTTTAGCATTTGAAATGCTTTGCATATGAGTTGCTCGCCTGCGTACGTGCGACTTTGGCAATGTTGGGCATTAGGTGCCATCGTGCTTAGGTATCAAAGGATGTGTTCACGCCGTGTGCGTTAGTGCCTTTCGCTAAGTGTGTGTGTGCCTGTGTGCTTATGTGTCTTTACGTGTGTACTTGACATTTGTTTGTGTGCCTTAAAATAGCATGCAGAGCAATTGTTCGATGACATATCGTTTTTATGTTGTATCTCCGGCGTAAGGAAGTGCGTAAATTACGAAATTTTATTGCTTACACACTTTCAGTAAACGAAGAGGGGGCAACACACTCCACAAAAAAGAGAAAAAAACAGATAAAAGAAAGGAAAGAGACAACAAAAGGCTTAGGCAGCAGGCAACGCCATTTTCTTTTTGTTTTTGATATTGTTTTTTTTTTTTTTTTGCGCTCCAATTAGCAGATAACGCAAATCGAATCGAACACTCGAGTCAAAAGTCCAATCGAAAACTTTTATGTCACCTCAGGCGGAAAGACAAATCAGCGCACTCGAATTGGCAAATGTACTCATCCAATCGAAACGAAAAAAAAAAATAAACAAAATAAACAAAGTAATAATAATGCTATAAAAAAAGTCAAGTCATCAAAAGTGCGGGTAAATTACACACACACACACACGCACACATTGTAATAAAGTCACCATATTATTGGCCTTTTGAGATTCGCAACCCTTTGACAGCTTTTTCAATTTCATATCATATGCCACAAATAACAACATCATAATAATCATCAAAACCAACACCAACATTATCATTCCCACCATCTTCATCATCATCATCATTATTGCCATTATGGCAGCAGTCATAAAAAGCTACACGAACAGCTTCTCAACACCCTTTAAGACATGCGTTATATCTGTGAGTGTGTGTGTGTGTGTTGGTAATCATAGAAGCAGCAACATTACCGAAGGCTCAGCACCAACATAATGTTATCACAATTTGCCATTTGCGTTGGCGCCACTGTAATTGCCCACAATGAGCCCCAGTGACAGCAGTGCGACAGTGTGACAGTGTGTCAGTGCTGGCTGCAATTACAACAGATGTTCGTTACAACGTTCATAAATTATCGTATGAGTGATTGAATGATTATGATGATAAGTGAAAAAATCAAATAAAATTCGAGCATCCCGACGACTGACTAACATTTAGTGGCCAACCACTTTTATGTAAGTCGGCAAAGTATTTCAAAAGTGGGCACTACAAATGATATCGGCCGAGACTGCGTGTCAGAAGTGGTCTACAGTGTAAGTGGCGGTACTTTGGTCTAAATTGTAATTGTGCTTATCAAGACTTAAGACTTTGATTTTGTTTTTATTTTTAAAGTTTTGTTATTTTTTTTTTTTTTTTGGTTTTGTGTAATAAAGAGTTAGTTTACTTCAAAGCCATTTTGCCGCTAGCAAAGGTTCTTAGTAAGTTACTAAATGAGCGAGAAGTAACGTGTACATATAAAAAAGTACACTATCGATCACTTTGTGCGTTAAGTGGAGAAAAGAAGTGTTGGTTTTTCATGTCGGCACTTCAAATGTTAACTATTTTGTGTACTATTTTGTAAGCACAAACATATTTTTGCATGAAATGATAATTTACTGCTATTAGTTGTCAAAATATATGAAACAGTGAAGCTCAAATTTCATGGAACTCGCATAAACTACTGAACAAATAATGATCAATGAATTTTTTTTTTTAATACCACTTTAAATATAATATTACAAATAATTTTTTAAGTTTTCAAAGAGAAAGAATCCCGAAAAAACATAAAGATCAGGTATTTTATTTGATAAGAATCAAGAACTGTAAGTGTGATCTATACAGTCTTAGGAGATTCTGGTATGATTATTAATTATTAATTTTAGCTTGGAATAAATCCTTTGATTTATGATAACTTAAATAAGTTTTTATGTCTTTCTACTATCAATTTATATTTTATTACATTTTAAAATCTCGTTTTATTTGCATTTCAAAATATTCTGTTTAAAAATGCAAAATTAAAGCGAATGTACAAACCAACTAGTTTTTGTTTGTGATATTCTAACTAAAAATAGCATGTGCATTTCATTAACCCTCACTCAAAAAGCTATAAAAAAAAATTCTGGAATAAATAAAAATAAAGTACATGAACGAAAAAGTTATAGACTCCTGAAAAGCTGTTGTGAATTTTAATAAATTTTAGTAGCATCAAAGCAGAGAATCAAGTTGTGCTAAGTGAGGCAAAGAGATGATGCCAAGGAAAATGTTTTGAAGTTAGCAAAAGGACAAAAAAAAAAGATACGTCAAAAAAATAACAGTTATTTATTTATTTGTACGCAATCGAGAGAGTGCCAGTGTACGTACTCGAGATCCCAACAACACGAATAAAGCCAACAACAGCAACAACAACAACAAGAGGTGAAGCAACAAAAATGAGGCGGCAAATAACAGAGAATAATGGGATAACGAAACGCCCTTGACACCCAGTAAAATGGCAGCCCTCGAAGAAGTAGCCTTATTATTATGAACACGAACGGATTCAAAACGGATTCAAAGGGAAAGCGCAGCAGAAAGGCAACACTGGTAAAACATTCAAAAGCAGCACGTACAAAGCACAAGGCAGATGATGAAGAAGAAGAAGCAGCAGCAAGAAAAAAAAAATCACCAGCAGCACAATCAAATTGGTGAGGGTGGGAAAAAATGATGGAAATAAGAAGAAGAATAAGCAGAAAAAGAGAACGGGTGGAGAAAAGACAACAAACAAACAAACGGACGTATGGAATGAACGTACAGTGGCAGAAAACAAATCAAACCCTCAAAAGAATCACTAACAAACGCCAAATAATGAACAGAACATGTCGAGCAGATGTGTGAGAAAGAGAGTAGGTGACTGTGTGTGAGTGAGAGAAAGCGAGCGAGATGTGATTGAAAATGTGCGCAGCGTTGCGACGAAGCGACGGCAAAAGACAACTTCACACAAAAAGGAAGCTGCTGAGTCAAATTCAGTTGTCGAGTGAAGCATAGATACATTATACAAATACACAAATACAAACAGCACACGCGACAACAGGCACAGAATGGCGCATTGCAAACAGAAAACAAGTGAGCAAGCAAAAGGTAGAGAGCAAACGACGTACTCTTATACATATGCCGTACTCTTCTTACATGCACGCACGCATTGACACTTTCTCACACGCTATTGTGTTTGTGATAAAAAGAAAACATGTCGTCTGTCTTTGAGGGTGTGGTCTCAATGCAAACGAGTCGCTTGTCTATTGTCTCGCTCACACTCTCGCACATGTAGCGCTACTCGTTGCTTTCTCTCGTTACTTTCACACAGTTTGCATTGCACTCACTCACACACACACATACACATAGAAGAATCATCAGCGAACAATTCTTATCAGAGCAGCAGTTGTCTGTGCCAAGGGGTGAGCGCCGGGCTGAGTGTTGTTGTATTGGACTGGCCTGGGCTGGGTAAGTGAGTTGGGGTGCCGTGGCCGCGTGTCGCTATCAGTTTTCGTTGTAGTGTCTTCGTTGTTTGTCGTTTGTTGTGCTTGAGCAGCGCGCGCGTTGGAAATACCAAATTCCGTTATTCAGTCGTTTACCGTTGAGGCTGCGTACTCGTGCTCGTTTGCACGCTCGATTCGATACGAAACGATTCTATACTGTGCTCGCTGCACTATTTTGTACCGTTACGCGTGAAAAGTGTTTGCTTGTATGCGTGAGCACTTCTGCATAAACTGAAACTGAGGCGTTTATCCCTCATCGCATGTTGCACGGTTTTTCATATATATTTTTTTCCCGGTGGCACAACTTGTACTCGTTGTTTTGTGACTCCTGCTCGTTCTTGCTTATACCAACCGACCGACCGCAGTAAAAACATCATCAGCAACGCCATACGCTCGCAGCAGATACTTTTGTATTTCAATTCGAATTCAATTCAGATACGTCCTGTTACGGGTGCAGACGCGTTTTCGTTTTTGTTTCCGTATCATACGTCAAATACTAGCGTGCTTGTTAAAGCATCAGCGTCAGCATTGAGCAATAGTAAGAGTTCAACTCTATGCCAACGACCAACCAACAGACCGACTGACTGACTTGGCTTCATATTTACCCTAATTACGCGCTGGATTAAATTATTAAAACACTAAAGCCGTCGCGGATTTAGAGAGATTCGTTTGCCCATTTGTTCGCCATCAGTGTATGCCAAATAAAATCATCAAATTGAAAAAAAAGTGAGCAATAAAAGAAAATAAAAAAGAAAAAAACAAAACACAAACAACATAAAAAAAAAGCCAACAGCAACAAAAAGGCATTAAAAACGCGTTCATGAGTTACTTAAAATTAATCACTAACATAATCGCTGTGATTTTTA
The DNA here is from genome assembly GCA_034638295.1 of Phortica okadai. Taxonomy (NCBI): domain Eukaryota; kingdom Metazoa; phylum Arthropoda; class Insecta; order Diptera; family Drosophilidae; genus Phortica; species Phortica okadai. The sequence continues at coordinate 15,641,703 of CM067849.1, forward strand.
TTTGAGCTTTGGTGACTAATAGTCGTGAAAATAACGTTCAGAATTGAATTATAAAAAAACATAAAGTTTTCGTGTTCCAAACTATAAAAATATTATTACAAAAAGCGACGAAAGCGTATCACATTATTCTCAAAATTTGAGATTTATTGGCGCCGATCGACCTACGCATTTAAATTAACAACATTTCATCACAGTGATTTGATTTATCACCACGTGTACAACTGACGATCAACTTTTGGTGTTATAAATTTCGAGCAGCAACTCAGCAAATATCAAACGAAGGAGATTTATTACGACTTTAGCCGTCGCACTTTGACCGTTACTAATTCAAGTTGTGTCGGATCATTCTTTGGTCGACAACATCATCATTATTATTGTTGTGATTACGACTTGATTGTCGTGATTCATGTTGAACATACAAGTGGATTAAATCCTGTATTACTTTAGGTGAGTTTTTGACATTAAGTATCCTAAGGTGTGTAAAGAAGATGGGGAAGTAATCAAGTATTAGGTTACAATTTGATTTAATGACATTGATAAGTGTATATTTTCATTGTGCTTTTCAATGAGTATTGTGTTTAGAACTATGATGGAAAGCAGGCAACAGCAGAGTCTTTAGAAAGATATTGGAAAGGATAGATTGTTTTAAATTATTGTCCAAATAATAGGAAATGTGAAAAAGGGTTAAAGCCAATTGTTAGTTAAGAACGATTTTTTTTACTATTAGAAATGTTATACCGACGGACAAATAATTGAAAATGCTTCTTATACTTATAACGACTAATTCAAGAAAATTTTAAAGTTTTTTATTGGCAATAGTCTAGAAGATCGAAGTACTCTATCGAGTCACAATATTTCCGTGTTTCTTGGTTTTGAAGATAATCACGTATCATCAAATTGCTGTAGTTACTCTTAAGTGAAAGTCTAAGACAATAAAAGCTCTGTACAAATTATGATCGATAGTAACAACAAAACACAATCAGTCAGTTTCCTCCTACTTTTGTCCTCAAAATGTATATTTAAGTTTATTTGTCGTGAGAGTTAAACAAATAAGACAAAAAAATAAAGGCACAGTGAAGATTTCAAGAACAATTGCGCGCATTGACGTCACTTAAGTCGCGCACGAGTAGCAGAAGCAACCATTTTATTTCAATTATTTTTAGCAAACAAAATAAAAAATTAACAAAAAAAAAAAACAAATACACACGTTGTATTAATTTTTAAACAATGGAAAAAAACCCACACAAAAACAAAAAAAAAAATGAAAGCGAAGAAAAAATATGTGAGTTGCGAACTCTAAATTTAAATAAAATGAAATTAAATAAAGCCAACATAGAAATCTTGGCACCTTCATGTTTGCTTAGGGCGCACCAAAAAGCTGATGAGGCCTCATCAGATCAAGATAAAAAAAAGTGCGAGATTGCACAATCAAATGGCAGCCGAAATCACAGTCGTCATTATCAAAAACATCACACAAGTTGCTTAAAATCGCAGTAAAAAACAAACAAAGAAACTAATAATCACTGTTAGATATACCTATGCGAAACTCAAGACTTTATTTTTTGACTATTTATGCGCGCGACAAAAAAAGGGGCAAAGGGTTAGAAACAAGAAAGGAATGTTAAATAATATCAGAAGAAATTCAAGCGAAATAATTTATATGCATTGCGGCATAGCAAACAATTCTTAATCATATAATAAAAATGTAACAAAAAGCAGCTAAACTATAATTCAAAGCAGAAATGCTCAACTCGTTTAGTAATCAACATAATAAACATATAGAAAAATGCGCGCGCATTGAGGGACAGACAAAAAAAAGAAATTATAAAAAAAACTCAAATCAAAATGATGAAAAAAAAGAAAGAATGAATAAATCTAGTCGGAAGGCTAAATTATGTTTATGATTGTTATTAAAATAATACGTTGAACCACAAAACGATTTAATATTGTAGCCGCACTAATCCACTCGGGATCAAAACGAGATCAAGCGGGATTTTCAAGTGTAAATTTTCAATTTGATTTGATTACCGTGCGCCACCACAATGGAACAGGTGTCCGAGGGCTTACGTGTTCTTGAAAGCAATGCAAATGAAAGTGAAAACTACTTGTTCTGTTTTGTTTTTGTTTAATGAACCGTTTTTGCAGGCAAATATTTAACTAAACTAGTTTGTTTTAGGAGTGTGACATGAAATACTACGAAAGATAGAAAAGTACCGACGGACTTTAAGTCTAAAAAAAATGTTTTTAGATTCTGTTTGAAAAAAAATGAACAATTATTCTATAAATAAAAGCAAAATATTATTATAGTAAAGTTCACTAGAAGTGATTTTTTCTTGAAATTCGAGTTTTTTCCCTTTGGCTTTCGTCAGCAAGAGAATTTATGATACGCCTAAGTCACTGACAATAATTTCTGTTCGTCTGTTCGATACTTGCTTTATAATTTATGAATTTTTTTTTTTACAACTATTCAATTTGAGTTTTTTATTATTTTCATTTTTATTTTATGATCATCGAAAGATTAGATATAGTTTATTTTTTTTTTTATTATTATTGCGACAATGAAGTGTGTTTGGTTTGGTTTTGAGTATCGTCGCATTGACGGCAAAATCGCACGAAATGGCAACATTTGAGGTGTCAACCGGAACGCGACGTGAGCGAATTTCTACTCAGAATCGGGGTAGCCCAATGGAAACTAATTGATTTATGATATTTTATGACTATTTTTAGGCTACCGATACAGAATAAGCAACACCAACGCCAACGACATTGACACAATTTATTTTTAACAAATTGACTTGAACTTAGACATTAGAGCCGCCAAAAACTCGGTTTGTCTGAGAGTTTTTTGTTTTAGTTACTAAAGTGTTGTACGCAAATTTCATAGCAGTTGTTGGCCGTCAGCGGCGTGGTGTGGGTATGGGCGGCAGATCAGGTAGTAACTTTTTAGCGTAGATAAGCTACGCGAGCGTTCGCGATGTGTAAATATTTTTACATAGATAAGAGCAGAACTTATGGTGTAGAGAAGGCGCTGCTGTAGCTATCTGAATTTCTTATCAAAAGTGTTGTGGTGAAGAAGAGCGTAGCGGAAGAGAGGCAGCAGTTGGGGGCTTTTACGGCAGTTGTGCTTGAACGCATGGCGAGAAATGTTGTAGCGTTGCTTGAAGTCGCTTGTTGTTGTGTTTATCAGAGGCTAATGGTGTGGTGTTGGGAACGCCGCGGTGAGTGAGCATCAACAACATCATCAACAACATTATTAGTAACAACAATGAGCGCTACAACAACGTTAACCCATTGTCGTCTGTGGTGTTAAGTTGGCTGGTGTTTGGGTTAAGCTGCGTTTGTTTGTGCCAAGCAAACCGAAATGAGATAAAAGCAACTAACTTATTGTTATAAATTAATTTACTTTACTCTTTCTACTTGCTTGCATTTTAAGATTTGCTTTGTTTTTGTTAATGTCATGGAAATGTAAATCTATTTTTTTTTCAATTCACAGAAATACAAACGCGACGACGTCTTCAGTCGACGCGCAAATCGATTTGAATTCGCAGCAGCAGCAGGAATCCTTAGCGGCCGTAAACATTATTTCGCCAACGTTATACGATACCGGCCTCAAGACGACGACGACATTCCTGCAACATTTTAAGGACGTCGTCACGACGAAGTTCACCGGCAGAGATCATCACCTGCCGCCGCTTCATCCGCACACGCCACATCAACAGTCCGCGCTGCATCATCATCCGGCCGTACATCATCCACACCAGCCGCATCAGGCTGCCGTGGCACAAAGCTTCTCCACCATTTTTCCCACATATCTAGGCATGGACCGGGCCGCTGCTGGCGGCTGCGGTGGTGGCGGCGGCGGTGTCGGTGGCGTGGGCAATGGTGGCGCCGGTCTTGGCGGTGGCATTGGCGGTTTAGGTGTTGTCACCAGTTCGGCTACATCACTGAACGGCCTGGAGGCAATGTCAGCCGAATCGAATGGCTTATGTCTGCAGGATCTTGTTAATGCCGGCGCTGCAAATGGCGCCGGTTCAGCGGGTTCGGCTGAGAGCGCGACCACAACAAGCACAGCATTGAGCAGCGGCAGCACTGGCAGCTCGGGCACCGTCAATGGCGGTGGCGGTGGCAGCAGCACCGATCATTTACACAATCATCATTCGCTGCATGATTCCAGCTCGGCGTCGGTCAGCATCTCACCCGCCATTTCGAGTCTTATGCCCATCAGCAGTTTAAGCCATTTACATCACTCCGCTGCCGCTGCGGGTCAGGATCTCGTCAGCGGCTATCCGCAGCATCCGCATCATGCCGTTGTGCCGCCGCATACGCCCAAACATGAACCGCTCGAGAAGCTCAGAAGTAAGTATTCTGAATGTGTATTTGTTGTTGTTTTTGTCTGACGGTTAAGGGGCAAAGCAATTTTGCGGCCAATTTATTTTAGTATTTATCACGAAAACCGAAAGTTGAAATGAAATTAAAGAAAGTCTTCTTCAGCGTGATTGCCTTCTTATTTTCTGTTCCGACGCATTCTGACATCTTACAAATTTACAAGTAATTAATGAGGCCATAATTCACGTGCGCTGTCAACGCGATGCCTCTTTTTCTCTTGGCCGTTGTTTTTCTTTTTTTGGGATACGTTATTTGCTATAAAAGCTCAATTAGTCAGCCACACATTTCGATCATTTATGTTTGTCTTTATGAACTCAATGAAAGTTTATTTAAGTAAATAATTTTTTTACTAACTCAATTTTATTACCTTCAAAATTAGCTTGCAACAAGTGTCGATATTCTCATTCTACGATGTCTTCGCTTCTGTCTTCATAGCATCCGTTTTGGTCTATTATTTATGCAAGCAAGGCAAACAAACAAAACTGTCAACGACAGCTGTCGACATTTCAATATTCATCAGTTACACTTAGTGGCAGCGATCTTTCACGCTTAGCGATTGCTTTTGTTTGTGTACAATGTCAGCAATAATTTGCCAAATAATATTCAAATACATCATGCCAATGACAATAATGAAGGCAACGATGATGATGATGATGTTGCCGAGTGTTAAAATTCGCGCGTCACAAAATACAAAACAACAATAAAAAAGAGAACAAAAACACTTGTCTTTATACACAAACACACACACACAGCGATTCAAATCCATTCAATCTGCCAGCATTGTGACACTTACACATGCTCACTTACATGCATATAAACATAATCATTGTGTAATCATTAGCGATACAAACACACACACACACACAGTGACAAAATTCACTTTGTTCCGTTCTATGTCACGGCTAATTGAGCACCCTTCTGGCGCAGAGCCTTTTGATGCTGATGCTGATGCCGTTGCTGATGCTGATGCTGTAATTGCCTCAGTGCCGCAGTGCTGCAACACTGCTGGGCGCTTACGCTCCAGTGCCCTTTCTTTACTTCTTTAGTTTATTTTTTCTTTGTGCCAATGCTCTGCCATAGGCTTGTAAGGGTGGTCGTCGTATCAGTCGATTGCCATCGGATGTTCTAGCGCTTTTTCACTGCATGCCAAGTGATGTCAAGTGAGTGTGTGCCATTGAATGAAATTTGATATGTTCAGCTTAGAAGTAGTCAAGTTAAGTCAAGTGTTTGTTGTTCTGCTTAGGTAATTGTTCTGGGAGTTGATTCTGTTGCAATGCATTGGGAAATGAGCGGATAATCGTTGTAATTATGATACATATTGTACAAATAGATTATGTTTTTTTGGAGTGTAGAGAGGAAGTGTAAAAGTGCGTGGCATGGGTAGATGAACTTAGCAGTTGAGGTATATGGAGGTCAAAGATACAACTTACTTTTGAAGGAAAATATAAATTGAAAGAAAATATGGATTGGGCAAATTTTGTAATTAAAAAAAATCTTTATCAAGAAAGAAGGAATTCTTAAATACGTGAAGATTTACAAATGAATTGTTTCGGATCACAAAATGAACAAATTTAAATACTTACATATTCAATCCTCACAGATCTTGACCGAAATTGCATATAAAAATAAATTCAACAGTTTTTAACTTAAATACAAATTATTTTTGCTAAATTTTATGCCACCTTGTTGCAATAAAATGTCTAGTTCTTTTCCCAACCGACTCAGAGATGCTCTCGCCTCGACATATGAGCTGCCGAGTTCAGCAGAGTGCAACCAACTCTGAACTGTTTGCATAAAACTGTTGTGCAGACAACAAAACTCTGAGGCGAAAACAATTTAACGAAAATATTTTGCCAACGTCGCATGGTAATGGACGAGTCTGTGAATTGGCCAACACCGCAAACGAAATTTATTTGCGTAGAAAAACAATTTAACACAAAAATTGTGCGCATTTTGCCACAGAAAAATCAACACTGCACAACAAAAAAAAAAAACAAAACAAAAAAAAACGACCAACAAACAAACGAAATAAAATTATTTGTTTGCAGTTGGCCTTTGACAAGTCGCATGTAAATGCTGCTGCAACACATGAGCATGTGGCACGTTGGTGAGCGAGCGGCGCCGTGCGGCAGACAAATTGCATGCAAAGGACATTAGCGACAGCAGATTTGTGTACGAATGTCCTTTGCTATCCTGCGTGCGTGCTTACGTGTTGATTTTGTTTGCAAAGTGTTTGTTGTTCTCAGTTCTCGCTCTTACGTCCATCTGAACGTGCTGTCTCTCTCACTCATTGGCCTTACATGAAGGTGTTGCAGGTGCGCAAATATGTTGCTAACAACAAATTTCAACAACAACAATTTCAGTTGTCGTTGCCATTGTTCATGTTCATGTCTGTGTTGTCGTCATAGTCATAGTCATCGTTGTTGTTGCTGTTGTTAATGCTGCTGCTCTTGTTGCACATGTTGTTGGCGTTATTGTTGAACTTGTGTGTGTTTCGCTCTGCTTAAATAACGACAGCGCAACGTGTTCCCATTCGTTTGCACTGGCAATTTCTGTATATGCATTTGGATTTTCAATTATTGGCATTTTAATGGTCAGAATTTTCGGCATACTCACCTCACTCACTGCCGCTCGCCACGTACGCCATTTTTAATATGTTTTCAGCAATTTATATTTTATTGTGGTTGCTGTTGTTGTTGTTGTTGTTTTCGATGTCGTTAAAAATTTTATGCGTTTAGTTTTCTGTTTGACTTTTTCTGTTTTTAATGCATTTTATTGCTTTCGTGCGTGTGTGTTTTTAATACAACAAAATCCTTTCAAGTTCACGTTTGTCGTTTCATTTAGTTTTTTTTTTTTATTGTTTTTTATGCACGTATTTTTAAGCTTGTACAACAACAATATTAATAACACTACAACAAAAAAAAAGAAGTTAATACAGTTTAATGCGCTGCAGCATCCAAATAAATGCAACTCTTTCCTTCGTACACTTCAGTCCGCCATTTTCAGTCCCCACTTCCTCAGTCGCTGCGTCGGCGGCATGCATTTTTTGTTTGAATTATGTTGTCAGCAGCTGCGGCAACGTCGACAAGTTTTAATGACATCAAATTTATATATTTTTATTTCGTGCATTTTTATTCATATTTGTGTATATAAATATTTTTGTTTTTACAATTTCTGTCATTCATAAAATATAAAAAAAAAAAATTGTTTTGTCGTTTTGTTGTAAAAACGCTTAGCTTCATAATTTTGCTTATTGTTTTATTAGCATTTAAATAAATATAAATTGTGGCTGCTTCTTGCCAAAAAGTTTCCCCAATATAAATGGCACAAAATGCTGTAAAAGTGATGAAATTCAAAGTAAGATTTAAGCTTTTTACAATGCACATTTGAGTGAAAGTAGCAACAATTAGCCTTGAAGCAACGCTAATGAACTGTGCGTCTTTTGGGTGCTGCGCGCGCAGCTATTAAAAAACACGTTGCGTTGTCGAATGTATCTGAGGATGAGCTTATCAGCGCTCAAACAGTGCCCGTGTTTGTTTGTCTAAGGCAAAACACAAGTAAAAGCAGAGCAAATAACAACAATCGTATCAACATGAGAGCAAATAAGATGCTGCTCTCGTAGATACATGTATGTACTTTCTACCAAGCAGCAACGCCGTAAATGCAAATAAATGATTTGGTTTGTTTTTTGTTGTTTTCTGCTACGCTTTTTACGATTGTTTTGTTTTACTTTGTTATGATTCTGTTCGACAAATAGAAGATATGGTCGTGATATATGTATGTTGCTAGAATCGCCGAAATGATGTTCGCCTTTGATAAAATTATGAAATTAGTCAAGTAAAAGTTCATGGCAAATAGTGAGTTGACAAAAAAAAAAAAAACAAGTACACGAAATCTCTGAAAATTATGAGATCTCTTATCAAACAATTCCTTGTTGTATTTGCCAAGCACAACAAAGTGTTAATGGCACGTGCAACAAACTCTGCGACGCAAGATTAGAAAACGAGACACTTAAATATTACAGTGTTCCAAGAAGGCAATCAGGCGGACAAAATTAGAGACAGTCAGACAGATAGACGTACAAAGAGATGGGCAGACCCGTTGAGAGAGCCAAGCTGAAGATAGAAGAAAATCGATATGGCTGTGTTGGTGTAGTGCATTGTAAAGCGATTTCGTTAAGAATTATGAGGCTTATTAAAAGCACTCACGTAGACACGTTCGGTTCGCACAGCGCGCCAACAGAAGCGCCCAAGTGTCTGGCAGCATAAAATTTGCTGTCCCACGAAGACTTTGCCACAGACACCGCCACAAAGTAAAAGAAAATTGTTGGTAAAGTGGAAAAAATCTTTCTGTCTGCATGTATGTGTGTGTGTGTGAATGTGGGTGTGTTTATGTGCGTGTAAAGAAGCTTGGTTTATAATAAATGCGTGTTTTTTCAAGTGTTTCTCTGCCGGAAAAAGGAAATCTTGAAGCATTTGTTGTGAGCCTGCTTTAAATTCAATGTGTGCTGTTTTTAAAGATATTCATAATTTGAGATATTTTACAAGAACTTTATCGATTGTTTTTCATAAAAGATTTAATAATTTTATTTATTAATATAAAAGGCAACAATTTTTTAAATGTCAACGTTTCTGGAAAGACTTCATTTGTTGTCAAGCAATATGAATAGTAGAAAATCTCTAGAAAATTGCAATAATATATCTTATTCGCAATGAAATACAATGAAAAAACAAACGAACAAACCGTGATAAAAGTTAAAACAACAACGACACAAAGTAAATGGCCGTGGGCGTGGCAGACAATGCAATTGCATCGATGCGCAGGCCATCAATTTTATGGTTGGTCGAACGACAAGCCAAACTGAAAGCCAATCTTCAACCAACAACAAATGATTATCATCGCTTGAGCTTTGCCGCACAAAAGTCAAAGTAATGGAAAGGGGCCCCGTTGTGTTGCGAGGGCAGATAGAAGTCAAAGCCATGTCGTACATCTTGCACGCACACGCTCGTACATCAAACTGAAGGCAGCACATGTGTATAGGTGTGTCTGTGTGTGTGTGTGTGTGTGTGTGTGTGGGCGCAAACACTGATTTCATTTATAAATTATAATGTCATTATAGTCGAGCAGCCTCTGCTGTCCTTTTTTCGTCTCTGTTGTTGTTTTAACGTCTGCCTCACTCGCAGCTTGACGCCTTCTCGCCTTCTCCGTTGGTCTTCTTTTGACTTGCCTCATCTCATCTCAGCACGTCGCATGCAATTACAGTTGCCACAAAAAGTTTTAGCCACTGCCAGACGACCTTCTGCACCCTGTCTACTCGTCTCTTGCCCTTCTCCACAACGCACAGTGCTTTCACTTCACTGCCTTTACTCTATCTTTTCGTCTATCTTTGCTGCTGTGCTGCCATTTCGTCTTTTTTCTCATTATCCTTAACGTGCAATTTTCGTAAAAATGTCGCATTAGAGATTATCTTTGGCAACAAAACTCGTACAACTTGAAACGATATCATTGACCGAGAAGGGACTGAAAGTGAAGTGTACTATAGACAGAGACAGAGACAACGACGCTGGCCAAAGCAAGTGGACAGTTTTTGGTCAGTTGGTTGGGGTTTTGGTTTCAAGTTTGCCGGTGAACATCATCATCAGCATCATCAACAAAAACGACAGCGCCAAAATGAGAGCTGACAGTAGAAAATTACTAAAACTGGTTGAGCAAACGAATGAATGAGCTGAACTGAACTGAGCTGAGCTTGAGCCATTGCGGGGGTGTTGGCGTAGATGATTGCAGGCGGTAACAAAGGAAAGCCAAAGACATCTTGCCAGTGGCCTTGCTTCTTCCCTTTTTCTATTATTTTTCTTATATATATATATATATTTTTTTTTTTGTTACAAGTCACTCGCTTAGTGCTTTGCTTCGATGTCCTGCTCAGCTGGCAGGCGCTTATCGCAAAACTAATGAGTTTGAATTTGCTTGTTTTTGTTTCTTTTCTTTCGTTTTGTCTTTCGTTTTTACTTTTGCCGTTTTTCTACTTTACTCCTGCTTGCTCGCTTGCTTTCTTGGGGTTTGCTGTTTGGTTGGATTGTCTGACTGACTTCTTGACTATCATCATCTATGTATGTATGTGGCAAATGGCATATGCAGTATATACTTCTACAACTGCGTTGAAGCTCATTATATTGCCATAGTGTGTTGACTTCATATGGCTAAATTTCTGCACTCTCATTGTTTGCTGTGCGTTTGGTTGCGTCCAAACGCCATTAAGGATTAACTTTGTTGCACGATTAATATGAAACGCACTCGTAAGCAAAATGGTCACTTTCTACTTATAGCAAATTTATATAGCATACTTCGAAGCGCGCTTATAATTTTATATGTTATGACAATGAATGGGTGCAAATTGTTGGAAGCAATTTAAAGAACATTGACTTTGATGCTATGTGAGTGAACAAAAAGGCGAACATATGCGCATAATTTTCGCATAGCAATAATCGAGCGAAGTCGCAAAGTCAAAGACAATGAAAGGGTTAAGTGTTATTGTTGTTGTTGTTGAGACAACCGCAAACTTAGATTTAAAAAAAAAAAAAGTAATTTCAAACATTTCCACATACACACTCACATAATTCGACCAATTTCAAGCAAATGTAGTGTGAAATTAGAAATGAATTTTCACCAGTGACAATGGCAACAAATAAAGGCATTTAACCCCTTGACGCAGTCGAAAAGGAAACCGCAGAAAAGTCTTCGCCCTACTTCGATTTTGCAGAAAGTTTCATGCAATCAAATAAAATACTTGTCAAAGTAGACAAACTATTTTTATGTGCTTGTCCTTTTGGGCAGACGTTGGTCCTCTCCATGCATTTCCACTCCTCTTTGTTATTATTTTTTCTTTACTTTCAGATTTTTGCACCATCATTGAGGGAAAACACCTATGAAACTGTTTGTTTGTCTGTCTGTCTGACGGTTGGTCGGCCGTTGGGTCTGTCTTTTCTAGTCCAAACAACTGTCACATTAATCGTTTGTTGGATTTTATTTTCTTTCTTGCCTTGCCTTGCCTCCTCTGCCCGTTGCTAGTATGAGCATCCTTTCAAAATTGTTGTGTCGCTGTGAGGCGAGCATCTGTCAAAGGACACTCGCTGTGGCGCTGGGCGTTTGCTTGCTTTTCCAATTGTCTGTCCTTTAGTCCTTTTGTTTTGTCACTGTTTGTTTACACATTGTGGCTGCTGGCTGACATAGCCTGACAGTAGCGCATTGCCGTAATTTATTGCACAAAAACTCCCTTTCTCTCGTTCTATCTCTGTATCTTATTCGATAAGTCCTTCTTCTATAGCCAGCTCGCTCACACTTTTGTGTACGTTTCTCTCCTGTGTCGTGTGTCAACGTTTTTGTGGCAATTTTTATGAATGAATGCGACAAATGTGCCTTTGTGGTCCTTACTTGTCTATTTTTGCTACAATATAAAAATCAAAATCATTGCACAAACAAAAATTTATAACAAATTTTTCTGCATTTTCACATTTGATGTTTGGCCAAAGGTTGAGCATATTTTTCTTTTTTTTTGTTTTGACAAAATGTCATGATTAATAGTTTTGCTTCTTTATTTTTTCCCAATTTTTTTCATTCTTGTTTGGCAGAGGGGTGTGCAGCAGGCAAGGGGCGGACAGGGCTTATTGAATGCATATTTGTTTGCTTTTGACTTTTGATTTTTTTTTTTTTTTGTTGTCTTTTACGAAGTTTGTCATTCAGGCGTGCATTTTTCGGGGCTTGATTTGTTTGCTTTTTGGCATAAATCACTCTCATGTGGTTTAAGCATCATATTTGCTAAGCCATTTAAGACGCATTTGGCTGCCATTTTATTTTTTTATTTTTGCAACATCACACATCATTTTCATCACTTTCATCAAGCCAAAAAGAAAATTTCCACTTAAGCTTCTCTACTTAAATACAAAGTAGAAAATTGTCATTTTGCTGCTTCTAATACGCTCAATTCAAACTTGACACTTGTTGTCAAATGTTGTCGTCTGACATGTCCAAAGCAACGCCTCCGAATGCTGTCACAGCGCCAATTGACACTTGCCGCTGCAAAAACACGGAGGCATTGAAAAAAACCTTGAAACTTGTCACAATTGGACAGTGAAATGTGCACAGCACAACTGTGCTAACAACAACAACAACAATAACAACAGCCACAACAGCAATAATAACAACAAGAAATGTCACTCTCAGATACAATCATATGTGTTTGTGTGAAGAGAAAGCATAGAATAGAAATGTTGAAGAAAAACTTTTGACATGCAACAATTTTGACCTGCTCGGGGAAAACGGATCGTTTCCTCTTTGCCATGCCGTGTCGTTCAGCTCTAAAAAACACAGAAACAAAAAAAAAAATCTGTTTCCAAAAATTAGCAGCGACAAAAGACAACAACGAAAAAAAACAAAAAGTGAAATATTGAAGAAAAATTTGTTTGGTACGTGATTTTTTCCGTGTTTTTTAGTTGTCTCTCAAAATATTTTTACTGTCGACAGTTGCCGTTTGCAATCGTGTAGAACCGAATTGGCTGTCTTGCTGTTTTTATTGATGTGTGCTTTGTGTGAAATAGGCCATGATTTGGTATTCAGGTTAATTGTATGGACGACATGATGATGGCAATGGTGATGGTGTGCTGCATGAGTAATAAAATGTTTATTTTTTCGTATCAAAAATTGCAATAAATATTTTATTGAGTTAGCGAAAAATTGAGAATGCGCCCCTTGATGATGCTAAAAAAAAAAACATTTTCTTTATAAACAAGCCTAAAAATTGACCCCCGCCTTGAAAATTGAAAGAGTGTCAGTGTCATTTGCACTCCCAAATTTTCACCGTAAAATACTTCAATTTTATGAAGTTTCCTGCCACTTTTTCACATCTTTTCTGTGAAACAACATGTGCTCATGTTGTCAACGGCATAAATTACACCAAAAATTAACTACTCGAGAAGTCAGGAAGGAAACCTTCGAGACATAGCAATTGGGCAGCCACTTGTATAATGTTCAAAAACAATTAAGTTGAAGTACTTGAGAAGCGACTTGAGAACGCGGAATGCGGTTAATTTTTATGACACATGCCAAGCTGACACTAATGACACTAAATGCCGCAACACAGGGGCGAACTTGTGGGGCGCAAACCAATTTCACACCAAATTTTCTCATTGCCGTGCACAAAAATGTTCGAAACCACATTAAAAACCTGACAACATGTGAAAATGCAATAAATTAAAGCATTTCGTATTGAAAAGCAAAGCAGATGAGCAACGACAGACGACGAGTTACTTTCACCGAAATGCTGTGCGACATTTTAACATATGCACGCATTTGGCAGTCATCCGGACATCGGACTGCGACAATAGACAATTTATATTTATTGAACATTACGGCGAACATATCAATTTGAGAATGAAATAAATCTGCGGCAAAGTAATAATTAAAATGAAATTAAACGTGACGTGGGTAATTAAGGCAAACAAATTACTTTAAAATGCCTCATTTAAGGTGAATTATTCAAATACTTGGATAATTATTTCCCTGCGCGTTTGTTTACTTCCAAGTGAAGCGGACGAAAATTAAAACATTTAATTAACTTGCAATTTATTAATAGATTGTAGCAGCAGAAGGCCATGAAATGCATAAAAAGCTACAAGAACAAATCATAATTAAGCGAAAGGCCTACAGTCGTGGTTGATGTTGTTGTTGTTGGGCATTGTTATTTTTTAATGGCTGCAGGCAACATTAAAAACTACTCGCGGCACACTCAAGCCGAGAGTTGCCAGCTAATAGCGTTAACCAAAAGCCCATTGAACGGCAGAAGCCACGAAGGCAGCAGCACCAGCAGCAGGATGAGCTTAAATGCTATAAATCCTTTTATGCGCCATTTTTATGGCATTTTAAGAAGCTCTCGAGTCGATTTGAGTCAGCGAACTTCGTCTTTATTTTCTGTCGAGCCAAGATGTACGCCATTATCAACTGGCAAGAAGCATTTGTGCATTATAAGATATATTTTTTTTTTACAATATTTAAGCAGTTGTTTTTTGATTTATTTTTTTTTTTATGAATTTTATATAAGCTTTTACCAAATACATTAATTTTGTTTGCGTACTTTTTTCTCTATTCTGGTTTGTTTTTTTCAGTTTGGGCCGAAACTGGTGATTTTCGTGATAGTCATAGTTCCATGACCGCTGTAGCAAATAGTCTGGATAGCTCAACACATCTGAATAACTTTCAGACCACATCGAGCATATCGTCGTCGAATCGAAGTCGTGATCGAAAAGATGGTGAGTAAAATGCGAGCGAGCGAGCGAGCCAAATTGTCTTAAAGTGTTAGAAGAAAGCGTTAGTTAAAATGTAACTTAACAATATGACATATTTTGTCTTATCGTAGGGCTGCCACTCAAAATAACAGACTAATAACTCAACTAAATTGTAATAAATGTGTTATTTCGAGGAATATACTTGAGATTATTTTAATAGCTAAGACCGGAATTAAGTGCTTAGATTAGATTATTGACGGATAAGCGGCAATTCACGGCGCCAACAGTGAGTGACCTATTGTGGCAACATAGAATGCAAGTGGGCATAGTCAAATACTTTATTTGAAGTAGGTGACTTTTGAAACAATTTCATAGCTTTCTGCATTCCAACTGATACTGAAATCGAGTATAGGAAAGACTCTTTCAACTGAAATCAATTGCCGACGGCATTTGCACAATTTTCAAAGTCAATGGCGTCGGTTGTTGGCGGCAGCGACAACAAGCCAAAAGAATGGAAAAAAATCACATAAATTTACACGCACCAATCTGTGTGTGTAGCACCTTCTTTATCAAATAATTTCATTTAGATAAAGCACATAATTTATAACAATTTGGTTAGGCAAGACGCAGTCAAAAAAAAAAAAAAGTCACAACAAAAAACAACAACAGTTAAACTTCATGAAAAAGCTTCGCACTTGAATGCGTGTGAGTATCGAAACGGAAATCAAATCACAGCGAATGAATGAGCGACTCAGTACGTGTGTGTGTGCACGTATAGATGTGTGTGTGTGTGTGCGCTACGCATACCTTTGTCGGCATTTCGATGCAAGCGATGACGATGAGTTTTGATTTGCGACGACGTGACGACGCGATAATATTTCAAATGAAACTAATTTAGTTTATTTGCTTAAAGTTGAGCAGAAAAAAGCGCGCCGCCATGATCGATGACATTTCGAACACACATTAACGGCTTGTAAATCTGTTAGCTGCCAACGCCACCTTTTTTTTTTTCATTGAAGGAAGGGTGGTGGCAGCTTGGGGGCCGCAGTGCGGTACCAGGTATGAGGACAACTTGGCTAGTCGTCGGCGGTAAAAAGTGTTTGATGCATTTCCAATTAAAGTGCGTATGTATGAAGGTTGTCGCCAATTAGTAACGATGGCGCTTTCGATAGGAGGCAAAGCATTAAATGTGTAGTTGAATAGTTATATACATTGATTGTCCCTTCGGGGGGGGTTAATCGAATGTTAAAGAAAATTTAAATTAATGCACACACGCACACACGGATGCATGAATGTGTTTTGTTGCGATGAGGAAGGCGCCGTTGTCGTTGTCGTCAACATCGTCAGCGATAAAAAGCCAATTGTCAATAGTGTGAATGATAGAAAAGAAGGCAATCAGCAGAACGAGTGAAATTATTTGTAATCACTTCAGTAGCAACAACTAAGCAAGTAAGCAAAGACGAACAATATTTGCACGACAGATATGCCGCTCAGCTGATTGTCTCTCTGGCTGCCTGGCTGCCTGCAGTCTGTCTATGCGTCTGCGGGCTTATCTTTGTTTATCAATTGTAAAATGTGTTTAGATAAAATTGCATTTACAAACAAATTACATGTTGTTTTGTCATTTCTTCAAATTAATACTATTTTTTTTTCGCTTCTTTTCTCTCTGCCAGGTAATCGCAATGTCAATGAGACGACCACAATCAAAACGGAGAACATATCAAATTCCGGTCATGACGAACCGATGACAACCACCGCTGATGAGCCGAAGAACGATAAGAAAAACAAACGTCAACGTCGTCAACGTACACATTTCACGTCACAGCAATTACAGGAGCTGGAGCACACATTCAGCCGTAATCGGTATCCGGATATGTCGACGCGCGAAGAGATCGCCATGTGGACAAATCTGACAGAGGCTAGAGTTAGGGTGAGTAACTAGCTATGTATGTAAGTTAGGCTAAGCTAAGAGCAAGAAGAGTGCATATGGACACAGATTTAATGGTGATTGATGAGCGTAAACATTTCTGTTGTGTCACAAAGTGTTCCGTGTGTGAAGGAAAGGCGGTGAAAAAGTTATGGATGAGTGAGAAATTGGCAAAGTTCATTTGAATATGTTCACTAATGACGTCTTATTTGTGGAAATTTAAAGCAGAATTAAAGAATGGCTGAAAGACCTTTAAAGCGATGAAGGAACAATACTTCAAGATATTTCTATTGTCATAAAAGCGAGTTTATTAAATTGTTAATTTTTTTTTCAGTGTATTCTTGAATTTATTATTTGTTTTTATTTGTCAATTACCGCAAAAATAAATAAAACAGAACAAAACACAATGAAAATTATTGCCAACCACATTTAAGCAAAGATGAGCCGCAAAACGCGACGAACATTGACCGCAATAATTTCCAGTTGACCACACACACACACAAACACACAGTCGAATACAGAGGATCAAATGCAGATACACACACATATATATACATATAAATAAATACAAACAATAGTATTGCTCATGCCTCATGTCGTCTGCCCCAACACAGCGAGACTGAGTGAGTGAGAGAGAGAGAGAGAGAGAGCGAATAAACACAACAAACGAGGTTGGCAACTCGTAAATTTGCCATGCGCATTTCCCATTCCATTGGAGCACACAATCCATGGCATGATTTTAAAATGGCTTAGCTCGCAAAGCGGATCCGGGGGGAGTTGGTACTTCGCTTGCATTTGTTGTTACTCGTTTGACCTTTTTTTTCTGTGTGCTGTGTTGTTGGTGGCTGGAGCGATGAAGCTGCTGGCGGCTTTCATGTATTGTACGTTGAATGCCAAAATTTATTGTATTTTTGTCAGCTCTGTTTGCCAGAGTTGCCAACCGCAATGCTGTTGCATCCAACATTGAATCGTTGCATGTTGAATCACACTGCAGTGGTTGCCGCTGCTGTTGCTGTTGTTGCTGTCGCGGTGGCAAGAATTGAATGCGCTGTTGTTGCTGTTGTTCACGTTGCGGTTGGCTTACCAATTTGGTGGCAACTTGTATGTGTGTGTGTGTGTGTGTGAGTGTTTGTGTAAAGCTGACATAAATTCCATTGCCACCATGGCAAATGTATTGGCAGCGCTTTTTTCGACGCTCGCTTGCGAATTTTTGTACTAAATTGGCGCCCAGGGTCCAACTGCGCGTTGAGGTGCTGCAGATTAGGGCGGGGGTGTGTGTGCTGGTGTCGTAAAATACAGCAGTGGCATGTGAACTCATATTTTAGCGTTAGCTTATATCCGCCATTTTACTTGCATTCGGGTTTTTCTTCTTCTTCTTTATTTTTGTTGCGCCAGTTTCATGCTGCAGGCAGGCTGGCAGGAAGGCATGAATATGTGGCATGTCATATTGTTAGTAGAAAGCAGTTTAGTGCTCAATATTTTTAATTTTTTCTACTTCTTCTTCTTCTTATTTTCAAAAAGTGCAAATAACACTAAAGAAACAATTTCAAAGATACACACACACACACACATAAAATAACATTAAAGTAAGTCAATATAAACAAATTCATAAAAATAGTTATCGAATATCTTCTGTTAGCTCAACTTAATGCAATATCTTATAAATAGCTACTGTATCGCATAATTGTTATGCTTGTAATAGCTCATGTAATAGTTGCACAAACAAATGTGACAGAAGTGGCGCCACGCGGCAAATACAAAATACTTACTTACATATCATACAAGAGTTCAGCCTAAGATATTTGCTTTGACAGCGGCAGCGGCAGCAGAGACAAACAAACGCTGAAGACACGCAACAAGCCGGTCAGCGGTAGTTGATAGTGAGTGGCACAGATAGACAGAACGACAGTCGATCAACGAAGAGACAGACAAGAAAAACTATTAGATAAATAGTCAAAGAGACAGTCGGTCACTCAGTCACTTAGTCAGTCAGTCTGTCCGTCAGTCTGCCAGTCAATCAGAGGCAAAATGTACAAAACAACAGAAGAGAAAACAAATAAAACAGAACAAAGTGAATGTGCAATGATCGATCATGTCAGCGATAATGAGCCGTAACGATCGATTGCAATTCATAATGATTATGATTACAATGATAATGAAGTTGCCTTTGATGATTAACAGTGGCAGCTAAAATCATGTGAAAGCTTTTCACGTGCGAACATTTCAAATCTTTTAGCGTCAAATTGCGCATACGCACTGTGGGAACTCACAGCTTACTTACAGTTAAAGATACCTTGGGGAGTTTTTTTTTTTACACAAATTTGACACTTTGATTGTCATAAAATTACAATTAGCGTACAAATAAAAACCATCTGTGCCAACAAAGCGATGACAAATGTGTTCTTTATGCCTTTCACTTTGACTTTTATGCAAATTTCTTTAGCCATCGAGCAACCTCAAACAATTTGTAACTGCGCATATGCTAACATTTTAACAAACTAGAAGCAAAGGACAGAGAGAAACAGCATTAAACGCATTACACTTGACAGTATCTACTATGAAGAAATTAGTATCGGCTAATGTACTGACAAGTCGCTCATGGTTCATGTAACAAAACCAACCCTGATGATAATCGAAACCACACCGAAATGATGCGAAATTATGTCAATTTAAACATGTGCTCCGCGCAAAATGGAAAAATGAAAACATATTTTCCTTTTTCCCGAACGTTTTCCATCGTTTTGTGTAAAATATTGTTACAGTTTGTTTTATGTTGCCATTATTCTTCGTGTGATGGCTATGATCTGCAATAGTATCGCCCCCTTTTGTTATTGTTCTTGGCTGTATCTTTGACTAGTTTATTCTGTGTGTGTGAGAAGAGCAGTAGCAGTAAGCAATTACATTATAGCGCATATACTGAGTATAAAATGCAAAACAATGCAGGGTAATTTGTCAACAGTCATAGACGCTGAGACGAGACGAGCAGCGCCGAGCTGAGTTGAGGAGTCGAGAGTGCGAAATTTAATGAATTAGAAACCGCACGAAAATTAATGATTGCATTGTGGGGAGGGTTGATGTTGCTGCCGTCACTGCTGTCACTGCACAGTTTGACTGCAATAATAGCGGCAATAAAATTTATCAAATATACAAAAGGATTAACTCAACGCATCATGGAAAAGGGAACGCTAAACAGAGACAAGGGAAACTCAATGTGGATATCTAAACAGAAACAAAAAAGGGCATGAATACATTGACATTGAAGTCAGTTCGGTGTTGTGAATGTTGAGGGGCGCCGCTAAGCTGGGATTTACATTTGTAGGCAATTATTGAAATATGTCGTTCGCTTTTGTATAACAAAAAGAAAAAAACAAAAAAAAAAATAAAGAAGAAATTTTCAAATTTATTAAAACAAACGTTGGTAGTTAATAGACTCGAAACGTTCTACGAATGTATTGTCGAATTGCCTCATAAAAACATTTGTTGCTTTTTATTGTTCGTCTTTTTTTTTTTTTTTGTTTTGTGGACTGCGCAGACTATAAGAGAAGTCAGAATGAGTGCATAAAAAAGTGTTGGTTGTTGTTGTTGATGATGTTGCTTTGCAGTAAGCATGTCAGGTGTTGCCAATTGAGTGGAAATGCGCCATTTGTGTATAGAAAAGCTATTAAAACCTTTTTTTGCTATTCTGTTTTTTCTCGTTGTTGCTTTGAAACTGTTGCACAACAAAATGGCTTTATGGGGCAATAAAATCGCCACAAAGGCATTTGCTGACCAACGTGAAAAAAGAACAATTGAGAGACAATTTGCTATTGGCAGACAGAAGCTTACATTTGTATGAGAGGCAAGTTTTAAAAATACTTAAAAAATACTTTTACCAGTACTAAATGACCACCCATGGCGCACAATGAATCAAATGCAACTCATTCACTTTCAATTGACAATAATTAATCACAACAAATCGAAAAAGAGTAGAAAAACTTGTCAACTATTGAAGTGCTCAAAGGATCAACATCTTTTAATCAATATTAACTTCATTAGCAGCATAAAATAGAAGAAGAAAGATGGGCATGAAAAAACTGTCCATCATATCTAAAAATAAAAAGCAAGAGAGAGCATAAAAAAAATGCCATTTAACGACAATTTGCAGCAATCAATCAAATCTGCAACTCAAAGTTGAATAAAAAAAAAAAACGAAAAAATATAAAAATGCTGCTTCAACTCGCCTCTTTTTGTTTTATTATGTCCTTTGAAAGTCAGCAGCACGCCATAATTTTTGAATATTCTTCATGGGGAGTTTTTCTGTGTTTTTTTTTTTTGTTTTCTGAACGCCGCACATTTTGGTTACCTGATGAAGCGTTGCAAATGCCAGTCAACGAAGGGTAACCAAGCGTTCTAAGGACAGCACGAGACAAAAAACAAACGTTGTGCTCAGCAAAAAAATGTATGAAAATAAAAGAAAATGTCATCATTGCTTTCATCAAAACCAATTAGAATTTTCTGCTTGAGTCAGCAACAACGGCAACAGCAGCACTTCTCGCCTGGCACATCCTTTCGTTGCTGCATGAAGTTGAATGCTTTGCGCGTTGAGTGTTGAAAACGTTGCGGATATTTTTTTATATTTTTTTTTGCATTCACATCAATTTCCAATCATGCAACGTTTCGATTTTTTGTTAGAGCGTTTTTTTTTCATATTTTTTTTTTTTTTGCTATCTTCGTAAGTTGTTAAATGATACGTGAAAATGACAGTTGACGAGATCGATGACGTTAGTTTTGCATGGCGCTCATGATGAAGCTACTAACGACGATGATGATGGTCGATGCTGGTCGTTGCTGATGAGCGTATGTCGTCAAGTTGGCAAAAAATACAAAAAGAGAAATATTTGAGATCGATGTACCTTGGCAAATTGACACTTTGATGAGGGATTTAATGCTGAATGTGCTTGTGAAACTTTTAATTTTGATTGAAGGCGTTAAAATGTATGAAATAAAGTTATATTTTTTCTTCGTCTTTAAAATTACATTTTCATGCAACTTTCACCGATCTCGCTTTCCCACGTGAAATAGTGTATTCTTAGGCCAAATTATGTCACAGCGTTGACAACTCAATTAGCTTAGTTTCAACACCTAATTTCATGCCAACGACACGAGTCGTCACGATTGCTCATACGTTGCTCATGCGATTTCAATTAACTGACGTGACTAATTTGATTAAAGCATTTTTCTGCTTCTAAGAACTCATTAATTTTCCACTTTCCTCTGTAGCCACTTGTTCGGTCAACGCATTCCCACAAAACAAACACGATACATTTTCAAATTGTCTGATTTTTATATGTTTTATTCTTGTTGTTGTTGTTTTCTTCTTTGTGTTTTTGCATATGTGCACGACGCGTGCGAACATTTTGTTATGCCGTTGCATCACTTTACACTAGCCAACATAGAACTATGCCATTTAAGGCAATAAATTTCAACCCCACGTGTGAAAGAGCAAAAACCAACAGTAGCAACAACACCAACAACAATATCAACAACTGCAGTGATTGAGGGGGGATCATTGCTGTAAGCTGTAATTTTAACACGCGTCAGCGTGAAATTGTAATTTTATGGTTAACATTTGACTTGTGTGCACATTTGATTTGCTAATTAAACGCTTTTGAAAGGGAAACTGTGTGAATTTCTTGTTTGGCTTGTTGATTAATGCATTAAATTTGATGCCAAACGAAGTGATTAGTAAAAACTTTAATAAAGTGGCAAAGAATACAACAAAAAATTAGAAAAAAAATCTATATATTTAAAGTAAACACTCTCGACTTGCCAACTGTCGCAGACCAAAAGCACTGAGCACATTAAAATGCCAAGCACACACACACACACAGTGACACACAGACGAATATATAATCATGCTAATGTAAGATTGTCGCTCCCTGTGTTGGTGTGTGTGAGTGTGTCTGTGTGGGTGTTGCTGGCGGCATACGCTTTATCATTTTGCTCAGCGCCAACTCCAAGCAATAAATTACAAAGTTGCCATTTTGTTGCTGTCTCCTGCTGCCGCTTTGTTGTTGCTGTTTTTCTTCTGTTTGCTTTTTTCTTATCTACTTGAATGCGCCCCCTTTTTTTGTCATACGCACATTCATTTCGTTTTGTTGTCTGCCTCTTTTTTACTTTTTTTTTTGTTTGCAGAATAATTTTGATTTATTTTACGTTACATTTTATTCGCTTTCCTTCGTTTTGCTCTTCTTTTGTGTTCATTGTTGTTGTTGTTGTTGCAATGGTGGCGTGTTTCTTGTTTTTGGTGCTTTGGTGCTTTTGTGCTGCATACTTTTGGGGGTGGCTTCGAACAAACGCAGTGACGGTAACGCTGAGTGGAGTTTATTTATACAAAGCTCTCCATTAAAAAAGCAGCAACAGCGACAGCAAAGTATTTATGTGTATTTGTATTTATAATTACTGCACATGCGTACTCCTGCGCACGCCATTTTCACAGACTTGGGGGCGTCTTTTTGTTGTGAAAGAGGTGAGAGCTTCAAGATGGTGGCAGATGTGTTATACATAAATTCTTAAATTTATTTTTCTGATTTTTTTTTTGGAAGTCAATAAAACATGCTTCTCTTTAAATAACTTAAAGGAAACTAATTGTATTTTTTTCTCTGCCTAATTTCAGGTTTGGTTCAAGAACCGTCGTGCCAAGTGGCGTAAGCGTGAACGCAATGCCATGAATGCCGCCGTTGCCGCTGCGGACTTCAAGTCCGGCTTCGGTTCACAGTTCATGCAACCGTTTGCCGATGAGTCGCTCTACACCTCATATCCCTACAACAATTGGACAAAAGTACCCTCCCCGCTCGGCACGAAACCCTTCCCCTGGCCCGTCAATCCACTCGGCTCCATGGTGACCACAAATCATCATCAGAATTCGGTGAATTGCTTCAATACGAGCGCGAGCAGCGTTGCGGTCAGCATGAACAATTCAATGCTGCCGGGCACCATGGGTTCGACGCTCACGAATTCGAATGTGGGCGGTGCGCCGTGCCCGTATACGACACCCGCCAATCCGTATCAAATGTATCGTGCCGCCGCCGAGCCGTGCATGACGGCATCGAGCATGTCCTCGAGCATTGCCACGCTGCGTCTGAAGGCGAAGCAGCATACGACCGGCTTTAGTAGCCCCTATTCAGCGCCATCGCCGGTGTCACGCTCCAATTCGGCTGGTCTGTCGGCATGTCAGTACACGGGCGTCACAGATGTTGTCTGAGAAAACGCGCTCGGTGCGTTGCTCAATCAGCATCAGCACCACTTAAACCACTTTACGACTGGCGGCAGTCTTGTGGGCAACAACGGTGGCGGTCTCGGTGGCGGCGGTGGCTTACAGCACAACAACAACAGCCTGTTGCATAACAACAATTTGCTGCTCGATCATCACAATGAGCTGAGCGGCAATGTTGTTGATGTCGCCGGTCACAGCAGTCACAGCAGCAACAACAAATCACCGCTCAGTCATCATCAACAGCAACAGCAGCAGCAACAACAACAACAGCAACAGTCGGAGGTGGGCAACGGTGGCGCCGGCTCGAGCGGTCTAATGGGCAGCGCCAATGGCGGCAATAACGATACCGGCGATGACATGGACGAGGATGTCATTGACTAAAGACGTGGCGTGCCGCTGCCGTTACCGCTTCCATTTCCGTTTCCGGTGTTTCGTTTTAGCATGTAAGCATTTAAGCAAATTGCATATAACAAAAAAAAAAAGAAAACTTAAACAAAAAACCAAACCAACTATTTAAAGGCATCAATTTGTTATTGTAAATGAGAAACAAAAAAATAAAAAACAAAAAAAAAAAAGAAATCCCTAAACAAAACTAATCAGCGTAAAATTTTAGTCTAAGCAAAATTTCATTAATTTGTAGACATGAAAAATTTGTATTTCTAAAATTCAACAAAGAACAATAATTAATTTTAAATGCATTTTGTAAAATTTGTATTCGCATTAGTTAAAATTAATTTTACAAACAAAAAAACCGAAAATACAAAAACAAAAAATATTTGTCGATTCATTTCTATGTCGCGAATTATATTTTTGTTGAGTTTCAAGTTTGCATTTTCAATTTTCAGACACTGAAAAAATTATTTAAGTGTTTTTGTAAATATTAACAAACCAAAAAAAAAAAAAAAGGTAATACAAATAATTGCTAATTAAGCTAATTAAGCAATCAAAATATATAAAAGAAAAATGCATAAACAATTAATTAAATAAAAATTAATTTAAAAACAAACAAAAAAGAAAAACATGTCTCAATATTGTGTCGCAAAGTGAAAACTCCAAAAGAGCAAAATTTAAACATATTCAAAAGTTAAAATATCAAATAGCAAAAACAAAAAATAAAACACCCTCTACCATAGTGGAACTTAACCTTCGTTTTTGTAACTTATTTATTGTATTTTTTCATGAGCCGTTTTTTTAATTTTAAACTTAAACTTAATTAATAAACTAATGAAGTATAAAATTGTATTGCGTAATTAATGTAATTATAAACCAAAAAAACAAAAAAAAATCATTATATCACGAACGCAGTTTTTAAGCAGTTGTCTAGTCGTATAAATCACAAGCAAAACACAAAAAAAAAAAACAAACAAAAAACCAAAAATTACATAAAAAGATAAATTTATAAAAATTATAAAAGAAGCAAGCAGAATAGACAGAGTTAGAGGATGCACAAGTTTTGCAAAAAATAAAAAAAACGATTGTGTGAAAAAATGAAGAAAAACGAAAATATTTCGATGAGCAAAGTAAATAATTGTAAACATATTATTAGTTATAGAAATTGAATCAAAAAAAGAACAATAAAAATTATGGAAAAAAAACTTCAATTGATTTTTATTACTCGCATTTGCAGTTAGTCACTTATAACACCAAAAAATACAACATTTTGGCGTGAAGTAAAACACTTTGAGGCTTCTTATAGAAGAGCTTAAGGACCAACAGTTTTTCATCATTGAAAATTGAACGCTAATGAGTCAATTTTGTGAGGTGAAGTAAAACTAAATTTAATTATGTCAATATTAATAACTTTGAATGCAAAAATTCTTCAGAATTTTGTTTTAAATCACAATTTTCCGCTTGCTCAAAGCTCTAATTTCATTTGCATAACACATTAAATAATTTGTATAATATATCAACTAAGACTTTAAATCAAATTCCGCTGAAAAAAAAACCAAAAAAAAAAAAAAACAAAATACTAAAGAATGATAACAAAAAAAAAAAATGAAGGTAAAATATTTTCAATAATTCAACAGCAACAATAACAACCACAATGGCCAAGATAATAAATGACATTTCGAAAATGTGAAATTAAAATCAAAATCAAAATGTTATTTATGCCAAGCAGAGCCACGAACATACATGAAGGTGTTGGTGGGAGGGCGAGTGAAAGCAGTCAATTACATTTTGGCGAAAGTGTTTAAATTACAAAAGGAAGCGCCATGATTTTCTCGTTTCCCTTACAGACAAACACACACACACACACACACGCGCATTTGCCTTCACTCATTTCGTTAAAACAGTTCGCATTTATTCATGAAACTGGTGCAAAAATCCATCCATCAATTTATTCATTACAATGAAATTATGTCGAATTTATATGCACCCCACGGTCGAATGGGCGGGCCAAGAAGACCGAAGGCGAAGGGCAAGTGACAGTTCTGTTATGTTCTGTTCTGTTCAGCACCCGCCGCAACATAATGACTTTGGCCACATGTTCTTCGGCTCATTGGATGCTTCTTCAGGCAGGCAAAGTAGACAATCCGACAGACAGACCGTCAGACAGAAAGAATACTGTTTGTGACGTTGTAGAAAATCACCGCACAATAAAAATCTATAAAAATAATAATAAAAGGACATGCTGCTGTTTGCCACTGACACCCTCAGCCGCTCGCCCGCTCGCTCGCTTCCTGCCACAATGCCAATCACTCCTCGCTACGTTGTCGGCCTACTTTGCCTATGCAAAGCATTTGGTAATTGTATTGTCAGAATGAAATGAAGCAACTTCGTATTGCTTTCGGTGGTTGCTTTGAGAGTGTTGCACGTCGCTTTGCTGCTCACTTTGCTATCAAATTGCCAATAAAGCGAAGGGTGAGCGCGGCTGCCCTCATTTCAGCGCCGCCGTCACCGTTGCCGCTGCTGTCCTGCTGCGCTAAGCGGTATTTAGCTTTGCGGTGGCAATGTCACTGATGACTGTGGGCTGTGGCGGTAGCGGGGGCGGTGGCGGGGGAAATGCGGCACGGTTAAAAGGTACAACTAAATGTATTCGTCGAATGCCAACTTTGATGGCGTTGCTTTGATTTATTCCGCTTCATTTTCCTTCTCATCGTCGTCGTCGTCGTCGTTGGTGTCGCTTTCGTTGTCCTCGCCTTTGAATGTTTTAATAAGATTGATTTTATTGCGTTGCACGCTGCGGGGGCGTGCAGTAGCAGAGGCAATGTCTTTGTTATGCTACGCATTTACTATTTTGCTTGAAGTCAAAAGGGTTAATAAGTTCTGCGCCCGCTGTTTAAGCGCTTTATTAGTCATTCTGTAGATACATATATCTCTGTTTGTGTGTGTAACTGTGTGCGTTTGGGTGGCCAAGAGGCAGGCGATGAACTCGGCCGCCCCTCATTCATTTAGTGTTGCCCTTTCCAAGAAGTCAAACTGCGTAAATGTTTATGTTTTGCAATTTACTTTTGTTTAACTTTGATTTGATGCGGTGTCAGTGTAGGGCATGGGATGTGTGTGTGTGTTTTGGCAAGTTAAAGGGGGGATTCACAATGCTAAATTAGCAATTAAGTTGTTGTCATGTCGTATTATGGCATGACCAAGGCGCAGGTGACTTCTTTGCGCTTCAACAAAAAAAAAAAAAAAATTGTTTAAATAAAGAAAGTGTTAATTCTAAGAAAGTTAAATGGTTTCAAAAATGCTTTTACGTCAAATTTATCAAGCTGAAAGAAGTAGCCTCACATCAACTATTATATAAATAATATATAACCAGACCAAACACACACACACTCACACACACATGCAGACATATAAAATTAGACTTCATTGCATGTAATTAACTTTTTGGCGTAATTAATGCCAAGTCTAATTATTGTTAATCATGCTCAACGGCAAACAAAACGAAAGAAAAGATAGAGAGAAAAAAAAAAGCAACTTCAAGCAAGACGCACTGAAAATATATGAGCCTCAATTAAATCAGCAATATGCCAAACGCACGAAGCGTCAGTGGCAGCGGAAGAAGAAGACGTCAACATGCGTTTCAAAGATAGAATTTCGCACAGACACACACACACACATACAAACTCACACAGGCGTACACACATAAGACATTACGTCTTTGCCTTTGCTTGACTTAACCGGCTGCCATCTTGGAGTTGTACGTAAGGCAACTCATGCTCTGAGCGTTGGAAAGAAACGCCCGTTTTCCTCAGTGACTGGCAAGCAAAAATGGTAGCGATGACGCGGGTTGCGGGTCGTGAGAGGTTGAGCTATCATTCCCCATCATTTGCTTTGTCAGTGCGCTTCATCTTTATCATTATTATTATGCGTCTTGTCCTTGTCCTTGTTTCTTATTTGTGCTTATTTTTCTTATGTATTTCCTTTGTTCTGTTCTGTTCAGTTGTTCGAGACCCTCTCCTTTTCATGTTCACTCGCTTAGGTACTTGTCTTTCTTAACTCATTGCGTTGGCAATAAATCTTGTGCCTGCCTCTTATCTTTACACACACACACACACATACACACACACACATACACATACACCGATACAACTACGCAGAGATACAATTTGCCTTTGCCATTCATTTCAGATGTCAGTCAGTTTGTTGCTTGTCGGTTGCTTTTTGCCTGTCTTGCCAACATGTTTCATTTGCTGCGTCTTCTTCTTCTTCTGCATTGGCTTGATTTGCCTTGCCGTTGAACCTGTTTTTGCCACACCCACTTTTAGACACTCATACATATTCATGATGATGATGTCTGTTTTTCTCATCGCTCATTTTACCCTTTCTTCATGCAATTTCTGTATGTTTGTATAGATATTTGATATATGTATAACAGTATGCTGTTTATACTCATGCTTGATTATAGAATACCTTTTATACATAACCGATTTTGATATATACTTCATTATATAATGGTTGATTTCCAAAGATAATGCAGATAAATTAGAAAGAGATTCGATACGTTCCGAAAACCAACAATTGATATTTATATCAAGGTCTTTATTGTTAAGAAATTGCTCTTCTAAATTTTATATCGGGATTGCTGGAAAGTTTTCAGGATTGGAATTGATTTTAACTTCATGAAATCATTTTTTGAATTTAATGAATGAATGACTTAAGTCTCTTATTCAGCAATTTTCATTAAAATTATGAAATTTTATATTTTAACGACCATCAACAATTAAATGAGACGAACCACAAACCTGAATTATTCGTACATAAAATAGACAATAAATGAATTTATTACTTATTAGGCCAACCGAAAATAAGGCCAGACTCAATATTAAACAAATAAAAGCGTCAACAAATGCGCATTTAACGGCGAAGACAATAAGCAAAAAGCGCACATGTCCTTTTTATAGCCTCAAATGTGAACGCTGCGGACATAAAACAAGGCGCGAGCGGCCAACAAGGATCGAACGAACGAACGAGCAAACGAACGGCCAAGTGAGTGAGCGACACCATTTTGTGAGGCATTTTTATGATGGCAAATTTTGACCTAAAAATCATAAAAACCAAAACAAAAACAAAAACGAAAATTGTAATCAAACGGAAAAAGTTTACGACCAAAAACACAAACAACGAAGCAAAAATTCTAATATTGTATTAACAAAAGGGAAACAACAACCAAGGCAAGGACGAAATCATACAAAGAAGCATCAAGACAATGATTTTTCTTTCTCTCTGTCGCTCTACCGCTCTGTATCTTCCTTTTGTTGTGTATAAAGTGAGCTGCATTCTAAGGTTACACACTCTGCTTATGGCTTTTTAATGGGTTTTTTTTCGTGTTGGTTGGCCACACTTGCCCCATCCGTCCGCTTACCAACAAACCACTCAAATAGACGCGAGCGCTCGTTTCTTATAATATTGTATGTGTGTGTGTGTGTAGCAAATAAAATGGCGTCCATTAAAACCATGTTACGATGTCTAAAACCAAACGAACCTGGACAAAACGTCGACCAATATTGAGGTCATATATGCATGACAGGGCAATTGAGGGGGCCATGCAGTGTGGGACGAATTATATAAACTCTGGCGGTAAATAAAAAACGCATAAAAATATTTTACGAGCCTTGGCTTGCCTTGCCTTGGCGAAACAGAAGGCAAATAAAGAAATTGCAATAAAAATGTTTGCGCAAATAAAATTTGACAATTTTGTCATGTCGCATACGACTTAGAGAACAAGTTGAGTACAGCATAAAGATCGACTTAGAGAGAGAGAGAGAGAGAGAGGTAGGTGTAAAGAGACTAATATAATGGAAGAAAGACTTGTCCAATTGGAAAAGTAGAAATTTTAATTTACTTAAAAGGCAAAAATGGCAATCATTTAATATATTTTAGAATAGAAACAAATGCAATTCTAAATATTTGAACAATTTTACACTTTACTCGAAATAAACAAAGTACAAAAATAAATCTAAAAAAAATTTACAAAAAAAGGGGAGAAAAAACAACAGAAAATAAAGTTTGCATTGGCAATGAACCTGTTATGGTGGCGAGCGCGCCAGCAAGCAAGTAGCAACCCCAAGAAGTATGCAAACACAAATCTACAAACACTTACTTGCACAGATACGAACAACATGTCAGCTATCCATGCCCATGCCAATGCTCAATACAGCAAAACACACCCACTAAGCCAACGAGTACATTGTACACCAGTTCGCAATGATTATTTTGGGTTTTGTCATTTCAATTCGCATTATCCTTTGCACTTATTTTACTTCCACATCGCTTGCCCGGCTGCTTTTGTCCTTTCTCTCTTGGCCCAAGATTGCTTTCGCCTTTAGCGCCTGCTTTTGTATCTTGTTTTTGTTGAGTTGTGCGTGTGTGTGTGTGTGTGTGTGTGCCAACACAAAAGTAGTGCCGTACTCGTTATTTGTGTGTGCGTGAGCGTGCGTATCTGTGTTTGTGTCAATGTGCAAATAAAATATGTCACGTTTCTTCCACCGAAAAAGGCGAGTTTCATCTGCCTCCCCCCTCTCTGGCCGCTTCTTAGCCCATTCCGCTCGTTCATTCGTTACACGCCCCCCGTCACTCTCATGACGCCCTTGCTAGATACAAGTTTTTTCCCCCGTTTTTCTTCTTTTTTTTTTTGTTCTGGTTTTGTGTTCAGTTCGTTTAGGTAACCTTTTGTTACCCATTATTTGTGCTCGTCGTGCTCATTGTACGTACATTATGGCTTTTTTTCGTTCGGGTTTACAAAATGAAAATCGCATTTAGCGCTGGGAGCGTGTGTGATTGTGTGTGTGAGGTTCCTTCGAGATACTTTTGTGTGTACTGTAACAAAGCAGTATATTGAACGCCCTTCACTTCATGCTTTGTTGTTCTTTTCGGTTCGTTTTGTTTGTTTGTTTGTGTTCTTTTGCCATAACAATATTTCGAGTATGTTCTTTTATTCGCAATTTTAACCATTCACAAGATGAGATTTCCTTTACAATAAGCGATTTCTTGACTTTCATATTTTCATTTTGTTTTTATTGGCTATCCTTGTACAAATATCTTTTTTCAGCCGAATCAAATGTGTTGCGAAGAAGGAGAATTTTGCTTTGAAAGACAAGTTAATCGCTAACAGCTTCTAGATCTATTTATATGTCTCTAAACAATCGATTTAATTGTTGAACGATAATTGATCATGTTTAATATGATAGTGTCATGCATCACATCAAGCAGATATCTCGTTAATCAAACGATTTCTTCGATTGTATAGCAATATCAACTCATTAAAGTAAATTTTCTAATTTAGATAAAAAAAGTGTTGCAAACTGTTTTAGTAAATATAATTTCCAACACTATTTTGCATGTATTCAACGCCCTCTGTCCGATAATAACTTGTACTACTTCAAAATATCGCTACAATATCTCAAACTAAACTTCGCGACTCTCACGCATATTCGCACATTAATGTTAACAAGCGCACACTCTCACTCACACACACTTGCAAACGCATGTATGCACACGCACTAAAATACATATGCACACACGCACACACACACAAACAAACACATTGCGAATACGCAATCATGTGAGTGTCTTTAGGCAGGATAAAAATACGGATTTAACATAATCTACAATACATTAGCGGTAGCTTTGCGCTGGCTTCCAATTCAATTCTTTAGGTATCTCAACAAAATCCATGTAAATTACAATTTGGCACCTTTTTTTCTCAACGTTGCCGCCGTTGCGCTCCAAAGACAAAGTCAAAGCGAAATCATGGCTGCCGACATAGTTAAAAGTGCCAACTTGATTAGAAAATACTCTTAACACGGCAATAGAAGAAAAGCGAATGTGTGTGAGAACAAACACAAAGTGCTGGAGAAGACGAGGCGAGAAGAGGCGATGGCAATGATGGCAAAACACCAAAGAACAGCAAATGTACAATAAGAAAAATAAGAGAAGCAGTGAAGAACTAAGTCAAAGCGATTTGCGACAGACTCACACACACACACATTCACGCACTCAACTCTCAAAGTCAAAAGTACAATAACCCGTTATGTCATGCTAACGTGTTGGCGCAAAAGAACACGCATACATATATGACAAGATACGCAGATACATTTTATTATTTTTTTTTTCTTACTTTCTTTTAATTTTACTTTTGCGGTTGCTGTGATGTGAATGAATGTAAGAAAGAATAAAATAAAGCAGAAAGGGAATGGAAATGCTCAGTTTTTAAGTGTGTGTGCGCCACTATCGTCAAAGTGTGTGAGTGTGTGTGTGTGTGTGTTGAGTGTCACTTTTAGTGTATCTGCGCAGCTTTGGAGGTTGCTTATGTGTGATTTAGTTCAGCATGCGCGAATATGGCGGCGATAATTCTTTAAAAATTGGAAATTGTTTTCCAATCGATTTCGCATTTAGAACTAAAATAATAAAAAAAGGAAATAAAAAACACACAAGAGAAAAGAAAGCATTCAAAATTGATAAAAGAAAAAGAAAAGTCAGAATCTCGGCTTGGATGTAGAACAGATACACTTCGCATCAAATTTTAAGTTGTGGGAGAGATGAGATGATGAAAATTAACACTCTGTCAGAAATCAGTTGGCGAAAAAATATTTTTCACAGATATAAAACTTCAAAAGTTGCAATAAATATGAAGACTCGTAACAACTTTAGTTATGTGTAGCGTATGAGGTGAGAAAATCAAAGAGCTGCTTTCGTTGTGTAGCGCATACAAATATGAAATTCGTTTTTCTGCGCACTTGTGCAAAGTTTAGTTTATCTTTTTACCTTTGCGTCAATTTTGACGAATTTATTTTGCATTTGTAGTTGCTGCATGACTAAACGCATTCGTTATGAATATTTTTTCGCGTGATTTTTCGTTCTTTTTCGCCTGAGTGCAGCTTTGCAAAAGGATTTCAATCAAATCACGGCAAAAGACAAACAAATACAAACAGCTCAAAAGGAATATTTTACAATTTTTAATAAAACAAAAAAAAAAAACAAAATAAATATTCGTGTGAATGAGAAAAGCTACAAACGTTTTTTGCATATTTTATTTCACATAAGGCAAGGATTTTCCCATCAAGTCAACTTTTTGTGACTCATCAAAGCCTTTTCGCACTTCTTCTTCTTCTTGCTCACTTGCCCGGCTCAGGCAAAACTCGAATGCGTGATGTTCTGCATGCGAAAACGTCGATAGCGATTTGTGCTGCGCACTTCCTGTCTGACCGCGCTATACAAATGCCAAACGAGTATCGCCATCATGGAAATGAACACCACGAGGCCAATGATGAGCAGTGACCAGTGGTAGTAACAAGATACGCTCACCGGCCGCTCCAGCCAGCTGAGCCAGTGGCCCTCAATGCAAAGTTCGGGCACGCAGCTGCCGTTCGCCAGCTGGACACAGCCGATGGGACAGCTCGATGCACTAACCGAGTTATCGCTTTGAAGCACGGCGTCGTAACCATCCGATTTCCGTTTCTCGTTGCAGTATAGTTTTTTCGAGTCATTGTTTAACATGATATGCAGCATCGGCAGCAGACATTGGAAAATCATTTAAATTTATATCTCTTTGGTTGAATATGTCCAAAAAGCAAACTTCATTTATGTGTGTGTGTGAGTGTGTGTGTGTATGTTTTTATTGCCACAAAAATGAAACTATTATGTATTTGCTTTTGAATTAGATTTCGTTTTTCGTTGCGCCAAAAGTTTGTTAATAAAATAAATTAAAGAAACAACAATATTAAATTTTTTTTTTTGTTATTAGATGATTAATTGAGTCAAAGTTACTTTAATCTTGGATTTCTTCAAGGAAAACAATATCTGTATATTTCACACACTGTGCTGAGTAATAAAGTTGAAGCACTTATTGTATTCTTATATTCTTTGAGTTCTGGATTTATGAATACACTCGTCTTTCCAGCATTCTGCAATTCCGTCCATCCCATTCTCAATGAATCTTGGTCTATTTTCCTCAACATCCTTCTCCTCGAAAACAATCGGCGGCGGTGTGTACGGCACTAAGGCACGCTCCTTGTTTGCCAATGCAGCCTCTGCTGCCAATTTCTTTTTGCGCTCCTCATGCAAATTCTTAATTACCGCATTGGGACGAACTTTAAAACGCGCATTCATCAGATGTTCACATGGTATATAGACACGCGGCGGTATGCGAGAGTACATTTCACGTTCTCGTGATCGCATTAGACATGTGCCAACAACGAATGATAACAATGCCGTAATCCAGCCCCAGGCAAGTCCGATCCAGAACAATGCATTTGAATCCTTGCAGCGCGCTCTATCGCCAATCGAATAGCCAATACGCTGTATAAGTTCCTCTCTTTCCCTACATAATCCCGGTGGAAAGCATTTTTTGTATTCTGTGTTATATTCTTCGCCATCTTTACAAGACATTTCTGTTTTTTCTTCGCGATTACTGTCATAATCAATCCCATGTATAAGAAAAGGGCCAAAACGATTTGATTGAAATCGTGGTAATGAATGCACTCCCGGCAACAAGACCAGGATCATTGCCACGAGCGGCGTCAACAAAATTAAATTCATTTTCGTTAATAAAAAAGTCAATACGAAATATATTTTTCGCCCGTTGAGAATGTTTACTTGTCGCAATTAATGTTGAAATTAAACTGAAATCAAGTGCGTTGTATCGTTTTAAGAGGCAAGAATTATCAAGCCACATTATGTTTATATTTAGTTATAATGCTGTGAGTAAAGACTTGGAATTTCCAACTTGCTGATAAGCGACTTGAGGTCTTGTTCGTCAACACGGTATCTCGAGCAGAGTAACGATTTGTTTTGTTTTGAAGCTCTGTCGTTGCTGAAGCCAGACTCGCGGCAAATCACCGAGACCAGCGTCGTTTCACAACTAATGTTGAATTTGTTTACCAACCACATTGCCCTTATCAAGTACGTTATAAACTCATTGTTTTAATACACTTTGCAGCATAACAAACAGTTTTTGACCATTGAAAAAACATATAATAAATTCATCATTCATATCTGGTATTCTTAAACATTTGATTGATACAAGAGGAATACTTTTTCAATATTTTTGAGAATAACACTTGCGGAAGTTTCAGCAAAATTGAACATAACTCAGTCTCTTGTTCTAAATTGCGTTGGTTATAGAAAAATCTATTTTAAGAAAGTTCTTATCAGCTTTACATCAACATTTACAAGAAACCTTTGGCAGTAAGAATTATTTTGAACATTATTTGATTAACACATGTTTGCTTTGTAACTTGTCATACAAATATTAATACAAATTTTAAAATTTGATTTCTTCTGATTTTACAGCGCATTAAAGATATATTTTAAGCATATTGAATATTTTTATAAGAGAGCTAAGTAACCGCAATGTCGCAATGATCGCCGCTGTATCAAACAGAATTTGGTTGTCAAATTAATTAGCAATAATTCAAATGGCAACTAAAATTGCGAATTTTAATGCATTTGTAAATATGAAATATGTTATACTAAATGTGTTACTAATAATAAAATCCAATAAGAATATGCACACAAATGCGTGTAACTCCAAATCAGAATATCAAAGTGATTTTAATGTAATTCGTGATTTTGCATAATTATAAAGTTAATAATTAAAAATTTTCAACCGAAATGAAAGCATTAAATTTTCATGTAAATCAGCAAAAGGTGCAACTGCATTCATTCTGCTCGGCTGGTGCGGGCGGACGGAGGCGACAGCAGAGAAACAAATTCTAATTGCCTCATGTTGCATATGCAATTGTGTAAAAGTGCGTGCGTGAGTGTGAGTGCGTGTGTGTGTGAGTGTGGCATTTACAAAGGGACTTAGGCAAATAAGACTGCCCAAACCAGGTAACTAATGCGCAAATATTAGCACAGAGAATGCACACATTTGCTATTCAAATGTATATTTGTTTGTATGTATGTATGAGTGTGTATGAGAACATATGTGAGTTTAGTTTTGTTGTTGTTGTTGTTGTAATAAGCAATCAATTATTATTATTGAATTTAGACGCGGTTTTGGCGCGATTTAACGCACACCTGCAATCGACCAACGACAGTGTGAGCACATTTGCATTGGCAATGGCAATGGAAGCGCCATCGACAACGGCAATGGCAACTAATGCGACTAATGAGAATTTAGGCATTTACGCCATTGCACATACTACTCCATTAACCAGTTTGCCGCTGTGTGTGTGTGTGTGTTGGTTTGTGTGTCTACACGCAAACAAATACATTTGAGCATAGAATAATTAACATAAATCTTTGCTACTTTGATAAGCACAGCGCCGAAAGCCACATGTGCCACTTTGGGTGTGAGCAGCGGGCAATCTGCAAAGCGCTGAATGGAGCAATTCTTTAAGTTGCCAAACCTTTTAGTCAATATGAAATTTTAATGTTGAAACATTAACGAAGTTAGTATTAATGAGAAAGTTTTCTTAAAAGAAATGAATTTGAGTTTTTTATAGAACGAAACTCTTTCTTCCTCGTCTTCATTATATTTTGCAAATGTTTTAAATTATATTTTATCTTTATAAAAGAAGCTCCTTGCACTATTATTGTCTATCGATGCTTTCAAACTTGTGCCCTAAAGTATTGAACTATAAACCAAAAAAAAAAAATGTATGTTCATTTAGCAAATTCAGTGTAGCACAAACACAAAGCCACGAATACAATAATTTAATAATTGTTTACGCCATTTTGAGATTAGCTTTGCTGGTCTCTAATTGGGCAAAATCTGCTTTTGGTTGCGCAACAATCTAATAAAGCGAATCGAATTTGCTGCTGCTGCTGCTGTCGCTGCCTTTGCCAATGCTGATTTCGACTTGTGCTCATTAAACGTTAATTACTTTGAATTACCGCAAATTATTCGATTTGAGTTCGGTCTTATCAATGCGTTTCTAATCGCGAATATGCAATTGCATTTCCAATTGTGTGCTTGAAGCAACATAAAAATGCACTTGGTGATAAAGAAAAAAAAAAAAAATGGTGAAACAAAATGAACAACAAAAACAATTTTCATAAAAATTGATTTCAATATTTAATACGCATTTCTTTTTGATAGCACAAACGACAACTACAAAAGTGAGATATAAAAGCTTTTCACAGATATCATTCAGCGTCAGATACAATTGCAGCTGTTTGACAATACAGTTACATAACTGCATACATGTGTATAAGCGCGTCTGTTAAAATATGAAAAGCAACAAGACAAAACAAAAATGTATATTATACATATGTATGTAGATGTATTTATTTTGTTGGCAATTGAAATCATTTCATGACGTTGAGGTAAAGTTTTCGACTTGCCATCGATGATGCCGCCAGATAAAATATTTGCGCTGGAGTAACTCATTGTATGCAAGCATTCATGCATGCATTTTCATGTACATTGAATACAATTGAATATTTTTGTTGCTGTCAAATCATATTTTAATCTGTTTTGATTGCTGACGTTTGTGCAGGGGATTTGGTTTCGTTATTGCTCATGCGAAAGCAAACGAAATTGAATTTTATTTATTAAAAATGTAAAAAATGCAACGAAAAATTGCGAAAAAATGTTGTCAACAACTTATTGGCTGATTGGTTGATGGCTTGGTTGGCTGGTTGGTTGTTGGAGCTTCGATCGTCAATCTGAATTGAAATTGTCGGCTCAGCTTGTGTGTGTGAGCGTGTGTGTGTTTGTGAAGGAAAAAGAATGCGTACATTTTTATAAAAGTTAAGCATTGAAATCCACTTTTTATGAGTTGCTCACACGCACGCACGCATACATGTACAAATTTGTTATTAACAGCATGCTGAAGATGAGAATATAGACCAAGTGGAGTGAGTAAAGCGAGTATTGTTTTTTTTTTGTTTTTTTTTTACTTCCGACAACCTTCAATATGAAGGGATCAAGAGTGACTTAACCGCACGTAGATGGAGCTGCTTTGCTTTGCTCAGCGTTGCTGTCGTCGTCGCCATTGGATATTGTCAACATATTAGCTTCAAATTGCCAAAGTTCTTTGCTGCTTACACGCACACACACACACACACACACACAGAGCTCAAACTCGCATCACATGAGCCGCCATTGTTTAATGTGGTGTTGCCAACTATTTTACCAAAAAGGCAGTCAAGCAATGCCATCAGCCGCAACAGCAGCAGCAACAACAACAACATTGATTTTCTTTCTTTGCTCTTTTCTTCTTCTGCATACGAGTTTGCCTTTGCCTTCGCCTTCTCCAACGCCTTTGCCAATGCCAATGCGCTCGCTCTCTTATCTCTCTCTGCCCCCCTTATGCTCTCATTTGCTCATTTACTCTCACTAGCTTAGGTTAGTTGCTTGCTTGCTTGGTTGGTTTGCTGGTGGCTGACTGACTGACTGGCTGCCTGGCTGGCTGGCTTTGTTGGCCGCTCCGAGTTGCTTCGTTGGTTGACATTCGTAAAATCTCAAAATCCCGAAGGTCGTTGCCAGGGATTTTCTTAGATTTTGTTAGATTTAAATGAATTAGTTGCGTGGACGATTGATTTTTTGACCTTTTTTTTCCTGTGTGTGTGCCAAAAAGTACTCTTTGCGAACTAACAAACTAAACTCAATTCGACTCGACTCGATTCGACTTGACTTGACTCACTTGGATTTGTGTTGTGTTTGTCGCGGTTCTTTTTTTCTTTTTTTGATTTTCAGCAGAAGTAATTATGAATTAGTCATAACAAACATCAAAACAATTATGTATTTGTGTGTATTGTTAATTGCTGAACAAGTTTAAAAATTCATTTAATGAATCATGTGCCTGTTTGCTTAGTAAGTTTGTTGTAAGCCTTCTTAGTCACGCTAAAAGAAGAAGGTAATCAATGTTTCATGCTTCTTTGAGGGCAAAGCAATAAAATAGGAAGTACGATAAGTGAATTTTATTTAATTATGTTAATATTTGTTCAAATTATTTACTTATAATATTTCTAATTTAAGCATTGAGTATGTTAGGGTGGGTTAAGGTCTTATGCAAGTCGTTTGTCGTGTGAAATAATAAAGTTTGAAAAAAAAAACGAAAGAAACCAAAAACATTCCACCATAAATTTCAATTAAAATCTTGGCATAATTGGCAGTCTTGTGTCTGCCACTAAATCGTCATTTATATGAACATTATTTAAAGCAGCAAACAGACTTAATAACTTCATTAGTTATCGGTGCAGCTCCTAAGACATGCAACGAAGATTGAAGGTGAATCATAATGAAAACTAATGCAGTGCCATGGTTGCAATGCATGACTTAAACAGCAAAAGATTGAAGGGCATCATCATTAACTCAATATTTGCTAAATTGACTAAAATTAGGAAGAATAAAATTTGCAGTTCAATTAATATATGAGCACATGCATAGATCGCAGTGCACAGAAATTTGTGGCAACATTAAATGTTACATAAGTCAATAGAAAATAAAGCGAACGGCTCTAGGACCTTAGTAGAAAGGATGCAAAAAACAAAAGAAGAGAACAAAATGCATCACAAACAGGCTTAAAAAAACATCAAATTTCATATTCAAAATGGCAGTTTACATGGCCAGCATAATTTATAAATGTTGTCGCTGCTGTTGCTGCTGTTGTTGGTTGTGGCAGCAAAACAAGAGTCGGTGCAGGACACCAGTCAAAGTGGCCACTGCAGTGAACGAACGAACATGTCGACACTTGTTCATTTTTGGTTTTTGCAACAACACTTTTTGTTCTCCTCCTTCTCTGTATGTGTGTTGCTGTGTGTGTGTGTGAGTGGCTTTTAGCACAAACAGTACAATACATTATATTTGGGATGAAAGAGTATGAGGCATGGAAATACGTTTTACACTGAACAACAACTATATTGGGCACACATACCCACACACACACACAAGCAAAGCAAGGCAATGCGATGCGATCTGAGCCTATCATGGTCTCGTTGCGTATGGAAAGGATTTCGAGTGCGACATACAATGCCCATGACAATGGAGGGGAGGAGGCACATGGGACGAGCACACACACTTGATTGGCTGTTATTTTTGGTTTCGTTTCGTTTGGCTTGGCTTGGTTTGGTTTGGTTTGGTTATGCAAGTGTTGACGACATTGAGCGCCAGGACGAGAACAGCGAGTACAACAATGCGGCCATGTACGTTGAAATTTGCATTTCAAAATGGCACAAACAAAAAAGTGTACTAGCTGATGAAGAAGAAGAAGACTGAGGCAACAGCAAACTGACAGCAAACAAAAGGCACGTCCGAGTGTGCACAAAAGGCTCAAGTCACACGTAATTGGGTTGAGGCAAAAGGTGTGGGCGACGCTTCGTCCATTCGAGTGTTGTACAAAGGATACC
Organism: Phortica okadai; assembly: GCA_034638295.1. Taxonomy (NCBI): domain Eukaryota; kingdom Metazoa; phylum Arthropoda; class Insecta; order Diptera; family Drosophilidae; genus Phortica; species Phortica okadai. The sequence continues at coordinate 15,682,288 of CM067849.1, forward strand.
GGAAGGACTCGACATTGTTGTTATTGTTGTGGTGGTGGTGGTGGTGTTGGGGGACGTTGCTGTTACTGTATGCTCTATGAATTTATGAACATAATATAAATTTATTTTGCAACTCATGTTTTTCGGCATGAAATCTCAAAAAAAAAGGCTTTGCGCAAAGGACATACATTTTGATACATTGGTTTGTCTGTTTGTGTGCTGCATAGCTTTTGTGTCTGTGGATTGTACAGAAGGAAATGACAAAAGGAAGATTTTTACTCCCGATGCAGAGTATTGCACCCTTAGTATATTTATGCGTTTGCAACATGCTTAATGAAAATTTAAATGTTAAACTTGGCTCAGTCTAAGGTTGGGTAAGGCAAATGCAGACATTTCTATATAGAGAGCGAGAGACAAGTCAATAAGACTTTTAATAAAATCGCAAATTATAAAATGAAATCCAATAAAATTGCGTTTTATGCATATAAGCGACTGAAATCAGTAGCAACCAAATCGAAGTAAATTTTGTTCAGCTTTTGTGGAATAAAAAAATCAGCATGAAAAATTTTCCATTGCCATTTTGCATGAGTTTATTACGTAAATCTGCGCCGACGTCGCTGCCGCTTGACCCTTGCTCAAGCAAAGTGACCACCAAAGACGCTTTTGCATTCTGACTTGTTTTTATTTATTATTTTTTGTTTTTTTTTAATGCTTTTCTTTACTTTTTTTTATGCTTTTCAAAAGATACAAAAAAGTGAATTCGATTTAGATGCAAATTCATTAGATCCCAGCGATTTAGCTGTGAGCTGTTACCTTTTCTTTGTGGCACACGTTTCAAAAACGGCTAAAGTGGTCAGCATATTGCATTGTACGCATTGGCCTTATATGTATGAGCTGATTTCACTTTGACTTTGCTATGCCACAGTTTTGCTTATAAATTGGCAGCTTTGCATTTGCTCAGCATTGCAGTCTGTAAAAATGGGCTGGAGTCATTTTTAGATGGTTCGGTTGTTTTTAAAAAGAGGCACGTTTTGTGCTCCTCATTTGTTGTTTGTTTAGCAACAAATCAAATAACTCAAAAATCCAATGATCATAAATAAACCAAAATGTACAAACAAAAAACTAACAAAATAAACGATGAGAAAAGTTTTTTGGCCAAAAAGTTTTGATGGCCGTCTCATGTAAACAAGCTCAAAGGCGTTGTTCATATTGTTTTTTGTCTTTCCTTTTTTTTATTTATAACTGTTTTTGTGGCTTATTTGCTTCGCCTCTGTGTGTAACTCCATCAAATGATGTACAAGTTAACACATTTGCCGAATAAATCTTGTTCAAAGTCCCATAAAACAAAAAAAAAAATCGAAAAAAATACAATAGAAAAAAAATGAAAACAAGAAAAGCTCAGAAAAAAAACATTTCAAAAATGGTTTCGTGCTGTGGAAAATTTTTCTCAAGTCGAGTTATTCAAAATTGCTATTAAATTGGCTTTGCCTTTCATTGTGCCTTACATTGAGGCGTCGAAGGCTTTTTGGCACGAAAGTGCGAATTGTCCAAGAAGTTATCAGGTTAATTTACAAAATTAAGGAAACAGCCTTCTTATAATCTGGATAAGTTAACTGATTAACAAAGAACGAATTCTCAGATTTAAAAATATAAAATTTTATAATTCATTAAACATCGAAATTCAATTCCAGACAATAATAATTTCGAGTGAGAAGAGCAGAAAATTGTTGGACCAAGGTTTATTGATTATACAGAAGTCATTAGTCGGAAAAGGGTATCTTAACTTCTGATAGTCTGCACTTTTGAGCCATTTTATTGCATTTCCTTTCCAAGCTGTCCTTCACACACTCTCTCCTCCCTCTCCCTCTTTCTTCAGACACTCATTTCATTGTCTTTTTTTGTGTTGTAGAACTTTCGATTTGTGTGTGTTTTCGGATTTGGTAGTCATTTATCTTGGCAGCTTATAAAAGTTATGAAATATGTGAGCGCACTTTCAAAATGAAAAGAAAAAAACAAAAAAAAGGCAGGAATATGGTAAACAAAAAAAGCACAAACTGCTTCTTTTGTGCCACGCCTCCATAACTGAACGTTCAGTTGCATCAGCACTTGGGAAATCTTCATGCTTACATAACAAATCACTCGAAATCAGTTTTTTATGACTTTGTCTATGATGTGTAAATGTGAAAAGTGATTTGATATATTTTGCTCAACAACTGCTAAGGTATTGAATTTGTTTACGCCTTGAAAACAAAGTTGGTTTTTAAACAAATGTTTGTATTTTTTGTTTTGAAACCCATGAATCGTCAGCCAATTTCATTTTGTTAACTCAAACCAAATTGCTTTAGTTTTGTGTTTTATGTCTTGAAATTAAATAAAATTAAATGTATATAAAATTAGGTTAACGCTTAACTTATTTCGTATTCTTATTTTATTGTTATGTAGATGAGGCACATACACATTACAGAGAACGCGCCCCACTGCAATCAACCCACGAGTGCGTTCTATGAACGCACTTTTGCCATATACATACATACATATACACTCGCATACGCACATAGAAAGTGTGACACCAATACATATAAAGACTTAAAGAGAACTTATGGTTATCTGCGCGTTTTATGGATATTGCCCTTAACTGGCTTCCCCACAGCTCTGCTCAGCCCTGCTCAGCTCTTCTCAGCTCAGCATATCTACGCTTGTTTTGCCTTTTCTCGACTTGATGCGGCCCAGTTTTGTGTCGACCGCGTTGGTGTCACAGGACGGCGCGGGTGGAACAGCATTGAAATGTGTTGTAGCAAATGAAGTTACTTGCGTCATGTGTCGACTAAATTGTATGTAAATGTAATGATTTTTCGAGGCTATGAACTTAATGTTCATACACACAGAGCAATCGTAAGCTCATGTTTGTTGAAAATTTCTTAAAAAGAATAAATAAAAATGTTTTTAGTTGAAAATTTCGTTAATTTCGAATGTAGTACTTTTATGAGAGAGCGAAAAAAAAGAAGTCAAAACCAAATTATGAACTATGCACGCTGAAAATTCATGCGAAGAGAAAATAAACTACAAACATGCTCAACGAAATAAAAATAAAATTCAACTGCAGCCGACTTAAGACCACTTAATCCCGGCCATGTTGGTAGTGAAACATTTCCAGGTTTGTGCGCTTTTGACTTGCCACATGCACACATTCACACATGTTCGATATGAAAACGCACAGGCGACGATATGAAACAGTCACGATTCTCAAAATGCTCAAGGCATGTTAGACTGGCGGCCGGACGTGAGGAGACGATCGCACTGGAAGACATTACTCCAGCATAAGATACACGAGCAGCAACAGCAACAACAGCAACAGCAACAACAACAGCAAGTACAAGAACCAGTTCCAATAATATACACGCGATGCCTGACAAGCCTGACATGCACTCAGACAGCGCCCTCTCTTCTTCACACACACACACACCCTCGCTTACTATTTTATATCTGCTCTGCTCTGCGCTTTGTTTTTAGTTTTTGTACATGGGTGGATCTTAAGCTCTTTAATCCCTACGAAAAACTAAAAGTAGCGCTTCCTAAAAAAGAAGGAACTGAAAAGTACAAAAACCGAAAAAAGAAGAAATTTATATTATTCAAAGTGGCGGCGATTCGTTGCAGTTGGCCTGTGTTGCATCTGCATTTCGAGTTGGTTTGACTTATGGCTTGGTTCATTGCTAACTGAGGCTGGTGTCGCTGTCGCATGGGATTACCCCAAATGACTGACTGACTGACTGTGTGAGTGAGTGAGTGAGCTGTGCCAGTGTTGCGCGACGTCATTACACATTTTGATGCCTTGCAGTCATTTGTGCGCACTGACGAAACATTTCAATCAAATAGGCGAGACATGCTAATTGAGTCGTTTGTTTCAATTAAATCATTTGCAGCGTTTGTCATCAACTAAAAGGTGCCAAAAAACATTTATTTGCTGCCTTAGCTTAGTAATTATTTTGGAATTATTTGGTAAACTCTAAGCAAGAATCTGCCATCATCATCACTCAAAAATTAGTCCAATTATTAGTTATCTCAATTTCACGCGTGCGTCACTTAAGCCATGAAAAAGTTACGTAAACAACAACAAAATTAACACGCTCAATACACTCATATGAGTTATGTGAATCTCAAGTTCAAAATCCTAAGCGGAACCGAAACACATTCAAGTGAGTTCTATTTTTTTTTTTTTTTCGTATTCAAATTGACTTTCAATTTTGAAATGAAATTGAAGCGTGACGTTGAGCAAATTGCTCGCTGTACAGCATCATTACGTAACTGATTTGTTGAGTAACTAATGCGAGCACAGAGACGGAAATTATTGAGCAGCAACGAAGCATACAACAGAGACAGAGATAGCGACTAAGATAGAGATGCCAGCAAATCGAAAAGAAAGCGAAATCGATGTCAGTGTGTCCGAGTGGAATAATTACAATTTAAATAAATGAAGTGTGAGTTGACAACGAAAAAAAAAAACCAAAAGAAGCAAGAAAACTGACAGGAGGATACAAAAAGCAAGACAAGGATGTAAGGAGCGTCACGGCAGCTTGAGCATGACGAAAATGAGTGCGCGCGGATAACAAATATATGAATATTCAAATTTCTACCAAAAAGAACCCAAAAATAAAAAGGCAAAGATGAAACCGAAAATGTTTCTATTTGCTTTGCTTTCTCTGCTAAACATACAAACAGTCTTTGGGCGAGGAAAGTGTGATAATATACAAAAGTCACGCACGCCAAAGTCAAAACGGAAACGTGCACGAAAGAAAAACTTTTAAACTAAGCTAGGCGCAAAACAGGAGATGGCAGGGGTGAGCATGGGGGCGGAAGCTGCGCCGGTGTGGCAACTTTAATCAAGCGCAACAAACAATTCTTTAAAACAAATCAAAATGTAATGAAAAACACATGCAGTTGTCTGAGTTTTCTGCTTCGTCTTGTTCGTTGTCGTTGTCGTTGTCTTGTCTTCCATTTACGTGTAACAACTTTAAAATGTTTTGCAACACGGAAAGTAACTTTTAATTAACTTTCGCTGTGGCAAAATCGCACAAATTACATTAAAAATGCAAACAACAAAAAAATAAAAGTTGAATGAAGCAAACGAAAAGATTGTAAGGAAAAGAAACAAAGAAAAGAAGATACAACACTTTTATAAACATTTCTGTCATGTTTCGCTTTCGAAAAAGATGTTTTTTACATAACAAAAAAAGAAAAAAAAAATAACAAAAAGGCTGAAACGCGTAAGCACAAAACAAAATGGCGGCGCAAGTGGGTGTCAAGCCAGGCAATGAGGGATGGGGCGAGGGAAACAAAGAAGAAGACAACGACGCAAAAGCTGAGCGACATTTGAGTTAATTATTCATGCAATGTCGTTCATCGTTCGTTTAAAGTTGTTGTTGTTGCTGTTGGCGGACACGAAGGAAACAACAACAACAACAACAGCAACAACAAAAGGCAAAAAACAAGAAAGTAGCAAGAAGTGCGTGCTTTCTTTTGTCTTTGTTGTTAGTGTTGTTGTTGCTTCCGTTTCAGCTTCTGCTCCTGTAAGTGGCAGGACCCTTTTTAATATTTATGAACACAAGCGATTCACTAATTATAATTAGGAATTGAAAAGTTAGCAAAAGGACAAGACACGCAAAAACTCGTCATCTTCTACTCTTTCCTCACTTTACATCTTTTACTACACTTTGCCTCTATACAAACGTCTTTGTGTGGGTGTGTGAGAATGTGTATTGAATCATAATTAAGATAAAAGAAGCTTCATTGGTTCGCAGAATAGATTGCGGTTGAAAAAGAGTGGAAGCAGTAATAGTTAGGAGGCGTAACCGACATACTTTGTCAGCCCTTCACATACTGACATTTCCTCTGATATAGGCTGAACTCAAAATGTTATAATTTTACTGATTTTAAATGAAGAGATGCTTTTTTATGATATGCTTATTAAGAGTCGGGAATAGTGAAGTTCTGTTATGGTAAAATTTTGGTAAAAATAACTTATTGGACATTGCTATAGATCTTCACACCAAGTTTGACTTAAAGTTTCGAAAATATGTCATTTTGAATAAAATCTAATTTAAACAAAATTGCATACAAAGTTAATTTACAGAGATTTTATTAAAATATGACTTTTGGGAGGTAAGAAAAACACTAAGTAACGAGCGTTTTTAATTTTACAGTTTTAGAGACATTGTGCTTACATACAGACCCCGGGAGGTTTTGGAGTCATTGAGTTTTTAATTCGTTTTAAAGTCATTGAAGAAAAGCAGAAGTTAATTTTTTTGCCGAAAGAGGCGCTTTGTGGTAGCATTTTGCGCCAGTTTTAGAGTCATTGTATTTTTGGATTCGAAGAAATGAAAGCAGTTCAGCAGTTTAAAAAGAAGTGCTAAAGCGGAAGATTTACTGCTACACTGTATTACCTAAACGTAATAGACTGCTCGTATATGACCGAACTGTGTTTCACGCGCACAAATCAACGGCAATAGATGGCGCTAGTAAAATCATGCCGGTTGAATAATTCGACCCGCTTGAGTTTTTTTTTTTTATTCTTCCCATTTGGTTTTTGAAGCAAGTTTGGCCTAAATGCACCGAATAACATGGATCGGGGTTGATGAAAACTCTGTAAACTATGCCAATGTATTTAGTTGTTGGATTTTCAAATTTATACAAATTTGCAATTATGAGCGATTTTATGAAATTTCAACACAAATAATAATAAACAATGATTTTCTTTGATTTAGCAACAAATGACCTTTTCTCATTCGTATATCGTACAATTCTTTTAAAGTAACTATATTTATTTACTTTTTTTGGTTAACATCTCTTTTTTTTTTTTTTTTTAATATTAAAGTATGTAAAACAATTAAAGTATGTAAAACATTAATCAGCCATGAGGCTATGAAACATTTTTGTGAGTTAACATCTCTAATCTAATGTTATAATTGAAGTGAAAATATATGATGCTAATAAGAGAATAATTGGGTTCGAAATATCAACGATTTTAATTGCACAAAAATTGGCCCAAAGTTTTCTTTTGGTTAATAGCAAAAATAATAACACTTTTTTTTATCACTCTCACTCTCTCTTTCCAGCTTATTGCTTACATTAATAAAATTGTATATCAGTGTGTGGTCATTAGCATTGACTTTGTGCGGCGAGTGTCATTTCAATTCGCTGTTCAATCTCAACCTCGTTGTCAGTTGCGTGGGTCATTATCCTTGCCCCTCTGCGCTTTTCTGCAGTGTTGTTGTTGTGCATTGCAATTATTGACATGCAGCGTTGTTGTATTTGTGTGTGTGTGTGTAAGCCATGAAGCATCAGAGCATCTACAAAGCTAAAATCATTATAGATGCCGCTAGTTGTTTTTGTTTTTGCTGTTGTTTTTGCTTTCGTCTTTGGGTTTCTTGTGCGTGTCCATTGTGATTTAATTCAAGTGTCACTTTGACTTTCTTTATACAATGTATCTTATACTCTTGATTGGGTTTTTTTTTTTTTTTTTGGTAGCTGATCTGATTTTTTATTACAGTTCAAATAATACTATTTTCATTTACAGCGATGCATTTATTGATCTGGTTGACAAAAGATTATCTGGCGAAAGTCGTTTGATTGGTTTCCGTGAATTGAAAGTCTTCAATATATTTCTTTTGAAATAATATCAATATTTTGAATGTATGATTTGAATAGACAACATCACGTATGAGCGATGTGTGGAATTTTTTAATAACTTCTTTGAAGCCATTAAGTTCCTCAATATATCAATGAATTTAGTACGCACGTCCTGTCACACGGACGACTTCATTGCTTGTAATTAAATTCAGTTGAAAACAAAACACAAAAAATACTAATTAAGAAAGGAAGAAAAAAGAAAAAGAAAGACAAAAGTAGCATGAAATACTTTCACTGAACACAACATCAATGCAACATACAACGAACAACAACAAAACTTTCGTATTTGTTATTTTGTAATTAAGCAAGCAAGCAAGCGAGACAACAAGAGCAACCACAGCAATACCAACCGTTGCAACAACAACAACAACAACAGCAATAATAATAAAACACAAGGAGCCAATTTTCAAGACGTGCATTAACTCAAAGAAAATATGCAAATTGCATATTGAAGCTTACAAGATATAAGCAACAAAAACAACAACAAAACATATAATTTAAATCATTCGCACTTATTCTGATTGATGTCATTAACAAAGCGTACGTTGCCACTCACGTCGTTGCAGTGAAAGAGCCAATAGAATTTTGTTTTGATTCGAGGCGCTACCGTGATTATTATTTGCTGCCACTGGCATTGACACTGTGACGGCAAGCACCCCACACCGCGCACCCCGCACTTGGTGCTGCACCGGTTTGGCTGAAACAATTGCAATTGTATTCGTGTTTATGGCAATCTAAATCGCATCTGATGGATTCACTTTCGTTCGTTCGTCGGTTCATTTTTTTGTTTGATTGCGGTCACCGTCGTTTCGCTTTCAACCAGTTAACGCTGTTTCAGAGCCTGCAGTGTGTTGCACATACAACATGTGGCATTTTACTTGCACACAACATGAGGTTTTATTATACTCTTGTTGATGCTGATGATAATGATAATCATAATGATGTTAATCATCATGTATGTGAACCGCAGACGCAGCAGCAACATAATTCAATTTGTTTGTTCAGCTATTTTCTTGTTAGTTGCTTGAATTCGCTTGGCTTGGCTTGGCTTGGCTTTGTCTTAGCTCAGACTACAGTGACCCAGAAAGATAAAATGTCGTGGCAGCAACGCAGCGACAGGAATAGCGATTCCGGTGTAATTCACTCGCTCACTTACTCGTTCGAACGCTCATTAAAATGCTCAGCTTAGCTCAGCTTGTGCAGCGACTCAGTCTCAGTCTCAGCCTCAGTCACTGCCGCTGTTATTGTTGCTAAACATTTTGCTTGGCTTATTGTGATAAAAGGAGTTGCACATCGTCTTCTGTTGCCATTTGCAATACGCGTTGCCAGCTGCAAGTTGGTTTACTCCATTGACATCGCCGTCGTTGTCGTCGTTCGTGTGTCGCGTTCAAAGTGTTTACTCGTGTACATGTATCTTTGTTTTCACCTTGTTTGCCTGTGTGTATACTAAGTGCATTTTACTAATCTTTCGCCGGCAGCGCGTACGTGTGCTCCTTGCCATTAATCAGCTTACTTTTTTTTGTGAAATGACTCATTTGCGTACGTGGCACGGCAATGGCAGCACTTTGTTGACCTTGCAACCTTTGTTGTTACTCTCGTTGTTATTGTTGTTGTCGGAAATTAGTGTTGCGCTCACGAGCGTTAGTAACGCGACAACAAATGCTCAAATCGATTCGAACAACGTTCTGGATACAAACTCAACAGCACGTGCCATTAAGGAAACAACACTCGAGGTTAAAATTCGTTCTCACGCTCACGCTCACGCCCAAGCGCGTGCACGTTCATCGTCGCTTGTCTCGCACACAGATGCGTACATTGCGCGCAATCAAAAGCAATGCTTTGAGACACGAAATCTTGTTTCTTGTGTCAAGTATAAAGCATCGAAGCTTATCTGGAAATTGGCCACCAACGGACTCGGTTACTTTCCCAATGAATATGGACGCGAGTTAAATGAAAACGGCGATGGTGCCGCGGCGACAAGAGAGCGACGTGTGCGACTCATACAGCTGGGTGAGCCGGCGGACAATATTGAAGTCTTCAACGATGCCAAAAGTCTTGCAGGTGCGTTTTTTCTTTTCATGTTGATTAAAAGTCTTTTTTTTTTTTGGTTTTTACGCTTTGATAGCAATTATCAGATACGATACGATACGGCTGCTGCTGCTGCTGTTGGCAATTTGGCGGCTGTGGCGTCGATTTATGTTGAAGGAGACAATTTATTTTACAAACCTGCAAATTGCATTTTAGCAAATTGCTTTAAGCTTAGCACAGCTTAGGCTCAACCTCAATACGCTTATAATATTCACTGTGCTAAATTCCTACACGCCTTTCTTCATTATTGATGAGTGCATTGCTTGATTGGTATACTTAATGTGAAACTTTTTGCAGAAATTTTTAACTTGAATTAATTATTATGAAAGTTAAGTTAAATGAAATTTTTAAATTTAATTAATATTTGAAACTTTGCACTTGCTATGTTGATCCGACCCAAAAAAGAAAAAAACAGTTGCTAGTTGTTGACATGCGGCCTTGACCGAAAAACTGTTATGCTGAAAATTTTCTGATGTCACAAGGTTAACCACAGTGAGGTCACAGCAGCTGAGTTCAAACAATTTAAAGTTTACTTAGTCCCACAACTATTGCAATTAGCACAAGATTGGAGTTTTCTTGAGCGCATAAGCTTCTTGTTATTGTCTTTGAGTTTATTTGTTGCAGTTTGCTTCAAATATTTTCATAACTTAAGCATGCACAATGCAAAAGCTAAGTCGACTTAAGTAAAGTCTAAGAATGAACACTTGCAAATACTTTAAGGCAGCTTAAGTTATTATATAAGTTAAGTCAAAAAGAACTTGGTTTCAGTGATTCTTCTTCTCTACACACATACACACAGGTGACAATGAGCTGACGCACATTTTAAAGTTCCTGAAACGCGCCGTTGAGACATTTGGCCGTAATCATGGCTTGCAGTTGGCGCTCTCGAGTGAAACGGGCGTGAATATTGTATCGGATGTGGGTAAGTTGTAAGCGTACGCAAAGCATTACTTTATGATTTTTTAATGTCTTGTCGGCTGCTGCTTTAGAGGCACGTAACCGAGGCGCGAAAAAGAAGCGCAAGTGGCTCATCATTTTGCCGCTCATCATACTCATGAAGATAGCACATCTGAAGATGACACTTGTCACGCTGCTGCTCGGCGTCTGGGGCTTTAATATTCTATTGGTGGGCGGCGTTGGTTGGCTAATACATTATCTCAAATTTAAGACGCTCTGCAAAATACATCCGCATTTGGTGCAATCACACTCACATGTCTATGACTCGGATCCGACGGGTGAGGCAATGTCTGGCGTGGTGCGACGAAATACATATAAATTAAATCAATTTATCTTATAGATTACTCGCAATTTGTGGGCAGCAGCTTTTCGGGCGGTACACCATATTACGGCGGCTCGTCCGGCGGTCCGCATGAAATCAATGTCAACAGCTATAGCAAAGATTGGGCCACAAGCAAAGCCTATCATGGACATAACTATTTGGATACGATAAGCAAACGCATCAAGTAAAAGTGGCCGCAGTAATTTCACACAACCACAACAACAACAACAACAACAACAACAGCAAAACTGACTCAACTTCAAGTGACTCGCATTTTGTTTTTATATTTATTTAATCAATGTGACTGTCCGTCCAAGTGCCGTCTAACTAGAGAAATTTATTTATATATTTTTTAATTAATTTATTAATATTTTTTTATAAAATATATATATATACATGTGTATTATAATAAATTATATTTAATGCAGCGCAGTATTTATCGCAAATGCTTTCATGACAGACAACGGCGAAAGCGCACATTTGCACATCTGCGCTTATCGCTTACATTTCGAGAGCAGCGCGCAAATGTTTGCTTTCGTGTTCGACATATGTATGTAAAGTACTTGTATCTCCGCCGATTCACTTTGTCTTGTTTGTTTGTCTTGTTCACTATTTTGATGGGTTTTAGTTTTTCTCTGATTTCTATCACGTTTGGCGCAAAATTTTAAGTGTCGCAGTTAAATAAAACAATCATGGCACACACGCACACGCAGCGAAACAAAAACCTAGGCAGATGTTGCCGTTATCGCAGAGTTTATACAAAAAAAAAAAAAAAAAAAATATTTACTTTAATGTTCAATGTGTCGTATGCGTAATATTTTGTGCTTTCTTACTGAAAGCATTACGTATACGCTTACAGTTGTTTGTGCGATTTTATTGCTTTTGGGTATTTGAAATTGTTTATTTGGCAGAAAACTTTTAGCTTGTTGTTCTATTGTTCTAATGTTTTCTTTCTTTTTTGTATTATTTTGTTGTAGCAAATATTTGTATTTGTCTTATGACAGCCTCGAGTTTACATAATAATTTACGTTATTAATGCGAAATGGTAATTTGCATTAACGGCAAAGGCAGACTCACACACACACATATACAAACACACAAACTATTATCATGAAAAAATCATTTTTATACTTGATTATGCGTCTGAAATATGTTATTTACCTAAATCTGCTTCTGGAAAATTAATTTTCTGAGAATTCTTTATCAATTCTGCATATTTGCCGACTTTATTGGCTTATCCAAAAGAGAGCGTGAAAAGAGAGAAGGTGCTTTAACGAAAGCAACTTTTATCGGTTTATGTTCTGCTATGCAAATTGAATTTATTGTCAGAATGTATCTTTGCCACTGTTATATTTGTTGAATTCGACGCAAGTATCTGACACATAATTAAAGTGAATGCGCACTAAGCCTCTTAAATGCGCTTACAGTTGAAATGTTTGCTATGGCAAGGAAAAAAATAAATAAATAAATACAAGAAGAAAAAAAAAAATAATAAAACATGTTGTTGGTTTTATTCGGCATATTGTTTAACAAATATTTGGGCGCTTTCGGTTTGGCGCTTGTTGTTGTCACAACGATAAAAGGAATTAGTGGCGACAAGAACAAACAAGCGAAAAAGAATGGAACATTGAATTGAGTTACACGCATTTCAATAAGTTTTATGGGACATTGACAGATAAGCTCTGTTGCTGCTGCTGCTGCTGAAAAAATAACAATTTTGTTTGTATTATTATTATTTTTGATACAACAGCTGCACAAAAGTTTATTGGGCTGTCTGCTAGATGACAACTTAATATGCAAAGTACAGCCTCAGACCCATCAAAATGTCATAGAAAATATAAATTACAATTTTTATTAAACATTACAAACAAAGAAGACAAAACATTTTAATTTTCAATAGTTTATCGATGACAAGAAAAAGAATTGGAAACCTTATAACCTCAAAACTAATTTGAAACCATAATAATTTAGTATAAATTAACTTTTTTCAATTCGCAGCTCATTTAGAAGGCTTTTCTCTGTTTAATGCAAAATAAAAAAAAAAGAAAGAAAACACTCATCACAAATGCATCAAAAAGTTGTCGAGTGTTGTAAATATTTTGTTAGTCTTGTTAGTTTTAGTTCTGTTGCTTAAAATTTGCAGAAATTCTGTGAATGCATCACTATTTGTTTGATTTGTAAATTTCTAAACTAAGCAATGTGATAAAATGTTCAAACCAATTTAGTAGCTCAAAGAACTTATTCTCGGAACGGAGACAATTTGGTATGTTTGTATGTTTTGTGGTTGAGTCAAGCGCATCGTGAAAGCTGATTGAACTAGCGCCGAGCTATAGCAAGTTTCACGTATTTCAGTGTGAAACTGATGAGAATTTCGTCATGTTGTTCCACTGTTGCCGGCAAATGTGAAAAGCTCACGGAACAACCCTTAGCTGATAAGAAAGCTCTCTGTGTTTCGTATCGAACAGCTGTTCGTCGGCGTAAATACAAACAATGGCAAAGCGTTAAGTTATTTGCGGCAAAAATAACTTCGCAATGAGCTGCTTCGAAACATGGCCAATGAATTCAGTAGTAACGCGTACGCAACTCAGAACGCAACACAGCTCGGAGAAATTGTGTCGAATACGTCGAAAATAATTGTGCCAACGACGAGGACAACAACAAGAAGCGTTGTAGCAAGAACTAAAGCTGATCCGAGCAGCGCTGCGGACTGCGTTCGTTTACATTCTGACAGTCTGGCAGTTGTGAAAGTAATGCGACAGCGAATGCGTCGATGAATGCGAACGCATCTATAAAAGTTAAAGACGGGAACATTAAAGCCAACAGATGGTCGCCGGCTGTGCTCGCGTATGGTATGACAGATAGATCAAGTGCCGTAAAGGTCGTGATAAAATAGTTTTCATGAAAAAAAAAATGTGTAATAAAAAGTTATTTCAAAAATAAACGTATACAAAAATTATTGACCGTAATTAAATAATAAAAAAAATTAATTATTAAAATTAATGAAAAAAATAATAAATAATGAAAGAAAAAATTGATCATCGAAAAAATTATTAAATACATATATCAGTAATTATTATCGTGACCGGAAAATTATTTTATGCATTTTACGGAAGACGCACATTAAAACGCCGGACGTTGCCGTATGCTATTTGTTCGTTGAACCGAAGAAATAAGAAAAATAAAAAAATAAATTTTACTTTTCATGTACGCTTTCCTGCTGACTTATCTAAACGGACAATTGAATTTGCCACAAAAATGTTGTGTGAAAAATCAAACAAAACAAAAAGAAAAAAACAAGTCTTAAATAAAATTCAATTTTCATGTGAAGTGTGCGCTTTATTAAAGGAAATGCCATAATTGATTCAATTTGAACAAAAAAAAAAAAAAATAAATTTATAAAGAACAAAAAAAAAATAAAAATCGTCTTAAATTTAAATCAAAAAAGTATTTCTTGTTTTTATTGAAGCGTTAATTTTATTGCTTCAAAGTGTGAAGTGATTTAAAAAACGCATCTGACGAGAAATTCTTTTGTTCATTACACAAAGAACATTTGAAAACAAGCACTCAATTTTTGAAAAATAAAGTCAAATAATAATAAGTATTCATTCATTGAATTCATTAACGACTTGAATAAGCAGAAAAATGGGCGCATTGAATTTTTTTGTTTTCTTTAAGAGCATTGAACCAATAAATCGATGATTTAAGTTTTGAGTTTTCAATTACAAGTACATTTGTCAAAATGGCAAATTATAGTTCTTATTTTTTGGCTTTTTATAAACAAAAATTAGCAAAAATATTTAACTGAAAACGTCCGCAATATAACAACAATCAGCATAAAATAAGTGAAGATTATACTTATTATACAATACACATTGCAACTTGATGACAAAATACTTTGTTTTATTGCATTTTATGCCATTTGTAGTAACACAATTCAATTAATTCGAGTATTAGCACTTAATCAGATCATATAAAAGTACTAAACATGAAAGAAATAAAATCTTTGATGATAAGAATTATGTTAACTTTAATTAATCGTATATGAGAAATGAGCGCTTAAATTTTTACTACAGATTTATGTGCGTCATAAGTCGTGCTCAGTCGTAAAAGACAATGCTGTTCATCTCTACTTCATTTTACTTCACTTTTGTAGTGCACATGTGTGTATGTGTGCATGACTGTATCTTTCAGTCACATACAAAATGTAATTTGATGTGCCGCACAGCTGCTACAAACATAATGAGAAAATGAAATAGTTTCACAGACACACACAGAGAAGTAATGCACGCGTGCTCAGCATGAAGTGTTATTTGTGCTCATGTAAATCAACAAAATAATTATATTGCTCAAAAGTTAAATACACTTTATAAGCTGGAAAAAAGAACCCTTTGGTTGATTATAACCCGAGGCCATTTAACTTTCACAAAAATTACGTATACGCAATGCGAGCCGAAAACTTTTGTAAATTTATTTATTCACTTGTTTTTGTTAACTATTTTTGTTATACGACAAGGAAAAGTGTTACGAAAATTTACAGTGTTTTTTTTTTTTTAGTTATCTTTTTTTTTGTTATCTCTTTTTTGTTGCGCAGCAAAAGTTTTGACAACATTTTCAACATAACTTCGTATTTAAAACTTTCAATGTTACAAAACGAAATAAATAAAAAAAACAAAAAAAAAAAAAAAAACAACAAACAACAATAAAATGTACTGTTAGATTATTTGAGTTTGTCGTGTTTCAAAGTTTTCTTTTGTGGCTAACGAATAAATTAAGCAAAAAAACAAGAAAATGACATAAACGAAGAAAAATCACAAACATAATAAAAACGGAAACACAAATTGTAATTTTTGGCTGAATTTCATTTAAGGCTTCCAGCCTCTGATCAACGCTAATGTATTTTCGTTTTTGTTTATATGTGTGTGTGTTAATAAAAGTGTATGATTTTTAGTGCACGATTTTCTTCGCAGTTCGAAACACGTCGCCATTATCCCAAAGTGAGTTTCAATGTCGCGCATACGCACTGTGGTCCCAAAACGACGTGAGCGCCGTGACAAATAATACCAATTGTTCTTATTAGCTGATAAAACAACAACAACAGTAACAATAATAACAACGTCAACGGCTGCAAAAATAAAAATAACAACAACAAATGAAAATTTGTGGTTTTCCAACAAACAAAAAAGACAAGCAGACAGGAAAGCTTCTATAAGCAAATATTCTCATACGCAAAGGTTTCTTAATTATCATTAACAACAAATTGGTTGCTGTGGTTTTCCTTTTTTGTTGTTGTTGGCTTTTAGTGCTCGACGTATTTTAAGTGCAACGTTAAAAATTTAACGAGCTGAGCGGCAACGTGCTCTTTTCATAACAATATGGTAAGTTTTTAATGGTTTTTTGGTTTTCGCTTGTTCTAATTAGTTTTTAAGCGAATTGAATGTACGTGCCTCAAGCAAATGAGTCTAGTTTTATTGTGTATTACTTGGAGCTGTTCTAGATAAGAAAATTTTACAAAATATTTTTTATGATTTTCGTTTCATTTTATTTTGGATTTTATGTTATGCAACATGTTAAACGCTCACAAATAGAATGTTTTAATAATTGTTCAACCCGAAGGGTTATAAAATCATAAAATGGAAGCTGATTTGTAGAAGCTTTAAAGCTGAGGTTCCAAGACAAACACATTTGGCGGATTATAGTAATTCAATACAAGATCTGTTTTTCCTTCTACTCAATAAATTTCATAATTCATAAAGTTTTTGCTCTTGACTTATACAATAATTAGTTTGTTCGCAAATGAGTTGGAATTGACAAATGTTTAGACATTATTATTCGTATAAACATAAATTTATAAGCGCTAATAAATTAAAACTAATTTGTTGGTCATTATTGTTTTTGTCAACTTGTCATGGCAACACAAAAAAAAAAAAACAACATGTTACACACAAGAATGACTGACGACCAATTAATGCAAAAATAAATGACAGCCAGTCAGGCGAAAAGGGAAAGGATTAAGTTTCAGCAACAACATGTTAAGCGCCTAATAGAAATATTTGCCGCCATCCAAAATATTTGCGCAATTAGACGTGAATTATTGCGCGAAATTAATGCAACAGAGTTGTGTAAAAAGAGTAGTAGAAGGCAGAAGAGCAAGGACCAGAAGAATTATTGGTTGACGTTGGTGGACAAGACATAAATCAGGCTCAGGCAAGCTCAACTAAGCATTTTTAATGTTATTGCGCGCCATTGTGTCATGGGACTGAGACATGGTGGCATAAAGACCCGTGAGAATAGATTAGTGTGTTTCTTGGTTAGACTTGCTTGTGCGAATATGAATTATTGTAAGTGTTGCACATAATAGTCTACCAAATGTTATTTATGGCCAAAGAAGCTCAAGAGCAATGAAAGAAGGATAGTGATTGAGTGTATGTGTATATGTGATTATGGCCAAAGGCGACGTGTGTAAAAAGTGCCAAAAGACATCAAGGACGAAAACGAAATATGAAAATATATGCTTATGAACACGCAAACCTGTCAACATTTATTCAACGTTTTTTTTTTTCTTCCTATTGGCAAAGCAATCACTTCAATTGCTTCAAGCAGTGCAAATATAAAAGAAAAAAAATGTGTATGTTGAAAATATTTGCGAAATATTCGTTAAGCACGCAATGCTTTCAACATTAACCGATTTATTTGGCAACACACTTCTTGTCCTAAACTAAATTAAAAACAGTAGAAGATAGTGAACCCTTTCTAATATAAGGCAAAATATTTTATATTATAAATTTGGATAACTTTGGAATTTGTCCATTTTTGCGCATTGCTGCTCGATTAGAAAACACTTTGTGGCATTTTGTAATATTTTTTTTTTTAAATGAATGCCTTTCCTTTTTCAATGTGTGTCCTATTCACATCAAATGTAAATTTGTGGCATTCAAAGTTGAAAAAGTTTTGAGAAAAAAGTCATATTTATTGTTTTATTTTTGTGGTTTGTCAGAATGACGAAAGTTGCTCAACTACAAAAAAATTGGCTTTGAGCCATTAAGTGCAACTGTTACACATTTTGACCGAATTTCCGATTGCCTAAACGCAGTTCTGGGTTGAAATTACATACACTTTTGGCAAACGATGGTCGACACAAATTGAGTTGTGGTGAAGTGAACATGTTGTTGAAGTTTTAAACTGTAATTTTTTTTTCCTTTTTAAGTTTTATGTGATACAAAGTTTTATGTCTGTAAGTGGTAGTAAAATACGTAAACTTTTAATTGTTGCAAATTCAGCATAAAAATTCAAAAATAACGGAGAAGTATCTGCCACTTAAATCGTATTTGAAGTGGAAACACTAAAAATATTCTTCCGCTAGAAAAGTGCAATAAATGCGTCAGCAAAAAGATACGAAAAAAGAGCGCTCAATTTAGAAAGCAAGCTCAATGTCAATGAGTCCTTTTTTGAAAGTGCAATCGATACAAGACACAAATGCTTATTCAGCACAATAAAATTTAATGCTTTATCAAAGTGCTCACACACATATACACACACATACATATATAGATAAAGGAGTGCTCAGTTTCGTGGGCGCGTGTGATTGTGATTGTGTCTGAGAAGTGTATTCGATGTCGCGAAGGCGACGACATTGACGACACGCGCGTCATCTGACTTGCTGACTGACACACGAATATCTTTACTGTTCATTCGTGTTTGCTCAATTGAGAGTTCAATTCGTTTTTTTATTCACTTTGTTTTGTTTGTTTGTTGAAGCCTACTTCTGGGCGCCCTGACTGACACACGAATATCTTTACTGTTCATTCGTGTTTGCTCAATTGAGAGTTCAATTCGTTTTTTTATTCACTTTGTTTTGTTTGTTTGTTGAAGCCTACTTCTGGGCGCCCAAATGTTGACGTAAACAAACGGAAGCAGCAGACATGTTGAAATTGAGCCTGACCTTTATGTACGCATATGTTGATTGTTGCCATGGCGGTTGATGCCGTCAGCAGCCGAGACTTTAAAGGCGCAATTTACTCTATTGTCTGCGTCGACACAAATCGAATTGTATACAAACACTTGTATTGCAAGAAATACTTACTAATGAAATACTGACGTGTGTACAAATATATATAAATACAAAGATGTATAAATAGCTTCTTTTAAGCATATGGTGCGCTCAGCAAATTTTATTCTTGAGTGATTACACAATCAATTTTAAAATTTGAATTCATTTAAGGGACGATTTTCATCAAGTGTCCTAAAAAGTTCCTTTGTGAATGTTATTATATTTTTAAAATAATTTTTTTTTTTTATTTTTTAAAAACTATTTTTAGCGTTTCTCTTATTTTTAGTTCAAGCAAGAAAGGAAGAAAATATGCTGAATGCTCGTGATTTCATTCACGTAGAAAAATACTTCACAAATGAAGCGTATTTCTAATGGTCAATGGCATTAGTTATAAAAGCTCAAACCAAATTGAACAAAGTCAGCAAACTGTTATTTATTTATAAATGTATTTCGACACACTGAGCAACTTGTTTGAGTCGCCATTTTCGACATTCGAGCGAGCAGAAGCAAAGCGAAACTTCTGTTAGTTGCCGATAAGGTGAATGCACGAAATCGAAACAAGTTTATTTCTCTTGTGTAGCAACTTCCAATCAATTGCTGTTAAATTGTAAGCAAGAAATAACCAACATTCGACTTTATTCTACCATCAAGTTAAAGCCGAAGAAATTATATTTCTTTTGGGTATTTTTTTTTTTTTTTTTTTGGTTCTTTTTTTTGGCAAACATTATTAAAACTTCGCTTCGTTGGCTTATTGAATGCTTTGGCGTCAAATTCACTATGACTTTTGGTTGTTTTCATTGAACACGACACCGACAGTCATAACAGCAGATTTCAGAACGAAGAAAATGTGAGCTTGAAGGCCTTCGGTCGGTGATTGGTCACGGCTTCCCATAACCACAAAATGAAAGTAAGAAATATTTGAAGTATGATGAATTTTACAATGTTCTTGTTAAAAAATACGTAATAAAAACAAAATGCACAATGTTCAAAGGATATATTGACTTGACACTTC
Organism: Phortica okadai; assembly: GCA_034638295.1. Classification (NCBI taxonomy): domain Eukaryota; kingdom Metazoa; phylum Arthropoda; class Insecta; order Diptera; family Drosophilidae; genus Phortica; species Phortica okadai. The sequence continues at coordinate 15,702,376 of CM067849.1, forward strand.
AAAGGAATGTTATACAATCTTAATGAAAATTTTTCATGTTCAACGTTCTTTTACTTAAAATCAACATTTTTGTTGGTTATTTTATTTTATTTTACACTGTTGCGTTGCTTGCCATTTGTGCATTGCATTTTATGACTGACATTTTAATTAAATTTAACAAAAATATTTTTCAGTTTTACACATTTTGCTGCATTTTTTTAATTTGAGCAGAGTTTTAAGATATTAAAGAAAAATGCAATAAAAAAAAATAGAAGGAAAGAAATTTGGCAAGTAAAATTTTAATTAAACTTGCAAGCAACAACTCAAACAATTTGTGTAGAAAAAAATTGCTTCCGTCAGAGTTCAAATTATTTGCTACAATTTGTCATTGTTGAAACGTCTTGGGCTTAAAATATTTGCTCAACTCTTTAAGTCTTTCATTTCGTTAAGAAGTCCTTGTTGCTGTCATTTCCATTTCTTATTTTATTTTTTGCCTTTTAATGAGACAATTTCCTAATTACATTTTTTGTGAGTGCTTTGCTCTTGGTTACTTTTCAATATTTCCTTATTTTATTAAGCTCATTTTCAGCATTTATTTTTAGCAAAAAGATTTTGACACCACAGATTTAAGCACACTCCAAATCATACTGTATTACGTTAAGGACATTCAATTATATGCAGCAGAGCTTTGTGCGCATCAAGGACATGCCAAATGAAATATCATAGATGCAGAGCTCAGACATGCTAAGACCATAATTTTGGTTCTTGGTTGTTGTTGTTGGTGTTTTTGTGTTTCAATGCGAGCTAAGCCAAAATATGTAAAACAAAAGTTAAAAATAATAAAAGTATTTTGTGTGAAGCTTAAGCAAAAGACAAGTAGCAAAAATATTCTGATTTTCCACAAAGGTAAATCCTTACACACAAAGGCAAAATGCAAATGCGGCGTCATGGGAACACATTAAAGACTATTTGCCTTTAATTCACATCTTTATTTTTTATGCAAGAGAAATGTTCTTCAAATGAGTGCAAAGTACTTTAAATTCTTTTGTATATTTTTCCATACTTTCAAATGAACTTCACCATGACAACTTTTGTCACTACCATGTCTCGCATGCACAATGCACGCACGGAAGCACATGCATATTTAATGCAACACATTTCGATGAAAATCAAACAAAACATTTGAAAGTCAGCAATGCTGACAATGGTTTCAATGACAACAATACTTTTTTTTATTACAGCAACTTTATTACAAGCTTTTGGAAAACACACACATATGTACATACATTCTAATATAAAATTTTATTACATTGCCTTTGGCTTTAAAGCTTGAGGGTGAGGCGACTATGTATACGGCTTATATATGCTTGTGGTGTGTGTATCCTTGATGTGCGTAATTTGTAATTTATTATAATAGCATCGATTTTCAATTATCTGCTTTTATGTTGGTTTTGCAAAGTAAATTAGTTGAAATATTATAAATAAATATAAATGAACGTTTTTTATGTAAAAATTGGTTATTAGTTTGGCATAACAAAAAAAAAAAAACATATTCAGCAAAGTTTTTAAAAATAAATTGTTTACATCTTCCGTTAATTTATTTACGTCCTTTTTTGGCCAAACTTAAATTCAACCTTTCATACAAAAGAACATGACTTTCGCTATAAGAAACATTCATGAGTCATCAAATGTCTCCAACGCCAACGGGTCGGCATGCTTGACTTACTTGCTCTAAAACATTTATTTTCTTTTGTGATTACGTCAAATCTCAAATCGAACAAAACAAATCGAAGGCTATTGAGTAACTGAGCTCATCATTGCTGTCATTGAATGAGTGAAAATGGAAAACACATGCAAACAAATGAAAATGATAGAAACGATTGTATAAAAATCTGTTGGGAGATATTACATTACAGAAGGAAGTAAAAGAAGATCGATTTTATTGAAAATATCATTTGCTATCGTTTGCTTAGTAAATCCACAACTACCGATTTCTTTGTTATTCGATTCGTGTCAAAATATATATACATATGTATATACGATTTGACCGAACAGCGTTGATTACAATTTGATTTGTTGAATTTTATTGACAGGAGAAAGACAAGCCAAAAGTTCAATTCAATCATAAGTGAATTCATGTGTTTTCATATTGCCAACAAAATTTCAACAATGAATAACTACAAACTCTACAGTTTTATTCTTGTTTAACTGTCAAGGATATGTCAACATATCAAGGCCACGCAAATAACTGACAAATGACTGAGCGAAATATATGAAAAATGAAACAAGGAATACACAAAAAAAGAAAAAAAGCTGTCGAAACGGAAAATTCATTGATAAAAATAAAAGTTATTTGCGCAACCATCAACCATCAGTATTCATTTTGATTGATGCAGACATTTGTTGAGCAAATAAACTCAAGTGTTTTTATTTTATTTATTTTTATTTATTTATTTGTTTGATTTTTTTTTTTTTTTGATATTGTTTTGTGGTCTTTGCTGCTAACTGGCGGCATTTAAGTGCACGTCAGACGATTTATTTATTTATATTTATTTTTATTTGTTTTTCCTTTTCGTATCGAACTAATTTATTGTCATGTATCGCTTACAGATAATTGACATGAACCACACAGATCTGGCGTTGGGTCTGACCGCTACCGGCGCCATTGCCGCAGCCGCCGCCGGTAGCAACTCAATGGAGTTCGGCAATGGCTACGTTGCCAACGGTTTGGGCAGCAGCACATCCATTGATACGATGGACTATTTGGAGGCGAATACACATCTTGAGAATTTAACAGCGAACGGCACCACAAGTCCCAACGACACCGGTCGTCCGACATTGGATCCTGTTTTAATAGAACGTTTCACGCGTAATCGGAGCATTGACAGTCCTTGGTATCACATACTCATAGCCATGTACAGTGTGCTCATTGTTTTTGGCGCTTTGGGCAATGTGCTGGTCGTCGTTGCGGTCGTGCGTAAGCCTATTATGCGCACAGCACGCAACCTTTTCATACTGAATTTGGCCATTTCAGGTAAGTTCAGTTTACTCGAATGAATAAAAAAACAAAAAAATTAATGAAAAAACAAAAACAATGCAAGGATGGTTGAAAAAGCCAGCATGAAAACTTTATTTCACTTCGCCGGAATTATTCATAATTGATTTTTTTTTTCGGTTTTTCCTTTTGTGATTGCAGATCTGCTTTTGTGTTTGGTCACAATGCCGCTGACATTAATGGAAATCCTTTCGAAGTTTTGGCCTTTCGGCTCTTGTGCGGTGCTCTGCAAAATGATTGCCATGCTGCAGGCGCTCAGCATATTCGTGTCGACGATTTCCATAACGGCAATTGCATTTGACAGATATCAGGTGAGTGCATACGCAAACGTGACACAGCAATCGATAAAGTCGTACTGAGTTTACCTTCGCATATGAATAATTTATGGACGTTGAGTGACAGTGCAACTATAATCACTTACTTGCCATGTAATTAAATTTAGTGAACGACAAAGCGATCAACGTGCAACCAAATTTTGATTACATGTTCAGCAATAACATAATTCAATATTTACATTACGAAAATTCTCCAACGTTTTTACAACAGTTTAAATTGAGTTGTATCTTTGGTTTGGCTTATGAATTAAGTTACTTAAAAGTTTGTCGTCAACTTTTGTCTGATTATGCATAAATAATTTTGCAGTGCGTGGGTTGATCAAAAAGTTCTAAGTCTGTTTTGCTGAATATTCAGGAATTGAAATGTAGCAACTTACTTCTTCAGAGTTTTCATATGAAAATGATAAAAGATAAATTCATCAAATGCTTCAATGATTTCAAAGCATTTGTTTTGCCTGAAAATCTCATTAGCTTTAGCTTTTGGCAACAGTTGAGAGATTTTGTTGGTTGTTAACACCACTTATTGCCATTTGTAAATTGTCAAAGGAACGGGAAATGAATCAAATGTTGTTAACACGACTAATGCCATTTAATGTGGCATATGGCAAAACAAGAATCAGAAGCCAAAGCTCTCTTGCGTAATGAAACAGTTTAGGTGATCAAAAACGGTAATGTGTGCGTGTGTAAGCTTGTGTTGGTGTGCGCGTGTTGTCATTGTGCAATGACATGTGTATCCATTGGAAAACTGATTAGAGTGCGATAATTGACGATTTGAACTGGGCTAGCTTGTAGCGAAGGTACAAACATGTCCTTTAGACGCACACTTGGTAAGCTTTGACACATGCATACATAGAGTGAATCACGCTGCTGTCCATTAAAGTTGACAAACGAAGGCATTCGCTGATGATGCGCATGAATAAATAATCTAACAAGTTTGCAGGCACCAATTTGTGCGCATATTTGCATAGAAATCATTTCATTTTACGTTAGGAGCACACCAGGGAACTGCACTGCAAAAAGGGACGAAGGTAATGGGCATGGCATGTGGCAGTAAAGCAAAGTGAGATGTTGTGTGGGCGTTGACTAAGACTAGAATGCTATTGATATTGCTGTTGCTGTTGATGATGACAACGATGGCAATAATTTTTGTTTTTGTTGTTTGTGTTTTCATTTGAATAAATTGACGTTGACATAGCATTTCTCTTTCGTTACTCACAGGTGATTGTATACCCTACACGTGACAGTTTGCAATTTGTTGGCGCCATATCGATATTGGCCGGCATTTGGCTGCTTGCACTGGTGCTCGCCTCACCGATGTTCATCTTTAAGCGTCTCATACACGCCGATATACCGCAAGTTCTGCAAGCGCTCGGCATTAATGGCGTATCATTCTGCATTGAGGATTGGCCACTGAATCATGGCCGTTTCTATTATTCGATATTTTCGTTGTGCGTGCAATATCTTGTGCCCATATTGATTGTGTCGGGCGCATATTTTGGCATTTATAATAAGCTAAAGAATCGCATCACCGTTGTCACCGTGCAGGCCTCATCGCAGCGCAAGGCAGAACGTGGCCGTCGCATGAAACGCACCAATTGTTTACTAATCAGCATTGCCATCATTTTTGGCGTATCGTGGCTACCATTGAATTTCTTCAATTTATATGCGGACATGAAACGTTCAGCTGTAACGCAAAGTATGATTGTGACATATGCGATCTGTCATATGATTGGCATGAGTTCGGCCTGCTCGAATCCGCTGCTCTATGGATGGCTCAATGATAATTTCCGTAAAGAATTTCAAGAATTATTATGCCGGTTCAAACAAACCACTAATGTTGCTCTTAATGGTCATACGACAGGCAGCAGCGTACAATCGCGTCGACGTCGCAAACACGCTGATAACACCAAGGGCGATCTCAAGTTGCTAGCTAGCGGCGGCGGTGCGGGTGGTGCAGGTGTTGGTGGCGCGGGTGGTGGGGCCGGCAACGGTGACGGTGGTGATGCAAACAGTTGTACCGCCGGTAATGGCATCAATGATACAGACTTCATGACCGGTTGCAGCATCGCTGGTAATAATATCTACGGTCTACGCAGCGCCATTACCGAATCGGTGGCGCTCACCGAGAATCCAATGCCGACTGAGGTCACAACGCTAATGCCGCGGTAAATCTTCAACATTCTATTCAATGATGTTCTTTATTTTTGTATTTCATAGCATTTTCTTTGTTTTTGTAGTTTAGTTTAGTTTAGTTTTATTAGTTAAACGAGTTATTTCATGCAGCATGTTTTCAATAATATAGAAATATGTATATGACATGTAAATTAGTAATTAGCATTTAGTCAAATTTGTATATACAATAAGTTATAAGTATTTTTTAGAACAAATAAATATTTTAGGCTGTTATAAAACAAATTAACTGCATGTCAAGTACAGTTGTGTCACTGCTAATACAGACAATAGCAAAACACGCTTCCATGTCACTCTTGTACTCGTAGTTGTCAATAAAGCAGTGCGAACAAATGCTCAACAGCTGCTTGTACTTATATATAAATACATACATATATACTTATACATACATACAAGAATGTACAAATAAAATCAATAAAATTACAATAAATCATGCCATCAAAAATAGCTTCATAAATATTCAGTCATTATTTTGCAATCACTTTGTGTCCCATCAACAAAATACTGTTCAAGTTCAAGTAGTTCATTTGGTTTGATTTTATTAAATTATTAAAAATGATTAAAATGAAATTATTGCACAAAATATTTTTCTAAATACTTAAAGCACCTTAAAAATTTTTCACATTTTACAGACCAAATCGAAGCTGAACCTGGGTTTAAGCCTGCGTTGCAACAATGCAGTGCCGAAAACCGCTAAATTCCTACTAACTTACTGATTTTAAATCAAAGCCAAACTTATGTCCATTCGCGTATTTTTAAAAAAATTCTCCAAAAAACTTGTAGATATTCAAGTGATTCTGCACAACCTTGAGCCAAGCAAAATGTTATGTGCAAAAAATATAAAAGCAAAATTTTTAGCATTAAGTTCATTTGAGGCATCGCCGTACTAATGATAAGAAAAAAATTCAAATAAATAATAATGAAAATGTTTATTTTTAAATATGTTAAGAAAATATTTTATTTGTAAATAAATCAAATGAAAATGTGTTTTAATGGAAATTAAATGATAAGAAATGTTACATGAAAAAAAAAAAAATCATCATCTTGATTTGTTCTGCGCGCATAAGACACAATTTAATTGAATGAGCCCATCAATTAAATTCTGGCATGCTCGAAATCTTTTTCACTTTCGCCATTTTCCGCACTTGCGAACTGTTTTTTTTTTTTCGAAAATGTCTAACGACATGCGGCGTTCGTCCGAACAGTTTTCTGGCCAGGAAAATATAAGCACTTTACTTCTTCCATTGCTGCTGATTTATTTACATACATTAAATACTTGAAAAAATAAATAAATCAATTTAATTAAGCGAAATAAATGTGAATTTAATTAAAATCAAATTGAATGTTGCCGATGCTGATTGTAAGAGGATAAAGCAAAAAAAAATTGTGTACAAAGTAAAATAATAATAATAAAAATAAAAGTTACAAGAGTCTTAATTAATGTTGTATAATTTCCTGTCATGTAATTTGTTGAAAAGAAGTAAAGAAACAAATTTATTCAGTTCATATTTCTATGAATTAATATACGAACAAAACTTATAGTATTAAAACATTATGTGCATGTGTACTTAAAATAAGTGTAAATTATTATAAAAACTTTATGCCTAAGTACAGTTAAATATATTAATATCATAACAAATATTAAAACTTATTTTCAAAAATAAAATTTGCATTTTCATTTCTTATTATGAAGGTAAATTACATTTATTTTTGTTCTTTGCACTCAAATAATGAAGCATAAAACGTGAATGAGTGAGAATAAACAAAATTACTTTGCTGTGTGGTTAAGTCGAGCAGAAGGACCGAATTGAAACGCAGAAAAAATTTAAAAAAAAACATATCAAATGGAAAAATACCTTAGCAAATGTAAATGCATGCAAATACACACTGGCACATGACATACTCACCCACAAATATAACCAACATTTGTGTGTTATATGCACATGTAGTCAGATACATAAGCAGACACGTGGTAATACACGTGGACGTACACTGACACGAACAGACGAACATGTTAATAAGGATAACGATTTTACATTTTTTTTTTAAAGCAACTTTTATTGGTTCTTCTTTTGCTGTTTTTAGATTTTTTCTTTTTAATTATAATGTTTTTTTCTTTTCATTTTATTTGCATGGCACGCTCCAAGACACCAGCTCGTATACGTAATTTGAAAATTATTTTATTTGAGTTCATTTTTTGGTACAAAATGTAATAAAGCAAATTTTATTTTGTTGACTATGTTTTTATTATTTAATATTAACGAATAAATATAATAAGCCAGTTAAAAATATTCTTTGAAAATGTTAGTCTCAGAATTCAGTATTTTTAGTGCAACAAAACGATAAAAACTAACGAAACGGCTTGCAATTATACTAGCAAAATTTTGTATTCATTGTAAAATTTCTAAGAATTTTGTGAGGCTAAAGTAAAAGCAATAAAATTTTCGGAAAATAATTCAGAATTTAGTCATTTTATTGCAACAAAAAGATAAAAACTAACGAAACATATTTGAATATATACCAATTAGATTTTAAAATTTTGTTTTCATTGTAAAATTTCTATGAATATTGTGAGACTAAATAGAGGCAATAAAATTTTTCGAAAATTTGAGAAAGCATAATTCGCACAGTTCAAAAATACATAAAATATCAATATTAACTTTACACGTTTGTTAGCTTTGGTATGTGATTGTATATGTGTGTGTATGTGCGTGTGTCTGTGCCAACAAGTCATTCATTTTATTTGTGTTTACTGCTAGTGAAACCACAATGCATAAAAATCAAGGCTTTATTTTGATTTTGTTTTTCTTTCGGCTGTCTACCTTAGGAGTTATATTAATTTTGATTGCAGGCAACAAAATGGGCGTGGTAAGTCAAAAGGGCGGGTTGTAGTTGTTTGTTGTGGGGCAGGAATTGCGTAAAGATTTCACAACATTCAGAAAGGAAAAGCCAAAGCAAAGCTTAGCAATTCGGCGTAAGGTTAACAAGGCGTGCACATGATTTGTTTAATGGATTCTTTGGGATTTCCGTACGTTTCGTTTGCATGAAAGCATGGCTACAATACAAACATGTGTAGACGCACGCATATATACATATGTGTGTGTGTCTACAATACGCACGTGTATGTATTAAACGCTTGAATTGTGCTTATGGCGTCGTAAATTGTCTTGAGAGAATTATGTGTTCCTTTTGAAAAGAAATAATTCGTTTTCACGACATCAATAAAAGTATATACACTCACACATGTATGCACATTAAAGTTTCTTCATTCTCTGCTCAATAAAAAATTGTAGTCATAATAAACGGACTACTTAAATTGAACTGATTAATGACTTGAGTCCAGTAAATTGTTTCTTAATGTGTTCCTTGTTTCATACAAATCAAAGTAAAAGCTTAAATAATTTCTCACAATTTAGGAAATCTTCCGGAACGCGTTATCAAAGGCATACGTGCCTATGTGTGTGTGTGTGGTCAAGTTGACTTTCAGTTTGACGGCTTGTTTAGTTATTTACAGTACCAACACTAAGAGCAACAACAACAACAATTCAACTTGTCAAACTCAATTAAAATGCAATTTCTCATGAAGCAAGCAACCAAAACATAAGCCCATCACGCATCGCACATCACACATCATTCATCATTGTAAGACAGAACAACTCTTCAAGTAACTAACTTCATTGAGGCTCATTTACTTTTTGGCCTTTTCCCTCGGTCAGATTAAAGTCAACAAAGTTATTAAAGTTATGAAATTGCTGAAATGTGAGTAAAGTAGAAAATTTTCAGCGTAAATTGATTAATCATACCACAAATGCGCTGAGGGACTGGCTAAACTTTATAACTTTTACCAAACTTGTTTTGACAACTAAAGCGTTAAGACGACGTGATTCATTATGAGTCCGAGTCGAGTTTAGTATTGTAGATGACCCAATAAAATGATAAAGTCGTTGCTCTTCATTGTTTATGTTATGTTATTGAAACACTTAAAAGAGACTAAAGCGTCTTGAGCTTATGCCAACCATTGCAAGCCTTAAGACTCTTTATCATCTTTGCTTAAAATCAGTTTCGATAATACCTTTATAAAATGAAAAGCCTTTCAACAAACAGTGCATACTTCATTGCAAAATAATGATGCCACTCACTCACTCTCTCTCGATGAAGTGTATAGAAAAGTTTTTCAACAAATGACCAGCATTTAATTTGCCGGTCTTGACAACATGCGTGTGTGTACGTACGTGATTGTTACGATAAAAATGCCACAAAATTGCTTAACACATCCGCTGAGACCGAACGAACACATGTCAACACACACACGCACACACACACAGAGTCACCCACCCACTTGTCAGCGGGTACACATGACACGCCAAATGTTTGCTTAGATTGATTAGTCGCCAGCGTACACTGACTAACAGCTTGAAGCATTGAAGGAGTTACTATCTGTCAGATAAATGAACTCACAAGCTTTGAATATTTTCTCACGAGTTTATGGGCGACTTGAAATTATTTAATTAAAATTGTTTGTTTGTCTGAAAGTCAAAATGTAATAAGAGTTCAACCACAAACCCACGCCGTGTGAGCTCACTTCATTACGCGTCTTGGCAGCTGTCACGCATTTTTTTCATTTTTTTGTTCATTGTTATTATTTTGTTTTTATTTTCATTCACTTTGTGTGACACTGTGGTGATTTGTTTTAGCGCTTCACAACGTCTGACAAGTGTAAAAGTTATAAATTCGTTCATATATTAATTTATGCTCTTGTCACTTGCATTTCATACGCGACACTGTCAGTTTTTCTTATCTTAATGTCTGACCGTGGCTTTTAATGGGTGTAACGTTCGTGCATTCGCTCGCGACACTTGACATTTTGGTCATAACTATCTTGGTGGCGCTCAAGCGATTTTATATTTCTGTACGTTTTATGTGCGTGCTATGCTCCAACGCATTTGTGAAAGTCTTTAATGATAAGTTCGACTTGACCCGGTGTTAATAGGCAGATGACACACAGCGCAGAAGAAGTAACAAATAAGACAAAAAAAACCTTCTCTTTACTTTCAATTTCATTATGTTGTTGATGGCTTTTTTTGATGTCATTATGGTTAATGTTTTTGGGACATTTTTTTATCTCATTTCTTTTCTTATTGAAAGTTTAATGAATTCTTATGTTGTAATCTCATAATGGTGCAAAAATTGTCAAACAAACAATGAAAATACAAATAAATAAGTCTAAAACTAAACAAAAAGTAAAAAAAACTTTCTTTAACTTTAACTTATGCAATCAAATTAACAAATCGTTCGATTATTAATTCTAAAACTGTAGAAATCAACAAAAGGAAACACAAACAATTTGACTAAATTGAGTTAAAACCACCGAAATGAATTTCTTGAATGAATATCGACAACTTGGCCAAAGGCCAGCAGCAGCAACAGCAACAAAAGCAACAACAATAACAAGAAATTGCAAAGTTTACGCACAAAGTTTGTTTAACATTTTCAGTTAGCGGCAAACAATTTGAACAGAGCTGAGCTGAGCAGAGCTGAGCTTCGGTTGAGTTTGTGCGGCGCAACGCATCGTTCGGCGTGAGCATAAAATTAGCATATTTATGAGTAAAAGTGAAATTAAAATCGATAGATAAATAAAAAAACGAAGAAAAAATAAACAGAAATGAATAGATACAAAAAAAAAACGTTTTGCAAATATTTACAACAGCAAAAGAGACGTAAAAAGCGATGCTCGCATACACAAGAATAAAATTGTATAAGAAACCGATTTTATGCGACAATGGTCAACAATGTTCGAGTGACGTGACTTGGATCAGCCATTAAAGCCAATTCGATACGAGATATGTTACTGCGACTCAATGTGGTAATGTCATTTGATTTTCACTCTCTTAATTTGCACTCTGCTTGATTTGGCTTGGCTTAGCGTCACTTGGTTTGACTTGTCTGTGTTCGCTTGCTACGTGATGGGCAAATTGATTACGACAAAATGCAGAAAGTAATGCGTTTGAATTATTGATTTTGATTTATGCAAACGTTTGTTGTCTTCTATTTTTTTCTATTAGCAAATTAAATTAATGTTTTGCCTAGTACGCATTTTATATATTTTACTATATTATAGAACGATTTTTTGATTGTGTTAAGTTTGATGAAACCCTCATCAAAGTCATATGCAAAGTTGCTTGACAAACAAAACTTTATGAAGAAAAAGAAAGTAATTGCCAAAAAATTTTTTAAGTAAATGAAGAAAAATAAAAAGATAAACATCTTGTTGGTTTGTTTTAGATTATTACAAGCACATTGTGTATATGTATATACATGAAGTACTTTCTTTGAACTGTTGTGCTGGTCTGGGCTGGGCAGGGCCGCGCTTGGTCGTCGAATCGATCAATTTGACTAATAGACGCTAAATACCTAAAGTGAAAAAATATAATATGTATTTTGTGTGTGTGTCTGTGTGCGTTCCACGCTCAAATGACGACGCACTTTCACAAGCAAAAACCACAAAAAAAATATATTACAAAAATGAAGAGCAACTAATAAGCAAATTTTTGATATTTTTTTTTATTTGTTTATTTGTGTTGACAAAAGATTTCGTTTTCAATATTTTCTCGAATGCTTTTTTGTATGTGAGAATTTTGTTGTTCAGTTTGTGTTTTTTTTCTTTTGATTTCAGTTTTTGTTGCTGTTTTTTTTTTTTTTTTTGCCTTTGTTTAAAAGTTGTCAATGCTTTATGGTTAGTATTGGTTTCCAGTTTGTTGATTTTTTCGGTTTGTGGTCAATGTAGAAAACTATTTGTGAACGAACGATGCACAACATGGGCACAAATTCTTTCAATCATTCAGCCATGCAATCACCCAAGCACTCATTCTGCGACTCAAGCGGCGACTTTCTTCTTTAGTTAAGTTTGATTTCATTTCAGTTTATTGTTTGATTTATTATTGCTCGTTATTTTGTTGTCAAATGTTTGTGGTTATTATTGTTATTGTTATTGGCATTGTTATTGTTGCCTGGTTATTACTTTTCTATTTCTTGGCTTTGTTTCTCGCACTCGCACACTGACAGTGACGCTGTCGTCGTCGTCGTCGTCGTCATTTGTCTGAACTTTTGTGTGCAAGTGTTTTTTGATTATGGCGTCGCCGTACGTGCTTTTCGCATTAGCCATTATTGTATGTGCCAATAACCTCAATATTGCGCGCTTTTATTGCTCAAAGCAAAAAAAAAAAACTTTATTGATTGTTTTCCAAGTTTGATGATGAAAACTTTTATAAGCGCTAAATTTTATTCTCAACAATTAAAAAATAATAAGTTCGACATTTATAAATTTCCTCACCCAAAGTTCGCATCAAATATGTTACATGAAAGGAATGGCAAAAACAAAGAATGAGAATAAATAATTCGTATCCACGAATACTTCAGAGTTTGCTAATTAAGTTGCCGGAAAGGTCAAGGAAATTAAAAGTTTTCTACAAATAAAATGACAATCATTTTGAACATTTCTGTTTTTACTTTTATACTCAATTAGTCAAGTGTTTGCAATATTAATTAATTTATCTAACAGTTGCCAAATTATTCGGCACAACATGTTAATTAGTGAATCAATCATTTGTGCAAACAAGCTTATTATATTTTAGTAAAAATTAAATTATATTGAAATTAATTTATTATAAAAATATGCTATGTTAGAATAAAACATTTCGAATGAAATTGAAACTTGTTGAACCAAAAATTCAATTGAAATACTTTCTATCAACATGTTTCATGCTATTGGGTGAATTTCTGTGCACAACATTGGGTTGAGCTATGCCGGACTTGAGGCAAAATGAAACATATCATAATCGCTAATTATTATGATTATAATATGTATGTATGTTGTTTCCAGTCACATGCATAATCAATTCGATTAGCTTGGAGGTGGCATTCATGCTTTAATTGAATTTCATGCGGCCGGGCCGATTGTCATGGTCAATGCCGCCGGCGGTGTGTGTCCACTTGCATGGCCATGCACTCAAAGCGATCTCTATGTGACATTTAACGACGATGATGACGATAATGATGATGATGATGATCAAGCATGAACGATTATTGCAAGTCATATGTAGAGCGATACGTGATGCCTTCAATTTATGCGTGGCTCAGTGCAAAATTGCCACGGCCTAAAAGAAAAGCGCACATTTGTACAATGCCGATACTTGGAAAAGTTTCACTTCCTTGCTGTCGAGCGTGTGAGAGCGACAAAAAGAAAGATAGAGAGTACAGAGGGCGAAGACGACGGCAGAGCAGATGAAGATGAAGTTGCGGAGAAATGATGCTATTGATTTGTGTCTGACAAAACTGGTTTACATTTTTTTTTATTGGTGTTGGCCTGCCACACTTATAATTAAATGCACATGCCAGCCTTTTTTTTGTGGTTTTTATGTTTTTTTATGTTTATAAGAAAGTGAGTTTGAAAACAGCTTTTATGGTTTGTTTTCATTTTAAGTAATACACTTTAAGTTTTGCGTTTTTGCGATCTCGAATTCATGAATTTGATTTTAAAAATTATTTCTCACGTTTAATTAATATTTAAAGTGCTTTAATGAGAAAAACTCTAATATTTTATTTTATGATTTTCCAGAAGAACTTGAAGAATGTCAAGAAATGCATTCGTCTTGCAATATGAGACTTTAAACATGGCCAAAGGAAGTAAAATCAATGTTGTGTCAACAATTTGACAATTGCTTCATTATGTTAACAAGTGTCCCTTGTGCAAAGTCAGGCGACTTTAGCACATATGTTCATAAGCTACATTTGTAGATGAGTGTTGATGTCGTTTGCTTTGAACGAAAGCTAACGTCATGAATAGTCATGTTGAATGTCACTCAACGAACGTTGAAGTATTGATTTTTGTAAACTTATTACCATAAACAGTATCTAAAATCAACTGAGATAAAGAAATACATCCTTGATAGCTTATATGCAAATGCACTATAAACATGCATTGACAACCACTCAATTGCTCTTGTCAAGTGCTTTCTGTCTTTTTGAAATATTAAACATAAAAAGGTAGCAAAATATCTTGTATCTTACTTATATGCAACAACAAATAGAATAAGCAAGAGAGCAAAGTTTTCTCTTGAAGTTTGTAAATATTTATCAACTAAACAAATCGACTGAATAACAGCAAACATGAGCAAATTTAAAATATAAAAGCATTTTGGCAAAACAATATCGAAAATACAAAACAATTATCAACTTTGTTGACAGGCTTTGTAGCACAGATGCAAAATAAGATTAAGCTCACGGTCTAAGTGAGTTTCTGTCTGTCTGGCCGACTGACCTTTGACAGCCAAGCTGAGATATGCGCTTCAGCTTTATTGTTTTGCATTGGCATGTGGCAAACAAAAAAGAAAAGCAAAAAAAAAGAAAAATTGCAGATACAAATGTAAATTGCAGCAGTAAAGCGTAAAATGTCAGTGATTGTGTTGGCAGTTTGCCGCTCTCGGTTGTGGCATGAAAAACTGTGGGCCAGCATGTAATTGAGTTTACCAACGACCGACTGAGCGCTCGGCGCAGCAATTGACAGTTTTCAGAGTCGGCTTGAAGATAGCAACCGAGCTTCTGCTTCTGGCAATGAAATGCAACATCGATTTGTTTGTTGTTTTATGTTCGAGTTGATGAAGCTTTTTTTTGTTGTTGTTTTGTCACTCATCGCCGATGCGAATAAACACAGATAATAGTATGTAGATTTTTTTTTTGTTTGTTGCTCTGTCTTGTTGTTGGCTTGTTTTTTGTTGTGTTGCCGATTAATGCATGGCACTTTAAAAGCTTAGCTCTTTGCTGACAAATGATCAAAAGTGACAGTTGACAAGTGCTTAGCGAATTGGCACGTTTCACATGTCATCATTCTATGTATGCAATTCTATGCTCTCTCTCTTTAGAGACCCATGGCACAGTTCCAAATCGTTACTCAGGCTCAACAATAGCAACACCCATAATAAATGTACAAAACGATAGCTATAATTTTGTATATAGCACCGCTATACAATTTCAAATCTTGTGAAAATGTATCTATGGTATATTGGAAGTGGAAGCAAACAAAATTATGCGGTAGACAGAGGCGGCGGTAGCACAGAAAGCATAGTTCATGAAGTTTTTCATTAACGGTTAATTTTACGCTAAGCAAGTTTGCACAAAAGAGAAACTAACAAGCGAAAATGTCGTTCATGTCTGCGCAAAATGGTCTCACAGCTTGGAGAGACTCAAGACAAAGTTTTTGCCAACTTTGACGCATTTTATCACTTCACAGTTTGATTGTTGTTGTTACTGTTGTTGTTCTCAATGTCATATGGCGTACAGCGGCAGAAGCAAATTATTTCTGCCACTACTTTTTGCCACAAAAGTGCAAACTGACAGACAACAAGACATTTATTTGAGAGAGATAGAGAGAGAGAGACCGCGACATGAGTTGCCGGCTTAAATTTTACTCCCAAATTCATGCCTCATGCACTATTGTATCTACGTAACGTCTTACGTTATTGATAACGTTAAACGTGTTAAGTCTGGTTTTCACTAAAAGCCAACTTAAAGCTGAGTCGTCAAGCAGCTGAGCTGAGCGCGGCTTTCGCTGCTTGGCATTGCCTCAGTACGAAAACTTGTCTTGTGCATGTCGGTTGTTGTTTGGCGGTTATCGTGCAATAATACACAAGTGAATTTCAATATTTTATTAACAAGGTGCAAACATAGTAAAATATGTAAAAAAAAAATACATTAATACATTAAATGAATTTTTACAATTCAATTAAAAAAAAAAATTTACAGATTTGTGTAAAATTTGCAGTTCGTTGCACCCACCAAATTTCTCTGAGGCTTTGTTATAATTGAAAGTGTTTTTCATTGTGTTTTTTATTGTTGTTATTTTCTTATTTTTTCGGCAACCTGCAACGTGATTTGATTGAATAAAATTTTTGTTGTCGGCGTTGTTAAAACTGCAATTTTAAAGTGAAGAAAAAAAATGGTTCGCTCTTAAAATGAGATTATGAACAAAATAAATAAATAAAAAAATATATATTTAAAAGCAAAGCAAATTGCTGTGACAGAGTGCGCGATTTGTAGTAAAGTTGCAACGCAGTCATCACCAATTTGGTTGTCAGCTGCAAGCACAACGACAACAGTAACACACAACAACAACACACACAACATTTTTCGCAAGAATTGCAATTCGACAAGTTGTTTGACTACATTTCGCTCAGATTATAAAAAAAGAGTGAAAGGAGCCAGAAATGAAACGAAAGTGACCAACAACAACAACATCAACAACAATTTAATCCGTTTCAAGCAAAATTGAAAAAGATAAAAAGTAATTCTTTGCATAAACCGGTAAAAAAAACAACAACAAGCAAACAAATCAAGCTGCAATGAAGTGAAATGCCAAACAAGGAAATCTTGGCCAAAATCAATTCAATTAATTGGCAATAATTCTTGTTTATTGTTTGAAAAGAAATCAGTGAAGGTAATTAATTTTTTTTTTTATTTCATTTTATTTAAATTCTAAATAAGTAAGCAAAGAATAATTATTTTCGACTTTTACTTTCGTTTTTATTTGAGAAACAAGTAAACAAATATTTAAATCAATGCGGAATATGTTCAAAGTACAAAAATACTTAACGCAAAGTCAGCATATACACTGGCCTACATAAAACCTTTACAAATCACTTATCAAGTATAATTGATGAACGCATAAACAAGTTTTAATTATGAGAGGATGACAATTGCAATAATAAATGGTAAATTTCATCGCTTTACCATTGAGAAGAGTTCAAATGAAGAAAGTTTATCATTGATGTATAAGCAAAATATCATTAGTCTTGTTTATTATTTTTGTACTTGGTTGCACAGTGTTATTAAATTAGCTATGAAACAACAATGAGCCATTAAGTTATGACGATGCATACATATTATTAGTTAGCATCCTTAATGCGCAAACAATACGATGACTTAAGAATATTTGATACTATTTTTGGATTTTAATATTTCCATGTCTTTGAGATATAAATAACTACTATCGAGAAGGGGTAATAATCTAAAGGAATGACAAATAAATATCAACGCGTGGATGCCATTAAATTTGCGCATTCAAACAAGTGTCAGTCGCTTTGGGCCTTGAGCTATTCCGGCAGACGTACAAGTACAAGTGTACACTGCACGAATTAGACTGAGAGAGAGGAAGAAAGAGTAAAGTAAGAGTAGTGTGGCAACCCACTGTGCCGCAGCTAAAATAAACATTCACTAATTGTGAGTTTTCACTGTGCTATTTTAGGCAATGCTCAACGTGTGTGTGCGTGCGTGTGTGTGTATACAAATTAATTATATGAAATTGCTTTAATGGGTTTATTGAAAAACGCGTAGAAATTTGTTGATGTATGTTTAGTGTCTTTAACGCACAGACAGACAGACAGACGAAGATGCAAGCAGAGCACACAGCTGTCATTATATAACGAAAGACTGCCTCAACATGATACACGCACAAACATATACATACATAAATATAAATACAATACTTATATACAAAAATATACTAAATAAGAAAATAAAATATTTTCTGCTTTGCTCACGCCTTCTCACTTAATTACAAAACTTTTCAAATTAGCAACAAAATCCGAGTTTTGCTTTTTCAGTTACATATTTTGTCATCTTCGTGTCGCGTCATCTTATTTGTTGTTTTTGTTGTTGCTGTTGTTATCGTTTTTATAGTTGTTGGTTTTTGTCGTCTTAACAGTATCATCTCGCTTTCTTCACATTTCTTTCGAAGAAATTTTTAATGTGCATAAAACGTAAGTTATAAAATGTGTCATGCGTCGCGCCTACGTTAAAAGTCAAAGAGACAAAAAATAATAATAAAAATAAAACAAAACCGAAAACAAAAACAAAAACAATAATACAAAAATTTCGAATGCCAACGTTGTCTTTGTCTATACGAGTGATGACGACGACGATGCCGATGACGTTAACGGTATTGACTTCAACGCAATAACTTCTTTTTTTTCTTTTTTCGCTCTGGTTAAAACTTTGTGCGTTGTAATTTGCCTTTGGCAACGGAAATTGAAACGTTTTGGCATTTGTGGCTTTTGCTTTTTTCGTGCTAATAACCAATCATCTGCGAATTTATGAAAACTGTCTGACAAAACTGAAATCGAAACCGAAACCAACAATAATGAATAAGTCGAGACTGTTATTCAAGCCAGAAACCGCACGAAAGTCGCTATTTTAACGGTTTGTTAATTAAAAGCTGAGCTTTGTACATGTGCATGAGAAAATGTTTGGAATTGTTAGTGAGATTTGTTTGCGAGTAATTGATATCGGTTTTAAATAAAGCAAATAATAGCGACAAAGTAAAATGAGATGAGGAAGTACATTTATAATTATGCTCAGCACAGTTCTGTTATAAATACTGGATTGAATAATTGGCAGGTTTTGAGTTACGTTTTGATTAAGAGAGTGGAAATGTTGCAGGAACACTTTAATTGACATAAATTGAGATTGTCATGTAGAACTTGCTATGATAATTAGTTATTTTTCCTGTAGAAAATGTCATCACTCTTTAACGTAAGAAATCTTTAAGAAGAATCTTATAACAATCCTGATAAATAAGACCTTTAGATTACTCAAAAAGTTATTTATAGAAATTTGGAGATGATAAATTGTAAGTTTTTAGCTTCAGATAAAGATTTTAATTATCAGGAGAACACGAACGATTGAAGACGATTTCGAGACGAAGTGAAATATTGAGTAAAATATTTGTTTAAAAATATCCATTTCACGTACTGACATTATTCGCATTTGCAGACTTTATATTACAATTTTTGGCATTTTCATTTCGTTGACGGCTTTTGATATTTTGGCCAAGAAAGATTTTATCTTTCGCTTGCAAGATTAAAGTATATTAAAAGTAATTTCATTGTGGTTTATTGTTGTTGTGGCATTGTGACTTTTTATTCGCTTCGTTATTACAGTTAAGCCATTTTATACTTTCGCATCGGTTTTCGCGCACATTTCCACAGACATTCGACGTCACTGTGCCTCATGAGTTGCGTTGCTCTGCATTGCTCAGCGCTGCCCAAACCACTTTGTTAACACGCTTAGTTGCTAGCAAATGTGTGCGTTTTATCGCTGGTTTTTTTCTGCACAGTTCGCTTCTCGTTTCTCCAATTCAATGCGTTGCGGGTTACACTTGATTTGCTTCAGCCAAGAGCTTGTTGACTGCTTGCTGGTTGCTGAGGCGGCGGGTGCAAAGTGCTGTTTGGCTTGGCGTTGCAACAACTTTCTTTCCTTCTTTGCTTGCTTGTGCAACTGACATTGAGCGTGAGCACAACGCATTTGTAACTGACACAAAACGGGAATAATTTCACAAACATTTGCACAGTTTGCTTGTTCCTGTATTGTGCTTTCGTTGTTGTTGTTGTTGTCGATGATGTTGGTTTGTTTGTTTGTTTGTTTGTTTTCTTATTTGGTTTTATACTCATATTATATCTCAGTGGGTTTGCTACTGTTCGCTTCGTCCAAACCGCAGAGCATTATTCAATGTCATTGCTGTTTGCTTCCTTTTCTATCTGCTTTCGGTCGAAGCGCAATAAATTCACAAAGAAATTTGACATATTTCTATATGTCTTATTTCTTTCATTTTTCAATTTTAGCACCACTTGGGCGAATCGAGCTGCTGTAAGTATAACGAATGGATTACATTGCAGTTGAGACATGAGCTTGGCTCAAGTTTTGCTTGTGTGGCTGCGTGTCTGGCGTATTAGTGTTGGTTGAACAAATCGCAAACGTTGCATATCAAGTGCATTTAGTTTGTTATTGACTTAGACGCCAAGTGATGCTTTTCCATGTGCGTTTGAATTCACATCGCACTTGATAAAGATCTTTTGCTAACGAAATATTTGAAGCTTGACATAATATGCTCTTGTGACAGAGTGATGTCTAAAGTGTGTGAGTTGCGTTGCTTGAGTATGAGCATGAGCAATGTAAAGTGCATTGAAAAGTGAAATGAATTTCACAACTTACTTATATGGTTTATTTTAGTTATTTCAAAAACTTATTTCACTTAATTTGAGAGCGCTTAAAAAAACAAAAAAAAAAAAATCCAAATCTGCTAAAAACATGACGATAGTGTCACAATGAAAATTAAATTGTTTGTCACATTAATATTTTCATTACTCAGTGTCTATCTCTCTTTCTCTGTCAGTCTGTCTGAGCGTTTTCAACTTAAATTAAGCGTAAAGTTTCACAACCTTTATTGCCGGTAATTGCATTAAAAAATCGTTTTTTTTTTCAGTGCATTTAACAAACACTTCAATTGACAAATTAACTTGATGTAAATTTTATTTTGAAGAGTTAAACCGCAGCGTTAAATGCCATTAAAAATGATTTTCTATTGCATAATTGCAAATTACATCACAAATTAATTTAACAAGATTTAAGCACTTTTTTTTTGTTTGTTTGTTGTCATTTCAATTAAATGTAATCGTTTTTATGACTGCAATCAGTTAACCGACAACAAAAAACAACAAAACCAACATCAAACAAAATATAAACTTTCATTGGTTTGGCATTAGCATGGCGTATGCGGCGTATGAGCATTTCCGCCCCAAAATGCGAATGCGAACAAATGCGTTGCATTTAAACTATTTGATTTGGCCATAACCATTGACTGAGCTGAGCCAGGCTCATAAATACGTACATTCGCGAGCACAAATCACCGCCACGCGACGCGCCCTAATTGGAATTTAATTGGCGAAATCTGCATTTCACTTTTGCCGATTCGGGTTTGTGTGTTCATTTGCAAAATCGCAAATGAAAAGCAAAAACACAAAAAATAAAATACTTAAATTAAATGCGATTTTTTTTTAATTTAATTTGCGAGCTAATATTTTATTTTTGTTTGTGGCTTAAAAGCTGGTCAGGTCAACTGCATATGTTTGTATGTGTGTGTGAAATATTCGTGAAAGTTTGTGGTTCGTATTATTGACCGAAATTGAATTGACGCCCAAAATATTTGCAACAATTTAATAAATCATTTTTAGCAAAAAACAAAAAAAGAAAAACAAAAAATCATCAAAAGAAAAATGAAAAAGAACGCTCAGAAAACTTTGTATGCGTTTGAGTCATTAGTTCAGCCATTAGTTTTGAGTTCAACTTAACAAGTTGAACATTTTAGTCGCACATTTTGCCAATTAAATGTTCCCCACTGTTTGCTCTCTTTCTCTTTCTCGCCAATTAAACTAAAAGTTTCGGCCATTGGCCTAAAGCCAAAGCACAAAACTTGCTCTGTGCACACACTCACACACACAGACACACTAAGTAACTGTTATGTCATGTTCTAATGTGCTGCCTCGTCAGCGGCTACTGAGCTCATGTCTGTCGCTGTCAGATGTGTTGGCATTCGTTGATGCTCTTCAACAGTTATGTTGCATCTGGTCAGTTGGTCTGTCGGTCTGTTGGTCGGTTGGTCGGTCGATGCCGTTAAACGACGCATAGAGATTTCCGTTCTGTGTTTGTTTAACTTGTCTTCTCTTCAATGATAATATAGACATTTTAAAATCGCTTACATTTTTCATTCTTTATTCTATAATAAAGTTGTAGAATGTAAAGCATTTTGTAAGGCATTGCTTGAGAATTAATAATGTTAGAAATCTCCAGTTATGTGTAACTGTTAAATTCTAATAAGATTTGTGTAAATCAGATCGCATAAGACATCAGTATATCAGTGCTTTCTTCAAGCATTATTATAGCTTTGCATACCAAACTATATTTCTTTCCTTTATCATTCTGTTCAGATAATTTCGAAACTAAACATGAAGCGAAAGTTTTTTATTCTTAATTAAAATAAATCAAACCAATGGGAAATACTTCAAGATGCGATTTTAAGGCAGCATATTCTAAATTATTCATTTAATTTTTAATTACTTTGTCATCAATTGTCGTAACTTCAATATTTGTTGAAAACATTTATAAAGCAATCAACAAATGCACACATATGCTTCATTATATTATTAAACGGAAATTAAACATGCAAACATACATGATAAATATTTTCCCAGCCATGTACAAAACAGTATCTCAACTTCGGGCTTGAGCACAGTTGGTTTTATTCCTGGTTTTAGATATTGTGAACTAAAACTTGTTTCACCTAATTCCACTTAAGTCAGTTTACTCAGTCCCGGTTATTTCTGCTGCATTGTTATGTTTAAATTAATGTTGTTTTGTTGCCTCAAACAGTTATGCAATAAACACACACAAACAAAACAACTTCTGGGCGCGGCTTGGTGACTGCAATGTTGACATATTAAGCCCCGCACATTAATCCACCGATTAACATATTTCCAAGCAACCCAAAATTAAAAAGAAGAAAGGAAAAAAAATATGGAATATAAATTTAAATCATTTGACTTTCATTTCACGCAATTTTGCTGCCTAGCCAGGCAGGCAGCCCGTAGCTTTTTCGACGAAAATTCTTTTGAAAAAAAAATAAATATATTTTCTTGGCATATGTTAAATGATTTAAAAATTCGCAATATTCACAGCACAAAACTTTACATCATTTATCGGTGCTTTTCCAGCATGTTAATGACTATGATGGTTGCGATGATGATGATGATGATAGTGATAATGCTGATGATGTTGTCATCGTCAGAAGCGCTTATGTCGTGCCAAACCTTTTACATTAAGTACTCAACGCACGTCCAACACTTTTTATTTGCTTTTATTTCGTGTGTGAGCGTGTCCGGAACCATGAAGAAAAAGCAACGAAGAAAAAAAAAATAAAAATAAGACAAAAATGTTGTAGAAAGAAGTGAAAATGCAAACATGTTGTTTATATTTACACAGAAAATATTAAATATTTGTTATGTTGGCGTGCAACACCATCTCAATGTGTGGAAGCGAGCGCACGGCGTGCACGTGGGTGAGGAGTTTACATTGCATTTTCACTTTCGTTTCTATGATTTGCCCATTTCAGAGTGTGAGTGTGAAGGTAAATGCCAAACACAACAACAACAAAGAATAACAACAACAAAAATCAGCGCTAAAGTAATAAAAATATTGTTTTATATTAGTAAAGCAAAAGAAGCAAAACGAAGCTCAAATATATAAATAAAAGGAAAAAAAAAACTGAAAGAAGCAAACAATGAAAGGTAAAGAAGCTTTGAAGACCTAAAAGCATCAATACAACAATTGTTTTTGTGGTGTTTGTTAGAGCAGCAACGTACATAACCATGGCAAATAAAAGCCAAGAAATTGTGCAAAATTATAAACAAATGCGCATAATTCATGACAGCTAATTAAAATGCTAAATAACTACAAAGCACTCAAAGCTCTGTGACTTCATACTCTTTCACTCGCACGCACGTTGGCTGTTATACTTTTGCCGATTTTATCTTAGCAATTTTTGTAATCGATACTTTCGAATGATTCATTAGATACGCTCATACTCTTTATCTTTCTGTCTGGCACACGAAGTAACTTAACTCAACCAAACTCAACTCAACTCATTGATAGTGTTTTGCTCATTAAAAGCACAAACTTCTAAAGGTGGGGCAAAGACAAAGGGTCACGATTTTATTCAGAAGGTGCCAAACAAAGTAATTCAATAAAATGTAAATGTAATTAGCAGAATATTTTACTTTTAAGTTGCGCACATTTTCCGCGAATCTTTTATTTAATTGTCTTGTTTTGTCATTCTGTTTGTACGTTTCGTTTATTTTTAGTAGAATGTAACTGCTCAACAGCTGAACAGTTAAAGTCAATAAAAAGCAATACTTGATACCGGCTTTGCATGTCAATTTCGTAGCGAAAAATAGAAGCAAAATTTTCTGCAAGTAGAAGTTTAAAGAGTGGTATTTGTTAGCAAAAGTAATCCATGGGAGATAATTAGTTTAGCGTTGATTAAGACTCGTAAATGTCTGATAAGTTTACTCTCAAATATATCCAGTGAAACATATACCATAAAATCAATGGCAGAGATGATCACACAATGCACAGGCAGAAGAGCATGTGAAGAGTATTAAATACTAAGCAAGAAGAAGGTATACATTCTTTAATACTTTTCTACATTTTTAGAATATTTTAATTTGTTTGTAAACGTGGTCAGATCAAATGCAGATAGAAACGCTTAGAGCGCTTCTTTGCTCCAATTTCATGCTCTGATATTCTTGTAACGCGCTCGACTTGCCACTTGGGCTACAATGAATGTCGCTTAAGCGCAGCATTTGTAAATTAATTTCAGAATACTTTAAATTACACGCTCAGTAAAAATGAGCGATATTCAAATTATTTTGAATATTTATTTCAAAAATTACCAAAAAAGAAAAAATGCTTAATGGCAACGAAAGTTCAAGGTTGATGCAAAATAAGCGCATTTCATTAATAAGACGCAATTAAAGCGACGCTTGAGTGAATCACGGGCGTGGCAAAGCGCATTTAATGTGCAAAAGAACAACAAAAAACAGTAATGAATTAACAGCAAAATTTCTTTCTTGGTATTTACAGCATAAAAATTGGTTTTCATGAATGCTATGAACGACAAGTGAACTGAAGTGAACGAAGGAGTGAAGGAGTGGGGCGAACGAACGATTGAGGAACAAACTCATGCATATATGCAAGCAGTAAATATGATAAGTAATGCATATAATTGGCAAATAAAAGGCACAACGAGCAAAAGCAGTCAACAGCGGCGTCAATTGATGATGAGCGCAACAACAATGTCAACTTTATCAATAGCAAGGACAACGGCGAAGAACAATGGCGACAACGAGCAAACAATAAATAGCAAAAATATGCACAGAAAAAACAGAAACACAAGATTTTGCCTAGGAGTGGAAAATATGCTATTGTTTGTCGTTTTGGTGCTTCTGTCAATGACAACGACAGTGACCGCAGGCGGGCAACAAATTGAGGCCGCGGCGCCGACAACGTCCACTAGGATGCAATTCAGCCTGCCACTGACAACAATGAGTGGCGATTTGCTTAACGACGATGATAATTTTCGTCCCATTATACCGAAGGATGTAAATCCGGAATTCATATCGCGTAATGTCTTCACTAAGTCGGGACATTATCGCGTTTTCCAACCGCTCGATGGTGAGAGCGACCTACGCGTCGCCGTTGCAGTCAAGCGTAAAGATTATGTCAATAATGTTAATGATTTAGAGCGCACAAATGGCAAAGTGCAGAGCAGTCACAAGCCAGCCGCAGCGCTGAGTATAACAACAGCACGACCTGTGCAGTTGAACATGACGGAAAAAAGTTTATCAGCGGATAAACGAAAAGGACATGAATATGCGAAAGCCGGTGTACCATCGAATGAGGTACAAGGTCGAAAAGTGAAGATGACCGATGACGTGTTGCCCAAGGAAATGGATGAGGCTGTGTCGCGAACAGCAGCGCAACAACAATCGACTGTGCTTAATGCTGAGGTCGATAGCACAGCAATGCATAATGAACTTAAAGGACTCGAAGAGCTCTTGATTGACTATGTTGAGAACTTTTTCAGTCAAGGTAAATATGAGCCGTTGCCGGGCTTGGTGCTTGAATTGCAGAAAAATCACACGAGCGTCGAGCAGCAGGAGAATAATGGCGATAAAGATAAAGGCAATGGCAATGGTACTGGCAGTGAGTTAAAGCGACATGTACGACGCGCATTGGCGGACACAAATGTCAGCGTGAATTTGCCACGTGCTATGGAAAGTGGTCGCCTGCTCTTCGGCGTTGGTGTAAAGAAGCTTTTGTGGCCAATTTATATGGGATTTCAGGTATTGAAGTCACTGCTTTTCGCGTTATTCCTACCGACATTGATTGGCTCAGTCAGCCGCCTAATTGGCAAAGGTAAGTGTATGTGTAACACTGTACAACAAAACTACATTGTTCTCTTAATGGCTTACAGGTATCACATCAGGTTCGGCAGGTTCTGTGCCGCTCTTTGTGCGACCTATGGATACGCCACAGGATCTCGATTTCAGAGACAACAATTTCAGCTTCGATGATGATGGAAAATTCTCAATGAACACAGATGATGCCAAGGACAACATCAATCAAGCGGGTATGTGTGTAAACATATTTTTAAAAAGGTTTCAATTTGAACATTATTTTGTTTTTTCTTTTTATTAGCTTCTCAAACTCAATCGCAATACACGCCTTACAATGCGGCCACCATCAATCAAATGGCGCTCGATCGTCAGCATCAGCACATGATGCAGGACACTTATCTCAGTGCATTGCAGAGTATTGGCGCCGCTTCGTTTAAGAACTCCCAAGGTATTTCGAGTGGTTCATCAGGCGGTCTCGGCGGCGGCGGCATGTCGGCTAAGAAACCAGCCTCGCCTGCGAATATGAATACCTTCCAGACGTTCCAAAAGGTGCCCGCAACATCCTTGCTGCTTTCCAACTATGATCCCTTCTACAGTCCGTTGTTGTCGCGTCTGGACTCGGTCTTTGCGCAACTCAAGCTAAATTCCGAGAATGAACATTGTCGGGAGAAATTGATTTGTCTTATGTATGCGAATCCCGCAAAGTATGCACCATACAGCAATCTGGTTTCGGCACAGCTGAGTCGGTAAGTGTTGGTCAACGTGACGTGTTTTCACGAAGCCGCCTAACATTAGGCAACGCTGTTTGTTTGCCTCAAAACTTGTTCATGCAAATGAGCGTTTGAGCTTTCTGACCTAATTTCATGCTTTTGTTTTTTGTTTACTTCATTTCGACATAGCGAACTTAATGAATTACGCAAGCCGACCTCTGATAATCCCGACATTTTGCGCTTCTTCAAATACATGCGCGCGGCCAAAGACGGCCAAGATGGCATCGACTGCGAACAATCCTTTGCAAAATGTCAGGAGTTCAAAGACTTTGAGAATCCTGCCATGCTGTCGACATACAATGATATCAACAAACTGGTGCAGGCACGTAAATTCGCGTAGGCGTAACGCTTTTTGGCTGATGCGTGGGCGTGACTGGGGGCGGTGCAGGGCGTCGCAATCGTTGACAAAGTTTCGTTGACATTCAAGCGACGCACTTTAGTTGTAATCATTGAGTTTTAGACTTTTTATAGCCATAAACAGAATGTTGCTTGATTTCATGACAAAAACAAAAAAAAAAAGGCAAAAGAAAAAAAATAGTTCAGTTCGATGTGTTTAACTTATTTGTAAATATGTTTCACTTTTAGCAAAATATGTGTGTTGATTTTTATTTTTTGCTTAATTAACACTTATGTTTTTTTTCTATTATTTATTATTAGTCATTAAACCGAAAATTAATTTTATTATTTTTATTTATTTATTTATTTATTGTATTGTTTAAACCACGAATGTTTAAGTCACACTTGAATGTAGAAATTAAAGCAATTATTTTATTTAATTGTATTAATTATTATTTATTTATTTAATGTTTGTTACATGCATTAAACCAATTAGTCAACAATAAAAATATTTTAAAAAATTGTAATTGTTTTTATTATGTGATTTTATCATTTTAATTAATTAATTGAAATGGAAATGTTTTTTTTCGTTGTATGAAATTCAGCACAGGAAGAAGACAAAAAAAAAAAAATGAAGCAAATACATTGATTGATATTTTCCAGTCGTAAATTTTGCGATCTTCCACTTGGTCAATTCTGTTGCATGCAATATATATATACATGTATTATGCTACCGTTGTCTCAATTTTCATCGTACCGTTTTATACATTTTATGTCTCTTGGGCAATTGTAATCAAAATGCCGGAATTTCCATTGCAACGCTTACTTTTGGGATTTTCCAACAAAATTGAAACGAATGTCTGAAAAGAGACGCACAGGCAGCCACAAATAAAAGCGTATGCAACTCTTTACACAGACACACACACACACACACACGCACACACAGACGAACTTAAACATGCAAACGAAGTCGCAGTAAAAACAATGAAATTTTTACTGCAACTGACAGAATAACATGCTGAATGAAAAAAATATTAAATCAGGTCAACACGCAATGAAGAATTTAATTAAATAACGCAATATGTACGGAAAAAGTCATTGCACATTTTACATTTCACCAGCTTAATTATTTTTCCCTTCTTGTTTATATACAATACAAATTTGGTTTTTTTTTTTTTTGGTAATATAATTTTTCGTTTGCGTTCAAGCATCGGTAGCAAGATTTAATTCAATTTTATAAAAGTCAAACCGTAAAAATAATATTGAAATATTGACATCGTCACAAAGGAAGTTTATTAACATTTTGTCAGGACCCAAAGTCAAATACAAAATAATTAAATTTGCTGAAGATTTGACAGAAAAAAAAAAGAAACGCTAGGAAGGCAACGCAATGTGTCTGTGTGTGGGTGTTGTAAGCGATTTGACAGCCAAGCGCGCAACAACAAAAACGAACAAAATTATTAACACTTCGACATCATTTAGTGGGAAATAAAGGCGATGATGATTATCAGCATAATAATGATCATTGGCGATGACAAACGCAATTTTATCATGGCCAAGTCAAGCGTCGACGATGCTGAGTTTATTGCCAAACATTTGCAAGAAAACAAAAAAAAGCAAAGCAAAGCAAACAAAACAAAACAAAAAAGACAGTTCAACGTCTCAGTGATATTACATAACGCACAACAATAAGCAATGAACGAGTTCGTAAGCAAAGCTCTTGAAAGACAACCAAACAAATGAGCAGACAAATGAGCGAGCGAGCGAACGAACATATAATACAAACGAAATGATTGGTGTTTTCCCGCTGCTAAAATGAGTCACCATTACAGCAATAATCAAATTTAATCATGTATTCGTGTGTGTGTGTGTATGTTTGACTGCCTTAATAAAAAATCATAACAAATCAAATCGAAACGCTTCAAGGCTTCGCTTTGCGTATAATATTTTTTTGGGGTTTTCTGAAGGCGCACTTGTGTGTTTGGGCCTGATGCCGGACACGAGACCCGCGCGCTCGCTGACACACAGACCTATAAACAAGCGTATACAGACCTATATAGGCGTATAAGCAGACAGACAGACAGACCGACAGACGGACAATAACTTACCGCAATCACGAACTTGTTAACGCGACTTCACTTTGAACAGACGTCTGCGTCATCATTGACATCGTCATCATCATTATCATCATCATCATCATGATTGTCACTATCGACTGTGAGCGTATGATCAACTTGGCTCAATTGACTTGACTTAAGTTTGGGTTTTTTTCTTCTTTTATTTTTTTTTATTTTTTTTTTTGGCAACTTGTGTTTTCTGCGCACTTTGTTTTCTTTGCTTTAGCGTTGCTTATTTTTTGTTGTTGTCTTTTGATTTTCGATTTTCATATAAAACATTTTGCGTCGGCGCTGTTGGACCACATTCGACTGTGAACAGCGGCAGTGAAGTGTTATATTTCGCGTACTTTCCTACACGCCAAGCCAGGATACAATCTTAAGTGTTTATAAGCAGCAGAAAAAGGTAAACAAAGCAAAATACAACAAATAATAATAAGTAATAACATTGAAAAACAATACAAAGTGAAATGAAATGAAGTTGAAAGTGAAGTTTTGTTGCGTGTTTTTCTTTTTTTAACAAGTTGCGAAATCGATTGCGCAACAATATGCATAGTGAAGCATGAATGTGTAAAGTGTCAATTATTTAACATTATTTGATGTTTTCTTTTTTTCAACTAAATTTAGGGAAAAGTTTTAGTTGAGCAGCAACTATAATTATAGGAAGAGAATTTAAGATTTACTTAGACGCTATAACTTAATTTTCTTAAAACCTTCATCGGCGTATTCAAATAGGTTTCTTAAATTAACGCTAAAACATTAAAATATTCTGGAAAGATTTGCTTACCCATTTAAAACTTGCATAGTCAAGTCATCTGAAAAATAAAATTATAAATTATAAATTATGATTAGAACATTTCTCGACTGTTGAAGATTAAACTATGAATAAACGCAACAATTAACAAAAATTATCCAAAAATAAAACCAAAACACGTGATTCACTTAACAATATTTTGCACGCATTTAAATTCAATAAACTTAACAAAATTAGCATATTATGTAAGATGAACCAAATAAGAATTAATTTATGCGAACGCCAAACATTTCATTGACCTTCATGATGACTGCGAAATTCGCATACGAAATTTGCATCAATAAACACTAATACAAGGAAAGATTATTTAAGAGAGTAGGAGTGAGCGATAGAGAGTGACAGAGAGCTATAAAAAAAAATCACAACCACATGAAAAGCAATCAAACGAAGTAAAGCAACGAACGCCAACAACAGCAGCAGTCCATGTCACCGTCACATTCACTGTAGCTGTGACTGTATTTGTGTATGAGTATCTGTCTCTGGCTGTGTCTGTGTCGGTGGCTTTGTGAGTTACAACTCAGGTGAACGCTCAGATTTCATCATAAATCTCAAATCCAATTAATGGCAAGTTGTGCGTAGTGTGGAAAGGTTGACCAATATTTATTTTATGTATTTTTGGGTTACAGTTTCGGTTATTTGACCATTTTGTGTATTGATTTGGAAATTTATTTGAGGTTTGCTCAGTATATTTTCGATGTTTGCCGGTCTGAGCAAATAAAAATGACATAAAAAAATGTATGTTTGTATTTATTTAAGGATTTGCGTGGCGCCGGTTTTTTATTGTTATTATTATTGTCGTGTTTAATACGATTTTTGTGCAAATAGAGATTGTGAAAAGTGTTGAACTGTGAACCTTTTGAGTGTGTATCTTCGGGCAGGCGAGCTTATTGAAATTGATTTTGATATTTGATTGTGGTTGCGATCTTTATTTTTGTTAAAGCTAGTCTAAGAGCTAGCCAGCGCGCCCTACTGGGCTGAATCAACAGAAACAAAGACTATAAAGAGGTATTTTGACTACCCCGTATGTCTTAATAATAAAATAGAAAAAAAAAAAAAAATCTTTATTTTTAAGCCGCATTTTGGATATACCCAGAAAGAAATGAATTGCATGCTTTTAGGGTCATTTCACTTGCCTCTTGCTATAAAAAATAAAAGTTCGAAAGTTAAATGCTATAATTTAAAAAGTGTTGCATATTTTAAGGCAGAAATAAGCTCAAATGAGAAAATTTAAAACATTTTTAATTGCGCGAAAATAAACTTAATTAAAACGTGACTTTTCATTCGCATTCATTTCACACTTTAATTTACGCAATACAGTTTGCGATTCTAATTAAATGAAGTTAAATGGTTAAACCATAAAATATTTGACTCAGTCATGCCACACCGGCAATAAAACTTTTATCTATCGATTACATTTGCATTCAAACGAAACGAAATCCATTAAAAAGCGTAAACAATAAACAAGCCCAACAACCGAATTGCACTCAAGGTGAATGACTTTCAAAAAGATGGTAGACAAAGAAAATAAAAGGAAAAATAAAACTGAATCCATGAGTTTACTGTGATGCCACTTAAGTGCAAACCAAGTTTGTTTTTCGTACAAAAAAAAAAAAAAAACAACGGACTAAACAATGAAAATAAGAAAAAAAAAAACGAACACGATCTTGGCCACAATTGCTTAAAGTATTTTGAGCCACAGCTACATGCGTTAGAAAGAGACAACATGCGATGTCGAAAATTGGAAAGTAAAAGTTGAAATTGTTGTAACCATTGTCAGTTCGCTTTGTTGGCGGTCTGGCT
This sequence comes from Phortica okadai, assembly GCA_034638295.1. Lineage (NCBI taxonomy): Eukaryota > Metazoa > Arthropoda > Insecta > Diptera > Drosophilidae > Phortica > Phortica okadai. Next base: position 15,734,606 of record CM067849.1, read on the forward strand.
GACTGAATAGTGAGATGATGAGGCATATCTTTGAGGTTTCGGTTTTTTTTTGTTAGGCTCATGCATTGTTGCAGCAGACTCATTGATTCGAGTTAAAGCTTACACAATTTTGATTGTGTTTTTTTATGAATAACTTGCATAATTGTATTTTTATAAAATTAATTTCTTTATAATATGTATCTTTTGTTTCTATGTATCTATCGCTAGCGCTTTACATGTCTCGCCACTTTGATTTCACTTTCTTTCCAAAAATTTCTGGAAATATATTTTCGCCACTTTAATAAGCTGTCAACACGCAAGCACACAGCACACAAATAAGAAAAATAATACGAAAATGAAATCTTTGCGCAGTTGAAGCGCTCAAGTGTGCTGAACGGCAGCTGCACAAAGCGAAGTTTTTAATTTTCAGTTTGAATTTCAGTTCGCCTTGAGTGCTGAAAGTTTTTAAAAAAGAAAAGTAAAAGTAACCGACAAACGTAAAGAATACTTTTATCAAACAAAAACAGAAGAAAGAACAAATAGCACAAATTAACTGTTGAACAAATCAATTACTTCACTTTAAAGTAAATTTTCTACATTACTGTGCCCCCAAAAAGTCAGCATTAAATTTACACAAGTCCAACGGTAAAATTCCCAACTTCGCTGCGCATATTTGGTTCCGCATGAGGAAACCCACAGGCCAAAGCCAAATTTGAGCCAAGACTGCTTGATAACTGGACTCTGTCTGCGCTTTATGTAGCGATGACTGGCCATGACCAAGCGAACGATTTGGTGAAATTGTTTTTGTATTTATTAAGCGAAAAGCCGCCAACGAGCATAAATCCAAATAAGCCAAACTTGTTGTGCTGAAGTTGCTCTGCTGCTGGCCGCTGCCGCTGCGACGTCGGCAGCGTTGCATCAACTCAATTGCTCACGCATATTGTTGCATTGCTGGCATTGTTGCTGAGACAGACAATGTCGCTGCTGCTGCTACTACAGTTGCTGTTGCTGCTGATGCCGGTCGAAGTCGAAGTCAAGTTTGCGCATTGAGCTTCGCAGCAACCGAGGAAAGTGTGTCAGTCTTGAGATTGGCTCAAAAAGAGCGCAGCATACGAGCAGAAAACTAAAGCATAAACAAGAAGAGGTTTTTATTTATACATTCTTTTTTTTTGTTTTTTGTATTGTCTTTTCAAACTAAAGTTGAATTAATAGCCAATCGTATTAGCAACAAATCAAGAGTGAAAAGAGTCGCATACGCAAAGTGTAAACAAGTCATGAAAATGAAACAGATGATGATGATAATACAGAAGATGAAGCAAAAGCAGAAAAAACAACAACATCGCAGCCAAGTTGACTCTTTGAATTGTGGCGCACATGCGCAACACATTGAGTGTAACCGAGCGAAGCTGCAAATCATTTGTTGAACAAAGCGATTAAATGAATGATTGACGGACAGACTGAAAGACTGATTGACTGACTTACTGACTGACTGGTTGATGACTTGACTGAGTCAACAGTCGACAACAGCTTGAGTATACAACTGACAAAGTATGTAAGTGCCGTGTGAGCTGTAAACACGCCAACAAAAGACATCGCAGTGAAAATATCAACTTTACCGGTTTGCCAGTCGTCGTGAAACGGCATCAAATTGTCTCTTGCTTGGCTAATAGCTCAGCTGCTGCTGATGCTGTTGACGCTTTAAATCAATTAAATACTTGAATAATTATACGCACATAGAAAACGACGCGCTAGAAGTGACAAAAGAAAATTAACGCCAATTTTATTTGTGATAAAAAAATAATAATAATAATAATAAGAAATAATTTTAAGATGTTCCAATCAATAAAACAAATTCCGCTAATCACACATCCGAACTTCAACATTCTAGTCATGGCATTGAATACGCGCTCAATGTTGGCGTCACTTGCGCTCTTGGCGCTTGTTGCCACGCCCACTCTGGTAGCTGGCGAAGCCTTACGTTTGCCGGATCAGCAGTCATCCACATTGCCACAACAGAGTCAACATGTACAGCAGATTTTTGTGCCACAACAACAACAACAAATACAACAACAGCCACAATTGTTGCCTCAACAACAACAACAGCCACAGCAGCAGCAACAACAGCAAGCCGGCTTTGGTGAGGAACGTGGTCGCTCTTCGATACTCAGCCTCTTCGGTTTGGGCAATGACAACGATCCGTTTTTGGCACGCACCAACTCCAATTGCCTGGGCGGCGATCTCTCAGAGTGCTTCAAGACACAGGCGCTGAACACGTTCGATGAGATCTTCTACAGAGATCAGTATCGGTAAGTTAAATCAAGTGAAAGTTGTGTTTCGTTAGTACATTTTTTTTTTTACTTTTATTTTTAACAGCTTATCTGATTTTGCGCGTGTTGTACGCCTACCAGAGACACAGCAACGTTCGCTGCTCCAAGAGCCATTCGAGTACGTCGATGAGCCACGCAACGAGGATAGCGATTGGGATCAATTGGTGAAATATGCTATGCGCCGTGCCGAACGGTAAGTTGAAAGTCAATTTATTTTTAATTAATAAAATGGCAAAAATTTTATTGTAAAATATTTTTGCAATTATTTATTAAATTTCAATTATTTTTTGTTGAAATATTTATGGCAGTTAATGTTTGAGCGGTTTTGAATTTAATGAATTTTTTATGTGCGCAATAGAAATAATTAAAGGCAAACTTTTGTACGCGTGCCGGAAGTGGAAGTGGCCACACGCAAATTAGACTTTGTTCAAAATGTTAAATAATTTCTAAAAATTGTCAAGAAAGATAATGAAGCACAAAACGGAAGCAAGAAAAAGTAGATGCGCAGTAGAAAGACTTCATTAGAGAGGCAAACAAAACGAAAGCGTCAAAAACAAACTTTTTCTATAGAACGAGACGTGAACAAGAGTTCCAAGAAGAAAATAATGTGTTTTAGTATAATTAAAATTGTTACCGAAAAAAAAAACATTTAAAATTTAACAAAAATTGTGCTTACATTTTGCAGTTTCATTAAATCGACCGCACTCGAGGTGGAAGTGCCCGATGAGTTCACCGAAGCCGGTCGCTATGACGCACGATTCATTGGCAATGACATTGACAGCGAACTCGATGTGATTGAGAACAAACATGCCTCCTCATTCTGTGAGTATTTGAAACCAGAAATCAATGAACATTATTTATTGACTCAAATGGCATTTGATTATAGCACGCAAGAAGCTGAAGAAGCTCATTATTCCATTGTTGCTTGTATTGAAGATCTTCAAGCTGAAATTGTTGCTCTTCCTGCCCTTCATACTCGGCATTGCGGGTCTTAAGAAGATACTCGGTCTGGCTGCCATCATATTGCCCGGTCTGTTTGCATACTTCAAATTGTGCCGACCACCAGGCGGCGGACCAGGCGGTTTCGGCGGTGGCATCGCAAGTCTTTTCGGCAGCAAGAACACCTTCCCAGAGTATACGCCACAAGGTGTTGGCGCAGCAACATATTATCATCATCATGATCATTATGAAGGCGCTGGTGGCGGTCCAAGTGGTCCATTCTATCGACAGGATCCTGCCTTCTCGAAACCATACACCGATTACTACAGCAAGAACTATCAGCAGCAAGGTCAGACAGTAAATTCGGTCAGTTTTGGTGATGCGCATGAAGCTGCTTATAACGGTTATTATGGCAGAAGTACCGGCAAGGATATACAAAGCGAGCAGAAGAGCTAAATAGCTGCCATTTTTTGTTATTTAATGTAATTGTTACCTTATATTTCTCTACATAAACCAACATGTACACACAAACACACACACACACATACACAGATACACAACATACTCATAATAAGTTTGTTCCATTAGCATATTTATTCTTTGAACTAAGTAAATTTTGTTGTGTAAATAAATGATTAAATTATTTCAATGATAAATTTTATGCATTTCTTTTTTCTCAAAGAATTTAAATCGATTTACTGTTGCTTGCGGCTTGTGTTGATCCAAGTCCGTCTACCTTCACATATTATTTGATGTCACGTAAATTTGGTCTTGACAAGTCGAGTGTCAAGCGGCATGACATGTTATAATATTAGAGAAAAAAAAGAAAAAATCCTTGTCAAATATTAAAAATATAAAAGATAAATTTATCATATTTTCGCGTTCCGCAAATTGGCATTTTTTTCACAGCATACTTTGATTTATCTTCTTTATCAAAATCATGATGACTTTTACGGTTGTGTGTTGTCAAATGCTCATGCATGACTTTATGGAATTTATGCAATATTTTTGCTGATGAAAATTCTAAAAGATTTATTGAACTTTCACCTTGAACGCATGTAAAAATCATATACAATTTGCAATGATTTGCCAATCAAGCAAAACATCTGCCAACAAATTTCATAATGAATTGTGCAGCATTTTCACCATTTCTTCGAAATATATTTCGAAAATAAAAACAAGTAAATTCAAGTTTTAATTAAAGTAATGAAGAAAATGAAATGTGTTAAAGTTTCGGGGAAAGAAAATGTTCACGCCACAATGCAGGCCAAAACAACTGCAACACCATAAATGGAAAATTGTAAGAGCATGTTGTTTTTGCTTCATTCATTTTTTATTAAAATTTTTCATTTATTTGTTTTGTTTTTTACTCTTTATTTTTTGTTTTTACGTGTGGCTGTCAGGAGCAGATTTGGCATTGATACAAAGTCAATGTTATCCAAGCGCACGCGTGCTGAAAGCGCTATCAAAGGCTTCATGAAAGCCGTGGCCGTTTTCAAAAGCACCTCAACACTGTGGCAACGACAATAGAATAAACAACATCAAGAGCAAACAACAATCAAGCAACAACAATCAAGCAACAGCAACAGCAACGTTGACAAGCAGCCTGGAAAAAAGGCGTTTGGCTGGACCACATTTTCCAAAAGAAAGCGTCTGCGAACAAGAGAAATTAATGTATGCCCGGGGCGAGCACATGTAAGAGTGAAGAAGTTGCTGATGGCGTTTAAGATTTTCCAAGAAATTGTTACTTTTTTTTTTTTTTTTGTTTGTTAAATTAATCAATTTTCAGATATACACACACATACACACATAGATGCATGAGCTGCACTTGCTGGTGTTGTAGCTATCAATGTTGGCTGACACTTTTGAAATTGTTTTTGGCTTGCAACTTTCTTGCTGCCTTACTTTATCGACTTTAGCCTAGTTTTCATTGCAAAATTCGAGCAGTTTTATTTTGTTGTTGCTTTTTTGGTTTTTCCGCTTAATCATTTTTGTTTTTGTGCTATTGGCACATTTTTGCGTATCGTGTTGCAAAATGAACACACGAAAAACTTTTCTCCTTTCGTGTTGTTAAGTCAAGTTGAGTTCATTAAAGCTTAAATGGGCAAATCAAATATGAAAACTTTGCTAATGCTATGCGATTTAAGCCAATTTGAGCGTAAATTAGTTAGTCAGTGTGGGTATATACATATACATATGTGTGTATGTAAGCAAGCTCGCTCCAAACATTTTATGGAATAATTTGGTTAAGTTTTGCTTTGCTTTCAAAGTGTTAACTGACTAATTTTTTTTCGTGTTCGACAAAATAAACATGAAAGTGAAATGCTTTTGCGCTTTTGGTTTTTGCCACCCACACAAATGGCATAAATGCGAAAAGAAATTAACTGAATTTAAGTTAGGCAAATGGAAAGCGTTCGCCATGCAACCCATGGCATTTTGGTTTAGTGAAATAAGACCGGTTTGATAAGGGGCAGCACAAAAAAACCGCACTTTTCCGGCACTGTTTGACTTGTGTTGCCTTTCCGCACGAATGTTTTTGACAGATTTTTCAGAAACAACAAAAACATTTTCTGCTTCACTTTTGATGCATTTCAAATTTCCATTATTTTTAAACAGGGGAAAAAAAGTACTATGTGTGTAACGCATGGCATGAACTAATTTCAAGTGCAAAAAATAGCAACAACAACAACAACATGTAAAGCCAACCAAGTTAATGTAGTCTAGTAAAGACTTACATGCTTGTCGTTTGTCTTTGTTGTTTTTCGAAATAATTGTTTTGATTGCATTCTGCTGGCAAATAATTCGTGTGAAAGAATCTGCAAGGGAAAAGTTTTCTAAATGACATTGAAAAATGCTAAAACAATAACAACAATAACAAAACTTTTTTGCTTAATAAACATAATGAAGTTGTGCAGACAAGGGTAGACACGCGAATGTTGATGGGCGGGCGTTGGGTGAATTTTGTCAGCAAAGCAAACACAAACACTACAAAATAATGGCAAAACAAGAGCAACAACAACAACAGCAACAAATACAACAAAGTGCATGCTTGCAGCGCATTTATTGAATGTTGTTGGGAATGAGGTTTCCGTTGCTTACTTTCAACTTGGCTAAAAATTTTATTGTTTGTTTTCATTCTTCTTGTTCCTCTTGTTGTCACTTGCCATTGCTACTTGATGTTCATTCTTGTTCTGAAAAATCTTGTGGCTTGTAACAATTTTAAGTCGGCCAATATGCTAGAGTAATAGACAAGGCCAAAAGACAAGCAAGATTTGTGCTACCAAGACTGACACTGAGACAGAGCTGCTAAAATTGGCTGTGGAAACTTGCCGATCAGCTTGTGTTGTTTTTATTTTTGTTGTTTTTGGAGTATACTGTGGCAACAACTTTAACGACAACGACGACGCCAACGACGATAATTTCACAAAGCGAGATTTCCAAGGCAAAATGAAAGACGAAACAAGCCAAGTTGGCCAATATCAACTTTGAAGCACTCTCGAAGCCAGTTTGGCCAACAAGGCTGCATTGCCTGGATTTTCACATCGCTGTGTTAGTGGCATTAGACCTCACCCTTGCACCCGATGCAATGCTAACTTCTTCTTCATCATCAACGTCATCATCACCATTATCAACATGGCATGATCTTCGTTACTGAGACGCCGTCGTGTGTTGCCGTTGCCAACGTTGGCGTCTCTTAAAGTTTCATATAAAATCTAAATCAGTGGCGGAAAATTCGCATTAGGTTTTCTTATATCACGACGATGTCATCACACGCTGCCGACGTGATTGTGACTTAGCGAGTTGAGTTTAGTTCTGTTGAGTCAACTCGTACGTGTTGTCGTTGCCGTTGTTGTTTTTGTTTTTATTGTTATTTTCATGCAGCTGCTGCCGACGTCAGGATTACCCAACTGCCAGGACATACATACACATACATTTTTTTTGGATATACGCGTTAGAATTTAACTTTTTTGAAACTTCTTAAAGTTTCTGCATTCCATATAAAAAAAAAGTATAAAATACAAAAAAGTGTTTTCTTGCATTTGACGGAGAAACAACAACAAAAATATAAAATAACATAAAACAACACAAAAACGAAAATACATTCGAACAAAAACAAGATTAAAGTATTTTACATAAGGATGCAAACGTTCACAGTGCTCGGCGTAGTCGCGTTTACGCTCGTCCTCGCGGTCCGCGCCACGCCCGCTATCAGCGCCAACGAGAATTCGGTAAAAACACATTTTCATTTCAGAACTCTGTGTATGTGTGTGTGTGTGTGTGCTTATGTGTATGTCTGGCATCTCTCGGTTTTATGCTCATGCTTTTTAAATAAGTCTATAACATATAATTTGGTGTGTGTTTTGCAGACTATTTGTTTGTTTGACTTGTGCGTGGGTGTGACACAAGAGTGGCCAAGGAAATAAAAATTTTACTTTCCTTGCTGCGCTTTGGGATTAACTCAAAAAGTTTTCTTAGCTAAACAAACTAAAGTTAAAATTTGACTTTTTGTTCTTTGAGGTCTTTGCTGACGAACTTATATTTTTAGAACTTTAAATTTTGAATTGAATTTTAAGTTACCACAAGTTATAAGTTGGCAGGAAATATACAAACAATTTTTAGAAAAAAAAAAAATGAAAACGTCTGCAAAACTATGACTATTTTATAAGCAATATAAAAGAGATTTTATTTAATTTTGAAATTTCATCTTTAGTAACGCTTAAGATTAATTACCATTATCAAAGTCACATACAAGCGTCTAAATTGTAGTAATTCATCAACAAGCCGGAAAAAGGTTCAACGTGTTGTGCATGTGTGTGTATGTGTGTGTGTGTGTGGGCTGCCACAGTCCATAAAAGGGTAAAAGCACACTTTGGTTGCCAAACTATATAAAATAACACATGCCTGCCATTCAAATGGAACATAAGTGAACCCAAAAATTGTGGCACTTAATCATCCATCAGGCGTTACTACACCAACGACACTGAAATAACAAGGACACAGCAGGCAGGCCAGCAGGCAATTGCAAAAGTTTGCACATGCCACGTTGTCTGAAATACAGTAAAACTTTATTGTTAAATTTATTATGCATGAGAGTTGAGTTCAGTTTGGTTCAATTCAGTTCAGTTCACTGCCAAGCGAACGACTTTTGTTATACTAATAAAATGTTCTCATTCTTTTTATTTTTGCTTCATATATGTATTTACTGAACCGCACAGATTCCCGCCGTAAATCGTAATCAATTGGAGGAGGGCTTTCTACGCAAGTTGAACACGAAATGCAGTCAAAGGGACAATCATTCATGTATGATGCTCAAATTGATTGTCTACATGAATAGAATATTTAAAAAGTCGAGCATTGAATTAACCGAAAATGTCAAAGTAACACAGAACAGGTGAGTAAGTAGTTGTCAAGTTAAGATTGAACGAAGATGATGGTAGGCGGCTTTGGATTTAAAAAAAAAGCACATCGTAAAACATACTTATTTCCGACTAACCCAAACGTGTTTATTTGTATATGTATGTCATACACATATGCCAATTCACAGGGATATTGCCGAGATACCAGATGATCCCGAGGACGACTTGTTGCTGGCACGTTCAATTGACTCGGACGATGAGACGCTTGGTCTGATTGTGGCCAACAAATTGTGGAAATTTATACGTTCACGTACACTTCGCTATAAATTTACGGACAATGCTGATTTTGTTGTGAGCAGCGAGCCAAAGGGTAATCTCAATATTGGCGTTTCGGTTAGTCCGATTGAAGCGTTGGAGGAGGGTCGCGGCAAAATGAAGAACATGGGACCGTTGATGATGATGATGGCCGCCAAAACGGGCATTATGGGCGCCATCATATTAAAGGGTCTATTCCTGTTAGCGGGCAAGGCTTTGATTGTCTCAAAGATTGCATTACTCTTGGCCGTCATTATTGCGCTGAAAAAGTTACTCTCGCAAAAGAAGACAATTGTCGAGGTGCCGCATCATGATAGTTACAATTCGGGCTGGGCGCGTGCTTTAGACGGCTTTGTTGAGGGTTTGGCGGAGGTGCCGGCACAGCTGTTGGCACAAGATGCACACGACATGGCATACACGGCGCAGCAGCCCGAAAAAATGCAGTAAACAAAAAGTTTTGTAGTCTATTTTACAGACTTTGGATCTTATCTTATGTTGTTGGTTTGCTTTATGATAGTTTTATGGTTGCTTCATGCCTCTGCAGTGCTTCTGCAACTGTACTTTTCTATTTTCATGACTTCGAAACTTTTAATATATTTTTTCTCCTCTTTCATTGCTTTCGCTGTTTATAGTTCTTTTTAGCATATTCATACTCAGTCTTGTTCTTGTTTTTTTTGTTTATCTACACTTTTTTAACGAATGTAAATGTTACCAATATATATTGTTAATTTATTTATTAAACTATTTATTATTTGTGAAAAAATGGAACAAATAAAAAAAAAAATGTACAATATAATAATAAATATAAAAGTCGCATCGAATAATTGGTTTTTGTATTTATTGTTGTTATTTTAAGCTAATAACAAAACAATTTTTATTTATTTAGCTAACAATTAAACTAAAATTATAATTTTAATTCTTAATTATTTATTTTTTTGTAATAAATAAATTATTTCAAGAAATCTCTTAATTTTCTTTGTCCATGAATTTTGTTTTCAGTAAATATTTATTTTTTTTTTTAATTTTTGTAGCATTTATTTGCTAGCTTCAGTTAATATTAAACTGTACTAAATGTGTGCGCTAAGCTTCGTTAAATTAATCGATAAATATTTAAATAAATACATAAATATTAATAAATAAATATAAAATAACAAATAAATAATGAAGAAGCCTGTGTGGAAAGTAAATAAATTAACTAGTTTTGCTCTGGTAAGTTTTTTGGAATGCTCTCCTTAAAGTTAAGTTATATAAATTATTTATATATAATATATTTTTATTTATTTTTTTTTAATAATTCGCTTGTGTTCATACTCAATTCTCAACCGTTGTGCGCTGCGTTCAAGTCAGTTTGGTTTTGATGTTCGTTAGGGCGCTAAGATCGGTAATAAGGCATATGCGGTTGCATGTAATTATATACGAGCGGTCGGCGTGCGGGCGAGGCTGCAAAAATTAAATTTTGTGTAAAACTTTTATTTCAATTACACACAACACATTACTCTTGATATACATATGTAGTTCTAATAAAAAAAAAATATATTAAAAAAAACAATAACAAAAAATAGTAAAAATAATAGAGCAAAACTGGATGCAATTGCAGAAATGCTAATGGTGCAAGTCAATTCAACAAGACGTGGTGAAAGTTTGAGCAGAACACTTGAAAAATCAAAAGAAAATACAGCTGGAAAACATTTGCATTTTTGCGTGCTTACTAAAAGTATGCAAGGTTTTTCTTTTAAGTGGGCAATACAACTCTTTAAAGTATGCCGCAAAGTGCAGAAAAAGTTCTAAGCCCAACTTTTTTCCCTTTTTGCAAACTATTGCAACAAAAAATTACAAAGAACCTTTAAAGAATAACAATTTAAAGTGTAGAGCAAAGAATTTAACTTCAAAATTCAAGTTTCTTTTTCAACAGAAAATAAAGACAACAGACTTGAAACTCTCACCACATGCCATGCAACAACTGAATATTATCACGTCTCATTTTCCCCATCATCATCATCATCATCATCCATTTCCTGCTCTGCCTCTACATTCGCCTCGGCCACTGCAGCGGCAAGCGCCAGCGATGTTGTACCAAATCGACCATACGCTGAGTTAACACCCACAAAACCCTTTGGCCACTTTGAGCGTTTATGCTGACGCAAAATTCTATACAAACGCCAATTGTTATTCATCGGACGCTGACGATGCCGTGGTCGTGGCCGTGGCCAGCGGCGGCCTGTGAATTTCAACAACAATATACAATTAACCTCAACTTACTCTTCGCTATCCATGAGTCCTCACGTTTAACTTTCTGGCTCAAGCCGACGGCATTGAGTGCGGCCAACACTTGCGTATTGTTATTCACATCAGCCAAATTCGGATGCAAATGACTCTCCGACGCATAGCTTTCGAGACCAGGATGTGAACCAATTGGTCCGCCACTACCGGCAGCGCCGCCGCCGCCACCGCCCGCTGCCGCGAGATGTAATGCAGCCGGATACATGTCCGTAGAGATTTCCGCACCATGCATCGGATAGTCTAGACCGTAGGGCATCATGTAGGGCGTGTGTTCCGGATATTGATACAACATTCTGTGGCGTTGAATAAAAAACAAAGCAAAAAAAAAGAAAAAAATGAAATTGTCGCATTTAATATGCATTGCAAAGCACTCACTTTTCGGATGCATTGTCCATGAGTTTCTTGACCAGCACGATTGCCGCAACGACAAATGCAATTTTCGACAACAGCAACGCTTTGAGCGTCAAAAGGCCAACCGCTTTCGCTGCCACCATAGTCCAACCGAACGTGGTGGCTGCCAAGTACATGGGTATATACATTTGAAATTGCTTTTTATCGTGTTGCTCTTGATGCTTCTGGCGTCGCCTGCCACCGAGTAAGCCGCCGCCGCTACCGGAGCTGTCACCTAACAAGCCGCCGCCACCACCGCCGAGTAGACCGCCACCGCTGCCTGAACCGCCGCCGCCGCCTCCACCCAAGAGTCCACCGCCGCCGTTGCCTTGCAAACGACCTATTTGGCGTCAAATGAGCGTGTGTGTGCGTGTTGGAAAAAAAACGCAAAGTAAAAATGTGGATGGCATTAGAAAAAACTCGCACGTTTTTTGACATGGCGTCAAGTGTATACGTCCGCTGTGTGTGTGTGTGTGTGAAACGTCCTTACTTATATCTGCATATGTTGTCAACAAATAGGTGTCAGTGTGTGCGTGTGTATGTTGATGTAGATGAGTGTAGATGAGTGTTTTTGAGCGTGTATAATAAATTTTTGGTATGATTGATGGTTTTCATACGTCGATAGCTTCACGTCGTCAACATTTCCTTCCTTCGTCGACTTTTCCATCTCATCGTGAAACACGCTTACAATTTTTTGCTTTTTTGACACCTTCGTAGTTAATTTTCTTTCTGTACATTGCTCACATTTTGCCGTCTTAAAGCAAATAAATCTTTAAAAAAAACAACCTGCGTTGAAGCATGCCTCACTTTGACTTTAAGCTCACTCATATTTCTCTTGGCTTCAAGGGACTTGTGTACATTTCTTTATTTATTCACACATTAGCTGCCAACCACAACCAAATTAACATAGCCCAGACAGCCAAGGCACCTATGTATATGTATGCCGTCATGCCCCTAAGACGCACATCAGCGTCGCTTTGCTCGACAGCCTCATAAACATTTATGCATGTGGTATGTGGTAGATTTTCAACTGTTAGAAAATGTGCGTAATACGCAATATTTTCATACTAAATTAAATTATAAACAACTGCACACAAAATATGTCCTCACTGTACATACATTTTGTTTGCAATTTTGTCTAAAATATGTCAGTTTGCTTAACTCACTTTTGTGTGTCGTCGGCATCAAATCCACTGTGCAAATAAACAAGTCATGTGGATTTAGCTAAACTTGGCTTATTGCGCTTTAATGTCGTCCATTTTTATACACACACACATACACATACATACACGCTCATACACGCATTTTGTTTAATAGCGAAATTTGTTGTTATTGTTATTGTTGTTGCATGCTTTGAGTGAAAATTGTTTGCCAAAATCATGACGAAATGGAATTTTATGTCTACTTTTAGCATGGTGCGAGTCATTTTGGCTGATGTACAAGCATACCATAAACGAAACCGAAATAAGAAAACAAAATATACAAAAAAATACACATATTTTGTGGCTTAATGCATGAGCAGTCTATGACGCACACTCGTCAGCTAATTTGTCAACAAATTTGGCTAAGATGGAAAAAGTACGAGCAGACCATTAGCACTATAAAACGAATTAATTGCTGGACAAGTCAAGTATGAGTGAGTTCAAAGCATCATTTACTTACTTAAGCTGTAATTACTTAATTAAGCAGACTTTTATCATCTACCCAGAGGGCAACAAACTTATCTGCAAGTATTTGCAATGATTTATGTATATTCCAAGACGTTCAACATACATATTTATCTCACTGATATGGTAAAAAAAAAAGTTCTTAATTTTTGGTATTTTTTTGAAGTCACGACTGCACATTAAAAATTGTTTATGCTAAAAGTAATTATTGTCAAACCATTGCCACTCCACACACTCGCCTAATTTTCACCTCTCCTCATCATCACCAACCGTCAACCATTGACCATCACTCAGATACTCACCCTGACTGCTGGCAACCGCCTTCTTCAGCAGCGCCACTTCAATATAGTCGCTGTCATCCTCGGCGCGTTGCACGCTGAACAGCATCGGACCGATGGGAAAGCGTATCGCATTACCGCCAATAAAGTCCATGAACGTGTCAATGCCACGCCCAGTGCTGCCAGTGATTGCCGACCACTTCTGCTTCACCTTGCGACCGGATTCCGCAGGCAGCGGCGGCAATTTGATCAAATCAAAGAGACTCAACTTGATGGTTTCGCCACGTTTGTATGATGTCATTATGCCATTGGCCACGCCGTACAGACAACTCGCATTGTTGGCACACTTCCATGACAGTTTATCCATCAGATCATTATTCTCCGTGGCGGCTGCATTGTTTGCCTGCACTGTCGCTGCTGCTGCTGCTGCGGCTGCGGCTGCGACGCCTGGTTGATCCTGTGCGTATTTGTCGTTTGTCACGGAATTAAAAGCGATGCCGCTGCGTGCGTGTATCGCTGCGTGAGCGGTGTGCAATGCCAACAAATGACACATGCAAATAAAATACGCGCAGAGCAATGTTAGCACTGTTGTTGTTTTTGTTTTTGTTGGCATTATCGAAGCGTTCAATGCTTGTGCAGGTCACTTGTATTGTGTTGTGTTGTTGATTAACACTTGATTGCTTTCGTTCACACTTACGTTAAGGACACGTTTGACGTATGTCCTTCGCATTGATATGCGTAGTTTCTTTCAACACGAAAAAACACATACACAAACAAACACACAAGCTCACACATACACCAAGCGATACAGATACAGAAGCGTAAGCAAGGTTATTGTAGAGGTAATTTTCACGCGTCTTCACTTTGCTCAAAAGGCTACCGATTGAAATATTGCAGTGCAATGCAACGCGCCTGAATGTCGACTAATTACTTGGCGAGCCATGCAACTCAGTTTTATTGTCTTTGCCACTGCCACGGCCACAGCCACTAGAAACGTTGATCGATGCTGCAAGTGGCCGACAATTGTTGTGCCAAAGCAGCTGCGCAAGCAGAATCTTATTATATTAAAAACAATTTTGTTACAGATTTTATTTTATTATGATTTTTGCGTTGGCTTCATCATCTTGGCGCTATTGTTGGCATGCAGTCGCGCTCTGCAGCGTGCAACAACTGCAATTGCAACAACAACAACAATAATCACAATAAGTGCAACACGGTCGCATTTCTTTTGTTGCACGTCAGCGCATTTGCAGCTAAGAAAACTTGGCATTGGATACTTTTTATTGTGGCTACATGGTAAAAAAAAAAAAAGAAGAAAAAAGCAAAAATTTAAATGAAGATGTGTTTAGAACGACCCACACGGGAGATCATCTCATTACCGAACCTTGAACTCTTCTGTCTTTTTGGTAGTAGCCAAGGCAATAATTTAGTATCGAAAAAATTTGATAAGATTTGAAATTCTTTGTTTGTTTTTTTTTTTTTTAATATATTAAAAAATGTTTTTTATTTTCAATATTATTTTTTTCCATGTATTTCAATTGATTCGAGCAAAAAAAAAGAAAAATAATCAAAATAATTGGTTGCATAAATTTTATAATTCGTCAGCATTTGTTCGATATTCACTGCTCATTACCCCCACCGCCCGCCGCAAAGTATGCAATGTCAGCGGCAACTGTAATTAGCGAACCAGACCAGAGGCGCTCAGACCAGACAGCATTCAACACCAAGACAATTAAATTAGTCTGAATCGAAGAATGTACATGCACATACACAAACAAACACACATGCACATACACACACACACACACCACATTAAACGTAGCTTATTTAGTGCTCATTAATTTGCTTCTATGTACAATAATTATGTGAGGCAAAATGGCGGCGTCGGCGCCAGCAGAGGCACAAAGCAAGCAGCGCGCAACAAATAAACACGAGCTTCGAAAGAAAAGTGAAATAAAAATCTCTCGTTTAGCTCTCGTTTTTCATCGACAACAATAAATTTAAAAGAAGCAAAAAATATGAAAAAATAAATAAATTTAATTTTAAATGCTTAGGCACACGCAAGCTTTTAGCGTGTATTTTTATTTCAATAAACATAATAAGAGAAACGATTAAATATAAAAACAATCAACCAAATATGGGCAGACAATAAAACATTTTAACACTTAACAAAACGCAATGGCAAGTTGATAAACCACATTGTTTTTGGACAGCACGTTTTGAACAGAACGAATGGAAAACAATAAAACGTTGAAATGAGGCGTTAGTCAGTAAGGCAGTAAGAGGGCTGGCAGTAGAAGCAGAGGAGCACTGTTGAGGCAGTCAAGCGATTTGTGTATAATTTGTGAAGTGGCAATTGGAGCTCAACAGTTTCATGCGCCTTTTTCAAGTCAGTTTTTCTTTTTCGTGTTTGCTGTTGTTATTTTTTTTTTTTTGTTTTGGTTTTCTTCTTTCACAATATTATAGTAACAACTTCATAATTACAATGATAAACACAAGTGGCAAGTGATGATGGCTATTGTGGCATGCCGATGGCAGTCACGCCCGAACTTAGTCTGAACTTGGTGTGGCTTCTTTCTTTTCTTTGGTTAGCGCGGTCATTGTAGCCAACGACTGACAAGTTGGCAGTTCACCAAGTAATTTGATGCTTATGGTGTGTTTTTCGATTGTTTTTTTTTTTTTTTTTTTTGCTTTTGATTTGTGCTCAAGTTGTTGCATGAAAGTAAACATCAACGCACATCAAACGATGCTTGTATGCGTCAAAAGAGGGTAGTGAAGTGAAGTAAAAAGATATACAGAATGAATGAAAGGAAAGCGCATCAAATGAAAGTGACCAGCCGAGCGTGCCAAATACGGTCAAAATGAGTATGTAATATGAGATGCCTGCATTAAAGGTGATAACGTCTGCTTTGGTCATGTATATTTACGGGTGTGTATCTGTGAGTGTGCATGTTTATATACACGAGTTTAATGATCCTTGACTGAGCGAGTGTTTGAATACTTATTTCACATCGTTTTTGTGTTTTTTTTTTTTGTGTTGTAGAGCATAACAAAAGCTGTCAGCAACTGGATTCAGATTAGTATACCTGCCTAAGTGACACGACTGAACATGAATAAACTAATAAAATAATTTTACAAAAATTTGGATGGAGCAAAGACAATTTAATATAACTTAAAACTAATGAAATTTGATTTATTATTAATTTTTCTTTTTGTTTTTCAATGCCAAGTTTTCTAAAACAAATGTTTTCAAATAAAGTATTAAGTTATATTTTAATTCTTGTTTTCTTAGTGTGCAAAAGTTAGACAAGTCTTTTGTTTGAAACTTTTGAAAGTAACTCTTTTTTCATTCGCATTCATTTTTATATACAATTATTTTGCAAGTTTTCTTACTAACTTTAAAAGCAATTTAAGTTTAGTTCAACAAACAAACAAAACCCACAAAATAGAAAAAACAAAAGTTATGCCATTAGGCCAATTAGTAGCATGTCTGATGTCTGAAAGTGAGTAAGTAAAAGGATTCTTAATAAATATGATTTTTTGTTTGCGCAAAGATTTGCTTTGTTTGAACCTAACTTAAATGCGATTTAATTAAAATTTGCTCAGCTCTCATGAAAGCGCCTTCGCATGCTAAGCCAACATAATTTTCGCATTTTGCACAAAGAAATTTTTTTTTTTTCTTTATATTCATTGTATTTTCAGTGCGGTTAAGTAAGTGAATCGAACCGAGACGCTGAAAGCTGCTAAAACGCAAGTGTCATCTTTAGTATAGAAATTGAAAGACTCATTTGTTCTCAACTTTTAATTATAAATTAACTTTCCATCGCGGGTTTACTCACTCTTTCTATTTGATCGTTACTTATTCATGCCCATGATTTGGGCTCACGGGGTGTATACTTAATATTCGAAATAGTTGAACGCATTTTAAGCTGTCATCGACACAATTAAGTTTATTAAAAAGTTGTAAAAATGATTTACAAGCGCGTTTAATAACATGTTGTTAAGTTTTATTTATTTATTTATTTACTTAAGTTTATCTCTTTTTAAAAGCGTTAATTGATAATTAAATTTTATTTCATTTTCTCATTTTCACTGGCACAGTTTTTCTCTTGCGTTTTTCTTTCATATAAACCGCGGCTTTGCGTTTCTCACTGGACTTGTTATCTTCAATTGCCTGAGCTCAGTCAATCGTTTAAATTATTATAATCTAATTGCTTTTCAATGAGCATTTGCTGGTTTTCTATAACATTTTCATGCTCGATTGTAAGTACTTAAATTAAAACTGTTGCTGAATTTTATATGCTTGGTTTAACTTAGATTAGATTTACTTTCTATAATTATTGCTTTGAATATTTGAATGCTAAAAATTAATAAAATTTAAATTTTTGGGGAGTTATACGGCGTGTTTTCGCCCCAATTACAGACCAATTGCAATTCCAGATTGTAGCTCTGACTTTAAAATAGTTTTGATAAAATTAATAAATAATGTTAATTGTTTGCCTTATTAACTGAAAATCAGCTTCAAAATCGTTGGCCGATATCCAGCACACATTGGAAAATAAGAAGTACAGCTCAATTTAAAAACAAAACCAAGAGAGGGCGCTGCTTTTTTTGAAGTATATTGCATACTTTCGAGTGGAAAAAAAAAAGTAGTGGGCTAATTAACAAATGCAGTTTGCTAAAAATGCACCGGTTCTGAGATGAATAAATGCCATATTTAAAGACATTTCATAAATCATTTTTAATTAGTTAGCGCAACACCTTGTTTCTAGCAAATTTGAGTAAATGTTTATGTGTTTCCATTTGCGAACTATCCGGATGATTGCAACTACAATCTAAACAAAAATTTTTGCATACTTGTAGGCTGTATGTCAATTAGTTTGCTCTTTGTTGCGACTGCATGAATCATATATTTTTCGCCATAATTTCAATTCAGATTTTTTGAGAAGACTTAATTATAATTCATTATAATTGTTACTCTATCCAAAAAAAAAAAAATTAAAGGTCGTATTAGGTATTGCACTATATATATATATATTTTTTTTTTATAGAAAATCAAAGATACACTTTGTTATTTTTTCACTTTCCCCTAAGCAAACATCGTTATTGTGATTGAATTTGGTATTGAAGAGAAAAAATAACAATGCGTTCTCGAAATCAAATATTTCTTTTATAAAAGCTTTCAATCGTGTTTTCATTCAACAGCAATTTCATTTTATTATTTATTAAATTTATATTTTTTTTATTTATTAATATTTCTTATTTATAATTCAAAAGAAAGCAGTAATACACGCGCAGCTTGAAGTCGTTTACTTCATCGATGGCATTCAATGCAAAAAATAGAAGAAAAAAAATAATAAAACTAAAAATTGTGTATAATTACGAATTGAAAAAAAAGAATAGATGGAAACAAAAAAAATTCAAAGTGTAAACGACCATTAAACAATAAAAGCAAAATCATGTTTCACAATATAATAAAGAAATTGAATTAAATAAAAGTCAATGCGGCTGGCCAGCAAGCTCAGTGGCCGTCGCAGGCGCAATCGTGAGTGTGCGAGCGACAGAGCGAGGCATGCCACATAAATAATGCAGACGAGATGTTGTTGGCATTGCTCACGTTGCTAATGCCATTCACGTTGCTGCCGCTAACTGACCAAGCAAAGATGCTGTGTATGTGTGTGTGTGTGTGTATGTGTGTATGTGTGCGACAACGACAGTGACAACAACAAAAAGAGCACAAAACAAATGATGATGAGGATGATGACGACGGCGATAACAAGAAAATCAGAGCAGCAACAGAAGCAGAAGCAAAAGCAGCAACAAATTATATTAAAACGAAACGAAGATTTCAGTTGTTGTTGTCGTTCTTCTTCTTCTTCCGCCATCTGCGGATACTTTCTTTTTATTGCTTTCGAATCGATTGCCACAGTTGAGCTTTGCTCAGCTTAGCTTAGCTCAGCGCAGTTTATTTCAGTTCATTTCAACTTGTTTCGGTTTAAATTTTATATTTGGTTTAAGATTTCAAAAATTTCCAGAAATGGCATCATATTTAACTGAGTGCGTATGTATGGTATGTGTGTGTGGGTTCTCTGTAATATGTTAAAAATCGAAATTAATACGTCGAGAGTGAAAGTTGTTGCCACGCTGCTTTTTTTTTGTCTTTTGAATGTTTTCTTTAACTTTATCTTCACCTGAGCGCTTGGCCAATGCAGCGCAGCTTCACAGTTGTTGTGCGTTGTTGAATTGATTCTTAATTTAATGCTTATCATGTTGCTCAATTAATAATTAAGTACAAAAAACAAAAAAAAAAAAAATAAATATTTGAAAAATACGGTAAACTTTGAGGCGTGCTAAATTAATTATCTAAGCAGCTGTTATCAAATTACTTAACTCATATTTGTGCCTAAAACAAAATCTGCTTCACTTTCGACGCTTTTTGGCATTTGAGTTTTGTTGAGTTGTTTGTCGAACATGTTGTCTATTATTAATTTAAAAACGTAGCGTATTTTAAAGTTGCAGCAAAGTTAAAATAAAAATTTCGGCTATAATATAATTATGCACGCTTTTTGTTGTTGTTTGTTTTTTGCCTTTGGGTCGGTCTTTTTCACATTTTTATACCCTGTACACACACTGTGTATCAGGGTATATTAAGTTTGTTTGAGACGGTTTGTATGTAACGCATAGAAGGAGGGGAGGGGGACCCTATAAAGTATATATATTCTTGATCAGGATGACAAGACGAATTGATATAGCCCTGTCTGTCCGTCCGTCCGTCCGTCCGTCCGTCCTCACCAATGGTTCGCGAAAACTATAAGAGCTAGAGACTTGAAATTTGGTGGATAGACTCGTGAGGTCAAACGCTAGATCAAGTTTGAAGGATTTTTTGCCACGCCCACTCCTTCCCGCCCATCGAGCACCACCCATTTTTTCAAAAGGCTGTAGCTCGAAAACCTGATGAGTTAGAAACATGAAAATGAGTATGTAGACTCAGTATGTATAGCTCTACAAAACTGCATACCACATTTTTTCCCCTTCCCCTTCGTTTCCCCTCAAAAAGTTGTTTTCTTAAAATTGCTGTATCTCCTAAACTATAATAGATACAATGCTGAAATTTTGTATGCAAACTCAGTAAATATACCTTTTTAAAACTGCATACCACAAACTTTCATTTTTAACGCTGTGTGACAACGCAAAGACAAACAAGTTGAAATTTGGCATAAATTGCGCTTTGAACACTGCTTTATCCTATTTGTAACAAAAACCGTACTTAACACTGCGAAAACTATTAAAGCTAGAGACTTCAAATTTGGAAGATAGACTCGTGTAGTCGGACACTAGATCAAGTTCGAAGGAATTTTGGCCACGCCCATTCCTTCCCGCCCATCGAGCACAACAAAAGGTCATTTTTTTCTTAAAATTGCTGTATCTCCTAAAGTATAAAGAATACAATGCTGAAATTTTGTATGCAAACTCAGATAACATAACTTTTTAAAACTGCATACAACAAACTACCACTTTCCCCGCAAAGACCAACACACTAAAATTTTGCAGCAATGCTTTGTAACAAAATCCGTACTAAAGCGCCATCTAATGGCAACATTAGCAAACCTTAGCAAATACACAAACCATATCGTGGTACACTGCTTTTGCTGTCGGCGAATGTTTAACGTGTTATCAACATAGGTGTGTGTACAGGGTATTATATAGTTGAGAATACTCAACTATACCGCCCTTACTGGTTTTTTTTTGGTTTTTTGTTATTACTTTACCGTTGATTCACCGTTGTCCACCTTAACGGACTCAGCCGACAATATTTACATTAATTTTTTCATACCCTTTTCTTTTCTTTTCTTTTTTATTTTATGTTATTTTATATACATTTGTGTTTTGTTGCTTTGCTTTTGTTTTCTCAGTCATTTTGTGTTCCATTTTTCAACCTGCACATTTTTACACACTCGACATGCTCATAATTTTTCTTGACCAACACCATCATCATTAACATTAACATTATCATCATTGACAGCAATGTTATTTCTTGTTTTCAACTTCTTGTATCTCTTCATCATTGTATGTTCAACACTGTCGGCACTTCGACTGACTGACTGACCGATAGCCTCGTTCAGTTCAGCAACGCCACGCCTGCAACGACCTTTAAGCAACAAATGGTTTTGCTTTAACATTTCTTTGCGTTACTTTGGCACGTTTGTTGTTCACAACTTGTCTACTGTAAGTTATAAATTTTTCTTTTTGTTTAATTTTTCGTGTTAAATGTAAATTGTTATTAAACGATCTCATGTCTTCTGTTTTGTTTTGTTTCTTCCTACTTTTTTTAAGTTATACATAAGTAAATTAAAAAAAAATAAAAATAATAAAAAAAAAATTTGTTTAGATTGAATAAGTAAAACGTAAAGAATAATAAACTTTCGCTTTTCTTTGTTTTCTGTTTTATTTTGTTGATCTCCTTTGCTCATCTTTCTCATCACAACGTATCGCTCTGTCCCGTTTTAACGCACATGCGACTTTTTAGGGTTTCCGCAGGCATTTGCATAACTTTGCCGTTACTTTTTCGACTCGTTGTGGTTAATATTTGATTAATTATGTGAGCGCAGCACAGTTACTTTGGGTCTTCTTGAATTTTTTGTTTTTCACTTATTTTTAAATCTTTCTTTATAGCCATAATACAGCTTTGGGATTTGCAGAATTGTTGGCAAAGAATATATTTATTATTTTTTTTAACTTTTATATTTGTGCTCACTTCACGCCTTTCTAAAGCGAAAAACTTCATGTCTAAAACTAAAATGAAACTATTATTCATTTTGTTCTGAAATTTTTGAAATTTTTCACGCACTAAAGAGTTTTATGCAAATTGTAAAAGTTTGAAACCAAAAAAAAAAAAATAAATAAAATGAACATAAATCCATTTTTACATCAAGTTGAGCTGCACCCACATGCGTCCAAAAATAACAGCTTAAAAGCTTAAAGTGCAGAAGCAACAACAAATAAAAGAATGCCAACTTTGTTAATTAAGTTATACTTGACAGTTACTTTACACACACACACACACACACACACACATTTGCATAGTTCAAAATACTGCGGGCGGATGAACTCAACTCAAATGAAGACAAGCTGCAAAATAATTTGCAGTTTTAGTTGCAATTGCAGTCGCTCAGCGCTGTGTTGTTTCCCCTCCCCACACCGAATGCATGAGTGCACCCAAATGTATTGAACTAAAACAACTAACAGCAAATCAATGCCAAGCCAAATCAATAGTTTAATGATTTGTTGGGTGGAGGAGAAATGACCACGAACGAAAGACACTTTAAAAGTGCTTCGATTGTTTTTTATTGCTCTTCGTACCGTAAATTAATTGAAATAAAAAAAATGATTTAATGCGTCTTATCGCTTGTATAGAGCGTTTGTAACATATGAAGTTTTTATGATAAATATGAAAACTATTTTTGAACATTTTTGTCTCTTTTCTATTCTTAATGCAAAAAGATGGAATAGCTCCCTTATGTTATAGAGCACAAGATGAAACATACGTCAGTGTAACGTTCAAATTTATTCTGTATGACTTCTTGATATATCTGTTGGCTTTAAAGCAAAAATGTATTTAAAATTATATTTAAGATTTTTGGCATTATTCGTATTTTTAGCTTGGCGATAATTCTGAATATAAGCCAACACGTCAACTGATAATGTGTGAATTTCGAGAGTCAGAACGAAGATTGCTCTATTTAAGTCTTTTGTGAAAGGTAATTTAACTCCACTTAAGCCGAGACAAACCTTATAATTTTCTTTATTTTCATTTTTTTTTTCTCTTGTAAATTTCTTTTTGTTTTTGAGTCGCATGAATACATAAAAATCGCAAGCCGTAAATTGGCGTCTAATGAACGGGAGCTGGACTCAGATTTTGCGTTCCAAATCAAGACAACCATGCCGTGCCATGAAATATGTGACCAACTCAGCGTAGAATTTTTACAACAACACAACGAAAAAAACGACTGCCACTGAAGAGGAAAATTACGTGCAACAGACACACGAATGAAAACTCATTTATGCTGCTTTAATTTTACGTTTCAGTTTCGCCGGCAATTGTGACAATTTTGCTTGTGGTCTGGTCTTGGTACACTTAAAGCGAGCAATGGAAAAACGGCCAACATTGGCGGTCAGTCTGTACATGCGACTGTTGATGATGCCTGGATGATTTTTGGGAAAGTCTAAGAAATGACAACGCTTTACTTACAATTGTCTAACTATAAAATATGCTTGGCTATTTGACATTGCATTTAGTTGAAAATTGTTGTATTTGCAAACGGTTCGTTTCGTTTCAATTCGCTACGGTTCCGAGTTCCGAATCAATAACAATAAAAAAAAAAAGTATAAACGAAAAAATGTTGCGTTATTTGCGTATCCTTTTTTATGCCACAGTAATGTTGCTTTTATTGCCGCTGTTGCAAACGCAAGGCGTTCGTGCGTCCTTGCCACACGATGGCAAAGCCGGTGATTGTTTATCAAATTCCTTGGATAATTCTATTTATTGTCGTGGTACACGCGCTATGCGCAACATTATCAAGAATCTGAATAAAAGTGAAAAGCCGCTTGTACTCATACGCGGTCTCGAGATCGTGCCTAGCAAGGATAATGATAAAATGCCAATGCCGTCGACAGAAACAGGAACAGGAACAGCAGACGCATCAGCAGCACATAACCAAACGGCTGGCAATGGCATCGATGATGGCGCCGCCGACGAGTCATTTCTGGCGCTGTTTGCCGCCTATTTGCGTACACATGAATTGAATTTGAAATTTTCAGATTTGTTGGCCGATGAAAGTGAACGCTTTTTGGCGCAAGATTTGGACCGGAACGGCGCTAAAGTTGGCAGTGAAGGTGTGTGTGTGTGTTCCCCACGACGATGACGATTATTATTATCGAAGTATCGTTTTGAAAAGTTTTTGTTACTTTGAGTGTTTTCATTTGTTTCATTTTTATTTCTTTGGCTCAATTTTTTCGGTTCAGTACGGTTTAATGACTTTGCAAATGTGTTTCAATTGATACAAATGGGCTGCTTACGCAATATTAAGGGGGAAAACACATTTTTTGTTTTCTTTGTTTCAAATTCGTGTGAAATAAAAAAGACCGTTTTGCGTTTTTTTCTTTTTTTTTTTTGTAGGCTCATTAAAGCGGCACGTGGTACTTGTGCTCGGCAAGTTAAGTGTGCATTAATGCTTAGACTTTGCCAACATTAAGGATATTATCGTTATTAAAGTATTTTTGGCTGGCGCTTTGCATAGTTACCAACATTAAATTAGATAACAAAAGTTGTGCACGTTTACCTTTTGTTGCAAAACAACTACAAAATGTGAGCTTTCATGTTTGTTACGAAACTAAAGTCTAAGCAATTTCAATTGAGCGCTCAGCACAAGAAAGTCCAATGAGAGTTTCTCATCAAGAAGAAGTGGAATAAGTTCTTTACGAGCTTAAAGTTGTTGTTCTTGTTGTTTTAGGTTTTTATGTGTTTATAAAATGTGTTGCATGTTTCATGTTTGCTCTCCTCTTGCTCAGTAATAATATTTAACTACTATCATTTGCTTTACGCTCAAATGCACCATAAAATGCTTATGCCATATTGTTTTGCTATCTTTTCACACACACACACACACACACACACACACACACATATACATAAACATAAACACCCACACATACTTATATAGAGGCGCGCAAAAAGGATAAAGGACAAGGCATCATGCTTGCTATGGTCCTGATGTTTGGCAAGATGATGGCAGTGATGGGTCTGGGCGGCATTGGCGCACTTGCGCTAAAGGCATTGGGCGTGGCAATGGCTGCGCTTATGATGGCCGGTCTAGTGGGTCTCAAATCGCTGGCACAACATGGACATGAGAACAGTCACAGCATCTCGTATCTTACATCCGAAGGACATCATCATAAGCGTCGGCGTCGTCGAAGTGCGCCAAGTGAAGTTTATGATCCATTGCCTTTGGTCTACGCTGCTTGGCCGAAGGCTGAGCGCATCATTTAATGCGCTACTTAATGAAAAATCCTCGTGAAATATGCATCAATATAAGCTTAGGTCATAGTGTTATTTATTTGACTTATATATTTATTTTACATTTATTCATATATTTATTTATTTATCGATCAATATAGAAATTTATATGTTGGCTTGGCGTTTCATTTAAGTCGAGTGATATTTTATAAATTTTTTATTTTAACAATTTGCATATTTATGTATATGTCTGCTTTTCCACATTATCATAATGTATCATGACATTTCTTGCAGTCTTTAACAAAGGCTTTATCTTTGGTTTGGGGTCAGAAATTTTACAAAAAAATCACGTGACAAACGACTTGAGTTCAGAGTACAGAGCAAAGTTTCCAATGTGCGTGCAACCAAATCGGTTCATGTGTTGTTGTTGTTGTTGTCGTTTTTAATCAAGTTGTCGTAGTCAAAGTTGCTGTCGTCATTGTCAGCCGTGAACGCAACTTTAAATATTGTTCATCTATCGATTTTTTTCTTCTTTTATTTTTGTTGTTGTATTTATTACTTATTTTTCATTATTATTATTTCTACATTATTCGATGTGTTTGTTGTTGTTATTGTTATTGTTTCAGCTGCTGATGCTGTTGCTGTTGCTGCGATACAAAGTCGGTGAAAGTTTCTGCTTCTTGTTAGCATTTTCTCTTCCTCTTTCATATACATACATATTTATCATTTTGCTTTGCCGTTAATTTGTCAGGAATTTTACGTTATCTTTGCATCGATTTCGTCGTTGTCATCGTCATCGTCGTCATCATCATCGTTGTCGTCGTCGTCGGCAACGTGGTCGCTCAAATGTTATACATATACCATTGGACATATTTTGTTGGTAGTTGTGATCATCATCTTCATCATCATAAATAGCATTTGTTTAGCCGTTGACAATCATTAACATTTTTCTTAGTCTACTTTGACTTTGTCTCTGTTTCACTTGTTCTCTAGCGCTCTACGACACTTTGCCCTCTTTCGTTTTCAATTCTATAGTATAGATTTCATCAAAACTTTTATTTTCTATGGGAGTGAAAAAAAAAAAATACACACAAATTTGCATAATTCCATTAAAGTAACTTTCACTGCTTTTGAGTATAATTTACAACGGGTTCTATGCATAATTTCTTAAACAAAAAAAATCAAAAAAACAAAACCAAGAAAAGTGAAAAATGTTAATCGAAAAATCTTTTCTCTAACTTTATTTCTAAAATTAAACTTTAAGCCTTAAGTCGTCTTGAGCCAAATTGATGCAACAATACAAAATTACTGCGAAAAAATATGCGTAAATTATACGTCATTTCAAATGTTGATTCCGGGTACTCATTCTGATTTAATCTAATTTTTCAAGTCAGCTTTTGGTTTGTGTTATTAAAACATAAATAAAAAAAAATTGCTTAGAACAGCAAAACCAGCGAGAACAACATGCTAGCGAAGCAATGCTCAGATAAGTTGCTAAATGAAAAACAAAAACAACAACAACGAAATGTATCTAAATACTTATAACATAATGTTAGGTCATTATATTATAAATGACAACATTATTCAAGACAGACTAAAATCATAAGTATCTAACAGATACAGATATAAAAAAAAAAACAAAACGGACAAATATCATGTACAGACAGATGGCTGAGACAATCGACCGACCGAATGGCCTGACAGATATGAAAACTCACAAATGTGTTCTATTACACAATTTTACGAACGAAACAAGCTCCGCGCCAACAATAACAACAACAACAACAACAATATTGAACCCTTGAATGTAACGCAAAGAGCATTTTTGGCCATTGAAAATAAAGAAAACCTGCTTTACCTGCTTCAACATACATACATACATCCGACTCTCTGCCTCGCTGACTGTCTAATTGCGACTCACGGCTCTTACTTGCCTCAGCAACTTGCTTCAACATGCCACGATTTGTTACCACTAAACTGAACTCGAAGCGTCTCGACACATCTCCAACGCATTTCAGTTAAGTTTACACTGCTCTACACTTCTCTGACTTTGGTAACTTTCCCTTTTCAACAGCATTTTACGAGTTTCAATTTTAAACGCTGACCAACGCTAATTTTTCTTTGTTATACATAATATTATTACTTTTTTTTGGTTTCTTGTTGTTGTTTGTGGTTATTGCAGTCATTTCAACAATATGGCAAACCATAACAACAACAACAAAAGTCATGGATGACTGTAATTAAATTATAAAATAAGTTTATAAAAATAACAAAGTTAATATCATATATAATATGAGATATTTCGTGTATGATAACTTTTATTTTGAATACCGAAAAGTTGTTTGCTTTTTGTTTAACAATCATTAATGATTTTTGTTGTAGTTGTTCGTAGTGTTGATGAACAGTTTGATGGTCTTTGACAAAGTTCATAAAATACTCATATAAAACAAAGCACAAAAGAGAAGTAAATAAAGTGAAACGTTGAATAGTTCAACAGCAACAAAATTAACAATAAATTGATTTTCGAAATTTTTCTGTTGTAATTTTTATTGCTCATCATAATCGCAGTAGTCAACAGCAACAGCAACAGCAACAACAACAAGTTGAGTCTGTGTCTTTAACAGAATCGTTTCTGATATGAACAACATGAATAAATGAAAGTTCATAAAGAAATTAGTTGATTTATGGTTTATTTTGTTTATATATTGATTTTCTAGACAATGGGCGATACAGTCAAGTGTCTGTGCATGTGTGTGTTAATAACTTTTTGAATCTGTTTGGTATGCTACATTTAAGAGCATTTTAATTACCGACCCTGGTCTAAAGTGTCACACAGCCTATACAGATATCAATGGCATTCAACATTGAGGCGTCGTTACAAGATAAAAGTTTTGCTTTTTTTTGACTTCTACAAATTTCACTTTTCATCTCAACTCTTGGCTGATATTTGCTGTTGTTGCTGTTGTTGTGGCTATTGTTGGTTTTTGAGTCAGCGCACCCAAATCAACTCGTAACTCGCAACTTGCCTTGCCTTATACACGTACACCTCCGCCGTTGACCACACAACGTTTCACGCCTCAGCATTGGACATTGGCTTATTTCGCTTGCTGGCTGACTGACTGACTGACTGACTGGCTTGCTTGCTTAAGATGTAAATTAATTTTTAACCCAAATACCGCAAATTCTTTTTATGAAATGAATTCATTAAGTTTCTCATCTTCCATTGAAATGCAAACCTTATTTTTTGGTTTTTGGTTTTTTTTTAATACTCTGCAACGATTATTATGCAAATTGCTTGTATCACAGTGCCAGTAAGAAAAAAAAGCAAAATTAATTATAATAAAAAAAAAAAAAAAAAACACAGTGACAAATAAAAGAAGAGTATTAAATGCTATAAAGAATTTTTATGTTTTGTGAAATTTCCTCTGTGTCGAGACGCGTGGGCATCTCTTTTTTATTTATTTGAATTTCATGTTGTTTTTACCTTTGTTTTTTACTTTTGGTTTGGTTTGTTTGTTGTTTTTAATTATTTTTGATCTATTAAGTGTTTGTGTAGTACAAATAGCAAAAAGTGAAACTTATTTTTTGTTTTTATTAAATTCGTTGTTGCTTTTGATTTAAATTTGTTGCAACATGCTATTTATTTAAATTCTTTAGATCTCTTAGCAAGTATCATTTGCATTTATCAATGATTATTTATTATACAAGAACAAAATGGTTTCCTTTTTTATTCTCCTTTACATATCTTTACATATCGTTGAACATTCAAGGTCAATTGCAAACAATAAACAAACACAAATATTTATTTGAAGCATAAAATTTATATACGAAATATGATTAAATCAAAATATTTCTGTGTCTTTGTTGTTTGAATGATGATTTCTAAAGAACTTTCACCGCTTTTTATTTACTTTCGATTTCTTTATGAAACTAGCACAGCAAAAATATGCGAAAAACAAGCAAAAAATCTCAATTGATTGCCACAATTTAATTTGGCCCGAGAGCAAAGCTTGTTCAGCCATTGGAATAACGTCTGGTCATAATCGATTGAAAGTGTTAATGGCTTGGAAAAATATTACAAAAAAAAAAAACAACAAAATCGCATAAACAACAGGAACATGATAACAACAATAGCAGACACGCCAAAGAGCAACATGAGCCAATCAGCAAACAAATAAGCAATCAAACAAAGCCATGAAGCAACAAGCAAAGTAAAATCTGTAAAATTGCTCCCGGCCAGAAACCGAATTTGTTCAAATTTGTTAATTGCACAAAACAGAAACAAAAATAAAAAATAAAAAAACCGTTACACGGCCCAAGTGAATATTGCTTTTAACACGTGCTCGTGCAGTTGACAAAAGTATTTACAGTTTTTTGTTATCGAAACATAAAAAAAAATAAAACAAAAAATTTACAAAAAAAGAAAATCATTTGACATCTTCGAAATGTTGCACAAAAGAATATGTTTAAAAACTTATTTTGGGCTTTTCGAATTTTTTTACATTTGATTTGATTTCTCGCATTTGGAAATCGTTTTCCCCTCTATTTATGCAAATCACTCAAAACTTTCACAACTATTTCATTTCTTTCCGTTGGCCTTTTGAGGCTCGTTCAACGTTTTGCCGCCAACCAAGTCGATGAAAGAAAAACCTTTAAATGCTGTTCAGATTTTAGGCCCAACAAAAAACACAACGACAACAATTACCAACCAAAACTAAAATGTTGATCATGTTGACGATGATAACGATGATGACGATGATGATAATGATGAGCATGTTAATAGACGTCGACGTTAAAGTAGTAAAGAAAGAAGCAGAAGTCTTTCAGACACAATTGGGCTAATGAAATTTATGTCGCATCTCGAATGAAAGCGAAAATATCTTAACATTTGTTTGCTCACACGACACAACAATAAAATCAAAATATCGAAAAATCAGTTCACTTTGTGTGGGTTAACAAAGTTTGTTGTTTTTTTACTGTCTTTTTTTTTAATTATGACTTGACTTTTTTCGGCTCATCAATGAAATCGAAGAAATGACTTTGATAGTTTTGGTTTATTTTCTTATGTTGAGTGAGAAAATTGTTGAGAAATTTTTTCACTTCATTTATGTATTTATTGAGCGTAAATAATCATTAGAAATAATTTAATTTGCATCGAAATATGGAAAAATAAGAAAACTTTCATTTTCTTTATTTATTTTTTAACAAATGAGCTGAATCAAAGCCATTCTTTTATGACCAGTACTTCATGCTCATAACTCTAGCAGCACTAAAGAGGCTCTTAAGCGACTTTCAGTTCTTGCAAATACGTATAAAGTCATCTCTAACTACTAACATATATAATTTGTACAAGAATCTATGATCAAGTAAGTTAAACTTGAACCAAATGAACTCGTAAGCAAAGTCGCAGTCGTAAGAAAAGGTTGTTGTTGTGAAAGAGGAGGGCGTAGAAGAAAAATTCAAATAAATTTATTACACAATTTGCAAACGAGTTTGCCTTTCTCAACGCACAACAACATCCGACAACTTCATCTGGTTTAACGTAAATTTGCCGATGTAGCAACGACGAAACTTTTATTAAGAAGTATTACAAAAACAACAACAATAAAACAAGAAAACTAAAATAACAATAACAACTATAAAAGAGAGAGACAGATGAAAAAAAAACAAAAAATGATCATAAAATGCTGCAAGCGGTGAAATGCGTTATACGATGTAATAATGCTAAACTACTTCATTATCATCATCAACATCCTCATAGTCATCCGAAAGACAACAGAAATAATAACAACAACAACAATAGCAATAACAAAATCGTATTAACTACAAAAGCAACGCAGCCGCATTTCACCAAAAGCAGCAAATCGAAGATGCACAGATACAAACAGCAAATAAGCAAAAACAACAACAACAATAAATCAACAAATTGGGCGCGTCATTTCTTTTTGGTTTTGGTTTCTGTTTCGTATATTTTTTTTTGGCTAAAAACAAGGAGGCAACCGCATTTTTGGACCACTGACGCAACACTGACTGCGTACGCAATTTTATTGATTTAAGCATTTCTCCCAAAATGTTTTGTTATTGTGATTGCGATTGCGACTGCGATACAAACAGCAATTTCGCAATATGTTTACTTTAAGAGAGTAAAGAAAAGGGGGAAAAAAAAAAACAAAATAATAATAAAAAGTCTCTAAAAAACGCAGCGAAATTCATTCATAAAACAACAAGTCAAAAAGACAAGAGACATTTTTAAACATCTTCGACGACATTCGTTCATGTGACGGCATTTAATTTCATGCTCATGAACGTGCAACACACATGTGAGACATTGTCACACACACACACACTCACACACACACATGTCGTTGCAGATGTAAGGAGCACAAAATGTATTGAATTTTGTTGCATCAATGCCGTCAAAAGCAAACAAAGTGAAATTCGAAAAAAAAGAAAATGAAATTTCAATGCGTTATCTCAACGCAGCACAACTTTGACTTTGCATCGATGCCACTTTCTGTAGTTACGAAATAACATGACATAAAAGACAAAAAAAAAAAAGCAGCACACACTTACTTACTTACCTACCGAAAACCGTTACAAAAGTAACTGTAGATATCGATAAAGTTTTGATAAGTATTGTTTTTGACAGAATGCATAAAGTTTTCGAATGAAGATGAAGCAAAGTTGTTGAAGCAAAGTTTTTCATACGAAATATGAACGCTTTTCTTTTTGTTACTTGTTGGTTTGACTTAAATTTAATAATTTGTAAATAGTTAAGTTATATTTGCTCATGTTTCCATTCAGCAAAGTTAATATACGCATTAATGTTGCGCATACGTACCCCAAGCCGAAAGTTGCACACAACTTAAGGGGGTATTCCAGCGAAAAGCAAAAATTTCAAGCGTTTTCCGGCGTAGGATACCAAAAAAATTTTACTATACAGAAGATCAGAATACCTCAATTCAACTAAACTGAAAGTACTTTCATTGTTGTCGGCAAATAAAGTTTTTGCCAACTAATTTTGTAATCGTTTAGTTTGAATTTCTTGAATGTCTTCAATTTCTTCAACCTTGCCCAAATGACTGAGTCAGTAGTAATTTCATAAATGTCTGACAAACTCAGATCCGCTTGAATTTCATTGTTTGTCATTTGACGGTGTTGTTGTTGTCATTGTTGTTGCTGTCAATTTTGTTGCTGCTGTTGCTTTTTTTCCCCCCCTTTATGTACGGTCAATTTTGTTTTTTTCAGCTTTTTTTTATTTCTTATCCGAACGTGTGACTTTGTGATTTTCAGATTTGTTTGTGTTCGTTCATCGCTTATATCCGTTTTTGTTTGCGTTTTGCCGTAATTTCTCTTTCTTTTCACTTATGCTTTGTGAGTGGTAAGCGTTATTTGCACTTTTGCTGAAATTGTTTGCTAATGTGTCACAAGTGTGGCAACATTCAAATAGAAAAAAAAACCAAGCTTCCACTCATTTGATTCATTCGATATGATTTGGTTTTATTGAATTTATTTATTCTGTCATTTTGTCATATTTGTGTGCAATCTGGCTCTTGTTATTGAAGGTTCTATTAACTTGAAACAAGTGAATTTGGTTCGACTTGTAAAAAAGGAGGAAAGAAACAGAAAAACAAATATGAATTCATGAGAGATCAAATATTCTTTGCTTTGTGGTTGGATTGCAAATGTGCTTACTGAAGTACAATTTCAATAGCAATGATATTGAAAAATCAAAGCAAACCAAATTGAGATTGTCACATGACAAACATTTTAAACACACATTCTACTAAATGCACGTGTGTATCTCATATCTTTTACCAGAATACTAGGAATTGATTACGCAAAAGTACACAAAAAGAGTTTCAAACCAAATTTGGTTTGATTATAAAAGTGACTTTTGGTTGTTGCAAATATCTGTCACAGAATTTTGAGAAAATATTTGAGATTAAATGTTATGTATCTATTTTGGTGTGCCTTTACTTGATTCTCAGTTTGTTTTAGGCTAATTAAAGCATGAAGATCGAATATGTTTACACAACATCAGTTGATGCAATTATACTGTGCATTATCTTGAGTTCTTTTTTATAAAAAAAATTCAAGCAATATTTTTGATAAAAATTTTAATAAAAGCCAATAAAATAAACTCACAAGGTGTGAAATTAATGTCAAAAGGATACCGAAACCAATTTGATTATCAACATTGTAAATTGCATTACACAATTTTGCTTTAATTACAGCTTATTTCTTGTATTACATAATAAGTAAGCTAACAAAAATTTTTGATGGCTTGGGCGAATCATAAAGTCACGAAAATGAAAGCAGGCAACAGGCACTCAAAAACAACAACAATAACAATAGCAATAACAAGACCAACACATAAAACGAACAACTTTTTAAGTGTTGGCAACAAAATGAAGCATAGTCGTATACGCAAAGGCTATCAAAAATGACAAGACAACAACATAAAAAATAAAAAAAAAAAAAAACAGAAAAAAAAAACTTTCATTTTTTGAAGCAACGGAAATGACAAAGAATTAAAGCAAGGAGAAGTTCGGTTGATGAAGTGTAAGTGGCAACAGAGGCGGCACCTGTTTAGCACCTGCATGTTGTAATCTTGCGACCGTTGCTCGACTGCCGCCGAAACTGAGCCAAACTGAAATGAGTTGAAATTCTACAGCGTCAATTTTGGCAGCAACTGACGACGAACAACAAAAACAACATTTAAGAAGATGAGCACAACGGCGCCAACCACAGCAGCAGCAGAAAGAGCAACATGTTATTGTTGTTGCTGACTTCGTTGTTGTTGTTGTTGCATGATGATCGTGTGCACGTTTATGACAGCTCGTGTGAGAGTAAATTTGTGTGCTCATGTCATGCAACGAAAAAGGGAAAACGTAATAAAGAAATTTTTGTGTGCAGTAGAGAGATTATGCGACAACCTTGGCAATTGTTCACACGCAAGCACACTCTTTTGCTTCATAAAAAGGTCTTTCTCTCTCACACATACATATAGAAATATGAGCGCACGCATATGCGCGCTTGACTTTCTTCGGTCATAAAGACGCTGACTGCGTAAGCGACCTAAAGCGGTTTGTAACGAAGTAATTATGAAGACAAACAATGCGCAGTCGCCGCCAACGCCAACGCTGAAGACGACGACGCAACAGAAAGTTCGTACGTACGTTGGTTCGTTTCATGCGGAAGCTTATGTTGTTTCTTCTAAATGTTTTCTCTCTCACTCTCTCTCATTCTTGCGCATTTCTTTTTGAGCTTGACTTTGTGCGGGCATGTTCGATGATGCTCTTGGCTTTAAGTTCGATACAACAGCGACAGCAACAACGCCAACAGAAACAACAACAATAAAGAAGACAAGTTCGCTCCCTACAGAGGTTGGCAGCCGCAGCAGCAGCAGCAGCACAACACAAAAGCAATAACGACGTCTGCCGTATTATCATTCTTCTCAGTAGAGTGTCTATGTACGTGTGTGTTTGTTTGTGTATGGGTTTTACATAATTTCATGTCATTTGCGAGCGTTTGCTGGAAACTCTTTAAAAACAGCCTGACACCGTCGAAAAATTATCAAACCGCAGCTTGTTCCATTCGAATGAACACACAGTGATTTCGGTGGTGTTATTCGTTGTTGAAGAAGTTTTTTTTAATTATTATTTATACAAAATAGTCATTTGTCAAAGAATCAAAGCATAAAAATGAAATTCTTTGTAGTAGCTGCTTGTGTCCTTTTGTTGGCAACCGGCAACATGGCCGATCCTGTGCCCGCTGCTGCCGGCGCTGCCGTCAATGAACAGCCAACGGCATTCGCTAAATGCTTGGAAGCTGATTCGATCTCGTGTCTACAACTAACGGTACGGATTAAACAACAACAAAAAAAATCATCAGCAACAACACAGCAACAAAAACACAAAAAGGATTAATTGAAGTGAAAGTGTCAAAGAAAGCGAAATATGAACAATCAACCAAAAAAAAAAAAAATGAATAATTGAATTGACTAAACAATTAAATCATTGAAAGTGAAAACTAAAATTATGAAAAAAAAAAAAAAAAAATCATATTTAGTTCAAATAGAGCAATGCAATGAAAGTGATTCACATTATATCATACAAAGGACCTTAAAGTGAAAGTGTGAAAAATTGCTGAGCATAAATAGAAGAGTCAAAATGATGATGAAATACTTTCGCCACTTGCATAACATTAAAGAATGTAATAAGGCACTTGAATATGATTTGCTTTGCAAAATACAAAAAAATATTTCCCAATTATTCAAATTATTATTATCAAATATTTGAGAATAACGCACACAAATGCTTTTGCACAAGACGTTCACTTCAATCAATCCAAACAAACACAAATAATGCCAAAAAGATACACAAATTAAAATCAAAATTAAATTGAATTACATTTTCATTCAACATGTTCCTTAAACTAACGCATCTTTGTTCTCTTTCTCTCCCTCTCTCTAACTCTCTCCGCAACATGGCACTCACGCCCACTCGCTTACTTGTCTATTCGCAAAATAGCTCTTCCGCAAGGCCAAGTCAATCTTCGATAATCCACAAATCGAACTTTTCGGTGGCGTTTCACTGATCAAGGCCAATGAAGGACGTCAGGGCAAATCGTTGGACAACGCCATTGCCGTCGAAGCCGCACCCTCCGTTGAGGCACGCACCACCGAAATGGGCAACTATTTCGTTGAGAATGCCAAGAACTTCTTTGCCGAACGCTCATTGAACTTCAACTTTGCCAATGCCGCACGCTCGGTTGCTCGTGCCATACCCGATGACATCAAGGCTGATCTCCGTGAATTGGTCGTCGAGTCGCGTACACGCAAGAAGAAGCTCCTCAAGAAATTCTTGCCAATCCTTTTGGGCGTCGGTGCTAAAATCGCTGTCTTGGCTGTCGGTGCTATCTTCGGTCTGCTCTTCTTGGCCAAGAAGGCGCTCGTCATCTCTGTGATTGCCTTCTTCTTGGCCTTGGCTGCTGGTGCTTCAAGTGGTTTGAGCCGTTTGGGCGGTTCAGGCGGCGGCGGTGGTCTGCTCGGCGGTCTGGGCGGTCTCTTCGGTGGCAAGAACGCTGGCTCAAGCTCCAGCTCCGGCGGTGGCTGGTCATCAGGCGGTGGTGCATCCTCGGCTGGCTGGTCTTCAGGCGGTAGCGGTAGCTCCGGCTGGGATACACATGGCGCTTACAGCTCACCAGTTGCTCAAACCATTGCTTACTCTGGCTACAAGCAAGCTAGACGATAAGCGGCTACAAAACACTCTAGGGTAATATGACATTGTCATGTGTCCTTGTTATGGTCATTTACTTACAACTGTGGTGGTGATCACAAGGTTTGACAATTAATATTGACTTGATTGATTGAAAAAAACAACATTCTAACGATCAACAGAAACAAAATTTCAAAACGAACAACATTCTTAAACTACGTTTTAATTAATATTTATAAATTATTTATTTTAATTTATTTATTTATCATCAACGATAAAAGTAGAAAGCCAACAAACAAAACGAAACAAAAATTTATGTTATTATAGTGCCTGCAAAATGTCTTCCTAGAAAACGAAACACACACAACCTCACACACACACACAATAACACCTCAGCCTATACAAACATACAAATTGTCATACTTTGACACTTCTTCCTTCTTTCTGTGCTCTCTGTATATTTTTTTCCTATTATATTTTTGTTGTTTACAAAAGATTTAATTTATACAAAATATTGTTATGTATTTAATGTTCGAATTACGCTCTTAATGGCACACATATGTTTAGGTATTTATTAGTTTAATTACAGGCTCTAAATACTGCACATAGAAGGCCAAGCTCACACAAAATGCATGCAACTAGTCGCATTATGTCATATAAATTAAATCAACAACTATCGCTATAGCTCTCTCTCTATCTCTCTCTCTCTTACTTAACTTATTTTCTCTCTACACTTCAACTATCATTTATACTTCACTATGTCTTCTACTTTACTATTGCCATTACTATCTTTCATACTGTTTATTTTTTGTTGTTCTGTACACTTTAAGCTTTACCAACTACCTCTATTCTTAACTATAAAACTATGTTTCCTATTATTTCATACTCTACCGAGAAAAGAAAAACAAAAACATACAAAATCAAATGCTGAAAAAAAATCAAAGAATCAAATAATAACTTATTAAAAAAAAAAACATATCGACCACATTTTTTTTCATTTTCATAAATTTCAGTTCATTATTCTCATATAATATTTTTTCCTTTCAACTCACTTTCTTTTTTTTAACATCGCTCCGCTCAATTTTTCAGCTCATTTCCGTTAATGTTCATTAAATATAATATTTTTCACACATACATATTGTACACATTGCTTTTTCAACATTTCCATCTTCTTTTTCTTCTTCTTGTCACTTTGAAGCTTTTTCGTCTTCGTTACTTGTTACATGCTCAACATTTTCAGCACACTTCATTGAGCAGACAATATTTTTAAAACATTTGCACGACATTAATTGACACGGCAAAAAAAGCAAAAATGTCTCTGGAAAAAAAGGCACATTACTCATACGCCTCGTTTAACTTATCATAAGCATGGTGCTTGACTAAATGTTAATGAGTCTCATTATTTGCATAATTTGCAATAAGTAAAATCATGCATACAAATCAGACATAATTTGCGAAAAAAAAAAACAAAAAAAGTACATGACAGTTGCGCATTGAATTCACAAAAGAAAACATTTCCAACTCCCACGTAAAAGTGAAAAACAAAAACTAGCAAAAAAAACTTTTCTTGCTTTGCTTAACTTTATTTCATAAACTTTCATTTATGCATCTTTATTTTTATGCTACAACAATTACCGAAAGATAACAGCATAATTTGTCATTTAACTAAACAAAAATCAAAACCACAGAAACTTCCACTTTTCTTAAAATTTCACCCACTTTTGTTTCCAAGCAAATTTCTTTTTTTTCCACTTAAAGTTTTGTGTGTTTTGTTTATTTTCGCCTTCGACAAAAATACAGATACTTTTTTTGTGTATAAGTAATAAAAAAATATGCTAAAAATTAAAAATAAAAAAAATTGTGCTTTTTGTTGTTGTTAAATATCTAACAACAGCAACAACGTTCAATAACTAGTTCAGCCAACAACGGTTTCTTCAAGTCTATAGACTGAAGTGAAAAACTGCTAAATACAAATAATTTTATGGCAGTCACTTTTTTCAAAAATCTTTTTTTCTTTCTTTTTTTATATCTTTTTGTTCGTCAATAGCTCAAACGTTTGCTGTAAAAGTATCTTAATGTGCGTCGTTGTTGACGTCTATTGACAGCGACCGAAAAGACATTAACACGTTTTGTTTGACTGTGAGTTGTTGCTGTGTTGCTGTTGTTGTTGTGCTGCTGCAAATGCTGCTATTATGTTGCTGATGAATTATTCGTCGTTGCTACTTGACTCTTTTGCAAATGCCAAGTTGAACTCAGACAAAAAAAAACAATATACAATAGAAAAAACTTTAACTTAAACGAAAAAGCATCTCAAACACATTCGCATACTCATTGAAGAAAGTTGTTCGAACTTTGCCTCCGTTTATGCGCCTTATGCCACTGTAAATGCTTCTGACTGACTTGATTTTCTCCTCCGGGGTAATTGCATTTTAATAACGTTATGATGGGCCTAAGTGTGCGTAAGTCAAACGTTAGCCAAGTGACAAACAACACTCACACACTCACATATATGTAAATAAGTACAGAAATAAATTTTAAAGAAAAAAAATTGTTGCCGTTGCATATTGAGTTATGAGTGAGGCGCATGCGCATTTGACTCGCATATAAAAGAAACACTTAATCGAACCCAGTCCACGAACAACACTCAAAGCAACGCATAGCGTCACTTGATGTCGCCGTTGTGCTTTACTTATGAGTATGACCTAGTTACTTGCCTAACTGCTGGCCTAACTGTCTGACTTGCAAAGTGCCAAAGAAAAAGAGAGAGAGAGAGAGAGAGAAAAGCAAGAAGAAGAGATATAAAAATAAAAACAAAAATAACGTTACACACATGCAGAACCGACAGACTCATACAGAGACTCATTCAGATACATACAGCATCCAACTCGAGCATTAAGCTTCTTGGCTACGTGTGCCGTTGACTTTTGTTGTATCTTTTTTTTTTTTTGTATTAATATGGTTTTTTGTTATTATTATTGTATTTGTTGTTATTGTTGTCGACTTTCTTTGCCGTCTACTGCGCGACTTTAAGCGATTTCAACAATTAACAAAAGCCAAAGCCATCGTTGTCGCTGCCTCTGCCTCTGCCGCTACTTTTGCTCTCGAACATTTTTCCACTCATTTTGACTTCACAATTTTGTTTGTATAAAATATTTATATATATTTTTTTTACATATTATATTTGTGTACCAACATTAAATGCTTTTGTTGTTCGATTTATTTAGCATCAATTTTTGTTATTTTTTTTGGAAGTGAAATTTATCGTAAGCCGTCTTCATTTGAAGGTGTGACAATTGAGTAAAATTTGCTGCTACTTTAAGTTCAATTGAATCAACAAATGTCATTGTCATCGACCTAAAGATATGATTTTTTTTTTCTTGCTTTTAATTACATGGTCTTGAAAGCGAAAGTTATTCGGAAAAATCTGTAAATAAGCTTAAAGGGCATTAACATTGACTATGTGGGTGAACCATAACAAACATAAATTTTCGCACTTGACTTATGAATTATTCATAAATTTCTTGGAATGCAATAGCATATTTGCACATTTCTTGTGGAAAAGATTTTAGCTAAGCTATTCAACCATATGTGTGTAGGGTATGTAAGCTTTATGGGCGCAAGCTGTATTAAAGCCTAACTCAATGATAACTTTTACGCTCCAACTTTTATACTTTAAAATCTCATTTAAACGTTACATTTATTTTTCTGTTAGGCCTAAAAATATTTTATAAAATATTTCCAACTGAGATACTTTTGGCTTTTAGCTTTTTAAGTCAAATACAATTTCCGGTTTAAAAAGAAAGTGTACAAGACTTTCTTAAACATGATTTAATACTTGGGGAATTTGTTTCAACTCCCAAGCAAGCCTAAAAGTATGTCATAAAAAAAAGTTTATAAAATTCACAAGGTGTCTCACAGTGAGATTTTTCACACGTGCTTGAAGTGCGCTTCAAGAAAATTTTTAAACATTTTCTTATGATTTTTGTATACAAAATACTTTAAAGATTTTGTTTTGCTTTAAAATTAAATATTTTATAAAATTGAAACAACTTTAAATAAGTTCGACTCACATATTTAAAATAAAGAAAAAATGGCATGCAAGTAGTAAAAAAAATCGCACAAGCACGTTGATGAATTTATGAGTAAAAATTTTACATTCAATTAATATTTTTAATAATAAAAAAAATCACAAGCGATTTCCTGAGCATGTCAGTCAATTAAATGTAGATGAAATGCCTTTAATGTTATTATTGCCCAATAATTCCATCGACTGCAAACACAAGCCGACCGAAAGTCAGCGATAGCTTCACTTGAATTTCATTCATACATTTTTCAATGGTAGCATTTCGTTGTTGCTACCATGAGGAGCGAAGCAAAGTTTTACAATATTTTCGCTTCACAACTGACGGCGCAACCAACTTGCCACTGCAGTTGAATGGCGTTGTGTTTAGTAAAGTCAAGTCAATTCAAACTCGACTCAACTCAACTCTATTCAGCGCAATTGAAGTTTGGAGTCTTTTGTGATATTTAACACTTTCCACCATATTTTCATTTCGTTTCGTTTGCGTTACTTGTTTTACTGTTGTTGCTGCACTGATTGCACTGCATTGGGTGGGGGCAATGGAACTTTACGGATTTGGTTGTAATGCACGTTTCTGTAGCAAATTGTTGTTGATGATTTTTTAACTTGGCTAATGCGGTGTGCATAAGCCAAATATGTTTCATAGCTTTGATGATGGCAGAACAGGCGACGGTGGCTGCTTAGTTAATACTCTCTGACATGTGTGGCAAATGCAATCTATGAATGTTTCTTTGTGTTTGTTTGTAGCTTGTTTTCCATGAACTTCATTCAATTGCGGGAAATGTGTGAAAGTGTTGATTGTATTTTTATTTGATTTTTTTTATTTTTAATTTTTTTATTAAAAATTTATGGTGAAATTCATTTAAAGGAAAATATATGTAAAAAACATAAACATGTTTTAATGCTGTTGAAATTGCTTTAAATTTATTTCTTATGAAAATGTATTACTTGCATGACAAGTGTTGAATTCAGCATGTAATTGTGAAATTTTATGAACTCGCCCAATTTCAATAAACTCTCATTAAGTACAAAACACTTAACATAACTGTATTCACTCAACATGTATCAATTCTTTAATTCTCATGATAATTGGAAATGTGTGAAAACTTCAAGTGACTTTGCTAAAAGCTTTAAATATATTTATTTCAATGGTTTCTATTACAAGTGCTACAAGTGCTTGTCGGAATAGCCTACAACTGCCGTCATCATTAAAAACATCATCATCATCGTCGGCATTAACACGCTACAAGGCTGTTGTCGTTGTAAAGACGTTAATGATGACAAACTTAAGAGTAAAAGTGACATTCAAAACAATGACAGCGCATCGTCATTTCACACAGACACACATACATATAGCACCATTCGATACCAATCAAGATGTGTGAAAGTTGCCAAGTTGAAGTATTTGTCATTTTATAAAACGGCATGTTTCTGTCTTCAAGCATCTTGTCG
Organism: Phortica okadai; assembly: GCA_034638295.1. NCBI lineage: Eukaryota > Metazoa > Arthropoda > Insecta > Diptera > Drosophilidae > Phortica > Phortica okadai. The sequence goes on from CM067849.1 coordinate 15,776,906, forward strand.
GCTTGACGTTCACGGTGACGATGACGGTGACGGTGACGCTGATGATGAGCGATGAGCGTTGAGTGTGACATGCCATGGCACTAAAATTAAGCACACTAACTGAGAAATTCTTCAAACTAATTGCCACAAAATCTAAATAGAAGCAATTAAGCAAGAAAACCTGCCACTGACAACAATTGCCATGTTGTATGTCATTTGTGTTCGTTGACAATTTAAATCAAGTTTTTGCTTCAATCAAAAGTAAAATCTAAATTTTGGTAAATTTCATATTTGCTTTCAAAGACATTTTCTTACATAGTTTATTTATATTTGACAAAACAAAATACATAAAAAATAAAGTGAAAAAGAAAACAAAAAATTTAAAAGAGAAGAAATTGAAAACGAAAGCGAAACCCTTTCCCTTTCAACTAAAGAGTTCGACCTAATTGCCTGCGCAGCTGTGCTTTTACCACTGATTCGCTTACATGCCTGCCTTGCCTTGCCTTGCCTACCTACCTGTCTGTCTGGTTAATTTTCTACTCAGCATGCTCGTTTTTCCTTTCTTTTCCATTCATTCATTTCATTTCACTTCTTTGCAGCTTCTTTTTCTTTTGTTCAACCGTTTTCGGTTACACAATCAAAAAAAAAAAAAAAAAACAAAATAATAATATAATAATAGTAATAAAAAAAAAACCTAATCAGTCTCTCCAATCGCAGATACTCTTTCAACTCATTCAGTCAGTTACTCATTGACTCTGAGTTGATCATCGTCGGCATTGCGCTTTGATAGCTTTGGTGGGCGTTTCTGGCCTCATTAGTGTCATGTTAAAACTCTTGTAAGCATAAAGTCAGTTAGAAACTATGGAGTTGTCACGCCTATTGGTTGCCTTCTGGTGTGTCTTATGGTTCTTTGGTTGTTTTGTGTCATCACCGTAAAAAAAAACTCTCACTTTTATGATTATTTCTATCTACAAGTTCATGTCTGGCTTTAATTTCACTCAGCATTTGATGTTTCGACTTTCGACAATAATTCTTCTTTGCTTTACTAAATTGGCAAATTTTTTATTAATATTTTTTTTTTTGTTTGTATTTCTCTCTTTATGCCATTGAGTGGCATTTTATGTGCCACTTGCGGCTTGCTTCGTATTATTTTCTGTTTGCTTTAATGAGACGCAGAGTTGTAAAATTTCATTCATTTGAAATTAGAAAACAAACGAAACCAACATCAAATCTTTAATCAAACAAACAACATGCACACGCCTCAAAATGTTAATTGTTAATTTTCAACCTCAAAAAGCATTAATAAAATTCCAAACGTTCATTTCATTCAAGACCATTTCACTTTTGTCGACGCATATCAAAAATTCAAATATACGAAATGAGATGTTTGAATGAAGACATGCCACAGTCGTCATTGCTGAGACTTTCATACTCTTCAAGTAGAATTTTAAAATTGCTTCAGTCTTTTATATGTGTTGATAGGTCGAAGACATAATAACTTCATTAATATTTCAAAAATTGGAAATCGGAATTCATAAATTTTTATTCAAATGTGATGAGAGATCAAATATTTTAATTGATCAATTTCTCATGATCAAGTGTTCTATTATAAGGACTCTAACTCTAACTAACAAAAATGAGTTTTTAATAGAATTGCAGTCATCCATGAAGTATTAAGATGTTGTCTTGACCAAAATACTTTTATAGCTTTAAGTATTACAAACTGAAAACCAAAAATATCACTTTCTCACTATGCTCACATAAAATATCTCCAATATGCCCTTTGATCATTACAATCTTCACCACAAGCTTGCAATGTAAAAATGAACCGATATCAATTAATTAAATCAAGTCACTTCCTCTTGTCGTTCTATTTCGGTAATTTCTTGGCTCTGATGTTGCTATGGATAAAGTTGCCGAGCTGTGACCAAGCCCATTACCGATATCCATGTCCAAATGAGTCGACATAACATTTTGTTAAAAGTAATTAATTTTAATCAAATTTTTTGTCGCCTCTCATTCGAATCGATGTGTGTATGTCAATGGCTTTCGTTTGTCCACTTGCGGTCAAAGTCCGCTGACTTGGCTTTTTAGATAAAAATCAATCTTGTCTGAGCGTATTTCAAACAAGTTTTCAATTTCGCTGCTGTTGTTGCTGTTGCTCTTGCTGATGCTGCATTTTGTGCTTTTTCAATTTGAATTTCTTTCAACTGGCGTGGTATTTTTTTGTATGATTTTACAACGCGCATTAAATGTTCAATGGCCGACAACATTTCTAAGACTGAGTTGTCGACAACAGTGACGACGACGACGACGTTGATGTTGTTGGAGATAATGATGAAGTCGTTCATGATCATGCTGATATGAGAGTAAGTCTAGGCATGGCATTGGAAGGGACGCGGCAATCGCTACGTTGCCAAGTGAAGAAGAAAGTGTTTCAATTTCGTTTTATTTTACTTTATTTTTATTTATTTTCTTATAATATCTTTTTCTTCATCAAGCCAACATGAGTGACTGTATGTCGGCTTGGCTTTTGCATTTTGTTGTTGTATCTTTAATGTTGGCCGTATCCGTTTTTGAACCAATTTAATGCCTTCTGATAAAGAAAACACACCACAATGTATCCCCACAAAACGCACACATACAGACGCTTATATGTTATGCCACAAACGGACAGATGCTGTGTATATATGTGTGTGTGTGTTTGCGTATGTAGGTTGAACCGAGTAACATGAATTAATTTTTGGTTTTTTTTTCTTTCATACAAGACTGTTGGTAATCACAAATCGAGCAGGTAAATGTTTTCGGTTACAGTAAAAAAAAAAAAAAGTCAGAAGAAGCAAAAGATAAAGATGCAGTAGAAGAAGAAAAAGCAGAGTGAGCTAAAGCTGTGGAAGACCTGTGGACTGATGGCATCGTCGATACAGTTGAAGATGGTGGCGGCAGTAGAAAATATATCGAAGAGATAAAAATAAAATTTCACTTTCTCGATGGTTTACAGTTACTTATAAATATGGAAGCAGCGCCTTTTTGTAAAGCATACACACACACACACACACACACATACACATACGCATTTGGCATGGCATATGTGAGCTTGTTTTAGATGCTTCATTATACCCTGTACACACACTGTGTATCAGGGTATATTAAGTTTGTTTGAGACGGTTTGTATGTAACGCATAGAAGGAGGGGAGGGGGACCCTATAAAGTATATATATTCTTGATCAGGATGACAAGACGAATTGATATAGCCCTGTCTGTCCGTCCGTCCGTCCGTCCGACCGACCGTCCTCACCAATGGTTCTCGAAAACTATAAGAGCTAGAGACTTGAAATTTGGTGGATAGACTCGTGAGGTCAAACGCTAGATCAAGTTTGAAGGATTTTTTGCCACGCCCACTCCTTCCCGCCCATCGAACACCTCCCATTTTTTCAAAAGGCTGTAGCTCGAAAACCTGATGAGTTAGAAACATGAAAATGAGTATGTAGACTCAGTATGTATAGCTCTACAAAACTGCATACCACATTTTTTTCCCCTCCCCTTCGTGACCCCTCAAAAAGTTGTTTTCTTAAAATTGCTGTATCTCCTAAACTATAATAGATACAATGCTGAAATTTTGTATGCAAACTCAGTAAACATACCTTTTTAAAACTGCATACCACAAACTTTCATTTTTAACGCTGTGTGACAACGCAAAGACAAACAAGTTGAAATTTGGCATAAATTGCGCTTTGAACACTGCTTTATCCTATTTGTTCAAAAACCGTACTTAACACTGCGAAAACTATTAAAGCTAGAGACTTGAAATTTGGAAGATAGTCTCGTGTGGTCGAACACTAAATGAAGTTTGAAGGAATTTTTGCCACGCCCATTCCTTCCCGCCCATCGAGCACAACAAAAGGTCATTTTTTTTCTTAAAATTGCTGTATCTCCTAAAGTATAAAGAATACAATGCTGAAATTTTGTATGCAAACTCAGATAACATACCTTTTTAAAACTGCATACAACAAACTACCACTTTCCCCGCAAAGACCAACACACTAAAATTTTGCAGCAATGCTTTGTAACAAAATCCGTACTAAAGCGCCATCTAATGGCAACATTGCACTGTGAGCCCTGCCTCACTATTAGCAAATACACAAACCATATCGTGGTACACTGCTTTTGCTGTCGGCGAATGTTTAACGTGTTATCAACATAGGTGTGTGTACAGGGTATTATATAGTTGAGAATACTCAACTATACCGCCCTTACTGGTTTTTTGTTGTTGTGTTACGATTCAAATGAGTTTTTAGCCTGCGGTCAGTTGTTGTTTTTTTTTTATTTTGCTTTTGTTTGTTTGGAAAACAGATGGTCAAACGTATAAATCAAAGTCAATTTTAAGTTTTCACAGCACGCAAAATACCCTTTTGTTTGCGAGCATTTTATCGCCTTGCGCTTGGGTCTGAAATATGCCCGTTATCGATTAAACGTTTGTTTGGCGTTCGAAAACAAAAACACCAAAATAAATTATCTCAAACAAATACGAAGGAAAAACAAACTAAAATTGAATGGCACGTGAGCAAAACGCACAAGCAAACAAATAAATGGAGATAAAAAAAAGTCTATATTGTCTTAAAAGGCGCCAACAGAGCAGATCAAAACGCCTACAATAGACACGCACAATCAAAGCTCAAGTCAAAAAGTTAAGCCAAGTGCCACAAAAAAGAAATAAATAAATAAAAACAATAGAGAAGCAAAAACAACAAAATAATAAAAGAGAAAAAAACCTTTTAACGTTTCTTCGTTAGATTCAACATTAATGGCAGACAAACGGACGGACGAATGGACCGACGGTTGACACCTTGCGTGCCACCAAAGTTGCTGCTGCAGCCGCAAGAAGAATAGTTGTTTTTGAATTTTCACAGTGGGCGTATAATCTTCAGCTTCATCATCATCGTCATCATCCAAACATCGTACAAGTGAAGAAGATCGCTTTCATTGCAATTTCACTTCTGCTACAACTTGTGGCACGACACGTCTTTGCCTTCTTCATCAACATAATTTTCTTCGCCGCCGCTTTCTGTCAACAATTTTCAATGAATGTGTCGCCATCGTTGCTGTCTTTTCGTTGCTGTGCATTGAACTGTTACTGACTTCAAGTTTGCTGTTTTTTTCGTGCCAGCCTTTTATTCACGCTTCGACTTGTACGTCAATTGATTGTTGCGGTTGCGCGTGCCAAAACCACCACCTCAGCCACTCAGCCGCCATTGCATTGAACAATGACTCTTCTAGCCACACACACGTACGCAAAAAAACCAACGAGTTCGAATCATTTATTATAAAGATTTCATTTTCCAATTGTCATTTACCAAATTCTGCATTTTTTTGTTTTGCTGTGCTTATTTATTTGATTAATTGTCGCTCCAAAGGATAACTGTACAGTAAAATGCCAAGCTTGCCTGTTTCAAATTGCTTAATGGGTTCATGGCATGCATCGTAAGTAATTAACGTCAGGATAACATAAATTAATGTTGTAAATGTTTTGCCAATGCCTACAGCCAATTTTCTATTTATACTTAGCATGACTTGTTGCTTTCAGCAGTTCAAAAGTCATGGCAGATTCAACGAAAGTTTTATCAACGACAAAATAAACAAAGATATGAAAGCGCACAATCAGTGAATTTCATATTTTCTTTTCTTTTTTGCGGAAAAATTGTCTGCATACTAATTACGTTTAGTGGCATTCCAGCAAAAGGCCAATGAAACCAACAAACAAACAAATAAATAAATAAACGCCTAAAGTCGCAAGCAATGAACTCATAGCAAATGCGACGCCACTGCGTCTAATAAAAATGGCGCGAAGGCAACACAGAAAAAAAGCAATAATAAACAAAAAAAAGCCAGTGTTTTATACTTTGACGCTTGTCTGCTTTGGCTCAAGTGATTGTTTTTTGTTGTTTTGACCAAGTCAAGCATTGCGTTTTGGTTCATATTTGCAGTGCAACTTCAGTGAGGCAACCAAGCATATTTTGTGCATGTGTGTGTGTGTGTGTATGTGCGGTAAGTACGTAAGACTGATTTTGTGCAGTTTTCACACGGTCGCAACTTTCACTGAAGTTAAAGTTAAGTGAAGTTTGCAAAAAAAAATAAACGAAATAATGAAAAAATTAAATGTTGTTTTTGCAAGCAAGAGCTTTGCTGACCAACACATCATTATCATCAACATTATACTTATTTCATCATCGTTATCATCATCATCATAATATGGTGCAGTCTAACGTTCATTGACACTCAACTTGAAACTTACGAATAATAAAAAAGATTGTTTTTGTGTATATTTTGACAACAACATACTATGAAATAATTGTCAAAAATAAAGAAAAAAATTTTCGTTTAACACAAAGTGATAGCAACATCAACTGTTGCTATTACTTAACAGATCTTCGACCATGAATGGCTCTGGTTTTCAATTTTCTACCACGAGGGTCATCAATGTCGAGGAAAGTCGCAAAGATACGCCCATTAATCGGCGCGCTCTACTCTCGTGGGTCAATGAAACGCTCCAGACCGATTTTACGCGTGTCGATGAACTCTGCACAGGCGCCGCGTATTGTCAACTCTGGGATATCATCATGCCTGGCACATTGAACATAACGGACATCAAATTTGTAACAAATACGGAAGCGGATTTTCTGTATAATTTCTCCGTATTACAAATGGCATTTCGCAAGAATGGCGTTGCCAAAGAAGTGCCCGTGGAACGTCTTGTGAAAGGTTACTACATGGACAATTTAGAGTTTCTCAATTGGTTCAAGAACTTTTACGATGTGAATAACAAGGGCGGCGTCTATCATGGCGTATCAATACGTAAGGGCGTCAGTAGTTTTGTGCAAGAGACACTGCGACCGTACTCACTCTTTGCGCAGGACTTTGATGATATACCGTCATGTGTCTTTTCCTTGCATCATTAACGAGAGCACAGCTTAAATTCAATGGCCGATAAATTCGTTTTATATTTGAAATTCCAAAGTGTATCAAAATAAAATGTTGAATTGAGCAAAAAAAAAAAAAAACAGAAACAGTTCTACTTTTCCACACAATAACAATTGTTGTAATAAGTATTGTAGATTCTATGAAATCGAAAGAAGCTTTCATTTGGCTTTGCTCTGCTGCCGCTGACAACGATAGTGGCAAAAATATAAAACCGGAAATGCCGTTTTAATTGTTGACTTCATTGAGCGTTTAATTTTAGTGCACATACGCTTGAACAAGCAGCCCGAGAGGCATGGACTGACTGACTGAGTGAGTGAGTGAGTGACTGCGGACGAGCGAGCGAGCGACTAAGACAGCAAATGAACAAAATCAACCGACAGACCGATTTATTCCTTTTAAATGTTTTGACCGAAATACCAATGAAAGCAAAAGAAGAAAGTTTCCATACAACATTTTATTTGCTTTTTCATGTTGATTTTTTTGTTGTTTTTGTTTTTTTTTTTTTTTTGCCTCTTTTTAGTTTTAAAGCGTGTACGCATATTTTGATTTCATTGCGAACCGGTCTGTTATGCGCCTTTTTAATTAACTTAATTAAATTAACAGTTTTTGTGTATTTTTTATTTTTTTTTAAGTTTAGTTTATTTATTTATGTTTTTTCAAGCTTTCGTTGTTATCGCCTACATTGCATTGACGATATAAAACAAGAATATATGTATATAAGTAGGAAAAAAAGTACTAAATTTCACTTTAATCATATGCCGCTCAATGAGAGTCAAAGTAGAAGTAAAACTATTCGAAAGTCAAATGATCATCAATGATTACGGAACGTACACAAAATGCAGTAAATCACTATCGAAATTATTTATTGAACGAGGGCAACACCAATACACACACACACACACACACACACAGAGGCCAGAGTAGATACAAAGGCAACGCCCAGTGTCCAAAGCGTTGGCCCTTCATGGCCGCAAGCGCAAAAACTTCGTACGCTGAGAAAGTCTGCAGATGCTGACAAAGCGGAAGCTGCAATGCTTAACAAATTGCGTTGTCCTACAAAAGCGCGATATAAAAGCACGTGTTTAGTGCTACCGATGGACGGTTGGACAGCCAGATGGACAGAGAGACAGACGAGCGCAATGCACAGACGTAAAGGCATTTGGGCAGTGGCCAATAAAAGAAAAACCTGCACAGCTTTGACCATAAAAATGGCAATTTCAATATTGTTGTGTGCGTGCAATTGTGTATATGTATGTAGTTTATATATATGTATGTGTGTGTATGCGTGATCGAGAAAGAAACCCTTTCTCTTTCGAAAGAAAGTGGTCCGTGCAGTTTTATTGTGCATTTTTTTTCCTCTTCCATGAATTTTGTTACTTTTTTCTTAGTTTATTCTTCTTTTTTTTTTTATTTCATCAAGTGTGTATTGCGTGTGAAGTAAAATATAAAATTAATTTTACACGCAAAATTTCAACAAACCACAAAAATATTTAAAAAACAAAAAGTAAATTTTTAACGCATTTTTAATGCGAAAATTTAACGACTTTTTACAACTGACGAACATAAAATAAGATTACGCAATTTGCTATGCTCTTGGCCATGGTCTCGGCGGTTACCGTTATTGTTGTCTTTTACACATTTCATCTTTTATAATCGTCATAATTTATTTGCATACATGCGCCGTGTTGTTTTAATTATTTAATATTTAATTTGTTAAACATTTCAATTACACTTTTTCATCATCGCTTCGCTTACGCTTATTTGTTTAACACATGCAAAATTACATAAACATCGTATTGATAAGGAAAAAAGAAAATAAACAACTTGAACAAAGTCATGTGCAACCGTTCGAAAATAATTGACAACCTCAAAGTGACATGGCTGCGGCTGGCGATGCCTTCCTCACACGTTTTATGAACTTTTGTGTTTTTTGTTTGTCTTAGTAACATATTAGATAATTTTTATATATAAGTTGCGTTGTATCTGATTTGGTTAACGCTTAGTTTTTAAAAACGATTTTATTAATAAAAAAAATATGTGAAAAAAAGAAAAAACTAATCATTATCAATGGAAAAAACGAAGGCAAACGAAAACAGGCCAGAGTCTTCGAAAGTGAAAGTTCTTCGTGTTCATAGTTCGTTGCTTATCGCAGGAAAGATTGATGATGCTCATAACAACGATAATAACGTTGATGATGATGATGATCTTGTTGCTGACGCTGGGTGGTTTGTCTCAACTTGACTCGGCCTGGCATAGCGTGTGTTGTTGTATTTATATGTTTGTTGTTTCCGCTACGATTGTTGCATAAGCCAAGAAGTCATGTTGTTTATTTGAATATTTTTGTGTTGATTAAAATAGGGTCAAGTTTATTGAAGTATCTTGAAGTTAGCATAACATTGAATATGCATAAAGATTATAAAACATAGAAAACAGATTTTTAACTTTTCTTTTCCCACGTTAGCGCTTAAAAGAAAATTTATAGTTTGTATATGAGGTACTCTTTTTAAATTAGATGCAGCACAATTACAATTGTGTGTCAAAACAAAACAGCGGAAGCTTCTATTTCAGTACAATATAGAGCACACACACATACATACACAAAGAGTGACAATAGCATTCAATTATGTGCTGTGTCCAAACGAAAGATTCAAACAACAAACTTGTCTTATACGCCCAACAAAAGACATGACTATTTTATAAAATTCAAATTAAGCTATCAAATGACATATTATATTTCACAAAAAGATGGTTTTCAATGGCAAGCACACATACACTCACACACACACACTTGCATTTTTTGTTTAACTTCTTTGATTGCTTCTTTTGTGTTGCATGCACAAGCTCATCATGATGAACATCATTGCTGTCGTCGACGTCGCCGTCGTCATCACCAACATTATCATCAACATTATTATCATCATCTTCTGTAATGTCATAAACAACAACAACTCAAGAAAAGCAGCTCAAGTGCCATAAAGTGACAGACTTAAGTGAAGTTAAATCAAAGAGCATTCGGGTCTGAGGGGAAAGATAAGCGCACACAAAAAAAGCAAAAAAAAAAAAAAAACACTATTTTAAAAAGGAAAATTAAAGATGAACTTTCTTTTTTTATACTTCTTTACACTATAATATTGTTGCTTTCGTACATGAACTTCATATTATTATATATTTTTTTTCTCCTTTACGAAAAGTGAATTGCCACCAAATTCTCTGTTGGCAAAAAAAAACTACAAAAAAAAGCCAAAAACATGCAATACGAAAACTAATTTATCTCAAGAATGCAACGCATAAATGATGCGCGCACTCACCTTGCCGGAGTGAAAGTGCACTTACTCATTTTGTCGTATGCGAATTAAAAAAAAAAAAATAACGACAGAAAATAAGAAGAAGAGTTAATTAAATGTCAAATTTATCAACATTCGACAGTCGTGACTGTAGGGTGCAAACGCAAAGGCACACGCATACGCATTGCGTGCTTGAGTGTGCAAATTTTCTGCAAAAGCATGCGAACGTGTTGCAGTGCCACGCAGTGCGGCAACTTGAGATCAAACAAGAAGCAGCTTCAACAATAACAACAACAGTGCATCTTGCCCCAATGTATTGCACTCTTGTTGGCGTATAAATGAAATTCGCTTTCACTTTGGACAAGCCAAACTCAACACACACACACACACACACAAACTTGCTTATACACGCACACAGTTGTCTTGACGTTGCTCTGGTAACACAAGACTTTTTCGCAGCTTCACAGCGTGTGTTGTGATGCATTCATATTACAACAGCAACAGCCAAAACCAACAATAACAATGTCTGCAATAAAAATGATCATGTATAATATGAAATTAAAATTAAAAGTCAAAAGCGAAAATTCATAAGTGAAAGAAGAATAAAGTCGTCGCTCATTAAAATCAAACTTGCAGCACAATTATTATTTATTATTGTATTATATATACATTTTTACATATATTTTTGTATTTTTGCGTATTTTTTTATACATGCTTGAATAAAATTGTCTTCAGTAACGTTGCTTGGCAAAGTAACTGAACATATTTCTTAAGCAAAAACTTTCGGTCTTCTTTACTTTTGTTGACTTTGAAATGCATGAAAAACGCATAGTTAAATATGTATGTATATGCATGCATCTGTACCACAAATGCTTTTTATTTCATTTTCCTCTGCTTATTAGACGAATCATGGAAATTCAAAGAAAATCTCATTTGCTTTTAGCTTTGATTCAAGTCTTTTAGCAAATTTTAATTAACTTTTCTTCGAATTGCAAACTCAACTTTGTTTGTTTTGGTGTTTTTGTAACCTTTGTGGATTTTACAGCATTGTCATCATCAAGCATTGTGAATATTGCTATCTTCATGTGTATTTTTCGTAAAAATTGCTTTGCAAGAACAATAAGGTTCATTCATGTTTATGTCGCTCACTAGTTTACATATTTTTTTGTTTGCTTTTTGCAAATGCAAAATCTTGTTTGGCTAAGCTGCTTATGAGCCTGCTATTGTTGTTGTTGTTATTGTAAAGGCTTTATTGGATTGTATTTTAAGCCTTTTCAAATAGCAAATGGCCAAAATTGATAGACTTGGCTTTCAAGCCAGTTTGTGGCTTTGAAAAAGTGCAACTCGATTCGGTCGACAAGCCGTCTGTCTGACTGCGCCACGTCTGGTCACTTGAGCCTCCGTCTGTCTGTCAGTCAGTCAATCAGTCTCTCTGGCTTTGTGTGCTTCATCGTTAGTTACTTATACTGCTGTCACTACTGGCTTATAGTTGTTGTTGTTGTTATTGTTGCTACGGTTACCGTTTGAAATGTCAATGACAGCATAAGTTATGCATATCCTGTACGAGGTCATTTGCACAGTTTTCTTACGTGTATCATTTTATATGCTTTCCTTTTTGTTGAATTTGATTTGTTTTCCTTTTTTAAAGCTTTTTCTCGCTTTCATTAAAGCGAATATCGTTTTTTTTTGTGTTTTCTTTTGCTCAACGTTGCTTAGTTATTTGTAGTTTGTCAACAAGAGTTCGTTTTATTTTGTTTTTGTTTTCATTTGATATTTTTTGACTCTTATTTGCACACTTTTACTTCAAGTTACAAGCTACTGAATTTTGCACAAAGACTTTCAACACCTTTTTGCAATTTGCAATTGACAAATAGTCAATAATTCAACTGAATACATGACGGCACGATTGAAAGTTGACTAACAACAACACAACACAAAAAAAAAACATAAAAATAATATAAAATTGAATTGATGAAGTCAGTAAGCAAACAAATGCACATTGAGTACTATTGGGAATTCTCGTATTTTCTATTATTAGTTATATACATAGATACATATATATATACCATTTTTTTTTAACCATACCCAAAATTATACAATTTTGTTTTGTTTTTGTTTATCTTTGGTTACAAATTTATGTAAATGATTTTGTTGCCGAGCAGGCAGCTTGTCTGAGCTGAAAAAACTCACACGTTTGTCGCATAATCAATACAAATTATTAGGCAAAATATCTTGAAGAAAAAGAAAAAAACCGCACAACTGTAAAAACATACTTGATAAGGCTGACAAAGAAGACAAAAATGCGTTGTAACTTTCCCTTTTTTTTTTCTTTGATTTCAAAAGAAAATTAAAACCTTACCTATTTTATACACTTGACTTGCCTCTATCGCTCTCTATCTTTTTACACAAACTGCCACAGACTATAACACTCTCGTCTTCACTACACAATATAAAGGAATAAGGTTATGTATCGTTTTATTATTTTATTATTCTTTTTAGTATTATGTGCAATGCTGTTAATGATTGCTGTGTGTTTTGATCTGTGTCACTTTCGGCTACATCTTCGATTTTTATTACAACTACAATAAAAATACAACAAAAAACTTACTTTTACTTTGAAATGCTTGTTTAAATAGTGAAAAGACAACATTAGCCATAAAATGTCCATGAAATGACATCAAATGAAATTAACAACTAACAACTAAAAATAGTTTAAAAATAGCAAAAACAAAACAGAGATTTAACAACAAAAAAGGCTTTCATCAATGGCATTTAACAATTGGCAATAAACATTTGATGACCGCAAGATTTGATTGCAATCAAATCGTAGCTCTAAAAATAAAATCAAATAAAATAAATGCAAACAAAAATTAAAAAACTATCACATGTTGAGCTCATGCAACGCTCAAAGGATGCTTGGAAAATAAATCTACAAGCCCATTTGCAAAGGAAAGTGCAAGCCCAAAGACTTTAGACTTCAATAGACGTAACACACATGTTCTCCAATGCATGACATAATGGACATGCACACACAGACAGACACTTGTACAGTTAACTTGGCTCTAGTAGTGCTTTTGTTTGTTGGTTGTTCACAACGTGTCAATGCTGACCAAAATGCGAAACTTAATCAAGACACGTTCCAATTTTACCACGATAAAGCAATCAAAATCAACGAACTGTTGCTGCATTGTGAGCGAAAAAGAGTCTATGTATGTATGTTGCAGCTGTGCTCGTGTTAAATGCAAATACTTTCGAATTCTTTACAAGCCTTGATGAACCGAAGTCTTTTTTTTTCTTTTTTTTTTGACTCTGCTTCAAAGCACACAATGATTGCAAAATAGACAAATATCGATTTTCTATGCTATGTGTGACATGAACTAAATTAGCATTGAAAACAAGCGCAAAATACAAGGATGCAAAGGCGCCAAAAACAACAATGGTGAATTTCATCATCACCACACATGGCAGCCAAAACAATTGGCTGCACTTTGTGTGTGGGAGATCACAAATTGGCCTATGCCGTTATAAATGCCGACTGCATTTTGGATGTGTAAGAAATGCAGTCGGAAAGACCGAAAAAAAATGTCCATACATATAAACAAGTAACCGGATGAAAGCCGAAAAGAAAAGCAAACAAAACAAAGCATTTCATTTTATTTTTTCAGACGCAATTGACCATAGCACAAAGCAGCGGTAGTGATGATGACAATTATGATGTTGTTCATGTTGATGATGATGAAGATGATGATGATGACGACCGCTGATCACAGACTTTAGTGCACAGAGCAAAACGTCAGGCCAAAACCCCTTTCGCTGCAGCATTTCTCTTGAGGCGTTGTCAGTGATGCAGTTTCTTTTGCAACATTTTGCCAAAAAAATACTTTCAATGCCGAAAAGTAAAAGAAACCAAAAACAAAACAGAAAAAGAAGCAGAAAAAATATGTTCAACAAGTAAAAGCACTGCACAAGATTATGTGAAAATGCTTTTACTTTGCTGCGCTCGTACACAGCGAGAAAATTTTATGACTAAGAAAAATAACAAAAAAAAAAAAAACAAAAGTGTAGAATAACAAATTGGGCCAAATAATTCACACACACACAAACACATGTTTGTTAATTGATAAATACTTGATGAGCACTTACAAAAAAAAAACACTTTGCTGGCCATAATATCTTTAATTACATATTTCGACGAGTCAGGTAGCGAATAGAAATTGTTTTTATTTTTTTTTAGGTTTTTTTTTTTTTTTACCATGTCGCACATATAACGACAAAGGCAAAGTCGTACGCAGCTGCGCTGCATGCCACTGAATGAATGCGTTTGACAATGTTACATGAACTTGCTGCGCTGCCAAAGTAAAATTTTGCTTTACTTGCTTGCCATGAATACAAAGCGAAAGCATTTTATGCGCCAGCAGCACACACACACACTCAAATACACAGACACAGACCAATACATGCTCGTGTTATGGAGATTAAGCAAAAAAACTAAAAAAAAAAAGCTTTAGCGCGCAGAAGTCAGCTTGTAGTTCTGCTGACTTGGCTACTGCAGCATAAGCAGCAACAACAACCACTACAACAATTACTACGAAAATTCCAGTAAGCAAACTAGCAACAACATTCAACAACATCCAACAACAACAACAATAACGACTAAAGCAAACGTGCGACGAGGTTAGCGCTGAGCGCGCTTCAAACGAAAGACTTAAGCGAGAAACTTGCTTGGTTGGTCGGGTCTGGTGTGACAGCAGCGACTACGACGCCGAAGACGAAGACGACAGCGGCAGTAAAAGAAAAGAAATGCTTTCGTTGGCAATGCTCTTGGCCTTCTCGTGGCTGTTGTTAGTATTGTTGTTGTTGTTACTTTGGCTTTTGGCTTATTTCTTTGCTGCCAACGTTGACTGTGCAGAAGAGTTAAAGAAGCAAAAGACGTTATTGTTGTTGTTTTTGCAGCAGCAACAGCAGCAGCGACGACGACGCTGTTAAAGAAGAAGAGCGCAGACGCTATATAAATTGTCGAGGCCATTGGAAAATTGTATCATTTCATCCTTACTCGTCAAAGCAACAGCAGCAACAAGACACAAGCGTTGTTGTGCACGGTGCGAACTGTTTGTCGAACAATCAAAAACAAAAAAAAAAACCAAAACAAAAAAATAAAATCACAAAAAACGAGATATAAAGTACAAACGAAAAAGAGAAAGTGCGTTCGTGTGTTAAGAAAACTCATTTAAGAGAGACAAATAAAATCAACCAAAAAAAAAAAAGTTTAACAAAGGACTTTAACAAAGTTTCACAAACAAAACAACAACAAATCAAAACCAAAAAAGTGTTCAAAATGTCAAACAAAAAAGTTATTTTCGGTGTCTTGTGTCTGGTGACGCTCTCCGCTGCATTGCCCGCCGAAGAGACGCGCGGTCATGCACGCAACGCTGTCGGCGGCGACAATGATATTGTGGATAGCATCTACAGTGATTGTTTGCGCAAGGATTCCGTCTCATGCGTCAAGTACAAGCTCTTCAACTTCGTCGATAAGGTGCTCGGCGCACGCGATCAATTCGCACTCACCGAGGGCGTTACCGTTGTACGTTCACCCGATGCACCGCCACAAGAGGTTGCACGCTCCATCTCTGGCGATGAATCATTCGAGTCATTGGCCTTGAATCGTATCTCTAGCTTCTTGAACTCGCACACCATCAAGGTTGAATTGAAGGGCGCCGATATTGTGCAAGCTGTTAGCTCAACTGGTCGTGCACTTGAAGATGCCTCCGAATCGCTCTTTGGCTCCAATGATGCTGAGGAAAGCCGTGGCAAGAAGAAGAAGGCCGCCAAAATTTTGGGCCCCATTCTGGCACTTGTCGCTCTGAAGGCCGCCGCACTGTTGCCCCTGCTGTTGGGCGCTATCGCTTTGATTGCTGGTAAGGCTCTGTTGATCGGTAAGATCGCGTTGGTGCTCTCCGCTGTTATTGGCTTGAAGAAATTGCTGTCACAAGAGAAGCATGTCACCTATGAAGTGGTCGCTCATCCACATCACAGTGCCAGCCATTCGGTTAGCCACGATTCATATGGCAGCGGCTATAGCGCTGATGCTGGCGCATCGGCCTCGTACGGCAGCTCCGGTCATGGTGGCTGGGGACGTTCAATCGATGCTCAGGATTTGGCTTATGGTGCCCAAAAGCCAACTGCTTAAGTTATTTCAAATGAGTAGAATGTGTAGTTGTTGACAGTAATGAGATCGACGATAATGATGTTGATGACAAATAACAACAACGTGACATTCAACACATCGTGCTCGTTGATAACAACAACAATAATCACAATAATAATAACAACAACAACCGTAACTACAATCAGGACATCAGCGACAACATGAAAAATAAGGACATATTAAAAGAAAAACCAACAACGACTTAAACAACAACAACAACAAGCATCAAAAGCCGCCAGTGGGCGATGATGCAACAGACTCTTGAAAATAATTATTTATGCTTCTTTTTATTTTTTAATTTATTTATTAATTAATTTACTTAATTTATTTTATCTTTGCTAAAAAAAAAACAACATAAAAAAAAATACGAAAAATCACAAAAAAAATCAACGAGACATTACCACATCGAACGTTTACCGTTAGCCCCCCCCCAAATGGCATAACAACAAAATCAGCAAAGCAAAGACAGGCCAAGAAAACCGTTTGTAATCTTGTAAATGATGTCTGTGTGTGTGCGTGCATTTATATTATGCAATTTACATTTATATAACTGCTAAATGATTAATTTATTATTTTATTTTGTAATTTCTTCTTTAGGATTACGAAAGCAAAACGAACAAATTTCTTATTTTAAGTTGTATAAAAAAAAAAAGAAAAAACAAAAAAAAAAAAAAAAACAGAATCTTACAACAAGAGATAAAGTCGGTACCTTAAATAATTTGCAAATACTCATACAGCACTGACGAAGTCAATGGCATTTGATGGCAGACATCTGAAGTAATATGGCTTGGATCGGTTATCATCATGTGCGATTTCGTCAGCGGTCTAATTATAAACGCACATAAGAGTTTCACTATAATTTCACACTCTGACTTTTTGCAACTGTTTTTTGTTTTTGTTTTCATCTTCTTTCTCTTTGCAGTTGTTCGATCTGTTCTCAGACAAATAATATTTTCATGCACACATTCTCAATTTATTCTGTTTCTTACTATTTCGCTTTCTGTCTGTTAAGCACTCTTTTAACAAACTATCATTCATGTTCACGGTTTCTTTTCAATCTTCTAGCTTTACCAAAACATTACGGCTTTACATTAAGCTTGTTAATTGTACAAATCTTTAATTCTATGCCTCTTATACTTATTTGTATCTTTGCCACTTGCTTTCACATGCAATTCTAGTCTTAAATTACTCTTATAACTCTCGAAAATCTTCTTAGCTTTACTTAATGCACTATTTCACATTTCTTACATCTTTTTTTTCTCTTACTCTTTGTTTCCATACTCTTACTTTCTCATTTTCTTTTTTTTAAATCTTACTAGTCTCATTCATTCAGTCACATACATTTGTGAAGGAAAGGAGTCATAGTTTTGGTCATCGTACGCCATAACTTGCCATAGTTACTTTCTTGTGTTTACTCTTTCACGCTTTCACATACATGACTATGTACTCGCTTTAGCTTCATCAGTACTCTATTCACACTACTTCTTCTCTACATTTCTCTTTCTCTATCTCTCTTTCTCTAGAAAACTCTTCACTTGTCTCTCATATATTTTAAAACATCTTACTTGCTCATTTGTGAAAACAATGCAACACTTTCTCATATCTACTTTTCAAAAACTTTCTCTTTCTCGAACTTAAACTATTTCTATCACTTGCTCTACTCTACTCTTCTCTGTTGTACTCTTACTTTCTATATGTCGCACACTTTCTCTTTCTCACTGTCACTATCATTATATTTCTCTCAACTCTCTATCTCTACCTCTTTTACTTGTCTCTTTCTGAAATATTGCACACATTTTTTGTTATCAAAACAATAATTTTTTTTTTATGTAAAATGTGCTGCCAACTTGCTACACGCCATTTTGGCAGCTCACTTAATTTAACTATTTTAATAATTTATTTAAATGCACAAAAGCTAAAGTATAAAGAAATACAAATCAGTTATTACTTTCACAAAACAGACAAAGACGACAACGACTCAATCACTATAAACAATAACGAAATAAATAAAATGTTCAACACACACTGATAAACAATTGTGGAAAACAAGAACAACAACCATATAAATTGTATAGCTTGTAAACATTTCTCTGTCATTCATGCATTTCATTAAAAAAAAAAAATGAAGAAAATAAATTTGAAAAAAAAATAATAACGAAAAAATACAAATAAAATAATTTATTGAAAATAAAAAACTTGTGATGATTTGTTTTATTTTATTTTAATTTGCTCCCACCTTTTTATTGAAAGCGGATTTGTATTTTTTTTTTTTTTTTTCATTTCTTGACTTCGTTAAATTTCAGGTGAAAGTAAAATGGGGGAAAAAAAAACAACCATAAAATATGAAATCAATTTTTCGAGTCTGGGCAAAATGACTTATGAATAATTCCAGGCAGCAACGCGACGCAGCGCAACATAGAGTGACATTGTCTGACATCGTTTGACATTTGCACGTATTGGTGTGGCATTTCTGGCGCCCATTCGTATGTGCTGCCAAACAACAGAAACCAACAACAACAACCGAAATAAAAATCAAACTGAATATTTTATAGTCTAAAAGCTTTGGCAAATAAAAGAAATATCTCTTAATTATTCATAAAGCGGCCAACATGTCATTTTGTCTGAAAGTTATAAAAAAAAAAATCAGAGAAAAAATTTCAAAAATCTCTAAATTCCTCAATTCGCGTCATTTGAATGCAGAAAAGCGAAGTTAAAAATATTTCTTCTTTTTCAAAACAAAAGCAAACAACAGTTTGTTGCTGACCCAGTTAGTAAGCACTTAACTGCCGAAAGATAATGAATCGACTGACGGACAGACAGACTGACTGACCAACCGTCCGACCGAACGAATGAACGAACAAAGATGTTGCCAACGTTGCTGAGATGAAGATGAAGACGACCTGAGGCCAGAAAAGTGATTAGTAGAGACTTTCGACACCGGCTTGAAAACAACAATGCATGCAGGTGTAACAGACATGAACTTGCCGATGATGATGCCACATTAAGACAGCGCAACAATCAATAAAAGTTCGAGCAAACAAAAGCATGATTAAGAAGCCAACGGTTTCATTGTGTGTTAACTTCCGACGAAAACAAAACGAATAATAAAACAACAACAACAGCAAACTGACAGTGAAAGTAAACAGTTAAGAAACTACTCGAATATAAAATCAACAAAAGCAACAAAACTTTGGAAACGTGGTCAACTTGGATAGCTAAAAAGTGTCGCTCTTGGCCACATTAGACTTGACTGAGCTTCAGGTAACAAAGTAACAATTGCGTGATTCACTTAAGAGAAGTTGTTAGGTTCGCTTCAAGCCAACAAATACAAACAAATATAAAAAGTAATTACGCTAGAAATGTTGTACAAAAAAAAAAACAAAACATTAGAATGATGAAGTGACGAGTGAGTGTGAATGATGCCAACGCAAATGTTTAACAAAACATAATTATCATCTTTTTGTTAGCAACTCATTTTGAGAACTTCTGCGTTTTGTTTTATTATTATTTTTTTTTTTTGTTTTTGTATGTTATGATGACGATAAGCATTCGACATTTAAGACATTTCTTTCTTAATTCTTTATTAGAACACAAATTCATGAGCCAAAACACATTTAAAACAGCACCTAAGCGTTCACATAATATTAAAGTAAGCGCTTAGGAGCAGTAAAACAAAAACTAAAAGCACATGAGAGCTGTCAGAAGTAGCCATGTAAGTAGATATGTGAAACCAAATGGCAAAAAGAAGAAGCTGCAAAAGTCACACAGCCAAACGAAAAAAAAAAAAAAAATACATGAAAAAATGAAGGAAAAAATTTGTAGTAAATGTGTCAAAGAAGCGACATCATTAACAAGCACAAAATTTGCTGCAAGCTGACAACATGACTTGGCCATAATCACACGTCATTTTGCTAACAACGTGCCACATGTGTGTCGTTTTTGTTTTTATGATGATCAATTTATGCTAATTTTAATCAATAGATAACAATAGGCATTTATACTGTTTTCTTGTTTCTTGTTTTTTGGAGCACACATAAAAGTTTTTAGTACTTTAAAGTGTGTCAGTATTAGGCGCAATTTAAGCGAAATGAGTAAAAGTACAAAATTTAAAATTTAAAACAAAAACAAGTCAAATCATAGCAAATAATTTTCAGACATGCTCTACTAAAGGCAATAAAACGTCAAACAAATGACAATGAAATGCTGAATTGAAGCCACAAACAAGTGCCAAAGGCAATTGTGCCAACCAATTGATGCTCAATTCAGCTCAGCGCCCAATTTAGATAATCTTTCGTTGCGCATAGCGCTGGCAAACAGCCAGGAGTGGCGACATTGCCAGCCAACTGCCGTTGCAATCAAATGAAAACGAGTTTTCGGTGTAATTCAACTCACACACACACACACACACATACAAAAACAACAAAAAGTGTGTCAGGAGAACAAAATCAACAATGGCAAAATAGCGCAGAAGACTGTAAAAAATCATAAGTCTTGTCTTGAGTTGCCAATGTAGAAAACTGCAACAAAACCGCACACCTGCCGCACACAGCCACTGCAACGATATAAAAAAATACAAAACCAAAAACTGCTCTGCATGCATTATTAGGCACGAATGCAGCGTTACAGCGCGCTATGCACAGTTGCCACCTGTTTGATTGAGCGAAACGTGAGACTTTGGCACACGCCGACAACGGTGCTTGCAGAACACACTCACACACACACACACAGACTCACGCACACTCACTGACTGCAAATTGTAAATGAAATTATTTGAGTTGTTGACACAAAAACTTCACCTTGAATAATTGCTACAAGTTGGCATGTATGAAGTTATTAAGCGAGTAGGCGCGATTTACAAAAACAAAAAAAAAATTGGCTTCAATCTTAGCGCCATCAATTTTAAAGCAATTGTTAAACATGAAAACGTTTTCATTTATAAGACCATAATTTTTATTTCATTCAAGTCATTCATTCATGGTTTTTCCTCTTTTAACGCTCCAGTGATTTTTCTCACAATCTTAACAATGGTTTTCTTTTTTTTTATTTTGAATTTAAGCTTCAATTCAGTTTCTACAATAATTATGCGTATATCATTGCTGTATTTTGTTGAAATTACCACTTGTGCATGATCATTACATATTTAATCGGCTTATTACACACACACATCAGCGCACACATAAATGATTAATTGTTTTTTTTTTTTTTTTAATATTTAACAAGAAGATTAAAAGTAAAAAAAAAAGGAGAAATAAACCGTAAACAAATGTTCAGCACTTTGCTAGAAGATAAACAGTTGGCGTTATTACGCACGTGCACACTTGTACTTACATACATATATGTATATAATATTCGTCCGTTTGCACAAGTATGTATGTGTGAAATGATTATGGTCGTAAAATTGCTCGTTAAATTTAAATCAATTCAATTGAATTTCCTTAACGACTTCTGTATGCAAGCAGCGTAAGTAATAAATTATTAATTATTGCTTGATTGGCAGCAATTCATGCATGATAATTCTTTTCAACAGTTACACATCGACGCATTGCACATTGACAGTTACATATTCAATGCAATGCGGTTATGTCAGCACACTCATCTGTTGCAAAGTGCAAAATTTAAAAATAATAATACTGGAAATTTTTAAGCACTTTAAAGTTATGTTGATTTATGCATAATTTAAATTATTGTAATAATAAAATATTTTTTAAAAATTAAATTGGCCATTTTTATATTTAAGCTCACTTGAAGTTATATGAAGTTGGATCAATTTAAAAAATAAATAACTGCTTAAACATTTGTTTTTTTTTTATTTATTTCAATGTCACGGCTTTGCGCTTTTGACGAAGAAACTTAAATGATGAACTTTAACAAAGTTTGTGTCTTAACTCTTTCGTTCAGTTGAATTCAAGTGAGCTTTGACTAAAGCGAGCCTAAAAGTAGGCCTCGTTTTTTAACTCTATGCATTTGCAACATTTCAAATTTAAGCGTGAGATATATTGTTCGAATATGATAAAAGAAAACAAACCAGGAATAGAAATTTGTTTTTTTTTTTATAGTAGAACGTAGAATTACCTTCACAAAAAAAATAAACACTATTTTGGTTAATTGAAAATAATAATGTTTGAGAATATTGAATTAAAGTTGTACTTTTAAGCGATGACTATTAAAATGCTATTAAAAATCGTATATTGTCTTCTTCCAAATTTACAAGTTCATAATATAGTAGGAAAAGTGACACATACATATTTATATAGAAAGCGTAAAAAAAAAAATAATGTAAATAAATCAAAATAACAAAAGAAGTCATAAACGACGATGAGTGAATCTGTAAATATTCTTTGCGGTCTACTAAATATTTGCAAAAAGTATTTGGCACACATTTACCAAAGCTATGAGCTGAGCTGAGCTGATCTCATCTGCTCATATCTCTCTACACTTCTACACCTCACTTATACAAAGTTTTCGTATCTGTATCGTTATAAACGAACTGCACGCACGCAATAATGTTTCTTTAGATGCTGATTATGATTATGAGCACGATATATTTGTTTGCCATAATATGTATGGGGGCGTGTATACAGAGGCATGGCTGATAATATATGCCAAATTAAGAAGTGAAACACGAAAACTCAATAGATCAGAACGAAATTTTGCTTTAGTAAGAAAGCATTAAAAACTACGAGAAAAATCCAGTAGTCGACTTTAAACTGAGCAAAAACACTGTGAAAAATATTTGCGTTTAACTGCTATAAGTGTTGTTTCAAAATGTACAATGCATGAACATTTTCTGGTCTGTTGGCTTTTGCAGTGTAAGCGTGCAAGCTAATTGGCGCAATATTTAGAGTAAAACAGAAGATTTTTCAATTTCAACAACCGCACTTGACATGCACTTAAAAGTAATTAGCAACAACAAAGCTCAAATGACTGAACGAGCGAACGAACAAACGAGTGAGTGAACGTGCGAAAAGAAAGAAAATAAGTATGTTTGGTGCATTAATATGAACACGATACAGCAAACTGCAAATGTAAGAGAAAAATAATTTTTCATTTAAAGAAATGAGGCGCCATGTTAAAAACAACATTGGTGTATAAAATGCATTGCCAGGCATCAAATAAGATCAGTTGAATATCCAAAGTGTAACGTGCCGGCATTTAAAGCAACACCAACCAACCGATTGTGAGTGAGATTATTGAATATTGTGGCATTTAAAGGATACAATAAAGGATTAATAATAAAAGTTGCAACATTACGACAGCCACAACATGATTAAGTACGTGTTGCAGTTGGCAGCTGTGCTGATTGTCTTCTGTTGGACTCAAGAGTCGGCAGCACGTATTGCCACAAGCAACTCATATCAACAGCATTTGAATAGTCAGCCGAGCAACAAGGAACCAACCAGCGCAGCAGCGGCACCAGCAGCAGCAGCAGCTGCCACGAGCACAACCAGCACAGCGGGTATTTGGAAGGATATGTCGTTGGTCTATCGCATCTATCAGCAATGCATGGGCGAGAATATGTCGGTGTGCCTAAAGGTCAAATTGCTCACAGGCTTAGAGAAGGTATTGCGCAATGCCAAATCACTAAAAGTCATCGAAGGTTTGCAATTTGTGAGCAACGTTGCCGAAAGTGAAAACAGCAAAACAGCAACAAAAATTCCCATCAGCGAAAAGGACATTGAGGCTGTGCTGCCGCGTGGTGCTGATGCCAAAGAGCAAGTACTGAATAGCATGTTATTTAAACGGCTTGCGAACTTTCTGCAAGAGCACACATTACAAGTAAGCAAAAGAGATTTTTTTTTATGTTTTTAGTTATAAATTTTGAATGAATTTAACTTGCTCATGCATATAGATTAAATTCCCTGATTTGCGCTCGGACGAAACGCTTACAGGCAATTCGGTGGAGAGTCGTAAGAAGAAGGAGAAAAAAGGTAATGGCGCCTACATCATGATTCCGCTACTGCTCGGCGGCACTTTTGTGCCAATCGCTTATGGCGCACTTGCCATGCTTGCGGGCAAAGCGTTGATTGTCTCCAAACTAGCGCTTGTGCTTGCCTCGATCATTGGCATTAAGAAACTATTAAGCGGTGGCGGCGGTGGCAAGGAATCATCACATGAAGTTGTTGTCTCCTCGGGCGGTCATTCCGGCTGGGGACGTGATTTCGATCTGGCCTACAGCGGCTGGAAGCCAGCTGCCAACAAGGACTCAACGCCAAAACAGTTGTAAGCAAAGCACTTGAGAGCATTTTAAGTACATAAGCCACATTTGTCATGGCCAATAGTCGCAGCAAAGCAAAGCAAAGCAAAAGGGCAGACAAACCAAAGAATATCTTGCCGAACAAAAGAATGAGTATGAAGTGAAACGAAATGAAAATCAACAATTTTCTGTCTGAACTAATTTATTGACTAGTTTAATTTTTTTAGTAAAACAAAAACAAAACAAAAAAAATATTAAAAGAAAAGCTAAATGTGTGTGTTAGGTTTTAAGTAAGTTAATGCATTATTTAAAAACATATTTATGAAAATAAAAGAATGAAAATTATTTTACAAATTGTGTTCGCAAAATGTTTGCACTCAAAAACATAAAAACTAACAAGAATTAGTAAAACTGAAGGCTACCTTAACAAGCTCATCCACATTTTATATATTCACATAAAGCTTCTAAATTTGCCTTTTTTTTAAATTCATAAAGTGAGCATTCAGTGTGTTTATTAAACACGAAATGTTCAAATCTCCAAAAAACGGTCAGCAAACAAGGCAAGCACATCTTCATCGGTTTGCACGAATATTTTATACACTATGCGCTTGAGCGAGTTGGCTATATGGTAATCAAGAAAAATATGAAAGCTAAAATTATTAATTTCAGTAAATTCATAACAACAAGGACATGGTCATGTTGCTAACAATATCTTATATGCTTTTGATAAAAATTTACAAAAACGAGCAAATTTAGTTTGTAAAATCTTTGATTATGAAGAATCTTTCAAAAAATGAAAAGAACTATTATTTTTTGTAAACAGACGAAAAGTCATGTTAAAATTCCTACTAACAGACAACTTTTCATTTATACTTTACTTTCTCAAAGCGTGAAGAGTAAAAATAAAAATGAAAGAAAAATTTAAACAAAACGGAAAAACAAACCGCAATAAATTTTACTTTCTTTGCGCTGAAATCTTAATAAAATAAAACAAAACAAAATAAATACGAAAAAGTGTGTTTAACTTCCTTTTAACAAAATGCGCATACAAGCGAATGTGTGCTGAATAAATTTGCTCAAGCATACGCACACTTACATACATATGTATGTATACACATAGATACATATGAACGCAAAATACATGGTGCGCATCTTTACTTTTCTCGGAATTTACCTTTCGCCTTTAGGGTGGCAACATTCACATAAAAACAACAACATTACCGCACACACACCCACTCAAACACACACATACACACAGTGAGTTAGAAAAGCGCATAGAAAATGTTGAAGTAGACAAAAATAAATAATAAGATACTTAAAATGGTTTTGAACTTGTCTAAGTATTTTGTGTTTGCTATCTGAGCGCCACAACAACAACAACAATAACAAACGCCAAACAAGAGCCAAATAGGAAATTATATATATTAACTGTCTTGGCAACGTCAACGTCAACAACAACCACAACAACCACAACAAACACAACAATAACAACAATAACAACAATAACAACAACAACAACAACAACAACGACGATAACAATGCTAAAATAATGCAGTCTTTAAATTTACGACAATACCAACAGCAACAACAATAACAATAACAACTACAATGAACATGTTGACAATGACAAGATGATAAACAAAATCAACAATGTCTGCGAAAACGCATTGCTGTAAGTATCTTTTTAGCCTCACAGATAATGTTAAACATTTGCGGTCTTGGGAAGTGTGTGAATTCTTCTTTAGATTTAGTTGCATTCACATTTCCTTCAGCAGTCGCAGCCTCAACAGTAAGCACACATAACAACTTCACCAAACAGAATTGCTTTTTATTTACCATATAAGTTTTGTTGCATTTGAATAAATTTATCGTACTATATTCCCAAGACTGCAAGCAATTTAACTGATGATAAATGTGCCATACATGAAAATTGCATTATTCATAATAATATATGCAAATATATTTATATATATGAAAATGTTCTTTACCTGTTTGTATTTACACTCACTGACAGAAAATGCAAAATGTTGCGGTTGCTGCTTACCAAATTGTGTAAATGAAAACATAAATTTGCTTCAAATTAGGTGTGCAACTAAACTGACAGTTTATCAAGCAATGGAATATGGTGAAGGTGCTGAATTTGCATGGAATTTTAAGTAGCATTGAGTGTTGTTTGGTTGTGAAATTGGTGTATGATTGGCATTAAATATATTCGTCAATTATCACAAACAGTTGTAGTATTGATAACTACTTTGCAGTAATTTATCAACAAATTAATCTAGAGATCTATCAATGAAAAGTTTACCATATCCATCTTCATTACATTTATTCAACAAAATTAAATTTGTGTTATCCAGAGTGACTTGAAAAATATGTTAGTATTAAGTCTCTTAGATAAATAATAACATCCTTAATCTCTGACTTATCATGTCGTCTATTTAATTAGCAAATATTATCATATTTGATAAGGCGGTCAGACATGTACATGTCTCTGGCATTTATAACCATGATTATCCGCAAAGCAGCTTCACAGCCAAATAATCACAAAATCAATCTTTATGTAATTTTAATGTTAAAGCAAAATAATAAAAAAAAAAAAAAAATACTATTTATTGCTTTACCATACAAAAACGGTTTTTCACACATTTTTCTGTAATATCTCTCTCCTACTCTCTCCCAGTGGCTTGTCATCAATGTCGTCTACACGCCCAAGCTAAGCCAAACGCCGATACATCAACTACGCTGACTGAATTTACGATATAACCAAAGCAATTTCCAACTACGTGCGTGCTAAAAATCCGAAAATAAAATTCGCTTTCTACAAAAAGAGCATAAAATACAGAAATAAAAAAAACGAAAAATAATAATAAAATAAAATGTCGAAAATAATCACACGTGAAGTGAGCATGGAACTGCAATATTCATAATAGAAGAATTAAATGTCTTGCGTTGAGTAAAGTTCAGTTGAGTTGAGTTGCTTTGACTTCACTAACATTGCGTTCATAAATATTTGTTGTTTTCGCATTGAGGAATTTGACATTTTCACTTTTGAGTCACTGTCCGAAATAATAATGAGCGTCAATTTTAAACGCAATCACGTCCGCATACGCAGTCAAGCCTTTTTTTGTTGTTGTTGCTTTGCCTGAATATTTATATTTTTTTTTGGTTTTGGTGGGCGAAATTTTCAACATTCTTACAAATAATAAAAGGTGACAACTTAAGAAATTTAGAGCAATTAAATATTGAAGGCAAACCCGCATGAGAGAGAAAAGAAGCCGAAATAAAATTATTTTCGCGACATTGACGTCACGCCGAAAAAGAAGATATAAGCCGAAGTTATAAAGGTTATTTGACTACACTTTCATTTACTTCTCATTAAAAATTACTCATGCGCACTGTGGGCGCGTCATCATACAGAAGCAAATCATATGGAAAAAGAAAAAAAAAGAAACAACAACAGACAAAAATTTAACCGGAATCAACGTTAAAAGTGTCACTGAAAGTGAAACTTTTCGGCAAAAAAAAAATAAAGGTGTCAATTTGTGTGCGTACAGGCGCATAAAGACGCTGACTGACTGACGGATGTGCACATTAATGGCCGTGATATATGTGAGGGTGATGGCTGCATAAATCTCAGCATTTGCAGTCAGGATTTGTGGCATGAATATAAAAAAAAGAGAAATAAAAATAAACAAAATGAAATAAAATATTTTTTTTTTACACGGGGAAACAAATTTAAGAGCTTTTGAATGTAATAAGTTTGGCAAACATTCAATATTGAATTAAGGCAAAATTTTGCTCGGTGTATGTTTATTTACATGGCTTTGCAGACTTGTTAACATTTCATTTGATATGTTAATGGGATTTTTCGTAAACATATATGTATGCTGATACGTGTGCATGTGTTTGTGTATTTGTGTGTACATAAACCATTATTGTGATTACGTTTACACATTCTTGGCGTGTTTATTGCCTGAATTTATACACTAAAGTGGTTTTGCTATTTAACTTATTTGGCTTGTGTACATGTCAATACCACAACAACAGCAACAACAACAAAAATAGAAATGAAATAAAAGTAACAAAAAATTTTTGGCAATTGTCAGAGGAGTATTGCGTGAATTATGGACTAAAGTCATGTAAACAATTTCTAAACATTTACACAAAATATATATTTTCTATGTATATTGGCTTATCATCAACATGCACAAACTGAGCAATAATTTAAGCATTATTATGACATTAAATTTAATTGCAATCAATTTTAAATGATTAGCTCATTAACTTAAAGTAAAATGAGTTTTCACTTTCAATGCTGTTAAAGTTTAACGTAATAATTATAACAATTTCATTTGGCTATTAAAACCAAAAAGAAAGAAAAAAATTACAAAAAGTGAAATGAAAGATAATACAAAATCAAATGTGTACTGCACGTGCCGCCTCTGTAGCGCATTTAAAATACAATTTCATTGTCGACATAATCGAGAAATGATTATCACGTTTAAGTTGTTATTGTTGTTGTGGCTTTTGCTTTGTATTTCTTTTTTTCTTTGTCTTAAATCAAATGCAAATCATATTAAAGCTTTCTTTCTTCAATTTTTCAAAAGCAAGCTAAGAAACGATGCGATGCCATTGACAACATTGTAATAAAATTAAAGAAATAATTTCTGTATCAAAGCGACATAATGAAAATTTGACGTACGCAAAGGCATTTGACTATGAAACTGATGATTATGTTGATCATGATGATGTTGTCGTTGTTGTTGAGATGGCAGCATCACTAATCATCACGGATAAACTGGCTAGTCAATGTTAAAATGCACGAATGGTGACTTTCAAGACAGTTAGAAAGGACAGACGAAGAGACAGATAGACAGCCAGCCAATCAAATAGACAGACATCTAACAACGCCAATGTGTGGGTTAAGAGTAAATAAATAAAAAGCAAAATTAAAGTGAAATTTTTTAGATGCAATAAACAAGTAAGTTTTCTATTTTACTCTAATTTAGATACAAGCACTTGTTTCTTTTTTTTCTTTCTTGTTTCTTCTTTCATTTGTGCTTGATGATCCATTCATACATTCGTTTATCAGTTGAACACTTTAAATGTGCTTCACACTTGGATCGTCGACCAGCCACAAGCCTCTTAATGGGCATCAATCAATGTAAGCATCTAACAATAATGACGATGATGATTATGATGATGTTGTTGATGATAGTGTTGTTGAAGATGATGACGATGAGGATGGGGAGGTCTTAAAGCGTAAAGCAATAATTTGACGTTAATGCATTGCACGTTGGTCTGACCTGTCATGTCACGCCTTGACATGCCACGCCCAGTCAAACCACATCTAGCTCATACAATTGGATCGTCTTTGCATCATTTCTGTTACGAAGACTGTTAAAGTCACGTGTCTGCGATTTCAACTAAACCAACATTTATTTTTTTGCCAATTATTTTTGAAGACTTTGCGTTCAAAGTTAAGTTGTTTTTGTGATTTGCACTATCGAAGTGTTTTCTTTAGTTGTTTATGTATACGTGTTTGCAACATCGTTGGCTTTAGATATTGTTCGCAAAGGTGTTGACTTGATGATTGGCATACACAACAAAGTCGGCAACTATTTAGGCATTCCTCATTTGAAATTAATTAACCTGATTTTTAGACTGATTTGTTAAAAGCCAAATAGTTTGAGCTTAACTAAGCATACGCATAAAATATGTAGCTTTATTGCATGGATTTTGTTCGTTAAAGATAAACTGAGGAAAACAAGTTTCACTGAGTTCTTAGAAACTCTTAAAAACAGGATAAATGAAATGAATAAAAATTGATATTTTTCTTTTGCTTTCAAAAATCCATAAGCTGTGAGTTCGTGGAAAGAATTTGTTCAGTATATATCAATAAATAAAATATAACGTTCAATTGAAACTAGTGTAAAAGCACATGTACAGCTATATAGACCGATCGGCTACTCTCTCACACACACATACAGATTCTATTTGCAAGAAAATTGTTGTCGTTGGTCATAAAACACGTTCGCGTTGAGGCAACAATGAGCGCGCACAATTTTATATACACTATAAAAAAAAAAATTGTAAATCAAAAAAAAAATTAGATTATCATTCATTTTTAATGGTTCATTCACTAAGTTACGTAATTTCCAAGGCATTAAATAATTTAAAAAAATATTTTTTAATTCGTCGATGATCAATAATACATTAAATGATATGTGTAGTGACTGTCTGACCGTCTATCATAGGCCAAGCAAAAATTGATGATACTCCATTCTTGCGAACTTGAAAGTGTCATGAAGTTTTCATTGAATCAGTGTAAATACGAAAAGTCATTGTCATCATTATTTATCATATTTCATTAGATCATGAGTCATTGCAATTGCGATTTATTTAACTATTTGCAGTCTTAAAAAATTAATAAATTGATTTCATAAAAAAATATATATATGGTATATATTAAAATAGCAAATAATAATATAATACTTTATATTTTATTGAACCAAATTTTTTAACAGTGTACTTGCGCCTAGCTCTATAGTAGATTGCTGCTCTATAGTAGAAGATGAGTAACTACACGCATGTACTCGAATAAATTGTGTGAATATGCAACAACAAAACGGTGCTTATTGCCATTGTCAATGCAAACAACAACAATAAACTTGACAACAACAAAACGCTACAGTAAAAGCAACAAAAACAACACTAACAAAAACAATTGCCGACTGATGAGCAACAAGTAACCAAAGAAGCCAAAGTGAGTTCGGCTTTGACTTTGACTTCGTTTGCCATTCACGCACGCACGCACGCTCACTGACAATACAACAACAACAGGTACTAGTAGCAACAACAACACAACACATCATCAGGTTGTTGTTTATTTAAATTCTAAGCTCGGCTACTGTGTTAAAAGTCGATTTGCCGTTTTTGTCGACAATGTGGTTGGCTGTGTTGTTGCTGTTGTTGTTGTTGTAGTTTGTTGTTGCACATAACTTGAGTCGCTTTCTCAGGTGTGTCGCCATCATCATCGTCGTTGTTATCGTCGCTGTCGTCGTCGTCATCGTCGTTGTTGTTGTCTCTGCCGACTGAAGTCGTCTTGAGTCGCGAGTCTGATGTGCGCCGGGAATAAAACTCGATCCACGAACGTCTTTTAGTCACAGTTTACCGGTTGCCTTCTGACCGACAGATCGAACAATCCAATCGAGCGCAGCGCACTCAATCAAGTGAATTAAAAAAGAAGAAATAAGTGCAAAAAAAAAATAACAATTTTCAAATCATATAACTGAAAATCATACAAAAGTAAAAAGCAACTATAGAAAGGATAACAAATTTGTGGCCTGTGTCGTTTCGATTTGCTGTGCACTCATTTAAGTAACAAACAAATCACTCACAAATCGCAACATGTTCAAGTTTGTGTGTTTATTCGCCCTTGTGGCATCAACGGCTGCTGCTGCCTCCGAGGCGGACAGTTTACTCAGCAGTGCACTGAAAATGGTCAAGGATTGCGGTGATCGCTCCATGGTTTTATGCATGAAGGTAAGCCAACATTGAACAAGTGCCAAGGAAGTAAATACAAGCAAATTAAATTGAAAAATAATATCAGATGAAGGATATTATAGGAGTGACAATTAATAAAAGTGCGAAAAGCTGAAATGTTTCTAAATGTTGTTGAAAAATAAATTCAAAAAAGCATGTATGAAATGATAGTAAATATAATCAATAAGCTTCAAACTTTATAAATCCAATTGTATGAAACTAAAATCCTTAATTAAAGCAAAAAAAAAAAAAAATAAAACTTTCCAAAACTTCATACAATCAAATCATATGCAAGTCTCTCCTTTGAAATTAACTCATTTGAAATTCATTTGCAACTCTTATTCACAGGAACGCGCTCTGCACTATTTCGACAGTGAGAACGGCGATGTGAAACTCACTGATGGCATTGCGTTGGTCAAGACCGATGATATTCCCGTTGGACGCTCTTTGAATGATGTTGTGCTATCCGAGGATGTTGAGGCACGTGAGAATGAAGTTGATTCGCTGTTGGTGGAACGTGTCGCACGTTTCTTTGGCACGCATACGCTGCAATTCAAGGTGCCCAAAGACTCAATTCAGGATATGCAACGCGCTTTGGAGGAATGTAAGTAATACGAAAACGAAGAGAAAACATATAAGAACATCAAATTGTGTTGCTACTAACTAAGATCAAAGATTAAACAATCAGCCGGTTTGCTTTTCTGTTCTGGTTTTCAACAACTTTATAAAAAATAGGTTACAAATGCAATTATTGCATGGCATAGCGCGAAATGAAAAACAAAAAATAAAAAAAAAAAATTGTAAACGCATCAGACCTAAGCGGCCTAAAGCAGATTGCAACTTTGGCGCGCAAAAATGAAGATGGCAAATCTTGTTTTCGCTATTAAATCCAGCAGATTTTTGAGGCCGCACGCTGTTGTTGTTGTTGCTACTTTTTTTTATATTCATGAAGCTCATGCAAGTTTGCTTTGCTATGCCACTGTTGTTGCTGCTTAGTAAGCTGTGTTGCGTGCGGCTTAAGAAACTAAGCCAGACAAATTGAAATGCCCAGTACGTTGAATTGAAATACAGGGTGCTTGCATGTAAACTCAATCTAGAGTTGATTAAAACATTATTTAATTATTGCTTTATTTTAATTATTTTTGTATAGCACAAAATCTTCTGCCTTATACTAATTGCTGACAGATAAATTTATCTTTGGTTATGAAAAGGTTAAATGAGTTCCTTTTGTTTAGTCAATGAAATATTTTTCAACAAATACTTGCCAACTTATTTAAATGTAAATACAAAAAGTTGACAACATTAAAGAATTTTTTACCTTTGAAACACAAATTAAGCTATTTAAAAAAAAAAAAAAATGCTGGCAAAATTAACATTAACCAATTAAAAGTTTTGCGACATTCTTATTTTTAATTAGTTGAAAATGGAAACTTTTTGCTTATTTTTTTTTTTCTGCATGAAAAGCGAACCCAAATAATTGAGAAGAAAAGTTTTGACTTAATTTTTTATAGAACAAAAGAGCGAGAAGCATTAACAAGTCTTTGCTTGGATCGAATTAAATACTCTGCCACCTTCTCCCCGTGCTTCGCTCACTGCCTTTGCCTTTGGTTTTTGTCTAAGTAACAATAACATCAACAGCAATGGCAGTGACGTGCAACATGCGAGCAACTTTGTTTTCTATTTTCCACTTTTTTTTTCTCTTTTAAATGCTTTTGCTTTGTTTTAAATTGACTTTAATTAGTCAGTGCATTACTTTCTTTTTTCTAACCATAAATGAATGAATGCATTTCGCTATAATTTATCGCAACTATGCGCGCTATATCATATAGATATATACGATTCGAAAAGAGAGGCTTGTGTGGCAAGCAGCAAGCAGCAAACAAACGAGCATACAAGCGACAGTGACAGCATGAAGCAACGACACTTCGATTGGCGATTTCTAAATAGCCTTTTGATATTTCTTTTTTTTTATTTAGAAAGCTCGTCGATCCTGTCGATCCAGTTAATGTGAAAAAAATAAACAACAACAACAACAAAAATGTAGCAACATATGAGTGCATGAGCAAGCAAGCAAGCAAAGCTGAGGAGATTTCTTCAGTGGCGGCGGTTGCTGCTCTTGTTGTTTTTATGGCTGCTGTCAATGCTATTAATAATAAATAAATAGAAGACGATATTTGCACCAATTAGCAAATTCAGCTTAGTTGGTCATGGCTTTCTACAATTAATTAAAGCTTTATGAAGAACTTAATTACAATTTCAATGAATTTAAATCAACTACTTAATCAAACTATCCGCATTTTTTTTCTTTTTTTCATGCTTTCTATAGCACGCGGCAAGAAGAAGGAAAAGAAGAAGTATCTGATGCCCTTGTTGCTGCTATTCAAATTGAAAATGGCCGCTTTGCTGCCTTTGGCCATTGGCTTCTTGGCGTTGATCTCCTTCAAGGCGCTCGTCATTGGCAAAATTGCGTTACTGTTGTCCGGCATCATTGGCCTTAAGAAACTTTTGGAATCAAAGAAAGAGAACTATGAAGTTGTTGCGCATCCACACTACGAGCATGAGCACAGCTATGGACGTGCACTGCATGAGGCACAAAATATGGCTTACTCAGCGTACAAGCAATAATCAAATTAGCTAAAAACAAGCGATGTACGATGTGCGTTTAGCGCATTAGAAGCGTGTGCAATATTTAAACAAACAAACAAACAACAACGAATCAACATCAACCAAGAAAAAAACAAACAAACAAATTCATGTTCATCATCCTGCTTCTTTAATTTATATTAATTTATTATGCTTATTTATTTATTTATTAATTTTTAATTTTAGCTTAACTAAAAGTCAAAGTAGTTGCAAAAAGGCGCCATGAATTTTAATGTTTAAAAAAAAATTTAAAAAAAAACAAATAAGACAAACTGACAATAAACAAAGAAAGTATAATTTTAAAACAAATAAATACAATTTTGCTAAGGTTGTGCAATAAAGATACTGAAAACAAACTAAATTTTATTCAATAGACATGTTTCTGGCAATTTCATTTTTTTAACCAAATTTCATATTTATATATATAAATAATTTCACATATTCTTTATTGTTATCTTCACAATAGTTGCGTGACTGTTAATTTATAATATTTTTATGTTTATTTAACTACATGTACTTTTTTTTTATTTTATTTAAACTTTGTATAGACTCAACTCAATACTGAAAATACTCAGAGCTTTATTATCTTTTAACTGACTTTAGTATGAACTATTTAGGTTTTGCTTTTCACTTGCAAAGTACAAAGATTTATGTTTTTTATTAGCACATTTGTTGTTTTTTTTTTTTGTTTATATTTTTCTTAAAGAAAACTTTTAACTATGCGAACTTTAAAACTTTATTTTAATTGTAAAACTTTCTGCAAAACATAAACTGTACTGCATTTATTTTTATGTCAATAAACGAGCAGACACACACACACACATACATTTAAAGACTTAAACTCACGCATTTTAGCAAATATTCACGTACACATTCACACACACACATCGAAACATAGCCACTTACAACTTTTATAAGCCAATTAGCATAAAACAAAAATGTTTTTATTTGTATTTTTTCATTGATGCACCAATTAAAGACTAATTTGAAACAAATCTACTATCACAGTTCTTTTTTTGTTTTGTTATATTTGGAAAATGTATTTACTTATTAAAACATTATTTAGTATATCACGCATACGCAGTGTGTGTCATTCATTGAGGCATTTTTTTTTTTTTTTTTGTGTGTATATTTTTTTTTTTTTTTTTTATTAAGTTGACCGACGTTAAGATGTGAAATTGAAATTGACTGCAGTAGCAAGTGAAATGCTTTCACTTGTTTTCATGATAATTCCCACTTTGCCACTTTAGCCAAGCCACTGGTTTGAGCATAAATCTCTAGTTACATGTCGAGTTGCAGAAGCAAGCAACAAAATTTGTTAGTAAATCATACAATAACAAAATGAGGTCAACACTATCAATTGCATGCGACATAGAAAATCACAGCAAAGCGAAAGATTTTCACTGCAATGAGCTGATCTTGTTGTTGCTGCTGTTGTTGTTGCTGTTGTTGCACTGAAAGAATTGCACATGCGTAGCACTCAGCCGTAGCCGTTTGGGGAGCTTGCACTTTTCTTTCTTTCTTTCTGTTTTTTTCTTTTTTTAATTTATTGTTTTTGGTTTTGGCATGCTTGGACACCTCAGCACCGCTCACTGCACCACCAACTTGACATTACATGAACACAAACATACCATCACACACACACACACACACACACATACATATGTGCATACATGCACATGTCGATAGCGTCTTCTCCGTCTTCATTGGCATCCGGTGTCGCTCCAAAAACGAATGAAAGTTTTACAGTTGAATCGTCGCGGTTGTTTTTATTGTTGTTGTTGTTGTTGTTGCTGCTGTGCAAGTCGCAGTCAGTGCTGACCTTCTTTTTGGTTGCAACTTTGCACATGTTGACTGTGTGTGTGTGTGAATTTATTTGTGTGTTGTTGTTTACTCATATAAATTTCTGGCAGCGTTCGAGCATGTCCAATGTCAATGACACACGCCATTCTGCCAGCAGCTTAAGTTGCCACAACGTCAACTGCGTTTTTTTATTCATTTTTCACTTCTCATGTCTATTTATTTATTCATTTTTGTTTTGTAAACTTTTTTTTTAACAGTTGTTTATTAGAGTTCATAGCATCATCGATTATTTCGGCGCAATACTGAGTGCGCAAAAAGTCGACATAATCAGTGAGATTAGTAGGTGTGGCAACGGCAGTGCCAGCACACAAAATAACATGCTTTATGCACAACGAAAATAAATGTAGATATGAATAGAAAAATAACAACAAATATTCACAGCTGTCATAATAAAAAAAAAAAAATACATTACTTGTTTGCGTCAAAGTTCAACACACAGAAAAACATTATTTTGCACAAACAAACATTTTTGTCATATTTTTAGAGTTTTCATTTTTATTTTTTTATTTTTGGTGTTTCTGTGAATATAATTTTTGTTGGTGAAAGTAAATAATTTTTCGTATTTTACTCATTTAACATGTTGTTACAAAATGTAAAGCATTTTCGTATTTTTAGGTTTAAGAGGACAATGAATTTGATCAAAGGCTTTGCAATTTTTCTTCGAAATAAATAAATGAAAAAAACAAAAAACAATACTTAACATTTTTGACTAAAAGTCAAGCAACTATTTCTTTTTATTGCATTTTAAAAATAGTGTCCAAATTCTGACACAACTAGCGTGGGTTTTCTACAACACATGCCAACCATAAAAGGATTAACATTACGCACTCAACATGCCACAACAAAAAAGTAACATTATTAAACTGAAAAGTTTTGCCAGCTTAAAAATAACAAAGGTGAAGGCAAAGTTAAAAGGCAACGTAAAGAAAAAGGTAAAAAAAAAAAGAAAAATTATCATATTCCAGCAGACAAACCAGAAAACATGCTCAACTCATGATTGTCATTATCAGTGCCATTAAAGTTTACAGCATGGCCTTCATAGTGTGCCTTTGCTGGAGCCAGAGGAAAATTGAGTCACGTATCAAAGGCGTTTGCTGGGAAATTAGCACAATATGCAAAGTTCTCTTAATGGCGCTCGCAAACTCAGTTACGTCAATGCTCGCTCACATCTTTGCTATGTTATTTTTGTGTGGCTTGCCACAAAATGCCAAGTTTTCACTTTACTGGCAGCAAAAATAATAATCTGCTCGAAAATATTTTGCCACATTGCTGTCAATAAGACACTCTGTAAACTTTTATCGTGCACCGCCTGAAAATAGACAACACTTTTTTGCACTTTGTTTTTCTTAGTTTTTCTTTTTGTTTCATTTTTCTCAAAAAAAAAAAAAATTTTTTTTCTCAGAGCACAGAGCTGACTTGCATAACTTGTACAATCTTCGCTTAAAATTTTTAAAGTTCTTTAATTAAAACTGAGAAAAAAAGTTTAAGTAATTTTGTTATTTACGCTTAATGCTTAACATACTTTTTTGTTGTTGTTGTTTGTTTGTTTCTTGGTCATAATTACCTACATTTCTTTGCACTTTAAAATTGATGACGGAAACTGAGTAATTTTTACAAACTTTTTCAACAAACACTCGCAGCTACAACAACTTAAGTATTTTCTTTAAAATTGTTGTTTTCTGTTTTTCTCAAGTTTTAATTTACTGGGCACTAAAAGCACATTTATGCTTTACACAACACAAATAATAAAAAAAAACTTTTTTAACTCAATCAAGCACACAAATGAACACTTCTGTTTAAACAAATAAATTCATAAAAATTTGTCAAAAATTAAGTACAGCAAATTTAACGATTAATGACTGCTCATTTGCTCAGATCTGCTTTACAGCACAGTAAAGCTTTAAGACACAAACACAGGTCAAATATTTCATAATTTTTGTGAATTTATAAAAAAGAAGGGGCTGCGGCTAACGGCTGGGAAATTTATCAGCGACAGCATAATGTGCATAAGCACAGGTTTATGTAATAATTTCTTGTTTTTATTTTTTTTGTTTTCATTTTTTGAGAAACATGTGCAAAATATGGGCGAAAAGCCGCTAAACCGGCCGATTGTGCACTGACCATGACAATGCCGAATAGCTTTACAGTCTTCAGCTCGTGGGAGTGTGTTACTTGAACCAAACGAGCGAATATTTCAGCACATTTCAACTTGCGCTTGTCTTGCTTTCTGGGCTTTTACACGACAACTTCAAGTCGCGTACTTTATCACTATGCGAAAATTGCGCAGGTCGTGGCGGCCAACAACAACGACGTCTACGCACATGGCTGATTTTGACCAAGTTGTTCAGCATTTTTATTTTCTGCTTTTCTTCTTCACCGCCAATGATGATGATGATGATGATATAATAAAATTAGTGTCCAAACGTTGGAGTATAAAAGACTTACGTATTTTTGGCAACTGTTTCAGTGCATTTTTCACATTTAGCACAGCAGCAACGCACGGATTTTGAATAGAAAAAAAAACAACAACAAAAATGGTGCTTGGCACTTGGTTAATATTGCTCATTATAAAATATTACATCGCAACTTCAGCGTGTAATGATCTCAAGCAAGAAGGCTTACAGGAGCTGAAGAGTTTCAAGTACTGCCTGCGTCAAGCGCCGCAGCCCAGCGTGAGTGCATGTATCGGACGCTCAGCTTTAAATTTTATACAACGTTTCGATGAGCAGGATAATTTCACAGTGCTTGAGGATTTTGTCTCGACCAAGGATGATAAGATTGCGGCACGTTCACTAGCCAATGTGCTGGACACAGATCCCGTGGATTTTCGTGGCATTTTAGAAAATGCTGGCGCCGTATTCAGTCAACGCAGCCTGGAATGGCACATGGATGGTATTTATCCGGGGCTTATGTTCAAAATCGGACCGACAGCAGATGCGAATAGCTTAGCGGAATTTGTATTGGACAGTTCAGTAGCTGAACGGCAATTTGGCTTTGAGGAGCCATCTACAGGTGAGTAGCCAAATGGCAAGCTTATTACACAGTAGCATACAATCCGGCGCTACTGTAAATCATAATTTTATACCAACAACAATTTTTTTTTTACATATGTAGCACGCGTCTTGACCCAACAATATTTATTGCCATTTCTACTCGGCTTGAAATTCAACTTGGTTGCGTTGGTGCCGCTGCTCTTTGCCGGCATTTGTCTGTTGCTCAAGAAATCGCTTTTCTTTGCCAAATTAGCGATTTATGTGAGCAGCTTTTTAGGCTTTGGCGGTGCTTTGGGCGCGCTCAGCAGCTTGGGTGGCGGCTTGAACAGTTTCGGCCTCGGCGGCGGCGGCGCTGGCGGTTTCAACGGCTTTGGCTTTGGTGGCGTTGGTGGCGCCGTGCCTGGTTTTAGGCCACCAGTTGGACACTTTCCCGGCAAAACAACCGTGTATACAAACTACGATGAATTGCATCACAATGATCCATTACAGCAACCCTACAAACGTTCGGATCGCAAAATGAACTTTGAATATCCAATGCCACGTTCAACACCCGCAACGCCCACACCCAAATCGACGCCAGCCGCAGATCGTTTTTATGACTATGAGAGAACAGTTTTATTACAAGACCGCAGCATTGATGCTAAACAACGTTCATTACGTAATACTGCTGGCGGCGGTGGCAGCGGAGGTGCCATTAAATTGGGCCCAAGTGCATACGATGAACAAACAAGACATGAAGATAAATTTAGAACGGGCGAAAGTTTGAACGGTTGGCAAGTTGTTGATTTAAGAGTTTAAAATTTAAGAAATAAATATTTATTAAATAACCAACATAAAATGAAAATCTTGAATTTGCTTTTAGTGCTGTGTCGAAAACAACATTAAAAGAAAGATAAATGAAAGTAAACGAGTGGCAAAAGAATCATAAACTGTATCAAAAAGTCATTTTATGGCACACGAAAACCAAATTTTTCAAGGTTCAGTGAGCAGCTGATGGATGTTCAAGTCGGCCGAGGGCAACAACAAGCGGCAGACATAGAGAAAGAGAGTGAGACTTTGGAAAGATGTTCGACAGTTCGTAAGAGTAAAAGGGACAGTGAGACAGCGACTAACAGACGGAAATCTTTTGGATTGTTTGAAAACTTTTAAGTTTTGATTAGATTCCTATCAAGACGCATTTGACGGTTGTGCTTTGACAAGCATGTTAATTACTAGAAGAGAGCACAAAGTGGCACAAAAACAACGGCAACCACACTGCTTTTGCCACAATTCTTGTCGTCTAGTTGTATTGTCAATAATTATGCCGCCCACTGAGGCAAGCCTAGAAGTCAGTATGAGCAGAAGATGTAGAAAGGTCGCAATAGAAGTCAACTACCGTATAAATAATGCAAAATAGTTGTAATGCGTTTCATTTAAAGTTTGAAACGCGTGTGGCATGCAACCAATGATGTTGTCAGTACGAATAAATCGCAAAGTAACAATTTTAATCCTGCAGTGTTTAGTTTTGCTTACTAAATGGCGACCCGTGTGGACAGTAGTAGCAGCGCCATCATCATCACCAACACATAAAAGTGAACTCGAGTTCAATGCGCGTGGTTTTGGACGCATCTTAGCGCAATGTCTCGGCAATGGCGCCGGCTCCGTTGTAAACGATACAATTTGGCATTGTTTGAGCGTACAATTCGAAAACGCATTGGATTTGGCTGTGAAGGATAATACTACATGGCATATGGGTGACTCATTAAGTTTCGAGAAGGAGCAGCGATTGCCGTATGCCGAGCAAACAATGAAGCAACGTTCGTTGGGCGACAGCATTGGCGCTAAATTACTGCAATTGGCGCAATCACGTGCGCTGAGGTTACGTCTGCCAAAGGCAAGCATATCGGATGCCATTGACGAGTTGGGTGATTTTGGTTTTGAGCAAGGTACGATTGAGGCGATAACAGGCCTAATAGATGATAAAATCGATAGAATTAAAACAGGCTTTGGTAGTTTTACGCATGTACAAACTAATGATAAGGATAAAGATAAGGATAAAGATAAAGATAAGTTAACAAAGAAAAAGAAAAAGAAAGACAAAAATAAGGATAAAGCTAAGAAAAAGAAGAAAAAGAAAAAGAAGAAAAAAGGCAAAGATAAGAAAAAGAAGAAAGATAAGGATAAAGATAAGGATAAGAAAAAGAAAAAAAAGTCAAAGAAGAAAAAACAGAAAAATAAAAACTGCTATTTACATCCAGGCCGCAAGAAGAAAGACAAAGATAAGCATATGGCTATGATGGGCGGCATGGTCATGATCGCAACTATCGCTCAAATGTTCCTCGGCAAAGTCATACTCATCGCTGGCTCAGCATTCATTATGGCCAAAATTGCCTTGCTTGTCTCAATATTGGTGAGTAATTGTCCGACCCTCATCATTTATTTCGATTAACATACATGTTTATGCTTTTAGAGCAGTCTCAAAAAGTCATCCACTGGCAGCCATGGTAGTCCCGAACATAGCACCGTAATTGTCGGCAGTCACAGTCACGAAAGCGGTTGGCATCGCAGTCTGCCGCCTGATTATACACCGCACACCGAACACATCGAAGTCAGTAGTAACTATCATCCAAATGAGATTGACGAATTGCCGCCAACAAGTCCGGCCGAACATACAAGTAATTATTATGATAGTGCAACATTTCGACGTAGACAAGCGAATGGATTTCTCTAGATATATATTTTTTTATTTATTGTTAAAATGTATTTTGCTACTTTAGTGTAGTTGTAATTTGTTAAACGCTTAACTAACCTTAAAGATCTATTAAACTAAGCACATTTCAGAATGTATGTAAGTGCGTACGCCTCTCAAATGTGTATGTAACACACACACAAAGACAATAACAACAACAAAAACATGCTGTAAATATAAAAGACATAATTTCATAAATATTTAACTAAACCCGAAAATCAAATACAAATACAAATAACAGTTCCTTCTTTGGTTGTTTGGTTGGATTGTTGGTTGGTTGGTCTGTGTCTACGTCTTTAGCTTACTGCTTTCACTTGCCATCAATGTCATTACGCACGTACACATGCACGCAAACAAACAAACAGGCAAGCAAGCTAGCAAACAAACTGCTTACGCGACTTTCGTCGGCACCCAAGCGTGATAAGCCTTATCCTGCATCATCATCTCATCATCGATGCTGCGATGATATGAACCGACATCATGTCCGCCGCTCTCATACTCGCCCTGGTGACTCGATGAATAGGTGTGACTCTGTTGCACTTGTGGATGTTTAACAATCTCGTATGTGGTCTTCTCGCCGCCATCGCCTGAAACGAGCTTCTTCAGGCCAATAATTGCGCTTATAATGAGCGCAATTTTGCCAACAATCAATGCTTTGCCCGCCACAATGGCAATCGAGTGATAGGCCATCTTTAATATAGCTGTTTTTAATAGCACAGCGGCAATAAATGGACCCAGATACTTTTTATCATCGCCTTTCTTCTTACGACCCGTGCCGACATCATTGTCCTCAAAAGATGACTGCTGCTGCTGTTGTTGTTGTTGCGTGAAGAATGTCAAAACCGTTTGTATTAAATCTTGACTGTTGCGATCGCCGAACATAAGCAGACGTGGTAAATTCACTTGCAGTTGGTGACTGTGTACGAAATTTACAAAACGTTCTAATAATAAAGCATCTAAACTTTTTATGGACAAATGCTCAAGATCACGATTGCTTAGATTTATATCAGCACCACTGGCACGTCCTGTGCGTGTCTCATTGTTATTGTTGCCATTGTTGTTGTTGTTATTGTTATTGTTATTACTGTTGCTATATTCCGTACGTTTTACCAATGTTACACCATCAACAATATTAATATTTTGCACTTTCAGTGCACGTCCAAGTAAACGTGCTCCTTGCACTTTAAAGCACCAAAAGATATCCTCACTGTCGGCACACTGTCCGTACATATGTTGCAGTGTGCGTGTCAGACCGTTATCCAGGAGTGTCGTACTCCGTCCATTGCCATTTTCTGTGCCCGTTACAGTTGACGCCAGACTTGGTGCTACGCCATCTGCTGGTGGTTGTAACTGTGCTGCAACGTTGGCTCTGTTATACTCACAAGCCGCAATCAAAATGAATGCAGCCAACAGGCTTAAACGTCTATCCATTGCTTTCTGTATTTTATTATATCCTTTAATCCGCTTTTTTTTTATCAATTTTTAATAACTTGTTGTCAACACAAATCCGTATCTCAAGACCAACTTTGACTGCGTTTCTGGTGCAACTGATCTTCTGCGCCAGTTAGCCAGTCAAATTTATACACTCTACAATATCTAAAGTCACAATTGGCACACAGCTGTGGACCCACATTCTCAGTTTTTGTATTGAAGAAAACAAAAACAAAACGACAGCAAAATTATAAATTTGTTTTTGTTGTAACAACACATCAGCGATGTGGCTATTCAGAGCGTAATGTGCATGATAAATGCAGCTCATCACAGCTCAGCCTCTTTCTAACAGCTTCTACTCAATTTCAATTGCATTTGCAATTGCAAACAATTTTTCTGCAAGCTTCGCTGCGGATTTGGTACAAAAAATCTTGTTGATGATTTTCTTTCTACTAATGTTATTGCTGTTGTTGTTGTTGTTGTGGCTCTTGTGGCTGATGTTTAATACAGCTTAAAGCCACAAAAACGATTTTCTCGTAATTAGCAAATTTTAACCATTATTTTCATTTCTTTTTTGCTTTTGAACACCCACTTTCTTTCTTCTTCTTTAAGCATTTTTTTTTTCTTTTTTTCTTATT
This sequence comes from Phortica okadai, assembly GCA_034638295.1. Lineage (NCBI taxonomy): Eukaryota > Metazoa > Arthropoda > Insecta > Diptera > Drosophilidae > Phortica > Phortica okadai. The sequence goes on from CM067849.1 coordinate 15,821,387, forward strand.
GAACGCAATAAATTTTTGAGCTGCTTAACATTATTTTTTTTTACTTTGACGTTTAGCTTTCGTTTGATAAACATAAATGTTGGCATTATTCTTTGCCATTTGCAGTTTTTAAGTACACTGTGAGAAATCCAATTAAAAAAATTTTTAAATGTAAAATTACTTGCATACCTTTAGGCAGCATTAAAAAAGTAAAAAAGAAATTACCATACGATAGCGAAGTTCTTGTGATAAATTGACTCACCTGAAAAGAAATAATATAGAAAAAAATTGATCAAACATTTATTTGAAACAAAGAACATAAAAATAAATCAGAACGAAAATTGAATTTTTCAGTAAAAACTGATAAATATTTAATCAAAAATATAGTAAGACCAAGTTATTTTCAGCAGTGCATATTTTTAGTATATAAAAAAAATATATGAAAAAACAAAAACAAAAAATTAATAACTTTATACATGCTCATCGTTGAGATTTACAAGCTTATCTGCAACAGGCACGCTATGTTTGCAACAAAAAAAGTTAATAATAAAAAATAAATAGATTTAAACAAGCGGAGAGCACATTTATGCATTCAGCAATCAAATCAAACCATCACATCACGGAACAATGCAAGGTGCTTTTCTATTTTTGATGATTTTTCATTTTCTTTTATGACATGAAAAAGTTTTATTAAATTTTCTTTGCAGTTTTCTTATATACAACCAGCAAATAGCAACAACCATCTGCTTGTTCTATTTTTTAGCGAGGGCGCGCCTTGGGCATGACAGTGGCACGTTGCAAGTTGCGTGCCTAGCGTGCTTCGCATGTTGCAGCTAAAAACGCGCATTATGAATAAAATTATGTTGTGACACGACAGCGGCACTGGAAAAAAAAACTTTCACATGATTTGTACTTAATTATCTCTACGGCAGAGGCTAAATAATTTTTCATTTTCTTTCCTTAATTTTTGCCAACTAATAAAGCACAAAAAAAAAAAAAAACAAAAAACAAAATAACAAATGAATTCGGCATGAAATAAAATTATTGGTTGTACATATGTGTGTTCGTTTCTCCCACTTATTAAAATTGAAACAGATATATAACTAAATACTTATTACTATCAGCGCAGTGCATGATATGCAAGTCAGGCGTCACGTATTTTGCTAACTGAAATTGCATTGCAAATTGCACGCTTGAACAAAAGACTAAAGCGACGAACTTTGCCGTTTATAGCATCACATCACAGAGTGACTTATCGAGCGATGTCATCTGCTTGCGGCAACATGTTTACTTTTCCAGAAAATAAAAACTTTCCACTAATGCGGGTGTGTTGCAACACCAACAACAACAACATTACTTGCACATACAAAGCAACGATTTATTTCGTCTTTGTTTACTTTGTAACTCTCGTTGCGGCTTCAATAAGAATATATTTGTTTGCAACGACAAACACTTAGTCAAGCAGCGACAGGTAGAAAAACAAAGTTTTAAATAAGAAAACAACTAAATTAAAATATTTTCAACAGAAATTTTTCACTTTCACCGCCGCACGCTTGTTGACATCTGAACGGCCAACACAATTGGCCCCTTTCAGCCATGAGTCGTTGTGGCAAACACAGGTTGTTTTTTCTTTGCCTTTAATCAAATTGCTGCGCAAGGCCAATTACGTTTACATTTGACCCAGGCTCTGATATCAGCATTTCCAACCATAACAAACAGCATCAACAACTATCCAAAGAAAAATATCAAAAACCGAAAAGTCTTCTGTGCAAGTTTTGCTGAGTGCGATGTTGAGTCGTTTGGCAACTTAGGATTTCTATATTTATCTGTCTGTCTTAGTGTCTGTCTACCTGTCTAACTCTCCATTGTTCTCTTTTCCCCTTCCAACGTTTTGCCAAGATTAGCATGGCTAACTTTTATTTTTTCGCTGGGGCTGCTTTGATGAATTTATTATAAGCATAGTTTTTGCCTGCGCCGGTTTTCCTCAACGTTTTCGTTTTCCATTTAGCTTCGGTAATTTTTTTTCGCATTTTATTTTCTATTTTCATTTGTATTTATTTGATTTGGCTTTGCTTAATGGCTTCCACATCTCTATTATATTATTACCTTTTTTTCACCAAGTCACGCGCGTGTATTTCGTTTTCTTCTTTGCCGACTTTTTAATTCCACGAATTCGTAAGCCAAATCCAAAATAAATGAAAATCCAATTGCCATCAATATTTGCGGATTTAAAATGCCTCAAAATATTTGCTTTGTCTTATCTGAGCCAAAGTACTAATATAGCGCAGCCGAGTTCAACAAAGTTCATCAGCCAAATATAAAACATGCCAAAAATTATAAAACAAATTTCTATAACGACTAACAACACCTGAGCAGAGCACTAAACACTCGTCGTGAAGTTCTAAAAATAAATTTTAATAATTTTCAAATAAACCAAAGCACACCAACTTAATGCCCAACAGAAGCCAAACGCTCAAGGCGCATTGATATAAGCAAAGCGACTCAGTTGAGCAAATCAAAATCAATTGCTGTTTAAGCTAAGCAATATTATTTCGCATTTTCATTTCCTATTTTATTTTGTGCTTCTTTGTTGAGTTTATGAAAATAAAATGCAAATGTATTAACCCGAATTCTAACTCACAATTTTTCGTCACAAATTGAAATCTGAGCAAGTGTCAAAAATATGTATAAAAAGAAGAGAAATGACAAATTCAAAATGGCAGGAAAAAAATAAGAAATGACTATCTTCTTTTTGTAAGGCAACAGGACGAAAAAGGCAATTTGGCAGGCGTTCAACAAGCAGATTTGTTGCTGACACCAAAGGCAAAAAAAAGGAATAACGAACAAAAAAGTGTCAACTCACACACCATAAAGTCACCATCAACAGTGACTTTGACATTGAGCTTACGCTCTTTTTTATCATTGACATTTTTCTTATCTTCATTTTATTGAAAATTATTTTCATGCTTGCGGCGCTTTGCAAAAAAGGGTCTTCCATTTCTGGCTAACTTTAACAGGTGTTTCCTTATTGTTTGTCACTTAAGTTGAAAATAAGAAAATCTCTTCTTTTTTTTCAAAATGAACTTGTTTTGCTTTTCACAAAAGTTTCACCAACAAACCAAAATTGGCAAATTTGCTATTAAAATACTTGTGAAATTGCCGCAAATGTAAGCTTATGTTGATGACCGTTGAAAAGCGCAACCAAAATTTCAATGTTAAACGTCAATCAAGCAAATGAATAATTGAATATTTTGATGAGCACAAGTACATGTGCACAGAAACCGCTGCGGTTTAAACACAACTATACATGTGCAGCATCTTCGTTGTCAACAACATCATTATCATGCATAGTAGCTAAGACTACTAAGCCAAGCAGCAACAAGCGGAGGCATCGAGAAATTGTTCGCACATCAATCAGTGTCGACGACGAATTTGGCTATGTTCGTTGCTCAACACGCTTTTCTATGCATGTATTAAAATATATTTCTATACGGTCTTGCGATTGAATGGTATTTTGTACTTAAACTTTGTAAGCCGAACTATAACAACATGGAGATAAATTCAATTCATGGATATTTACGTTCGCATAATAAAGATACAAGTACACAGTCAGACTTTTGAACAAAAAGAGAAGGCCGTCTTAGCATATCTCTGAACTTTGTTCGTTATTATTAAGTGAATATCGCAGAAAACATCTTTTGAGATTTTCACTTTCAGTGTAAGTAATGTCTTGCGGGCATATGTCACGCTGTCATGACATTGCAATGCAACAACCAACAATTTTACTCTTTTCAATTGATGTTTGTTGCTGTTGGTGTTGTTACAGCTGTCGAAGTCTTAGTAGCAGGGCATAGAGATATAGAGATACGAACATGTTGAATGCCGCTTTCTTTCATACATAATAATTTCTTTGTTGGCATTTCTGCTGCTTTTGTGCAAAATAAATGTCGCAGTCAAGGGCACCTTTATTATTTTGCTAAGCAGATAATCATATGAAAGGCTATTTTGTTCTATAGTCTAGAACAAAAAATAATTATACCAAAGAAACACAAGGCAGTGCTATTAAATGAAATTATCTTGAGCTGAAGTAATCCAATTACACAAAAAGGAATATCAACTGTTGTTCAACACCAAATCAACTCTCAAGGACAGCAATTTATACTTTCGCAACAAAAAAAACACTGTAATTTGCAAGGAATAATACAAAAAGCTACTCAAACTTGAAATCGTGCAAAAACATGAAAGAAAACAATGTCTTGCATGACGCCCGCAAAAAAAAAAAATTAAAAGAAGTAAAAAAAAACGTCAAGTCAATGCACCTTGAACCTGACAAATGCGCAGTCAAGGAACCGAAGCCAACGAAGCTAAGATCATCGTCTGACCGTCTGGAAAATTTGAAACCACCTCGACAAGCTGCCACTACAATGACGCGCATGATAAATGGCAATAACAGCGAACGTGTCACGACGAAATGTTGAAGAAAAGTGAAAGCATCTCTTTCTCTGCCCGAACATGTTGAAGTGAAAACTTAAAAGATAAAAATAAAGACAAAAAAATTTGAAAAAAAAAGAACATGGCTGACTTTGCGCCATTGCCTTGACAGAAGCTGCTCTTGCTGCATATTGAACCTTTTACAAAGCTGAAACTGAATGAAAACAACAAAAAAAATTCAAATGGTTTCATAGTTTCGAAAGATTAAAAAGCGACAAGGGAAAAAAATAAAAAGCCAAAAACTTTGTTGCGAAAAGTTCAGTGAACAGTTTGGCATTGAGTGGGAAATCCAACAACTGCAACTTATCGATACGGCATCAGTGAAAAAAAAAAACGAGCGCAAACTTAATTTAAGTGAAGTGTAAGAATGATGTTTCTTGGTATTTGATATTTTGAGCAAATCCACATTACTCTTATATACCCAAAGATGATGTTAGCTTGCCATTAACAACGTATTTGTGTAGATATTCACAGAGGACGTCAGTGCCAAGGATGACTGTGATGACTGTGTTAAGGACATATTTGAAAGTTTACACAATCCAAGCAGCAGCACTAGCGCCCTACGCAGTTAAGGAAGGACATCCACATCAACATCAACAATAACAATGCACAAATGCATTGTTTGTGTTGCTTAAATGATTGGAAATGCAATCAAGCGTTTGCCTTGAACAACATCGTCGCATGCGAGTAAACACATATTGGTTAATAGAGCGCGAAGGTTAAATCAACTTAAATGTTTACCAACATTGCAATCATGCACTTTTGTCTCAAGTCAAAGTGAGTTGTTTACATGGCACTGAATTTATTTCTTTTATATTTCTCCTACAACAATTCATTTAATACTTTAACATTTTAACGCCATTTATCACACTCGGATTGTTGTTCTAGACTACATTAGGAAATTGATAAATTAACAACCATTTTATTTTTAAATTTTCTTTTACTTTTTACTTTTACAATATGAGTAAACTTTTCACTTAAATTTCTCACATTAAACATAAACAAACAAAAAGCGTAAAAGAAACAAACCAAAACAGTTTCATGTTATTCTACCACATAACATTCAACTTACTTTCAGTGATTTTTATCGACTTAATTAACGCAAAGTAGAGCCCATAAAAAGCTAACAAATCAAATGGGCGAAACTTTTGTTTTGTTTCATGTGCGCTGGCATTGTTAGGCCTGCATTGTAATTTCATTAATTTTGTCATTTGTGACACTTAAGAATATAATTACGGCCTATGCGTTGACGGCGACAACAATGAAGCGACATTAACCTGAGTAGACATGATGGCTGCGCTGGCCCAAACACAGTTAACACCGGCAGGTTGAGTTCATCGTGTGAAATTACTGTGACGACGACGGCGATGCGATGCTGCGGGCTTCAAGCCAACAGTAATAACTTGCGCTTTTTGACTTTTGGTCAAGTCAGTAAGTTTCGTGCTCAAGCATGATTTTTTTGTTATTTTAAATATCGTTGAGTTAACGTTTGTTGGTTTGTTGTTAACTTTTATTTAAGATTTCTTACCCACACAAAAGAAAATAAAAAGGAAAAACAAAAACAACAACATTTTCACTTTCTTTTAGTTGATTTTTATTCATTGTTTGGAGTGTTAAGAATTTATTACATTTTCCATAAAGTTTTATACTTATTTGAAGAAAGCTTACAATGTAGAAAATCTGGCTTGGTTAACACAACACTCAGCTCAGAAAATGGTAAGGAATTCCTTGACTAGTGTATAAAATAAAGTATTAACAATATAAAATACACTCAACATCGAATTTAATTGCCAAAAACTGAGTAATTGCAATGAATTTAAAAAAAAAAAAATGAAAGAAAGAAATCGTAAAAAACATTTAAAAGTGAAATTTGAAATCGAAAAATAATCAAATACTTGCCACATTCCAAGCTATCAGGCAAACGTGATTATCCCCATGTATGTAATTGAAGTTAATTTGATAAATGAAATGAGCAACGCACAAATTAAGCATCGGTGCATAGATGAGGTTAAGCGAAAATGCATTGACACGACAGTCTATTTTGACCATTCTCGTACATGACACATTTAAGCCAAACTACCACAACAGGCTTTTACCTCTGAGGTGTCGATGAGAGTGTGTTTGCTTTTGTGTGTGTTTAGCACCACTTCCGTTTGATAGCAAGCTAGATTGATGTTTGAGTTTCTACATGGCATTTGCATGCACTTCAGTCGCTCGCGGCTAATTGACGTTTGCTTGCCTATTAATCAAAGGCGTCAAAAATGTTGACAGCCGACAGCTTCGCCTGACTGACAAACACCTGGCTACCTTGGCATGGTTGCGTGCATCAAAAACCCCAAATGAAAATTCAACTCAATGCATTTTTCAGTAACATTAATGTGAAAACATTGAATTGTCTTTGTATGAAAAGTTTTCTTTTCTTCTTTGATTTACTTTTTGTTTTGATTTTCTTTTTTTTTTTTTTTTTTTGAATAAAACATTTGGTTTTATAGCTTTTTACGTGAAAATAAAATAAAAAAGAAAAATTATAATTTTTAATGGTGTTTTGGAGCACTGATCTTATCAAAGTACCAACTATGTACGTGCATATAAAAGGTAATTAGCGTGCGATTTATGCTCGACTGCATCTTTCACCTCGAAAAGCTGTGACTTGCGCTGAATGCACATCAAAGTTCAGCAACACTAAATGAATGATTTTCCCCTTAGTCGCAAATTTTGGAACAATTTCACTTCAACGAAAGTTAAAAGACGCAAATAATTTCAACATCATGCCAAATTATTTCTTCGTTTCTTTTGCTTTTTGGAAAATTGTCATAAAGTTGCAAAATATTACTGAAAATCGTACACCGTAACCATGACCTCGACAATAGTTATGTATGTAATGTTTGTTATAAAAACCGTTTCTATAACTTAACTGGATTCTAATAAAAAGAATAAAATTAAAGAACGTGACAGAATTCATTAATATTGCCATTGATTAAGTATTCTAAGAACAATTTCCACTTGTGCAATAAGCATATTAATAGAATTTTAGCTAGACCAAGCATTTGAAGTCTTCACTGAATTGATAGACCAACTACTTTTAGTATTTCATTGACTTCACAAGAAATCAGTTTTGTTTAAACATGATATTGTTTAATTTCGCTCTGCTAATTAATTTTATTATTTTTGAACAAAATCTAATTACATTTAGCTCAGCACAACAAATTGGCGTAACGACACCAGACCCTACCAATGCAACCAATGGAATTAAAGATCTTGGCGGTATTATCGATGTATTTGAGCAAATCGTGTTGGGTGGACCATTCATAGTCGCCACAGATCTTATATCTAAAGCATGTAAGCAGTCATTGTTAATTATAAATTTCCACAAATAGTATTGAATCAAAAATCGTAAAGGCAACTTGGAATTACAATCTGGACTGGTGCGACCACGTATCACGCCGGACATAAATCAAATGCATTTCCAATTGATTGGTGCGAATTGCATTAATATTAGTGTGCCACTGGTACAGGCTGAGAATTTGTGGAACATGCCTGAATTTGATCACGACAGGGATACAGTTCTCTTCATAAACGGATGGTTAACTGCGTATGTTCAACCAAGCAGTTACAATGAACTAATTAAGGCTTTTAATTGTCGTAATGACTCAAATTTTATGGTAACTATCTTAAACAAAATATATTTCAAGCTAATTAATCAAAGTATACATGCCAGATTCTCGATACTGCCAACTTCATAGACACTTTTTATACTTGGTCTGCTTTGAATACTCAAGAAATTGGCCGTAATGTTGCCATTGGCCTGCAAAAGCTTTCAAATGTCTACGATATCGATAGAGTGCATCTGATTGGTCATAGTCTGGGCGCTCAAATTGCTAGTGCCGCTGGACGTCATTACCAGCAAATGACAAAGCGTCAACTGAAACGTATTACTGGCTTGGATCCAGCTAATTCATGCTTTTATGAAGAGCCAGTGTTGCCTGGTCTGCAAAGGAGCGATGCTGTCTTTGTTGATATCATACATACAAATCCAGGAGTGTTTGGCACCTCAAAGGCACTCGGCCACGCTGATTTCTTCGTGGATGGCTTAGCGCCCATACAACCTGGTTGTTTTAATGTGACGTGCTCACACTATCGCTCTGTGGTCTACTATGCAGAGTCCGTGTATCCCGGTAACGAATATGATTTTACGGCCACGCATTGCCAGACATTTTCAGCTGTCGTTGTGGATAATTGCAAAGGCGCTAATGAAACCATGGGCTATATTGTATCAACGAATAGCAGTGGCAATTATTATGTCGAAGTGAATCCAAGTGAGCCTTTTGGCAAGAATGCAACAACAAGTTTTGTGCCTACCAGCAGCAGTTGTGGACGTTGTCCGACACAAATTTAATTGAACTTTTTAAATAAAAACAAAATTAACAAATTTCGTCGAAATTTGCTTTTTTGTGGTTTTACCGCGAATTTTTGGTTTTACCGAAAATTTCTGTGTAACTTATGCTCAAACCCTTCGATTACCTAGAAAGTCGATTACGTTGAATTCAAATGAAAGTTCAGCTTTTTCACCACAGATGCGAGCTCTGAAATACAAAGTACAGCATGACCATGACCTGCACAATGTCGATGTATTGGTCGTAATTTATGTAAATCAAAATTACCATCAAACTATGAAGCTTTCTAACAACAAAATAAAAACGCAAAATGGTATACCCGACAATATAATACCCTGCAGGCCTGTACTTCATTCAACCTTAATAAATAACATTTCCAAAAAAAAATATATACATATATATAAAAAATGAAAATATAAATATTATGTTGGAGACATAAGGATTTTCCTAGAGAAATTACTGCGAATGTGTTCAATATTTTGCCAAGCCACATATGTAAATTTTCAAAAAATAAAAAATACTTGAATAAATATTACTTTTTTTACCTTATGGGAAAGTTATACATTTTGGTTAAGTATTCTATCAGCACTTTAAATTTATGCATTGAATATCATTACTGGCATATAAATATAAATTTTTTGTAGTCAAAAACGTTGAGGTATTTATTGTATCGATTGGATGACTACTTTCAGTACTGCATTGACTTCAACCAAGTTCGGTCAAAAATGAAACTGTTTATTTTCGGTCTGGTTATTATTTTTGGCTGCTTTTACCAAAGTCTAATCAAACTTAGCTCAGCTCAAGAGACTGGCGTCACGGCTCCAGATTCCAACAACATAACTAATGAAAACTATGATCTTGGCACTATCATTAATATATTTCAACAAACCGTACTTGGTGGACCATTCCTTGTTGCTGCTGATGTTATAACTAGAGCTTGTAAGTGTCAATGTTACATAACAAATTCTACATTTGATATGCAATTAATTGCTTTAAGGCTACTTTATATTACACTCTGGTCTGGTGCGACCACGTATCACGCCGGATATTAATCAAATGCATTTCCAACTGATTGGTGAGAATTGCATTAATATCAGTGTGCCACTGCTGCAGGCTGAGAATTTGTGGAACATGGCTGAATTTGATCATGACAAGGACACGGTGCTCTATATATCCGGGTGGAAAACTTCATATGCTCAGCCAAATAGTTACAGTGAAATGGCCAAAGCTTACAACTGCCGTAATGACTCAAATTTCGTGGTAATTATTTTGAAGAAAACATTTAAAAAATATTAAATTCTAAAATCAAAAATGTAAGGTTCTCGATGCCGCCAACTTCATAAATACATTCTACGCTTGGTCTGCATTGAATACTGAAGAAATTGGCCGTAATGTCGCCATTGGCCTGCAAAAGCTATCAAATGTCTACGATATCGATAGAGTGCATCTGATTGGTCATAGTCTGGGCGCTCAAATTGCTAGTGCCACTGGACGTTATTACCAGCAAATGGCAAAGCGTCAACTGAAACGTATTACTGGCTTGGATCCGGCCAATCCATGCTTCTATGAAGATCCAGTGTTGCCCGGTCTGCAAAGCAGCGATGCTGTTTTTGTGGACATCATACATACAAATCCCGGAGTGCTGGGCACCTCGAAGGCACTCGGTCACGCTGATTTCTTTGTGGGCGGCTATGCGCCAATACAATTTGGTTGCTTTGATATTGTTTGCTCACATGAACGATCCATACTCTACTATGCTGAGTCCGTGTATCCCGGTAACGAATATGATTTTACGGCTACGTATTGTCAGACATTGTCAGCTGTCGTTGTGGCTAATTGCAAGGGCACTAATGAAACTATGGGTTACATTGTGTCAACGAATAGCAGTGGCAATTATTATGTCGAAGTAAACCCAATTGAGCCATTTGGCAAGAATGCAACAGAAAATTTTGTGCCGGCCGGCAGTAATTGTGGACGTTGTCCGAGGCAAATTTAATCGTATTAATTAAGAAAATTGTATTTAAAACTTTTAAGCATTGTGTTCATGTAAAATTAAAACATTTTTAAAAATTAAATATGCGTGCTTTATCGTGACAATGCTTAATGCGTGACTTAGAAAGTTCATGAACTGAGCACACGCAAAAAATACAACTTTGTTCTGAAACTGGAATAAGTCCAAACAAGAAAAAAAAAAAATAAAAACAAAAACAACAAAAGTTGTCGTTCATAAAAAAACGAAAGTAAACTAATTTTGTCGACATGTCGTGACTTTTTGTAGACCCAAAGTCACGACAAAGGGCGTATCGTTGCATACAAGTAAAAAGAAGCGCAAACACTTCTGGTTTTTTTGCGCTTAGAGAATTCAGAACAATTTTACTTTCTCTATGCGGTGCTATTAAATGAAGTTCTTAAAGAAGGACAAGTACGAACGAACGAACGACAAAGACAATAACAACAATGAAGACACTGAAGAACATAATGAGAATGACGCCAACGTTTTGCATAAACCTCAAAACAATTATTAAGTTAGATACAAACAAGCACACAGACACTTTATTAAAATCCGGTTCTCAGTTATATTTTCTTAGGCTATCTATGTTTATTATAAAGTGTTTGTTGTTTTCTTCTTTGTGCTTTGGGCTTAGAAATTGTTATATTGCATACCACAAAGTGACACAGATACGGCAAATTAAATAGTATACAGGCAGAGTAAGAAGTTGAAATGTTCAAATGTGTTTAAATGGTAAAAAGCAACCGCAATAATTGACATCTTGTGTAAAGGAATCTCCTGTGTAAAGTAAAGTAAACAGTAGCCAAGGCCACAGACCTAAATTCACAGGCATACATACATACACAAACAAACTTATTTACATACAACTACGTACGTCAATTGCGTATGAGATGAAATCGTTTGTATTGTTCGCAACATTTCACATGAACTAAAATCGCCTTAAATGGCAATAATGCACAGGCTGGTGAACCAAAACGTGTTCAGCTTCGATTTCATTTTAGGTTAACCAAATATCATTTTCATTTTATTTGTTCAAGTGCGGTTTTTCTATGCCACTACCAACAATTTCATGTAGATTTTATATCATACTTTTTCTCATCGAGTGCTCATGCCCAAGCACTAAAAGTAAGCATTGCTAAAGTGTACTTCAAATTTATACGCTTGATAATAATATTTAATTTTATAAAATGTTTAGTACTTTAGTGTAGTGTATGCTTAAAAATAGTCAAGTGTATATCAAATTATTTTGCTAAAACTCAAGATTCATGTCAAAAGCAATGACCTGTCAAAATGAGCAACTGAAACTGTTTTGTGCAAAATCCAACTTACGCTTGTCATATCAAATACATTAGCATTACATATATAATTGTGAATCTGCATAAATTACAATTCATTTATGCCATTTATCGCAGCTTAGCGCACTTAAGTTGGCAAAACTTTTTGGATTTAATCCAGCCTTAAATACAGTCAAAGCTTTATTAGCTGTTGGCCTGTTTGCTCGCGGTCGCAAAAACATTTCAAAATGGGGGAAAAAAACAAAAATAAAACGGAAAACCATTAAAATACAGAAAAACTTAATCCCTTTCATTTTGCTTTCGGTAGCATTGAAATATTTTTATGTTGTGGCAACACCTGCTGCCGCCATTGCTTTTGTTGTTGTTGCTGCTGTTGTTGTTGTTGTAGCTGCCAAATCCATGTAATGAACACTGTGTGCCCACGTCACACCAGCGAAAGTAACATTAGAAAATGAAGTTAATTTTTTTTTTTCAACTTTTGTTTTATTTTTTTTTTTTTTTTTGGCTTTTTTGTTGATTTGTTCGACTATTTTCGGCACAAACAATGCACAGCTTAAACCACACACACCATATGGCAGCCACAATGACGTCGAAGGGAGGCAACCATCACAACAACAACAACTACAACACAGCTACAACATCATCAACAACAACAACAATAGCATTAGCATTGGCAACACATTGCAGCGGTTTTATGGCCAACAACAATTTTCCAAGTGTAGCTGCAGCAACCAACATGAACTCACATGTTTTGGCACGTACAAATGCCGCTAACTGCACGCTCGAATTGCACACGATTAAATATTGTGCCCGCTTGCATAGCATAGCTGCTGCCCAATGTTTAGCAATTTACTCTTGACTCATGCATACTATAGTAGAACGTTATTGATGCAACAGATATTTTACAATATACCGCAAACCCTTTTTCGGCAAATGAAGCACAGATTCATTGAACCGGACTCAGACGAGCCAATCTAACTGTGTATGCTCTTCTCTGTTCCGTTTTGTTCTATGAATTTAGTGTTTGGCATCAGATAATATTTTTTTTTTCCTAATGGCAAACAAAATATGTAAGCTTGTTTATTGCAAAAATGCAATTTCAATGCAATTTTGCAATTAGCTGTGGTACTGTGCACTGTTCTGCGTGGCAAACACAAATAGCTTATGTCCTTCGAGTGTGCCGTTTACACTCGGCAAATTACTTTCTGTCATGTTAATTGGCTTAGAGGAGAGATAAGGCAACAAGCCGCAAAACATTCGAAATTGAACTTGTCTCAAAAACATTTATTATGAAAATTGGATTTTAAATATTTAAGTATAGGTTGAGCACCGAAATTTTGTCAGATTAAATGAAGAGAATATATTTTGGCTCAAGATTTTTTTTTTTTTTATAATATACTAACAACACAACTTTTCAGGTTTTTTCCATAAAGCGAAAATATTATTATATGAGTTCGAGATTTATTTTACTTTTTTTTTGTTTTTCATATTTAAACTGCCCACGCTCGTTTGATTTGTACAAAACAAATATTTTCCACAAAACAAGTCTCTGTAAACTTTCTTTTGCGTTTGCTGGTTGGTTTGCTGATTTGCTGTCTGTGTGTGTCATTTACTTATCTAACATTTCGTGTGCACAAACTGTGTCCTGGCATTAAAAACACATTAAAAACAAATAATCGCAAATTTCAATTGCCAACAAAGTTCAAATTCAAATCAAGGTGGTGTCAATGGCAAGCCAAACAGAAGCCAAACAAACAGTCAACAAAATGTAAGCAAACATATAATGTTGTTTTCAAAAAAAAAAAAAATACCTCAAAGTGGCTTAATCGAAAAAAAACAAAACGTTCGATTTCATTCACAACAAGTCAACAAAGTCGTGCACATAAACATGGCTTGTTGGCGACAACTATAAGCAAAAGTGTTTGTTGTTGCTTTTTTTTTTTTTTAATGTATGTTGCACATACTAACTTAATGATCATTAAAACAAAGTGGCAACAGTCGCAACATGCCGAAGACAACAAAGTCAAAGCAACTGTTGCCGCAAATGTTGCTGAGTTGCAGCGTCAACATTTTGAGAAGAAGCAGCAGCAGCAGTAGCCACACCACACAGTTCAACAACAACAGAGGCAACGACACAGCCAACTAAACAACAAACGAAGACAACATTAGCAGTGGTAAAGAAAAAGACAACAACAACAGTAACAACAGTAACAACAGTAACGAAGCAAAGCAACTCAACTCAAAGCGAAACGAAGCAAAGCTACGAAAAGAAAATGAAAATGATTAAATGAGAAAGAAAGGTCTATAAAAGAATAAAGCGCGCCTGGCTTGGGCATCAGTTTGATTTGAAAACTCACAACGTTCAAAGCTTCAATTGAGCGAGTCTATGTGTGTGTGTGTGTGCTTGTGAGGCTGTAGCTGTGTACATGAAGCGGCAAAAATAATATAATATCGTGTTTGAAAATAAATCCAAGACTTTGACTGAGCTTAAAGGATAAAATTAAATATAAATTGTGCTTTCTTTCTTCTGTGTGTGTGTGTGTGCATGCACATGGTGTGAAAACTCAACCGAGCAATTAACAATTAAAGATATTTTTTAAAGTACAAAGTTAACAAAAATATAAAATATACAAAAATGTTACCAAAAAAGACAATTATCAAGAGCAAATTGAAAAATCGCAATGCCTTTGTGTACTTGACCTTTGCAATATCCTTGAGCCTACTATGTCTGCCCGCCTGCAGCGCGAGCACGGAGCATTTTGCCCAACAACTGCCCGCATCAGCCGGCGGTGGCAGTTCTGCGACAGCAGCTAGTTCAGCGCCCAGCTATTCTAATCCAGGTACACGCACCGTCTTGCGTGTCTATGATGAGTGTACACGCGCTGAGGGCGGTTTTGTGCCATGTCTCAAAAAGAAGGCCATCTCGTTTATCGATCGCATTGCACCCATTGAGGCCATAGCCGTTGCCGATGGTATTAAGCTTGTGCGCATGCCTGGCGCTGATCCAGCTGCATTGCGTCCGGCTTACAGTGACAATGAGTTGGAGTCATCATTACCACGCGCAGGCACTGATCGTGACACAAAGCTGACAAACATGCTTATCGAACGTTTGAGTTATTTCTTCAATGGACATTCGCTGCAAGTTAGTTTTCCTAAGTTGACGTCAGATGAGATCGGTCGAGGTTTGGAGGAGGGTAAGTGTTAAAAGGCTATTCATGACGATAATAGAATATTATTCGTAAAAAATATTTATTTTTTTTTGGATGACTGAAAGTAAATAGACGAAGTCATAGAGGAATAGTAACATGACCATAAAGAGTTAATGATATAGAGATAAAGGAAGTTGTGATAGAAAAGGAAAAGAGACGAAGAAGAAAATAGTCTATTAAATCACTAGCGTCAGTTCCAGTGATAACAATGTAAACAACAGATATTACAATAGGAAGAGTACTAATGTTGAACAATTTCGTTATATAATAATTGACTTCAATAATTGATTTGATGTTGCTACAATCGAAAAGTCATCACTTTGACTTAAATGTAAGCAAACAATCTAACAGATTTAATTCCATTAATTTAAATGTCTTCCGCGGCGTTATTATTTGGTCACTTTGACAGATCAACACGCTGCAAATCAAGCAATTAAATGCATAGCATACACAAGAACGACGATAATGTATCATTAATGCAGTAAACCGCTAAGAAACACCGCTAAGCAATGCACAGATCAGCAATAAGCACAAGCATAAAGCCGTAACAGTGACATAATTTCAAAGAATGTGACTGCAATATTCAGCGATATGACTTAAGATACAACACAACACACTCTACACACTCTGCGTAAAGAATTAGGTTGCACTGCCACAACGCAAAACATTAACAAATGCGACAACAACACATTAAAAGTCGAAAAAAACAGGCATGACTAATGCTAACGTCAAGTGAACAAGTAAGCGAGCGAGCAAAGATAATTACTTTGTATCTTCAATAGAAATGATAGGCTTCTCACTCATGACAATGTAGCAATGATATTGTCAAAGCGTGTTTTTTTTTTTCGTTCAAACGTGCAAATGTGTCATGAACTTATTTATATTTATAAACAACATATTTTTTGTGTATTTACTTTTATCATTTTTTGTCTGACACAATTAAGCCAAAAAATATTTTTACAACTTGGCTTATTTTATTTTATTGTTTCCTTTTTTTTTTTAGCAAATTTTGCTTAGTTTGGTGCTCGGCGCGATCACGTGACTAAACGATATAATGAAAACTAATAATATGAAAAAATAACAATAATCAAAGTAGGCGAACTGAGCAGAAAAAGTCTGGGAAAATGTGCAATTGTTTTCGAGTTCTTTATGTTATATGTTGGGTTTTAAATAATTCAATGCATGCTCGCCTTTTGCTTGCTTGCTTTGTTTAGTTATTTTTTGTTTATGACTGCCAAAAGCAGCTCAACGCAGTAACAGATACTTTTTTATTGTGTATGGGAATATAACTTGCTTGGCTATGGTTATGTGTGTGAGTCAGCATGCATGTATGTGCGTTTATTTGTTAGCAAACATGATGTTCGCCTCAAAGGAACGACCCAGAAAAATTGTTAGCCGTTTTCGTTTTCGTGCTCTTGCCAAAGTTGTTGTTATTGTTGTTGCCAAACTTGTGTACTTTAGGTAAAATGAATGACACGGTTTATTGTCGTGTTTGTCTTTTTTATGTTCTTTTTATTGTTCCTCATGTCATTGAAATGAAAGTCGTTGAGTCAAGGCAAAAATATTACCAAAAGAACACATGAGATGTTGGCATTATGAAAGGGTTAAATTATAGCAAACTATTTTCCGTAAATAACGAGAAATATAAATGAATTACCTTCAAACATGTGAGTCAATATCAAGGCACTCATACAAAAATAGCACTTAAAAGTTGGTAGTTGGGATAAAATCAAGTTGAGTTTATTGCACTTAATGTTTGGACTTTCAGTGAAAGTATTTCAGCTTATCAATAATAATAAAAATAGTAAAAAAAACCACATCAAGTGCGTTTCATAGCCGTCCAGTTTGTCAAATTTGTTATGCATTTGCGCTAAATAACTTCACTCAAAAAGAAATAAAAATAAATTTACTTTCACAGCGCATTTTGCTATTTTCGACTTGCATTAGATGCAATCGACAAGTTTGATTTAACCAAAACACAGCAACAAGATGTGGACAAACTTAATGAAAATAAAAAATAAAAACATACAATACTTTTAAGCCACTTGCGTAGACAGCAAAATAAGATGATCATGATGATAATGAAGAAGTTGCATGGCCAAATACGATATTCATTCGAAACTCAAATATAACAAATAATGTTTAAAAGTGACACAACACTTTCACATGCTTTTGCCTTTTTTTATATAAATTACTAAGCTATTTATCAATTGATAGCTTTTATGAGAATTTGGTTGATGCAGATTTTTCATTACTTGCATTGTATAGAAAAGAAAGTAACTCATAAACTATGCAATTGAAATTTTGTTTATCACAATAACTTGAAAACATAAAAAAAAAGTCACTGTGAAAAATTCTCATAAGTTGTAATTGAGACTTTCACCGCAATAAAAAAAAAAAAAATCTCACCGCTGATATGAATACTCCTATTATTTTGCAGTTTTTTTTTATATATATATATTTTATTCACTTTTTTCTCTATTACACAGGCCGTGGCAAAATGAAGAAAATGATGGGCATGATGATGATGGGCATGGCCATGAAAATGATGGGTATGATACCTATAGCTATGGGCATGTTGTACATACTCGCTGGCAAGGCATTAATAATCTCGAAGATAGCTCTATTGTTGGCCGGCATCATTGGCCTGAAGAAGCTCATGTCTGGCAAGTCAAGTGGTGGCAGCTCGGGTTGGTCCTCGGGTGGTGGCGGCGGTGGCGGTGGCGGTTGGTCATCTGGTGGCGGCGGCGGTGGTGGCGGTGGCTGGGATCGTCGTTCATTGAATGAGGCACAAGAATTGGCTTATCGTGGTTATAGTAGACAACAACAACTGTTGAAACAACAACAGCAACAACAACAACCGCTTTTACAGCAAGCAAAACAAATACAACCAACACAGCAGCAGCAACAAAATGCGCAAAAGTCATAAAGGCCACAAAACTTGAACAAAGCATTGCACAAGTTGCAAAAAGCGGCATTTATCTTATAGATAGAACAACCAATAATAATAATAATAATGATAATAATTTTATTTATTTTTTTTAATTTATCTATTTATTTATTGATGTAGTACTTCCGCAAACGGAAACAAAATCGAATGCGTGGCGCGGCAGAAGAATTGTAATTAGATTTTCATTGCTTAGCTTCTGTAATCTTTTTATTCACAGTTTTTGTAATTATTTTATTTTTTTTATCTTTCTCATTTTCATTTTCTTCAAACACAGTTAGATGCTAATCAAGTATCTGCAATGTTGTATAGCGGCCGGTCTATCGGCAGACTGCCCTCGGCTGCAATAACTGTTGCCTGCTTGAACTCAATCTGAACTTTTTTTTTAATGATTTTTCACTACTGCTGGCATTTTTCATTTCATTGTATCTGCTATTTTCTATTTTCATACACACACATTTTCGCTCGTACAATTTTCCGCTATTTTTCAATAACTTCAACTCATCATTTTGCTTTTCCATACGAACTTCATTTCAAAGAATCATTCACTTCACAAACGAAATATTGACTTTACACAATTTCCTGATCTTTACTTCTACATGTAAGCTTAATATTAATTTTATTTATTTATTTAATAAATGTAAGCATAATTTATTGAAATAATTTATAAGCTGCAATGTTTTTAAAAACGAAGAAAATGTAAAAAAAACAACAAACACACAAACAACAAAACGAAGATGAAATTTGAATTTTCATGAAAAATTGTTTTTATATTTTATTTATTTTTATAGCTTCAAATAAATGCAATCAAGTTTAAATTGTTGCAAACTTCTTTTTTTTATTTTTGTTATTTGTATTAATTTCGCAGTTTGCTTGAATTTATATGACATATGACGACGCGGGTGTTGTTTTTGAAGTAAATAAACGAAAGCGGTTTCGTTTGTAAGGCGTCACCGTTTGATCAGTCAAGCCAAGGAACGAAAACCGGTTACCGAAATTGTTCAATTTCAGTTTAATAGTTGCTCAACTTTTAAGATCTTCTTTTCAGCTTTTTAACTATCAATAACTAAATCGAATGATTTATTTATTTGTTCTTCTTTTTTGTTTACGCCAAAAGCGAAAGGTGGAATATTAATGCGAATGGCCTTGAAGTAATTTTCGCTTACATAATACAAATTAATAAAAAAATTCCATTAAGAAACTAATTTTAGAAACATTTAATTGGTAGTTGATAAAAAATCACAATTATAATTTTGTTTTTACTTCTTCTTCCACCAGCCGGAACTGCCGCCGCCACCGCCGCCAGACCAACCACCGTGGCCATAGCCGCCGCCGCCGCTATAACCGCCGCCGCTATAACCGCCGCCGCCACCATGTGAAGTGGTTGTGATGATTTTGTATACATCAACATGGGTGCCACCATGGCCGCCACCGCCATAGCCGCCGCCTCCATAACCACCGCCGCCATAGCTTCCACCATAGCTGCCACCGGAGCCGCCCCAACCACCGCCATGACCGCCGCCGCCATAACCGCCACCGCCATAGCCGCCACCGCCGTAGCCGCCACCGCCGTAGCCTCCGCCGCCATAGCCGCCACCTCCGTGTGTTTCAGTGATGATTTTATAAATTTGTACACCACCTCCATGGCCACCGCCGCCATAGCCGCCACCACCGTAGCCGCCACCGCCGCCGCTATAACCGCCGCCGCCCCATCCAGCGCCGCTGCCGTAGCCACCACCGCCGCCGCCACCCCAGCCGCCACCGCCGCCTCCTTTTATAATGTTAATAAGGCCGGCATGTGCAGAAGCCAAAAGAGCGCTGAGCGCCAAGACACAAACGAAGATCTAAATTAATAATTAAATATTTGTGAATTATCCTTTTTTGTGTTTCCTTGATTTCTCTTCACTTACTCTCATGTCGTCCAGCGAAGTTCACGTTGCGACAGAACTAAATCAACTAAACGCTTTATAGAATAGTAATCACTTTTATCTTCGTCTGCAGATGCGCAGACATAAAAACAAAGCCGAAATAAGTGTGAACGTGTTTTGACTAAAATCTACCAAAACCGACTTTCAAAATGTCAGTTTAAATTTGTTAACAGTCGCACCCTACACTGAAGTGCAAAACTGATGTTTGTTTTTTACTTTATTTTTTTTTTTAATTTAAACATATTTAATAAGACTGTCAGCATAATGAGACGAAAGCAACAGAAAGGCCAAAACCTGACAAATTTAGTCAGAGCATCCAATCAAATGTTGTCTTGTCTTTTGAATGCATTAAACTCAACGCTCATGTTAGCCGAGCACAAAAACTAGTTTAGCCAAATCTTATAAAATAAAAAGAATAAAATAAATGAATAAAAAAATAAATAATTGCGCTTAACCGACTTATGAAATAAATATTCTTGAAATTAAATTGTGCTCAGTCATCGACGCATTTGTTTTATTTTATTTTCGGGTTCTTAGTTGCCGAAACTTGTTTCAGCAATATTGCTTTTGTCTACCACAACTAAAAGAAATAATATACTTATGTATAATTTTAATCATACAAATCTATTTTGGTTTTTTCTTAGTTTTTTTGCTGACATTTTAGATGCATCTTCAAACAAATAAAAAATTATAATTCACAAGGTCAATCGTGCACAACAAAAACCAATTAATTTTGCATGTGAAATACCGCAACAATAAGGAAATATTGTACAAGAGCTTGGCCACTTTACTTTGTATCTGCACTCAGACTCACCAATGATGACACAAAAGAATGGCTCATGGCAACTTGCGCTTTAAATTGCGAGCAATAAAATAATTTTAGTCAATTGGTTTTTTCCATTTTATTTCTTTTTTATTTTATTCATTTATTTTTTTTTTTTTTGGCTTATAAGCGTGTCTAAAGATTTCGCTTTTTTGTGGATGCTTAAATATTCATAAAAAAATAAAAATAGAAATTCTGTTGGCTTTCAGTAAAATTATATTCTGCACTCTTTAATAAGTGACTTTTTAAATTAATCAACATGATAAGCAATCTGGTTAATTGAATTGAATTGTTTCAGAATGCTAATTAATACAAGTAAAATATATGACTGTATTATTACAACAGATTGCTCTCATGATAGGTAAGTTTTTCATATTATTGTGGAATATTTCATAATTAAAATTTGTTTACTGTATGTGAACTTTCAACGTAAAACACAATGTTATTTTTAGTAAGTACTGAAAAAATGTATAAAAAAAAGCTTACGTAACAAAAAGCCTAAAAGCATTGTGCATATTTTTTATATTTTATAATAAAACAATAACGCCATGCAGTATGCAATCGTTTTAAACGAATTGTGGAAAAATAAAGCTTCAAACAAACCACAGACAATCGACAATTTGTGGAATTTAAAGCTGTGGTTTGTTTATAAACGGCAGTACTGCAGCAAATCAACTTTTTGGTAGTAATTTGAAAATTTTTTTTTATGTTATGAAAATATTACAAAAATTTCAAAATTTTTAAAATAAAGATTTCTTTTTTTTTTTTTCAGTATTACTTAAAATTAAAAAAAAAAAATTAAGTTGGCACATCTTTTTACTCTATTTTGTCCTTATATTAAATACATGCTTTAGGTTGGTCATCATTGGTCATATGATAGTTGAATAACCTTTTTTTCAACAAAAGATAAACATCAATTCGGCCTAATTTATAGCTAAAGTGTTGTGAAACCTATCAAATATGCATTGCAATACATTCATGCAACATCAAAGAGTTACTAATGTACAAATAGACATCGTTTGTAACTCAAAAATAGCCTCAGAGCACAGAACTTTCAACAATTTATGCGAGCAAAGTACAAAACAATGAAGATGCATTAGAATACATTTTGCACTCTGGCATATCGTCAAATTAGCATATTGAACAAAACTTTCGCCAACCTTACTGTGAATTACCATCAAAAGTTCACTAGCTAAGTAGTAAAAGTTGAAAAGGGGGAAAACTATGTCAAATTATGAAAAGAACAAAATGCGCTAAAAAAGTGAATTTCAGTGAGCAATTAGCGACCACAGCCAAGAAGGAAGCTGTTGTTGCAAGTTTAACTTAAGAGACCTGTAAAAGCTGAAACAACAACAACAACAACTGAAAAAGGTTGCAAAAATTAAAATATGCTAATTTACATAAATGCACGTAGATAAATGCAAATGCTCAAACAAAGTAACCAACGAACCAACCAACTACAAGACAGCAACTGCAGTTGTACGCTTGGGTCGACTTTCTTTTTGCTAATCTTTATATGCCTTCATTAAGAGAATTCTCGACTGCAGTCGCAGTTCCGCTGTCAAGTGTCCAGCATCGTATTCACGCTCAGTTCTGACGGCTCAGACAAACAATTTATACAATTTTAAAATCCTCTTGTTTAAATTTTTTAAATAAGTGAAATTTTCCGTATAACAAAAAACAAAAGACAAAAATTATAAGAAAACAAAATGATATGTAAAAAGGTTTTGTCAAAAACAAAAACCAACAATAATAAAAATACATTTTCACGCTTTTTGATTTTGAAATTGAAAATATTAAATAAAGAGGCAATTAAATAAAAACGCTTCATTTGCTCACAAGCTACGAGGGTCACTTTTTGTCAACGACATTTTCACGTTGTTCTTGTATTTATTATTATCGCTGCCAGTTGTTAAACGTTTTGCGTCAATTTACTAAAAATGGGCGTCGATTTTATTAGAAAATTCATTGAAGAAAAACTTATCGAAGAAGACTATGAAAAAGTGAAAATGTTCAATGTGCTGTTGTTTGCTGCCTGAAATAATTATTGACTGCTTAAAAGTCGTTGAGAAGTTTATGTGGTGAGTGTACGAATCTTAACCAAGTGCAGTAAATAACTTACACTAGTTAACAAATGAAAACCAACGTTATAAGTTTTCAAATATTTTAAAGAATTTCCAGACATAAAAAGATGCACAAAAATATTCTGTTTTCATACAGAAAATGTTATAAAATCACTGTTGCGTGTGCTCCAAATATAATTAAGATATTTATTACAGTCAATTTATTGTAATCATTAAAAAATAAAACACCAACGGCAAGTGTAAATAAGCCACTAGTATATAATACAAAATTGTTGGAAAGAGTAAGACAGAGAATATATAACGAACCGTTAAAGAGCATAAAAATAGATAATTAATGCATTAGTGTCTGTCCAAACCGCGTAATAGTTGCATGAATAAGAAGATGTAAAAAAAAAAACTAACAGTAATAGAAGTGTTCGTGCCGCCTTATCCCTCTGTAAGCTGATGTTCCACAGTATACAAGAGCTGACCGATTTAGAGAATGAAAATCAAGCCAATTACGAGAGCATAGCAGAGACAATCAGGCAAACGAATTAGATGGCAAAGTGTTACTTTAAAGCTTACAATGGAATGGAATGACGATGGTGTTTATGATGAGGCCAGTGAAGGCGTTAATGCAGATGACGATGGTAATGGTGCTCTTGACAGTTAGAGTTAGTGAAGGTAATCATAAAAAAAAAAAAAAAAACACAAAAATCAACTTGAGGTTTCTTTTCTGATTTTATTATTGTTTTGTAAAAGTATGTGGTAGTTTTTCGCTTCTTTCTAACTTCTTTCATTGACTTTTCTAAGTAGTTTAGATAGAGAAGAGACCTCAACAAGAAGCCAGTGACCAACGAACCATCGAAGCGCTACAAGCCTTAGGGCTCGGTAAACTAACAAGACAAAAGAAGAAAGCCAATAAAAATCAGTGAAGTAAAACAATGATAAAATGTCGATCATTTTGTAGAATTCGTTTATTTGCGAATGAACTTTGTGCGTTTGATGAACCAAACATCGGGACGTCGTTAACAGTCTCAGTTGAATACGCGATGCGTGTGTTTCATATTGTGTGCTACAACTGAGAATTATTTAAGAAATTAATAAAAAACAAACAAAAACAAAAGGATTAAACAATTCAGTACAAAAAATATAAAGATAAAGCCCAAAAAACATGTTGTGGAAAAGTCAAATATTTGTGTTTGTTTTAATGTGCACATTATCTCTGTTCAACAAAATCAATGCGGAAAAACAACAACAGCAACAACAAAAAGAACATTTCAAACGTTTTAATAATGACGCTTCCGGTCTTGTTGACAATATCAACAGCCATTACAACATGTACAAAAATAACAACAAGCGCGTCATGGACCATATTAACATGCATAAGCAACAACCCATTCAACGACAACAGCAACAAAACCACCAGCAACAACAACTACAAGAAAGTAATGCATGGAGCCCGCTTTCAACACACAAAAATTGGTATATCCTGCAGGCAACATCAGCAAGCAATAACGCAAAGCATCAAGAGCAGCAGCAGCAACGCCTTCCTGTCAATTATTATGCCTACAATCATCGCTTTAATCACAGCAGCGGAAATTACAAGCAGGTAGTTACACAAACCGCCGCCTCAGCCAACAAATTCAACAAACGGTTTGACGACAATGAGGTCACTGATGAGAAACGTGGAGTGCAGCAGGCAGCGGATGTGTCGCAGCCATATGTCCTAGCCATTAGCAAAACAATGCGTCGTGGCACATTGCTGACGCGTCAAAATATGCCGAAACCAATGTCAATGCCTTTGCCGCTGCCACGCGTTGATAGCAATGTATTGCCTAAGGATATCACAAGACGCAACACTGATGAAACATTTTTATCAACACATAGTGTCGATGCCGACATTATACAACAACAAAAACACGAACAGAAAGATAAACACCCTCAGCGACGTATGCAGGATGTAACACAAGTGCCGACACAGTTTATAGAGAACAATGATATCAGTGCTCATACAAAAGCCTTCAGCACAAGAATACCAACAGCAACAACAGCCAAGGATAATGTAGTCAATGGTAATGAAAATGTTGCTGCTGCCGCCAGTGAAAGTAATGTCGCTACTACTACTACTACAACGACAGCCACTACAGATGATGATAATGTTGATGTTCATGTTGTAGACGATGTGCGTCTTAACGAGTTGTTGCTGCCACTCGATAATGCTTTGGATAAAGTACGAATTTTCT
Source organism: Phortica okadai (assembly GCA_034638295.1). NCBI lineage: Eukaryota > Metazoa > Arthropoda > Insecta > Diptera > Drosophilidae > Phortica > Phortica okadai. The sequence continues at coordinate 15,846,773 of CM067849.1, forward strand.
GTGATATTGTTAAAAATATCATTAGTGAAGAAAATAATAATAACATCGATGATGATTATAGCAGTTGGGATGATGAAGATGAAGGTAAGAAACGTTGCCCAGTGCCCAGCAACAAAAATTCTTTTTAAGCTCAAATGTCCCATAAAATCTTCTTACTTCTGATGCAAAAAGATCCCAATTGTTTGTCGCAGCCAATTATGTTCTTCACTAGCCTTTCTGTTAATGACCTTTTAAAATGCTTTATTAATAATTAATTTTGATTTTGCTTCAACGCACAATATAAAAGGGCCGCAATCCCTATGGGCAACCAAATTTAAATATTTAACCAAAACAAAGTGCGAGCGAAAATTGACAAAATTGACACCTTTTCTTATTTTGTTTTAAACTTTTAATGCTTTTAATTTTCGCACGTGTTTTTTTACGATTTTTCTTCTTTTCTTTTTTGTATCTTAATAGCGACCGACGACAGCGACGATGACCTTACGAAAATAGCCTCAGCATCAAAAGAAATTCAAGGTCGTGATGTTGCATTGACAACAACTTCATCATTATCATCGTCAGCATCATCGCCTTTATTGTCAACGACATCATTAGAGGCAACAAGGTCTTTAATATCAAAATTTTCGTCGACCACGCCACTATCGACGTCATATGCCGGCACAGGCCGCAAGGTGAAAAAGCTTAAAAAGAAATTTAGAAAATTGTTGCTGCCTCTGCTCATCGCATATAAACTCAAATTTCTGACGTTGATACCTGTCTTAATCGGCGGTCTTACATTGCTCGTGGGCACCACAGGTCTGGCTGGCTTCTTCTTTGCGCTCTTCACCGCCGTTATGAGTCTCAAGTCAACAGGTGGCAGTAAATCAATAATCGTTAAGAAAATTTAACATCAAAACAATTCAGCACGCATACAAAGCTTACATAGCAAAACAAAAAAAAAAGATACAAATTTAAGATTTATTTATTGATACAGTTTAAGTGACGAAGTAACAATTAAAAATAACACTGAAGCCATGCTGAATTGGGTTTTAATTTAATCTTAAGTAAAGCTGCGTTCAAAATGCACACGAAGTCGTAACCGGATGCAAACATATTGACAGTTATTTTAACAAACACGTGCCGACGTTTCTTGAATAACAAAGCACAAGTGTGTGTATCTGTGTGTGTTTTGACTGCGTGTTGGGCGAAGTAAGTAGTCAGCGGCATAGACATTCCATCAGTCATCAAGTGCGGTCTCACTGACAACAACTGACGAAATGCCGGCGGCACTAAAATGATTTGGCTTAAGTAACTTTTTTATTTTTCATTTTCGTCGGCCAAAAACAAAAAACAACAACGATTGCGCATTAATTCAATTGTACAACGTCAATTTTTATTATGTTTTCTTTTAGTTCCGCAGACGCATGCTTGCATTTTAATGCAATCAATATAGTGACAAGCCAAGTTATAAGTTTATGTTTTCTTCGGTTTAAACTTTAATTAAACATTAACCGTTCTATCGCCAATGAAATATAACAGTTTTTGATAAGAATTTTATTTAAGATTTTCAAAACAGGAAAACATAAAATAGTACAAAAAAAAGTGATAAAACACTTTATGATATTGATCTTCGATCATTAATTTTATTTTTCGGGTGACGAATAATTGGCACACGACTTAAAGATAGATTTCGTTAATTCAATTAAAAAGTTTCAAAATAACTCAGCACACATTAAAAAAAAAAAACAAATAGACGGAGCAACATTAACCAATTATCAAAGCTTATATTGTTTTTTATGTTATTTCATACAACCAATCTTCTCTACCCTCATTCAAATGTAAATTCAACATAATTTCGTTTAAATAAAATACACAATATGAATATTTTACATTCCATAATGAAAATTTCTGGATAATTATTTTTGCACGACGCCGCAAGTGTAATAATTAATTAATGCTGTGTTTGTAATGAATTCGTGCGCGACACCTGTTAATCAAAAAAAGAAAAAAAATAAAAATGTAAAGAATGCTGAAACCAAAAATAATACAAGAATATTTTATACACAAACGGTTCAAAACACAAAACATTGTATGCCAAAAGGCAGCTTAAGTAGCAGAACGCGGGCGTTTTCAGAGAGAGACGGCACAGTGACAAAGAGAAATTGCTTTAAAAATATTTCAAGACTTAATAAAGAAATATTATGAATTAAATTTCAACAAGAGAAGCATTTTGAAATGAAAATCACATTTGAAGAGTGCGCCTGGCAAGTGAACCAAACCGCAAGAAAAACGCATCGAGTAAATGAAGATGTGCATTTTGTTGTTTTTAATGGTTAATGGTATTCTCAACGAGCATTGAAACCATTTAATAAGCTGGGGGAAAACTTAAGCTTTTATGCTCAAGTTGAATGGAAACGAAAGCTAAAAGAAATAGCAACATTGTAAGCGCAAAAAATCAACTTAGAATGCAAACAAAAGAACCGTGAGCGTTGCACAAGTGACTGCATGACTGACTGATTACGAGACTCAGTGAATAAATGACTGTTTTGATGCCTTAAGCAACTAAGGAAAAATGAAATAAAAAAACACTAAAGCCGATATAGTATACTCGACCAAATAATTCCCTGCTCAGATCTATAGATACATATATGTATTGTTCAAAATTAAAAAAAAATAGGTGGTACTGGGTGAATTGGAAGAACTTGATCTGCTGTCGGGCCTCATGAGTCTACCCTCAAAACATCAAGTGTCTAGCTCTTATAGTTTCTGAGAACCATTGGTGAGGACGAACAGACAGTCGGGTATGACTCAAACGATGTCTCCTGGTGGCCTGATCATTGCTAGATAGACATATTTCCTTGATACTTCGCTCCTTCTACGTATATCGAGCAAACTCAATATACTCCGACACACTATGAGTGCAGGGTATAAATAAAAGAGCTAAAGAATATGTATATTCTGTTCGTCTTAGAAATCGAGCCAGTTAGTTAAAGCGACCAAGTGCAACGGCATGAAAATATGAGGATTTATGAAAAGAATTCAGATTGCCGCCAACCTGCTGAGGCACATTGTTGGCTCGCTGGCTGACTAATTTCTGCTTCAGTCTGTTGCAGTTATAAGTAAGCATAAACACAAACTGAGCTCCCCAACTCATACACGTTCAGTGTTATTAGAACCACGCGTCTGTACAAAACACTTTGCGATTTTCAGTCTCTTCTTTTTTAAATACGAAATTGCGAAATTTTCACGCGAACAAAATGTCGACATTATTCAGTTTATCCCTTTGCTTTGCGGTGTCCTGTGTCTACATTAATTTGCCACACAACAATGGCCACCAGGCAACAAACGCTGTGCAACTTGGCAGTGCAATTGTCGCTGCCGTTGAAGCTGATGTGGAACGCACAGAAGAGGAGCAAGAACAACAACGACGACAACAATTTTGGCGCATTCTTTTCGGTGATGCGAACATTGATGAAATGTCACAATTACTCGACAACATCGAGGATAGTGAAATGCGTAATGCACGCGGCAAATTTCACAAACGCTATAAAATTCTCAAAATGTTCTATCCGATTTTGGCTGGTGTCCTTATTGCCAAAACGATCATTGTGCCGCTAATGCTGAAGCTACTGACGGCGCTCTCAACATCGTCTTTTATTATGGGCAAAATTGCTTTGATTATATCGGGAATTTTAGCGCTTGCCTGGTTATTCTCCAACGAAGGCAGTCATGGCATTGGACGTGGTCGACTCGAGATTATAAATGTACCGCCGTCAATCACACATGGCGTTAGCGATTGGAATGATATGGCCACAAGTTATAGCACAACTTGGTACGATGTCAAACAGCCGCACAAATACATACCATTGAGTATACTGCCTGCTGGCAAGGATATGCCAGGATATCAGCGCTATCAGTCACACTACGACAACCACAATAACAATGACTACAATAACTATGACAACGGTTTTTATGATGCTCGTCCGTTTTTATAGAACATTAAATTCAAAGCTTGTTTAAGTCATGCTAAGCTACAACAGTAAAAAATAAACATTTTGTTGTTAGTTTCAAAGTATTATAGAGACATTTAGTTTAAGGCAATTTGTCATTCAATTGCTTAGTTTTGTGTGTGTGTTTTTTTTGTTACAATAAAATAAAATAAAATATTACCAAAGTTAATGTAATTCCATTTCACCATTTGTGCTTTAAGCACACAGCAAAATTATCTTATTAAGTGTCTTCTACGTCACTTTGCGCAAATAAGTGTTATATGAATTCGGGAGCTGTCATTTTGAAAAATCACTTTGTCATGTATTTTGTCATCTCCTGACCATTTATCTTTTAATGCTTCAATCAATCGTATTAGTTAATGTGAGTTCAAGCAAAAATTGATTTGGGCCACTTTGCAACAGCTTGTTCTGCCTTATGTTGTAAAGCAAAAAAAAATATTCTCTTTTCAATTGCCACAAGCAATACAATCTCTTTAAGCGCTTAAAAGCAGAGATGAAAGATGAATGAAATCTTACACAAATAACATTGAATTGTTGCAAAAGTTGACCGATTGGAAGCATTTGAAAATTAGTGTGAAAACTACAAAGAGATAAGAGCTTTAAAATTGTGTCATCGAGAAAAGGTTGTAAATAAAATGAGTTTTTGATATTATTTTTGGGTTATCATTTTTTTATAACATAATAAATGTGATGAGTATTTAAAAATAAAAAAATTCAACCTTTATGAAATAAATTGATGCAAATTTATTAAGTAGGATCAAAGATCAAAAGGCTTTGAGAAGTTTACTTATTACAAAATTATTTAGTGCACAAAACAAAAATCGATTGCCCTAAAAATAAATCTCCGAAACAACGTATACGTAATATCATATAATTCATTAACACCTGTGCATAAATTCGAATAAAACGCAAAAAAAAAACGCATAAAAATATAGTTACGTACTCATGCATGTATGTAAATTTATAATGTCAATCTGCAGACGAAACCGTTTGGCATTTTACCTACACGAGTTAGATGGGCCAAGTCACAATTAACAGCATTTTTACCGCTATGCATATAACGGTTTATTACGCATGCGCGCGCACACGAGCACGCTCTCAAAACCAACAACGATCAACGGCGACTTCCGCAAGTCTGTGACCAACAACAAGCAGCAAAAAAACATACACCGTTCAGTGTTGCAAGTGCGAAAAAAAACGCTTATGTAAAACAAAATAAAATAAAAAACGATTGCGAGTATGTAATAAAATAGTGAGGTAAAACGAAAACGAAATCAATCAACATGCAGCAAATGTCTTGACCGGAAAAGCGCCGACAATTTTATGCTTCGCGCCCTAACCAAACCAAATTTAATTATGTTAAGGCAGAGGGCAATGTTTCAAAAGTATAGCAGACATGTTATTTAAATGTGCTTAAGCAACGTAATAAACTTATGACAAATGGATTAAAAAATATGAAAGCAATATGACAATCTATGCAATTGTGTCACTTACATGGATTATACAAGTACTAACGACAAAAAACATGTTCACGCATAATAAAAACATAGTCCATAAATCAATATTTTTGAAACACAAATGCTTAAGACTTTTCAAGAGCTACAACGTTTTTTGTTTTATAAAACCTTTAACAATTAAATATACTTTCAGTTAACTATTTATGTTATGTGCAATTTAAACAGATTATTTTTAGAAAAAAATATGAATCCGAATGCCGTTGGAGGTGCCAGCAGATCAACAAAACCTAATATCTCAAATGTAATCAGACAAAGTTGCATAATATTATTCTAAGACTAAACGTATCTTTATTTTAAGAGTAAAAATGAAATAATTATAAGCAAAAGTAAATTTATCTAGAAAAAAAAACAACTTACATCATAAAAGAAATTTTAGACCTAAAAACTTAACAATTAAGCAAAAAAAAAACATAAAAAATGCACAAAAGCGCAAACAATACAACACTTAAACATAATTATTATATTATTGGGCATTGTTACTTCTTTTCGCCTTTATTATGTACCGCTATGATATGCCTTTCTCAACAAGCCATTGGAACCGATCAAGAGAGAAAACGCACATTAAAATGGCCAACGGCTAAATGATTGTACATTGTTCGAAGATAATTGAAAGTTAAGTAATTGACACGCACAATTTTTTGGCAGAAAATCAGAAAATAACAATAATAACAACGACTCAAATATAAAAAAAAAAAATTGCAAGAGCAATTACAACAACAAAAGTCACAAAAAGAATAACAAATACAACAAGTCAAGATCATGGCAGACCATGACAATAGCAATTAACAACAGCAGTCGACAACAACACCGATTGAGGGCGGCAACTGTTGCTGCTGCTACTGCTCGCTGTCGCTGCCGCAACCACAAGCCGATCAGTGAAAGTTTAGGGCGCACAATTACGTACAGCAGCGTCGGCAGTAACGTTTGTGGCAGCAACGCCCAGCAATGCGCACGCTCAATGCGTATCTAACAAATCGATCGGAAGAAAAAAATGAAAAAAAAAGCGCACACGAGCTCAACAAACGCTTTGCTTTGTTGTGATTTGCTTTGCTGCGTTTTGTTGTCTCTTTAAACGTTTATTTTTTTTTTTTTATACTTTTTTATTTGCTGGCATTGACGTTGAAAACGAAATTTTCATGCATTGACAATTAACAAGCGCTGTTGTACTTGGCCAAGAGGGTGCGGCAAACAAAAGCAATAAAGTTTGCCGCAATGTTTGCAACTCTCACGAGATTACTTAACTTATTTCACTTCCTTCTTCTCTACTACTTCTTCTATTATCTTCTTTATTATTATAAATACTTTTACTGTCAACGGCATCTTCTTATTGTTGTTGTTGTTGTTGTTAGCTTTTCTGGTTGTCGAGCGAAGCGCAACTATCGTATTTGTGTCATCAATTTCACTTTCTTTTAGCCTAAGTAAACCAATTGCCCATGGGCGTGGCATATGTGAACCCAAAGTAAATGTGAAAATCAATGCAGACATTGTTGACCAAAAAAAATATATTCTTTGACAACATAAACCCAAATTGGCTGAGCAGTTGAGCATTGGTAGACCAAAAAGTATAAATCATTGGTTAAATCAACGATTTATTTTTTTAAATGGCATTTGTGCAGATTAAAATGTTCTCATAAGATCTGTTAGGTTTATTTTAAGAGACTGGTTGCCCTTGATGACTTATGAATTCTTATTTCCATTACACTGATGGACTTAAGATATGAATGTGCTGAATGTGCTGGCTTTTCAGCTATTCAGTTTGACAAGAGGAAGTATTCAGGACAATCACAACCGGATACTTTTTCACAGTGCCTTCTCATGTCAACCTTATTTATCATAGCTAATAATTTAAAGAAAAATTTATATTCCTTACTGACATCTTTTAACAAGCATTTTTCATCCATGCCGCTACGCTTAACTATGAACTATGATTTGGTAATGTCACTTGCAAAGCCTCAACTCATAACTCAAACCGAGCTATGAGCGTGTTATATACAATAAGCAACCAAGAAAAAAAAAAATACCGTAAACATTTCGCGCTAAATTGACACTCTGACAAAGTAAAAGCAGCAAAAATAATATTAAGGTTGGGTTTGCAACACTTACAATATACAAAAGTATATTTTTGTATGTAAGCGCATGTATTAGTGTGCATAGATATGTGAGTGCGTGTCGACATTTTGTCACACCAAACTGCCAAACAATTTCAACGTCGTTTGAAATTTTTAACAGTTTCCGTTTCAATCATTTGAAAGTGAAGTGAATTTGTCAACGTTCAACACGTCTTAGTGACGTTGTTGACGTCAATGCTGTGTATGATGTACATCATCATCATGCTCATAATGATGATGAAGTTGAAGATGACGACAATGATGCTTTTTAAGCATTTATAACATTTGTGTGTGTGTGTGTGTGTGTGCTTATGAAGCAGCCATAAATACCCGCATGCATATACAAAATGCCGCAAGTGTATAACGTAATGTTGCTCAAAAGCAATGAACGATATGATATGAGATGAAAAATAAAAACACAAAAAAAAACAAAATTTGAAATGAAATAAAGCGTCTTGCATATATTAAAAGTAGTAGAGCCTAAACCTCATGAGCGCGCAACGAGCACTTTCTCAGACGCTCAATATTGACATTACATATTTGCACAAATGAAAAGAAAATCAATTTCACCTGTTGGTATTTATATGCGTTTAACCTAAAAAGCACTTACAGAGTTGAGTATTTTTTTGTTTCTGGTTTGTTTTTGTATATTTATTTGGGCGTTGCTAAATGCAGCGTAAAATATTCACTCAGGTAATTACATGAGTTGCGCCTCAAGGAAATACAAATTTATATTTTTTCTTATCATCTTTTTTTTTTTAATTTTTTTTAAAGTTGAAATTTACAATCAACTCAAAGCAGGCAACAAAATACACTTGCCAAACTCTACTTATCGAAAAAAAAATGGGTCAACAGAACAATTTGATGGCTAACACAACAACAACAACAAAATACTGATTGCGGTCAATAAACGCACACACAAAACTTTGCTAATTTTAAAAGTAAATGAAAGTAGAAGTATCTGTATCTGAAATTGCTGTTTATGCTTTGCGCAATAAAATTGTTAAGATCATTTTTTGAATTTCTAAACGAAGCACACCCAATTTGTATAGATTCCAACAACCAACAACAACAACAACAACACAAATGGCAATACATTGGCCATGAATGATGGAGTAAATGAGTGAGAGCCGCGAAACGCAAACAAGTCAAGCTCAAAAGTTGACAACAATTGCGTGAAAGAAATGCTTGAGCTAATTATGTACAACAAAAGCCTAGTAGAAATTAAGCTAATTGACAGGCAAAATAATGACAGACACTTGTACACACACACACACACACACAGATATAGAAACATTTAACCAGTTAGCAATTTGCAACTTCTACTAACCAAAGTAGCTGAATGCGTGTCGGCGGCGGTTGCATATGACAGCTGTCAGTAACATATTCAAAAAGTTACTGACAGCAAGGCATACAGCAGACAGTCAGCTAGATATGTAGAAAGAAGCAAGTCGCAGGCGTGCAGAGCGAACAGCGCCAAGTTATGTTGAATAGACAAAAGCTTTGCCAAAGTTGTAAAAGAGAAATTATTCATTATCGATTCGAAATACTTTTATTCGACAAATAATTGACACAGGCAAATGAATGAGTCTTGAAGATTAAGCGACTGATTAGTATGCCATCAATGGCCAACGACCAAAAGTAGCTGACAACGTTCGATACGAACATTTTTTGTTTCTATTAATAATAACTTTATTATTGCTTTTGTTGTTATTTTTGATGCAATAATCATGTCAATGCTAATTAGCGTTATAATGAGTTAAGAATTTCGATATAAGTTAATTAGTTGAGAAACTTTTAAGTGTTGTTATTATATTTTAATTAAGATGATAACAATTTATTGTTGAGCTTTAATTTATTTATTTTACTAAAAGCAAAAAATAACAAGAGAAATACAAATATTTTGGTTTTACATCATATTATTTCTACTTCATTTCATGCAAGCAATTTGGCTTTTAACAAAGTACGACATTTTAATGCAGCAAATGCCGGCAAAACAAATATGTAAAACAACAACACTAACAAAAACAAAATAAAATCCGGTTTAAATGCAAATAAAACAATGTAAGTCAGCCAAGAGTGCAGACCAAAATTGCAAAATTCCACGAAATTACATAACTTTCACTTGATGCTTGACCCGCTTGTGAATAAAGATGTTGGCATGTGGATACGTAAAACTTGAACGGATGGATGACGCCCAATGAAAAGCAAAACAACAACAAAAAAAGCAAAAACAAAACTGTGTGAATAAATGCATGAATGAGCGAATAAATGAATGAATGAAAGGCACTCAAAATAAATTTTTACCTTTTTGCACGTGTTTGATCTCACATAACTTAAAGTATCTTGTTTTTTTTTTTTTTTTTGTAATATATACAAGTGACCTGAAACAGGCGTCAAATAAATGATTTAAAATTTTTTGACACTGAATCACACAATGTGAAATGATGTCAATCGACGGCTTAGAGAAACACTTTCTTTTTTTGCAACAACGACAATAGGAACAATAATAAGTAATAAAATAATCGCAATGAAATAAAGGCGCGTCACTCATACGCACTGTCGTGCGAGCCCATGAGAAATATGTCATGTAAGCGGGGGATGTCTGACAGTGAGTGGCATGGTGCGATAGTGATTGGCGGAGCTGAATGATTGACTGATTGCAGACCGCCCGTTGGTTTGCCTATACGCAAATGAAAGTGAGTGAAATATACATGCATGTTTTTATTTTTTTTTTCTTTAATTTCATTTATGTTTTTCACAAACCATAAATGTCATAAAATAATTTTGAGAAAAAAATCAAATAAGACATGACAAAAACTCTTCTGTGTTCACTGGTTCGCTGTCAATCGTATTAATTAAAGCCGAAAAAAACACGCCAACAAAATAAAATCATGTCCATAAATTACAGACTTTGTTTTTGTCTTTTCTGCTTTTAAATCATATATATTTTTATCACTTTTATGCTGCATGAAAAATTAAACTTTGCATCGTTCACATGAGTTTCATAGCGCTATAAAAATGAAAGAGAATTTCTTTCAACATATTTATGTAGCATAACATTGTGTTGTTGGTATATGAAAAATAAAAAAGTGCAACAACAAAATGATAAAATGTTGACGCTTATCAAGTTGTTGTGAACATAACAAAGGGAAAATGAATAGTTGTATGTCTGTTAAGCCAAAGTTAAGATACAATTATGAGTTCATGAAATATCAGTCAAAAATGCATATCTTACTCTCTGAAATAATTCAAAGTCAACAGGAAAGATTTTGTTAAGTGAATCTTTCTCACAAAAATTACAAATATGTTACAGCTCCATAAAAAAAAAAAAATTTAAGCTTCTATGAAGGATATAAATAAGTGGAATGCATTTTAAATATGCCAAAAACGCAAATGCATTGCAAATAAAAAAAAAAATAAATAAAACATAAAAAATCTGACAGCGATTCTTTCTCTCAAAGTGTCAAGATTATATGCTTGTAATCTTTTAAAATATTTTCGCAAAAATAAGAGAAAAGTGCTTCAGTTGAAGTCAAATGTCAAAACATAGTATGCTTGTAAGAACAAGTGTAATTTTTTTTATATATCTGAGCTATTATCTGAGCTTAAATTTGAAAGACATGATTTATTTTAAAAAGATCTTAGTAAATACAAAGTGAAGATTCACTTATTTCTGTGAGCGAAATTTATTTGATAAGAACTTTTATATTCATATATGTGAAAAGCATGAATAATATTATTTAAAATGTATCTTTTCACATTAAATACTGAACTGCTTATGAAAGATTAAATGTTTTTTCAATAATTCAAAGCGGATATGCAAAATCATTATAAAATTGTGTCAAATATTTACGCATACATTGCAACAAACTGAAATTCGGCTTTCAAATGCGTCAGCGACAACCTTCCAAATATGAAGTGTCGTAAATAATTCACACCGAAAGTTCCAAAACATAATTTTCGATACAAATATTTCGTTTTTTTTTCCAAATAAAATAAGTATGCACATAACAATTTACAAAAAAAGAAGCAGAAAGCTGAAAAAAGAGGTAATAAATTAGCAAATATTGCGAGAGTTTTGAGAAGATGAAAGCTGAACGAACATGCGAACCGAAATGAGCGACAATACTGACAAGCAATAACAACAAATATATGAAGCTACACAGCAAAAGAGCGCAAATAACAGAGCAGAGTGTCGGCGTCAACGACGGCGCATGCGTAAAAGTGTAAGTTAAATGACTGATTGACTTACACAGCATCAGAGACGCCGCGCTATGAATGAATCAACTGAACGATGCATTGAGGGCGTACGACGACGCTGACGCAGCTGTCATGACTGCTCATGTTCGCCGGCACGCAGAGGCAACGATGCCGCCAATTGTTTGCCATAGTGAGCACATGTGCTCTTAACTGAATTTCTCTTCGTTGTACGTTGTGTGTTGTTTGTGCTCAAATTGTCATATTTAAGTTTTTTGTTTTTCTTTTCTTTCTTCTCACTGACAACTGACTTTGACGGATAGCAGCGGCAATTGGCTTTATAGTAAAACAGACAACAACAACAACAATGGCAATAAAAACCATGCCTTAATATTCACTTAACAAACAAGTTGACTTTATTTTCATAGCTTTCAAGTTGCTGTTTTGTTGGTGTTGCCGGTATTCATGTTATTTTGTTGCTGTATCTGCGCATGGCTTACTGTGGTCGCGTCTTTAACTCATTCACTCATTCAGTGTGTTTGTTGTTTTTGTTTTTAACATGTACTCTTTTGGAAGCTTCCGCGCTGCGACGTCGCTGCTGGTTTTATTTAATTTTCGTTTAAATTGTTTTGTAATGTTAACATTTTTTTGTATTTTTTTTTTTCTTTTCTTTTTTTTTTTGGTCAACTCTGTGCACTGCAGAGGCAAAAGAGTGTCTGCGACTGCGCAGTTGACGCGCAGCAGCAATAAAAACGAAGTTTTCTGTAAGGTTTGCTTTGCTTTTGACAGTTTCGTACATACATATATTTACTTTTTTTTCCAACCGTGTATAAAAGGGTGATCGCTTTAAGACGAATACATCAAAGTCATCTCAACGCTCTCGAGAGCAACATATACGCGCAATAACAAGGATTACCTCAAAGCTCAAACGCGACGCGTTAAATTGATATATATTTTTTTTGATTTTCGAAACTCGTAACGAAATATAATACGAAAATGAAAGTGTTCGCAATTGTATCCGTGTCAATGCTGATTGTCAGCTGCGCTTGGGCTGCACCAAGTGTACAAGATAATAGTGTCGATGCTGAGGGCAGCAGCACATTTGCACGCGCTGCACGCTACTTGGGCGGTTGTCTTGAAAGTGATGACATGGCCACCTGTTTGGCTGTTAAGGGCATTACCGCATTGAATCGCGCTGCCAGGAGCAATGACATCGAATTATTGAATGGCGTCTCCTTCAAGAGGTGTGTGTGTGTGTTTGTGTTTGTGTTCGTGTATATAGACAAGTGTCAAAACTTATATAAAATGTGTGACAAAAAGTGATATAATCATGTTTGCAACAAACAAGTGTAATTTAGTTTTATGAATGTGAAATGAAAATGCAATGTATTCATTCATAACCGTCTGTCTTCATTCATACACAGAGATCCCGCTCAACCCGTGCAACGCAGCGGCAAAGCTTTAAGCGAAAATGATATCTATGAGCAGCTGCCAGCCACCGCTGATGAGCGCAGTGGTCGTCTTGTCGATATGGCTGTCTCAAGCGTTTCCGATTTCTTGGGCACACACAATCTCGAAGTGAAAATACCCGCTGAGGCCACACAGGAAGTTGCACGCGCTATCGATGAAGGTGTGTACTTCTTGTCAACATCATTGCTTACATAATGCACAACAAATTTGTTTTCTTTTTATTACAACAAAGGTCGCGGTAAACTGAAGAAAATGATTGGCCCCATCGCTTTGGCCATTGGCGCTAAACTCTTTGCCATCATTCCCCTCGTGCTCGGCGGTTTGGCTTTGTTGACCGCTAAGGCTGTCATTGTGGCCAAGATTGCACTCGTACTCGCTGTCATCATTGGCGGCTCTCGTCTCTTCGGCGGTCTCGGCAACAAGTTCGGCGGCGCTGTTGGCGGCGGTTACAATGCTGGCAATGCTTGGAATTCGGGCGCCACCAGCGGTTGGTCGTCGGGCGCTTCCTCAGCTTATCCCTATGCACGCAGCATCAATGACGATGCTCAGCAATTGGCTTATGCTGGTCAAGCTCAACAGTAAAATAATCGTAAACATAATAATGGTCAAGTTGGACACGTCGAAAAAAATGTGCCTTTAACTTTTATTAGTTTTTAAGTAATTTATTGAAGTTTTAACACGTTGAAGTATTTAATTAAATTATATATTTTGTTTTAATCGTTTGTAAAAAGAAAAAAAAAATCGACAAAAACAAAAAGCAATGAGAGTCATCAATAGTCAGCAGTGTAATTTAATGAATAACTTATTTATTGCATTAATTTATAAAGCAAAATAGCAAACATGTACAAATCATTAACAATAAAAACGCAAGCATTTCATATAAATTGATATGGTTTAATGACTTTCTCTAATGATTGATGCCAATAAAAGAACACAAAAGCAATCAACTAAATGACATAATCTAGGCAAAAAAAAAAAAAAAACTAATTGGCAAGCGAGTAGAAAAATGAGTTCAGAGAATTGTGGGTGCAAAAAAAAATCATGTGACAAATGTACAAACATTAACTTTCACATAGAGAGAGACAAAAAAAAAAAAGGGGGAAAAAGAACATAGAAAAAATTGAGTGCAACATTCATATTAATTATGCTCATAAACGAAAAACAAGTTGGTTAACAAATATTAAGCGAACACACACACACATATATGCATACATACATATATAAAGACACATGCCCAACGTTGCCCAAAAAAAAAAAATATATAAAACGCATTAGAAAGCCAAATAGCAAAGTCAAGAAATAGAAACCACCTGCGGTCGTCAACAGACAAATTCTTGTCAACAACTTTAAGTACACACATACACACACACAAGCACACAGACATGCCGAATTCAATGTTTGCCGAAATGCCAAACATGTATGCATAAAACATTTGGGCGTTGCCAACATGAGCACTCGAAGGGCGTCACATGTGAAATTTATAAATGTCAAATGGCCTAATTTGCCTCAATATTGACAGTCCATCGTCAAGCATACAATTTAGCCACAAAATATCATATCACAAACGTCGAAACAAGTGTAGAAACTTTCTAATGTGCTCATAAAATGTCACTTTTGGTTTATTCCGCATGCTTCGTACTCAAGCTGATAGATACGCCGGCTGTACACACAGCTTAAGCACTTGAACTTTACATTTTTGAGCAATTTATTTGAGTTTCTATGAAATTCATCGTCCGACATTGTCGTCGTCGTCGTCGTTGTCATCTATTTGCATTGCTTGTGGCATGGCACGTGCAAGACATACCTGATTGTATGATAGATTCTATTTTATTTTTATTATATTTTTTCTGCTTCTTACTCGTTACTTTTACCTTTTCTGCATACTGTTTTCGTTTTTTTTTTTTATTGACTATTTTTATTATATGACTTACAGTGTTACCAGAGTCATCAAAAAGTTGGTTCTTGAAACTAAATTCCCTAAAATTTAAACTCTTTATTTTAAAGTGAATTTTTTATAAACACTTGTCACTTTAATTTTCTTGCCAATATTCTTATCTTATCTGAGTGTTTTTTCTTATAATTTCTCTCTACAACTTTGTCCTTTCTCTTATTAAATCCTTCAAAGCATAGCACAATTTGTTGTTCCGTTTCTTCTCTTGCATCTTAGAGCACTCTAACATTCTTTACAAAAATAATTCAACGTCCTTTGCAAATATTTTTTATTTTGTCCTTTTCAGTGAAATTCTTACTTAAAATCTAAGCTTTTATTTTTAGCTTAAGCATATTTTTTAATAGCTCAAATATATTCGCCGCTAGTAAAATTCCACACAATTACACCACGGTTTATGGCCAAAAATGCTGCGGCAGCCAAAGAACACGTCTCAAATAAACAACAGGAAAAAAAACCAAATACCCACACCGACGCGACATGACCAAAAAAAGAAAATTTTGAACGAAATCGAAAGCGTCGAACAGCAAACGTTGAAAACAAAACTGAAAAAGAAAGAAAAAAAAACAAAAACAACAAAAACTAGGCCAATGCGCACATTAAATCACAGCTTAAGAATGCTAACGACAGACTGCGATGACTGTGGTCTGAGCGGCAAGCCAATGAAGGAAAAAAAAAACCGCTTAGTGTGTCTCTTATAGCGAATTGAATGGAATTCAAGTGCCGCTAAATGAAGAAAGGAATATGTAAACGCACACCAACACATACATATATAAACTTTAATGTATTAATAATTTCTGATCAACTTAGTTGAAATGTGAAACAAGGAAACGCTAGAAGGGAGAATGTGCCGTGAAGCGCCAACCAGCAAGAATTTGGAACAGTTGGTTTGGGGCTGTGGCTGTGCCAGTGGCTTCTGTTGGTGTTTATGTTTACGTTATTGTATCTGCAATTCTGTATTTAGGGAATAATAGAATTAAGTCACGTCGCCAACGCTTTAAGCAATGAATGCCAATTATGCTTATAAATATTTTTCTTACATACATATATGCATGTTAGTAACTAAGCGAGCAACGGTTATTTTGTAGCAACGATATCAAGAAAAACAACAACATTGAAAATTAGGACATATGCTATCGAAATTGTTGTTGTTTTGGTATTGTGGCAGCGACTTGCAAGAAGTTCGACTTGGCACGATTTGAAATTTGGCTCGAAGTCTTTACGGTAGAAACCGTTCAACACTTCCCTTTCGTTTGGTTGGAACGTGCTTTAAGCGTAAATACTTTTTTTCTTTGATTCACTTTATTTTTTTTTTGCTTTTTTTTTTTGCCCAAACATGTGCAGGTTCAACATAAAGTTATGGACAAGAAATTGTCAGCCAGTGGAGACGGACATCGAATTACGCATACGATTTGAATAAATTTTTTAAGTTTTTCGGTTTTCTTTTGCTGTATTTGTTGTTGTTGTTGCAGTTTGTATATATTTTATTTATTTATTTATTTCTTTTTGGCTGCCACTGATTTCTATGTTGTATCGAAATTGGTATTGAAATTGTGAACAAAACAACAACAACGAATTAAAAATTTCTACGTATGAAGAAGCGCAACGACATGATTGAACATGGACAAAAAAAAATCGAATGAATGAATGTAGAAACCAAAAAAATAAAACATATAAAAAGCCAAGTATTGAACACAATTAAACACAAAACACTTTCAACTGTCAAAGCCAACAGTAGTGGTAGAGTGAACACGCGAAAGGATTAATTATTAATAAATAATAATAAATCGTAATAAACGCAAATTCATAAATAAATAATATTCTTAAAACGAAAATAAATACTCAAAAAAAAAAAAATTAATAACAAAATGGTGTCAAAATACGTTTGTGTTGTGCTTGTTGCCGCCTTCGTTTGCAGTGCCGCTGCTCTGCCGTCACAGGATAATGCCGAAAGGGATTTAGTGAATTTGATCAACAAATTGGATAACGAAGATTCGCTTTCGCTATTCGGCGGTCTACGCATCGATCGCGTTGATACCGGTCGCTCCTTCGGTGCCGCTGGCAAATCTATCGAATCATTCGAGGAACGCGCCGAACGTTATCTGGAATCGCACGAATTGAATCTTGCCTTCCCCGCTGATAATGATGATGAGGATACTGAAAACGAGTTTGCCGGCCGTGGCATTGAAGGTGAGTCATACCAAAAGTTGTTGTTACGGCAAAAATATTCTCAACTTCACTTGAAGAATTTACAAACCACTCAAGAAGAAAATGTATATAGAAATACTTTTCCATTTGCAAAAAACTGTGGAAGCGTTAAATTGCAACAACTATTGCAGCAAAGCAGATGATATTAGTAGAAGTGATTGCAATTTGCATTTTAATGAAGAAAATTGTGTTCAACAGCAACATGCTGTAGTTGGTCACTTTATCACACAATAAGTGTTTTGCAGCTGATACGTCTTCAAGGAAATATAAAGTATTTTTAATACATCTCAGCTAATCAAGATTAATTCAAAATTAGAAAAAGCTTTTTAAATTTATAAAATTCTCTCAAAAACACTTGAAAAAAATCAATGAATAAGTTTACTTGATAGAAAACTCATTACACAAAGTTGCCAAATTTCAAAACTTAAACATTTCACAACAAAACAAAAACGAAACTTTCAAATTTCCGGTAAATAATCGAAAAAAACAAAACGAAAAGGCGAAAAGAAACTATTTCAGCAAAGTGAAAATTTTCACACATACTGACAAGCACACCTTTATTGAGCGCGCACTTACTTCAACATTACGCATACGCCACTGTGCCATCTGCATACAAAATGAGGGTGATGCGCTTGTGGCATGTTTTACGATAGATAAAGCGTACAACGCGCACTCTTCCCCAACATCATCACTATGCGAGCTCATATAAAGAAAGATAAAACAAGAAACTTTTATTAAAGCAAAAAAAAAAAAGCGGAAAATAAATACGAAACTATGCATACTTTCAGGCTTTTGAGTTGTTATTCTCTTGCTTTACATTTCGTTTCGTCTAGAAAGCAGAAACGATTTAAAGTGAAGAATTTCGCATGCATACTATTAAGCGGAACTGATATAAAAAATATTCGTTTTTACAGAATCACGCAGCAAGAAAATGAAGAAAATGCTTGTGCCACTGCTGTTGGCTTTGAAACTGAAGAAGGCTGTCATCGTCAAGGTTCTCTTCACCATCATTAAATTCATCTCCCTCAAGAGCTTGGCCATCTCTGTGTTGGCACTCATTCTCGCTGGCGCAACTTTCTTCAAGGATCTGTTGGGCAAGAAGAAGGAACACATCACCACCGCTTACATCACTGGCAGCCCATTGAACGCTGAGATTGTCCACTCCGACTGGAACCGCAATGGTCAGGCTAGCGCTGCTGATTTGGCTTACAATCACTACGGTTTGGCTCAACCTTTCTAAGCAATTGATACCCGAAACATTCCCATCCTCAATTGAATCCTCTTTTCCACACACTCTCTCTCTCTCTCTCTTTCCTGTTCCTCTATCATTCTCTCCTACTCTCACTGTCCTTCTTTCATCAACTCAACTACTATCCAACTTTTTTTAAAGAATGGCTAAATTGTTGTCGAGTAGTTTATAGTCAATTCATACTTACTTAATTACATACATACATAATATTGTAGTTGTAAATGCATTTTAGTTAGATTTTAAATTGCAACATACCAAAAAGCATATCAATACGCATATGTACGACGATACAACATGGAACGCTCAGGACAAAGCAAACGGAAACAACGAATATTTTTCAAAAAGAATAACAACAATTTTAAATTATTTCAATTATTGCGTTGAAAGTAATACCAAATATTTGTTAAACAAACAAAAGCAATGCAACAATGCCGATGTGTTAAAAAAAAAAAGAAAAATTTAAAACGAAAGCAATTTAAAAATCATAAACAAAATAATAAGTTTAGCTCAGGTTTGAAATATTTTGTAAGCCTTTCTGCCAAGGCTGCTAATTGTTTATTATTTTTTTGTTTATTTTAAAATTCAAACAAAGTCATTGTGCCGAAAACAGAGAAACATGCACGAAATAATTTATTACATTTGTAATTTTAAGTATTTATTATTTTAATTTAAAGCAATTGAATAAAAAGAATTCATTAAAAGCAAACTTTCTTTTCTTTATTGTAACTTTTTATTTTCATATTTAATTTTTCACAGCTAACTATTTAGCATTAAATGTTTCTTAATAATTAAATAAAAAAATACAAAGTTTTATTAAATTTCAAATTAATACAAATAATAAACAAACAAAAAGTAAGCAATTTTTACTACAAACAAAAAACATGAGCTCATAAAGCGAAATTTACGCTGTTGACAGTAAAATTTATTACTTAATTTTCAGAAAACAGATATGAAAAAAATATATATAATTAAGCAGAAAATCAAGAAAAACGCAGCGGTGAAATTTTTCACAAAATAATTAGCTAAAAACACAGACGCAACCACACACATACAAAATTCATAATGAGTAAAGTACTTATGACAAAACGAGTACTGAGCTTGCTGCATAAGCCTCTCATTGTTATAAGAGAAACGTGCTGAGAAACGTAGCGGGTCAAAGGTGGAAAGCATCTTGTAAGTCTGAAACTAAGCGTCATTGAAGCGTTTATACATGTGTCACGTAGTCTGCCTACAACATTTGTCTCTGGCTTGTACATGTAATTAGACCTTCATTTGTTTTCCACTGGTTGCCAACATACAATTCTTGAATCAAAATGAAATATACACTGGGTTTAATTAACAAACACAAAAACAAAACAAAAATATAAAAAAAGAAAAGAAAAAAATATTAATAATGAGTATGACAAATTGAAACGTTTTGCACGCTTTTGTTAAAAACGAAAGTGCAATCATTTTTCCATGAACGAAATACAAAAATTTTACTTTCAACTCTGGTCAGTTACTTTGAAAGAAAAAAAATATTGTAATAAATAAAAATATAAATTAAAAACAAAATAAAAAAAGAAGGGCCAATTTTATTTGATTTTTTTCTCTTATTTTTTACTTTGGGTGGTTGTTCGTCTTGTATGTTGGGCGGTTGCGCGCTTGGACGCTATTCGTACACTTGACTGAGTATGGGAAGATTTTTGTGATCTTTATTTACTTTATTTCTTTTTTTTTTACGTGTTGTCTCAGACACGCTGCATAGAATTTCGACCACAAATCAGCGGTAATTATGTCTGCATTTGGCATTCGTTTTCGGTTTTTAGTTTTTTAATTTTTTTTTTTTTTTGTGTGATAGAAAATGAACTTGTGCGTTTTTTGGTTTCTTCTATGGTGAAAGGCAGATTTTTGCGTTTTTCACTCTCTTTTGGTTTCTTATAGGCAAATCGTACTAATGAAAATTGAAATTAGAAAAAGAAAAATAAAAAGCTAACATTTGTGTGTTATGCTGGTATAAAAGAAAAATATTTTTAATGACTTGCAGCAGTTTCAATTGGTGCTTGATGCCGAACACTAGTCCATAATCGTTAAACTTTAACTTAAACTGACCAAAGAAAAAGCTTTAACATGTTGTTACAAAAGACATTGGAATATTTGTTCTACTTGGCAGTTATAATGCTTATGTGCAAATATGCACAAGCGGCAACATTGCAAGCAGCCGTTGATCAACCGCAGCTGCAAATTGAGGATAGCACCGTAGCGACACCGTCAAAGGAGTCACATAAGAAACAGGCTTTCGATGAATGCTCATCAAAACTAAGTTGGATGTGCTTGAAAATTGAATTTGTTAAGATAATCGAACGTTTGGCTGACCAAGAGGAAGTGAATGTATTGCCGGGCATCGCCGTCGTCAAGGATGAGAATGCAACGGATGTGAAAACAGCAGAGCTGATGGCGGGTATGTTATTTCAAACTGATCTAACATTTAATTGACCATTTATGGCCATTGTCAACCATTTAATTGACAAATTGTCTTATATGCTTCATATACAGAAGTCGCACGCAGCTATCCAAGCGATCCGAGCACACGTCTGAATGGGTACATCATTGCGAAGCTAGAGAATCTATTGCAAACGCGTTATTTGCGTTTAAAGTTAATCGATGATAAATCAATGGCTGAGGCACGTTCCGCTGTTACTGGACGCAAGGGTAAATTCGGCAAGAAGGGCGGACTGGAGGCACTGATAGCCGCCGGCGTTATGATGAAGGGCACACTGATGGCTTTGGGCATGGGAGCAATTGCTTTAATGGCTAGCAAGGCGTTAATGACAGCACTAATGGCATTGACACTTTCTGGTGTGCTTGGTCTAAAGAGTTTGGCAAGCGGCGGCGGCAAATCAACAACATATGAAATCGTTGCTAAGCCAATTTATACATCAAGTCATTCACATTCGGTGAGTCACGAGGATGGACATGCTCATAGTGCTCATTATGGCGGCGGCGGTCATAGCGGTGGCAGCGGCTATGGCGGTTATGCACGTTCGCTGAACTTAGAATTGCCAAGCCATCTGAAGGCAAAGGCATAGAAAAGCAATTATAATTTTAATATAATTAACTTATTTATTTATTTATTCTACTATAATTAAAAATTATTTATTTCCTATGATCGCTTTGATTATACGTCAATAAATATCGAAAGTCATTTGCCAATTAGCAGGAATTTTTTTTACATTGGTATAGATCAGTTTTATTAGCAACTCTGCAAATAACTTTCACTTGAGCCAAGTTTTAATTGAATTGCTCCATTTTAGGCCTACTATAAAAAGCACAGCCTATCACAGTTGAAACATGAGTATTCAAAACGAAATTAATCGCGTTAGACGGTTAGAAAAACGAAATTAATCGCGTTAGACGGTTCGAAAATATTTCAGTTTACGCACTTCGAAGGATATTCAAGTTTTCAATGTATAAATATTTGTTCGTGGTTTTAATATTATTTGTCGGTGCTACATGGGCAAACGAAAATGATGAAGGAACAACTCAGAGTTCGGAAGATTTGGACATTCCACATGTTAAGTCGTTTCCGGGAGGTGTTTTTGTTAATGGGGTACCTAAGATTGGTAACATAACAAATATAAAACACAAACACATAATAATAATTGAGACAAAGCAGAATACCACAATGAATGAAACATATCCAAAACCAACAAAATGGCAGCCATTTAAGGACGGCCCATTTGCAAACAAATTTCAAAATAAATATACAATAGAATCTAATTCTACCGCACCGACAGCATACAATTCGACTTGGACTCCAACGAAATTTAAACCGTTTCCCATTGGATTTTTTCATAATAAAATTCAAAACATTAAGAACAATCTGGAGAAACCTACACCAAGCAACGAAACATCAACGAATCAATGGAACAATCAAAAAATTAAACCTTTTAAGAATGGTATTCACAAACATTTTTTCGGAAAGTTTGACCATAAGAAAACTCTAAAAACTGCGACACTCACAACGACAACGACGGAAGATCCGACAACGATGGAAGAAACAACAACGATGGAAGAAATAACAACACAAATTACTTTATTAACATAAAATTATTAAGATAAAAAAACTTGTATTTATAACACAAAAAGAAACAACAATTTATATAACAGTAATAATAGTCGAACATTTTACCAATATTAGAGCTCAAAATATCATAATATTTATCAGAGGAATAAAGAATTAAAAAAAAAAAATAGCTTAAACTAAATTGTTCTTTTCTCACTGAACGAAAATCCCATATTTTACCCATGACTCCAATTTCTTTTACTTCATTTTGTAAGAAGTAACAAATGATCTGAATCTACAGGTTCCAGACAAAAAATGCACGTTCCTTGACATAAAATTGCCAAGCCATCTGAATACAAAATATAATTAACTTATTTATTTATTCTACTATAATTAAAAGTTATTTATTTCCTATAATCGCTTTGATTATACGTCAATAAATATTGAAAGTCATTTGCCAATTAGCACGAATTTTTTACATTGGCATAGATCAGTTATATTAGCAACTCTGCAAATAACTTTCACTTGATCCAAGTTTTAATTAAATTGTTTCACTTCAAGCCTAGTATAAAAAGCACAGCGCATCACCGTTGAAACATGAGTATTCGAAAGAAAATTAATCGAGTTAGACGGTTAGAAGGTGACGAAAATATTTCAGTTTAAGCACTTCGAAGGATATTCAAGTTTTCAATGTATAAATATATGTTCGTGGTTTTAATATTATTTATCGGTGCTACGCAGGCAAACGAAAATGATGATGAAAGAAATCAGAGTTCGGAAGATTTGGACTCGCCACATGTTAAGTCGTTTCCGGGAGGTGTTTTTGTTAATGGGGTACCAAAGTTTGGTAACATAACAAATATAAAACACAAACACATAATAATAATCGAGACAAATCAGAATACCACAATGAATGAAACATATCCAAAACCAACAAAATGGCAGCCATTTAAGGACGGCCCATTTTCAAACAAATTTCAAAATAAATACACAATAGAGTCTAATTCTACCGCACCAACAGCACACAATTCGACTTGGACTCCAACGAAATTTAAACCTTTTGCCAATGGTTTTTTCCATAATAAAATTCAAAACATTAAGAACAATCTGGAAAAACCAACACCAAGCAACGAAACATCAACGAATCAATGGAACAATCAAAAAATTAAACCTTTTGAGAATGGTATTCACACACATTTTTTCGGAAAGTTTGACCACAAGAAAACTCTAAAAACTGTGACACCCACAACGACAACGTCGGAAGATCCGACAACAATGGAAGAAACAACAACACCAACTACAACGACGACGGCAATTAATCCGTAAAAAATATTGAGATAAAATTTGCAAGCCTTTGTATTTACAAAACAAAAAGACACAACAATCTATATAACAGTAGGAATAGTAGATAATTTTACTAATATTAGAGTCAAAAATGTAATAATATTTATCATTTGAATAAAAAAGTTAAAAAAAAAAAAACATAATAAAACTAAATACTTTTCTTTCTCACTGAACGAAAAAAAAAGTAGGGTTTTAACCCATGACTTTAATTTTCTTTACTTCAAGTGGTGACAAATGATCTGAATATGCATATATATCTTTTCACAATCATTTAACTTCAGCAAAATTTCAATTATATTGCTCCATTGAGTCCAGCCAGCTCTAAGTAGTAGTTATTCAAGGTGACAAGAAAAAACTCAGTTTGGGAACTTCAAAGGATATCCAAGATCTAAATGTTAAAATTCTTGTTCGTGGTTATAATATTATTTGGTCTAGCAACACAGGCACGGAATATTCAACAAGAAAAAAATCAGAGAGAGAATCATTTGCACTTGTTTCGTGACAAGTTATTTCAATGTGGGTTACTTAAATGAGTACCACTAACATAGCATCTTAAGTTTCAATGCTAGAAAATAAATTAGCTATTGATTTAATCCCACATAGAACACATACATATTTGACACCACAAATAATTTTATATATACATTTATTAGCACATTCTATATCACATTAATAAAAATTCGCTAGTGCAATTTTTTTTAATGTGATATTAAAATAAAACTAAAAAAGTTTTTAGTTAGCAACTCAAGTCTTCATATTTTATTTCATTATTTCCATTATACACTTCACGCAGTGAATAGTGTTATAACTTTGTCCAAAGGTTTATTACACCCAGAAGGAGGCTTCTTAGATCATATAAAGTATACATATCCTCCTGGAACGAGAGCATTAGTTTTGAAGCTATCATTCTGAACGAGAGCATTAGTTTTGAAGCTATCACTCTGAAATTTTGCTGAAAGTCTTTTATTGCTTACAGTCAAATCAGTGGTCGGAATCGGCTACTGGAACCGGTAGCCTCAATACGAAAAGAAGAACAAAAATTAACGAAATTTAATTTCATTTGAATAAATGAAAATTGGTAGATAGGCTGTTAAGATAAACAGAAAAAAGATCCCAACAAAAAAATAAGCGTGGCAAAAAAAGGTTCTGAAGAGCACATAATATTCGCCAAAGCCGCAGATAGCTTTCTTACTGTTCTTTTTCTTTTTTTAGTACCGTTACTCTTTCGCTTTATTAAAACAAGTTCTGTCGAAAAAAAACCGCTAATGAAAATAGCACAGGAACATTTTTTTTTTCAATTTCTTTCATATAAATACGGCTACAAAATCCATCAAAAACTAATTTGTGTTCAGTTGTCAACATGAAGCTTAGTCCTCGCTGTAAGTCATCAACGAGTTAAGAATTTTATTCATAATTTTTAAATATTTCCTATAAAGTTTTTCAGCAGTCTACATTTCTGATTATTGTCCTCATCGCTATATATACTAATAATGTGAGGGGAGCGGCTATACCAGCTTATGATGATGATGATGATAAAGTTGATTGTAAAATGACTCCTCATTTGCCAGCGTGTACATCCACTTCATCTTCAACATCATCCACAGCATCGATCACAACAAGCACAGCACTATCAACTGTAACCGATTCACCAACAAGCACAGCGATTCCAACATCAAATGAACCCTCAACAAGTACCGCGGTGCCAACTACAACCGATTCTCCGACAAGCACGGCGATTCCAACATCAAGTGAACCCTCAACAAGTACCGCGGTGCTAACTACAACCGATTCTCCGACAAGCACGGCGATTCCAACATCAAGTGAACCCTCAACAAGTACCGCGGTGCCAACTACAACCGATTCTCCGACAAGCACAGCGATTCCAACATCAAGTGAACCCTCAACAAGTACCACGGTGCCAACTACAACCGATTCTCCGACAAGCACGGCGATTCCAACATCAAGTGAGCCCTCAACAAGTACCGCGGTGCCAACTACAACCGATTCTCCGACAAGCACGGCGATTCCAACATCAAGTGAAGTCTCAACAAGTACCGCGGTGCCAACTACAACCGATTCTCCGACAAGCACGGCGATTCCAACATCAAGTGAGCCCTCAACAAGTACCGCGGTGCCAACTACAACCGATTCTCCGACAAGCACAGCAATTCCGACATCAAGTCAACCCACTACAAGCACAGCTCTTCCAACTGGAACGGATGACCCGGAAAGCACATCAATTCCAACTTCAAGTCAACCCACAACAAGTACCGCGGTGCCAACTACAACCAATTCTCCGACAAGCACGGCGATTCCAACATCAAGTGAGCCCTCAACAAGTACCGCGGTACCAACTACAACTGATTCTCCGACAAGCACAGCAATTCCGACATCAAGTCAACCCACTACAAGCACAGCTCTTCCAACTGGAACGGATGACCCGGAAAGCACATCAATTCCAACTTCAAGTGAACCCTCAACAAGTACCGCGGTGCCAACTACAACCGATTCTCCGACAAGCACAGCAATTCCGACATCAAGTCAACCCACTACAAGCACAGCTCTTCCAACTGGAACGGATGACCCGGAAAGCACATCAATTCCAACTTCAAGTCAACCCACAACAAGTACCGCGGTGCCAACTACAACCAATTCCCCGACAAGCACAGCAATTCCAACATCAACTCAATCCTCAACAAGCCCATCGGTGCCAACTACAACTGATTCTCCAACAAGCACAGCAATTCCAACATCAACTCAACCCTCAACAACCCCATCGGTGCCAACATCAACCAATTCTCCAACAAGCACAGCAATTCCAACATCAACTCAACCCTCAACAAGCACCTCGGTGCCAACTACAACCAATTCTCCAACAAGCACAGCTATTCCAACATCAACTCAACCCTCAACAACCCCATCGGTGCCAACTACAACCAATTCTCCAACAAGCACAGCAATTCCAACATCAACTCAATCCTCAACAAGCCCATCGGTGCCAACTACAACTGATTCTCCAACAAGCACAGCAATTCCAACATCAACTCAATCCTCAACAAGCCCATCGGTGCCAACTACAACTGATTCTCCAACAAGCACAGCAATTCCAACATCAACTCAACCCTCAACAAGTACAGCGCTGCCAACAGGAACGGATGACCCGGGAAGCACAGCAATTCCAACAACAAGCACAGCTCTTCCTACTGCCACAGCTGACCCGGACAGCCAATCAACTTCGTCATCAACAAGCACAGCGCTGCCAACTTCTACCGATCGCACGACAAGCACAGCAACTCCAACATCAAGTCACCCCACAAAAAGCACTGCTCTTCCTACTGCTACAGCTGACCCGGACAGCCAATCAACATCAACGAGCACACCGCAGCCAACTCCAATGCCAAACAATCATGACCCTGTTAAACGTCCATTCCAAAAGTTTAAGGAATGGCACAAGCGAAAACATGAATTCTTCCACAAAAAATTCAATCATCAAACTTCATCTTGATACAATAATAGCAAATTTCGCAAATTTAACAAATCTTCATAAAATAAAGCGGAGAAAGAGCTAACATTGAAATCGAGGTCAGACCATTGATTTCAAAAATGTATTAAAGCAACTAAAGAAAACTTAAATTATTTAACGAATTAATAAATTATTTATTTATATTCCAAATTTTAAATAGCTAGTTTGTTTTTTAGCTGTACACAACACCTATTTCAAAAAGGAAAAGGAGTTTCTAAAATCTCGGAGTATCTTCGAAAGAGAATTTGCAAATACTAAAACATATAACAGAAATTTACATTAAATTTCTTTTTGTTATAACTAATTCAATTTTATTGGGTTTCTTTATTTTATGTGAGTGTGTGTGTGTGTTTTTTTTTTTTTTTTTTTGTCAACCGTAAATTTAATTTGAGCCTTTGGTTTTTATAATCGAATTGAGATACTTTCTTTGAGATGAAGACGTGCGAATTTATTTAGCACTATACCATAATAAATCGCCAATTTCTCCAATTTATATAAAATAAACAATCGTATTTCCAAACTCTCTCGTATAAAACAAAAAGCAAATCGATAGTTTATTGTTAGACGAAAAATACAAACATGATGAAGTGTCGTGCAAAGTGTAAGGTTTTTTTTTTAATAATATGTTTCGTTTTCTTATTAAAGGTTTTTTTGTAGTGTCCATTTCAGTTATTCTTATCTTATGTGCCAGTAATTTTTTCCATGTGACATGTAACGCGACAACAGAATTACCAAATTCAATTTATGTCACTACTTCTACAGAATCCTCTGAAACAACAACTGAAATTAATACAACATATTCAGAAAATCAAAGTACAACGCTTCCAACCATAACGAATTTAACCGCTATTAAATCATCACCAACTGCAAAAGAATCCTCAACTACAGTCAACACCACGCAATCAGTTCACCATTACCACCATCATCATCACTATTATCATGACGTACATCATGCCCATCCAACTTACCATATTCGCTCATATTATCCAAGCTATCCCCAATCACACTATCCAACCCCCTCTATTTACTATCCACCCTATCATTATCCAACATATTATTCGGATGACGAAAATCATCCGCCAACACTTATTGAACCAGTGTTGCCTGATACCAGAGAAGCACAACATGAGAATGACAACGGCTTTAATTGGAATATTGTGGAATTAAAAAAAGAGCAACGGAATGAAAATGGCGCGCTTCATGACAAACTGATGAATTATCCAGCATTTCGAGCTATTGACAAAGAAGCCGCACCATTGCATTTGATGACGTTGCCCAAATTTATATTACAGAAACAACATCCTTCGGAGAGTTTAAAAACTTTGAAGGACAATGCAAGATCGATTCATGGAAACTTAATTCTCAATGAAGAAAACTGGCTAAGAAGAGCAGTAATCCGAAGAGAGACAAAAAATTAAATAAAACTTTTAAATCTCTAGATTTTTTTGAGTGGAATAATTTTATTTTATAAAATTCAAGCGGTATTGCATACTTTTGGGATGTAATAAAAAATATATGATTAGGGAAATTGTAATACTTTTTATAACAGAAATCTGTTTTGGGATTTAAAAAAAACAAAAATTCCTTTGTAAATATTTTTAAAGTTTCCAAAATTTCATTATTATAGTTGACCACGAAATATACGCCATTCAAATATTTAAAAACAAATTTTTTACATTTTGTATGCATTTTTAAATATTTTTTTCACTTTACTTTTTCTTTTTAATAAAACGTGAAACAATATTTACGAATATAAACAGATATGCACAATTGTCAACAACCCCCCATGCATTACTGCAACAGCCTTGAACACGTCTTACGATACAACTTTAGCAGACAAGAATAACGTAAATGAAATGTTAAGCTACATTAAAAGTAAACAAACATGGGCAAAAAGTTTCAGTTGGCACCCAACACTTGCTAAGCGCAAAACGTCTATCTCTGAGAAACTTTGGCGTCGTGTGTTGTGTCTTGTATCTTAAGCAAGCGAGTGCTTTTAACAGCTGCGCAAGTGCGATAAGAGCGGCAAGACCAGTTTAAACAGTCGAAACAAGAAACAACAAAAAAAAGCAATACGAAAATCAAGCAAAAGAAAGGCACATAAGTAAAAAGATTTTATAAAATAACAACAATGTAGCAAAATGTAATCAAAAGCGTTTTTTAAACTTAATGAAGTCTATTAAAAAGAATTGTGAAAAGAATTTCAAACCAAGATAAAAAAAAAATGTATATGCGAAAAAAATTTTAACTAAAGCGCTTAAACGCGGTGTAAACAACAAAAAAATATTTAAAAAAAAGTGTGGCCGGTGAATGCAAATATTTGACCCAGTTCGCGAGATCAACGCGCAATTTGGTCAATTTGGTACGCGCAATCGTACAATTTCTAGAAGCAAGTGGGAGCGAGACAGACCGACAGTTGCCGTAGTTAACTATATGAGGGCATTGGACAATGAAGGGTAAGAGAACACGAATCTGTAAGGCGCTAATCAATGCAAACCTGTTCCTTACTTTTTTTTGCATTATACGAATACATTTTGTTGCATGTTGTGGTTCTTTTTTTTTTTTTTTTTGTTAAAAGTGAAATTTCATATTTCACCTTTCCATTTACTTATTCTTTTTGTTTAGTATAGTCTCAGCTGCTGTAATGTATTTGTTAGTCGTTGTCTGCGGCTATTAGTAATTCTTACTTTTGAATTTTTCTTGAGTTAATTATATACAAACATGTGGTTTGTAGTCGCATGTGCACAATTTGTTGATGCGCAGCCATAAGCACTTTTTCTCTTTATTTTTTCATTAACATTAACATTACTTTTGGTTAGATTGAAATCATATGCGCTCTAATACACTACAAGCGCAGTCATTTGTTGATTACGTTCCTATTCTTTTGTTATTATTACTTTTTTATGTTAGTTTTTAGGCTTTTTCTTGTTTTTGCTACATCATATTAATTTTATGTTGTGTACATGTTGTTGAGCTGCTCATATTTTTTTTTTTATTGTTAAATGTTTTATATAATTGCTGTACGTGAAATATTTTTATTACTTTTCTTTATTGCCGTTGCGGTTTTTCACTACAAATCAAAAAGCGTTCGTCATTATGAATTATTTATGTGTCAATTAATACATTAATGAAGCCAATTTATGGAATGTATTTTCTGATTAATATTACAGCAATCAATTAAAGTGTTAATTAGGAAATTTAAAATTCACAAATAGAAGTAATGACAATAATTAATGAAGTATATAACTTTATTAAATATGATATCATGTACATATTTCAGAAAACACAAACTATATGTTCATACATACAAGTTCATTTAATTATTTTTTATAAATAACTTGAGTTTTAAATAAATAACTTCTGTTTAAAACCCAAAAATAAATTAAATATAAATTTTAATGAAAAACCAATTTGATTTTAATCACGTTGCAAGCGCAAAATAAAAATAAAAAAAATGCGACAAACCTTCAAACTCATAATTTAATAGCTCAATCAATGAATGAAAGCCAAAAAAAATAAATAAAAAAAAATTATTTTAATGAAAATTCATTAACAAAAAAAAAAAGAAGCCGCAAATGAAAATGTGCTGAGTTTTTATGATACTTTTTCTATTGCCAAACGAACGTTGCCAACTTTGCCAACATTTCATTATTTATTTCTAAAACATTAAAAATGGCGAAAATAAATATTTGCACGCTAACAAAAAAATATCTACTAGTTATGCTTATAAATCGGCACATTAAATCGCAAACGCATAAAGTGAAACTCATAGATGCAACTTATGGCAGCTGCGTGTCTAATTCAAGACCATTGACGTTAAATTGCATTAAATCCAATAATGTTGAGTGAAGCAGAAATCGAAAGTTGGCTATGTAATCAGCAACAAACAAATAACTAGAAATTTTACTGTAACATATACTCAGACTCAACTCAGTCTTGCTGTCAAAAATATTTAATAAAAACAAAATTGAAGAAGAAATTATATGACAAATAATATCAAGTCAGCATTTGCTTTTTTTTTTTTTAGATTACAATTTTACTGTTTTTGCTGCCCCTTGTTTATATAACATATTTTAAGACTGTAAATGCAACATGACACTTTTTTATTTTTAGCTCACTGCCGTTTTTATTTCAGTTCCATACATTTTGTCATCATCGCATAATGTCACATAAAAATGCAATAAAATTAAATATCTACGCAAAAAAAGAAAAGCGAAAGTTTGTTTAATTAAATTGAAACATGCTATGAACATTTAAAGAGCTCAATTTCTTTAATGTCATGTTAGTTACTTTAAATTTGTTTAAATAAAAAAATATTACTCAAAATACTCTGCAAGCCGCCATCTTTAAATAATACTTGTCAAATGAACTAATGAACATTTTAGGCTCAAATAAAAAATAGATAGAATTATAGAAGTTCTTAAAAAAGTTCTGCCTTATTTCACCAATTTTACACTTCATTAAGTGCGTGAAAGATTAACTTTGAAAAATATCTATAACAGCGGTGAAAGTCTGCATGTATTTTACATATTTTTTTAAGTATGTAATAAAATAAAATTTCCCAAAAATAATTCATTTTTGATTATACTTTTCCGACTTTTTCTCATTCTACAGCCTAAGTGACACTTACACATTTTGGTCGTGTTGTTATTTCTTTTTTTATTCAACTTCAACTGCATAAGCCAACAAAAAATGATGAACATTTTTAATTACACTTATATAATTCATTTTTCACACTTGATTCTGTGTCAACGAAACCGAGCCGAAAACATTACACAGAATAATTAAAATAAAATGACCAAAGATAAAACTTCTTTATGACCCAAAAGAGGAGACTAACATTTTTGAGAACCGAAACGAAAAACCATAACATGAACAACAACAGCAACAACAACAGCCAACAACATTAACAATCAAAACAATGCCAGCAACAATAACAATCACAATGCAAACAACAACAGCAAGCGACTATGAGAAATTCTAAACAAAAATTTTCTACATTAGTTTAATTCACTTACTTGTCACTATTAGTAAGATACTCATTCACTTGAAGATACACGCATGCGTAATTAAAAAACATTTGCATGATTTTTTTTTTTTTTTTGGGTTTTTTGTTTGGTGTTTGTTGTTGTCTGCTTTTGTTGCTGGTCAAGTACTTCTAACGGTCATTTCACCGCCTTTTATGCGCTCAAGTTGAACTCTTAAGTGACTTACTTACATAATAATTAAGCCTTGTTTATGTTTGAGTTGAATAATTCTGCTTTGCTAAAACTTGTTACAATTTTTTTTATTATATTGTATGGTATATGGTTTATGCTTATGATTAGCGCTCGTTATGTGTGTGTCTCTCGTTTTTAATGATAAATTACTGTTGCATAAGTTACGTTTGAATAGTCGGCATTTTTAATGAGCTAAATTATTTTCAAATCAAATTCCATTTATTTCTTTTGTCTTTGTCTGTATTCTTCTTACAAATGCGGCACGAACATTACTGTATAAGCTGTATCTTATATGTGGTATGTGATTTATATTTTATTGTGTGAAAGTAATTTAGCTCATTATTTCCTTTGGTAAAATTGTTTGCTTATAATTAGCAAGTAATTTGTTATGAAATTGCAGATATTGCTATTAAGGAAAGAATTTTATAACATTTTTAGTTAAAACCTGAAGAAAAAATTGTCTCAAATAAATTTATTAACTAAAATTTTCATTTTCAACTTTTATAAAGAAGTCAATTTTATTACAGTTGTTATATATGAATGAGTGGAACAAGGAACTTCATACCACGCATTCGACACCAAACCAGGAAAGCGCACACGAACCGGCAAGTAGCGACGTCAACCAAACAAAAGCGGCTAGACAACTTTCTGCAGCTGAACATTATACAAAAAACAACAATAATACCAAAACAGTTAATGCAGCGGGAAAAGCTGACTGTGACAACAACTTGTATATGTGCAAACCAGAAGTATACATTCAAGACAAGATAAAAAAAAAGTTGAAAAAAAATAAAAATAATACAGTTCATTATAACACTGAACTCGCAACAAGATGCTGCAACACAAAGTCAAGGCAACATTTACAATAAGTACAATACAATGCACGACGCGAACACTAAAGAGATTAGCAACAAAACGTTGCTAAGCACCTGCAACAGACAATAAGTAAGTCACCAGCAACATTTTTTGCACGGCAACATACAATGCACTAACAACAACGACAACAAAAACCAAAACAAATTCCGCACTAACGCAACTTGAATCACGTTTGTACGTTCGTATGCTCTTCGGTTCGTTTACTCGTGCGACGTTCAATCGCTTCGGCTTGTGTTTGTTGGCCATGATCTTGGCGCGCATGCATGCGTTTCTCTACTCAACATTTTTAGTTGTTGGTGAGCAGCGCACGCATGCGCATACAAAAAGCACGTCACAAGTGAGATTTTGTAGTCAGATACTTTTGATTTGTTTGTGTATGCGTCGGAAAGATACTCGTGTTATTTTCATACAAAAAGTAATATAAATACATAACGGTATTTGCATATCTTTTGTTGAGCACAGTTTGTTGGACGCGTTAATTAAAAAACAAAAAAGAAAAAAAATATAAATAAAATCGAAAATCGTTAAAGTCGTCAACAAGTGAAAATTTTCTACAAGACAGGTGTGGAAGAATGTGCTAAATAAAAAAAAAAACATAAACAAATTATTCATAAGTAAAAAATTCAATTCAATTGACGAAGAAGAAATGAAAGTGGTCGAAAAACGGTCACAAGAAAAAAAAAATAAATAAAAAAATTAAACGCACAAAAACAACGTTTGTGAGCGAATATCGAATCGGAACGCAACAAATTGTTGAAATTGTGTTTGCGTGTTAATCTGGTTTTCTGTTTTCATGCATTGATTCATAAATTATGCTGGAAATTTCGCTTTCAGACTTGTTGCCGGACAATATTGTTGTAGATCTTTCACAGAGGCAGGCACTGTAGGTTTGTAATGGTTGAAGAAAGCATGCTGGGCGGTGGTTAGAGGGCGTTATGATAATATTTTTTTACAAAATAGTCGAAATCATAACGAATGACAAGAAAGAACCAACAAGTTTAATGTGAATAGATTTAATTCATCAAAATAAGTATTACTCAAGATCGATTCATTGTTTTTGGCCTTATAATATTTCAGACAGTTTTTTCACTTAGTGCACAAAAGTAAAGAACATTTCAGTTCAAAGTCCTAACGGTTAAAAAAGGGAACACGAATTCCACGATCCATTAAACTTTGCTTAAAAGCTGAAAGCAAAAACCATAGAATTAACATAAATAGACTCGTTACCAATTTGACGCCAATTGCAGATTCAAGTGTAAATTGCCATTTAAACACTTCAACAAACAAACTAACAACAACAACAACAATAAAATTACAATTTATTATAAAAGGCAAGAAAATAAAAAAGAAGCATTGACTAACAAAGAATGACATTCAATAAGTGAAAGACGTCAACTGCAAAAAAGCAATTCAAGTGCAAAAGCATCAACAACAAACAAAAAAAAAAAAAAAACGAAGAAAACAATTAAGGAAATAAGAAGTGAAATTGTCAATTACAGAGCGCAGCAAGGAAAGAAAAAAAAAACGAAGACGTTTGCAAAAAAAACAAAAAATGCAAAAATTAAAGCGTTTAAGAAAATTAAGTTGTAGTTGCAGTGTGCATAGCAACAGCAACAGCAACAGCAACAGCAACAACAAAAACAACCAACACGACAACAACAATAACAACGATGACGATGAAAGCAACGACAACAGCGTGATATCCTCAAATGCAACGAGCCATGCGTCAGTGACATTAACAGCAACACTAACACCAACAACAACAGCAACAGCGTCTACAAGCGCGACAGTAAAAAACCCAGAAAAAAAATATAACAGCAGACCAAGTAGAAATCAGCACAGTGGAGCAGCAACAACAGCAACAATAACAGCAACAAAATTGTTGCCCACAGCAGCAACAACAACGTATTATTGTTTTTGGCCAAATTATACGCGTCTGTTGCTTTTGACCATTTGTCTCTTAGCCATGGTTAGCAATGGCAACGCCAGCACAACGACACACTTGGCCAATGCGGATGAAGGCCACATGAACAATCGTATCAATCGCTATGCCAGCACAACGCCAATAAATCATATGATTGAGAATAAACTGGACATGACGACAACGTCATTGCCAGCAACAATAGCCACAACAACAACAGCAACTATGGATTTTACATCAGAAGATTGGCAGCCCTTAAATAAAAGTCTCCCGGCAACAACAACAACGACAACAACAACAACCACATCAACATTTCCATCGACAAGAAAGGGTCGTGCATATGATTCAATATTTTTGCGTTTTGCACGACGTTTCTCCACTGGCAACGAACTCTGGGATGGCATTATACGCGATTGTTATCTGCAACCGACATTCTCATGTTTTCAAAAGAATGTCTACGGTTATTTAAATGAAGCGCTTGAAGCACGTGACGTTAATGTAACGCAACGTTTGAAATTCTATAAGAATCAAGTAACCTTTGAGCCAGCAAAAAGCACCACTGAATCCGCAGCAGCAGCTGAACTGCAAGAGAACAATGACAATGAGATACCGGAAACAGCACGTTCAGGTAAGGAAAAAGATCATCTCATTTTGTGTTACATAACAAACAGATAACTTTTAAGCACGTCAAACATTATTGCTTTCTTCTATGAATTACAATAAAACTCGTTTTCAATTTCATTTAAATGTTGCCACTATATATGTATGTATGTGTGTATTTGCGTCTGCTAATGCTGATTCATTAGTTTTTTATTATTTTTTTTTTTTTGTTGAATTTTTTGTCTTAGTTAACAGCAACAAAAACAAAAAAAACATCGTTGACGCTTTATTTGCTGTTCATTTCGATTTTTCACCGCGTTGCTCATCCATTTGTCTTTTCAATTTGATGTTGATCTCAGTTGCTGTTATTCAAACTTTCACTTGCGCAAACGCCAGCTCGCATTTTATGTGCGAAGCGTGTTGTGTGCTATGAGCTGCAAATGATCTTCGGCGCGGTTTTCTGTGTGGTATATATATATATATATATTTTTTTTTTTTTTATTTGAGCGGTTTTATGTGAAACACTAAAGTTTGTCACATTTCTTTGACAGTTGTTGTTTACAGACGAATCACAAATGAAAACTGTAAACATTAAAATAATGCCGTTTATTCAATGTTAAAGCTTCAAATCAACAATAATTTTTTTCTGTATTCCACTTGAAACGACTTCATCAAATATTGGCCTTCTAATAAGATTAGTTAATTTAGTACAAATATCATATAACCACTAAGACTCTCACTTTCTAAACATACTAATAAGTTGGCATACTTAAATACGTTAATTTGCCAATGAGAGGCGTGATATTCTCACACCGCAAATGTGGCAAACAGAGTTGGCAATGTGTATGTCTGTGTGTGTGTGTACGCCCATTGAGCTTACAAAGTTCTCAAGTTGCAAGCAATTTATGTTAAACTAAGTGGAAAACGCCCTTTAAACTTGTTTTAATTAATTTAACTTCAACATTTTAAACTAAACTTTGTTTTGAAAACTGTTAATGTTTGCACTTAAATCACATTAG
Organism: Phortica okadai; assembly: GCA_034638295.1. Taxonomy (NCBI): domain Eukaryota; kingdom Metazoa; phylum Arthropoda; class Insecta; order Diptera; family Drosophilidae; genus Phortica; species Phortica okadai. The sequence continues at coordinate 15,884,009 of CM067849.1, forward strand.
ATTCGACAACGTTGCCCCAAGCCACGCCCATTGAGGATGTTACAAATGCGCTTTATAGCAAAAGCATAAAATTTGCAATGACGCATGACCTCGAAGTGAAACTGCCTGAGATGATGTTCGATGGTGCGACATTTCGCATATCGCCGCGTTCGATTGAAGGCAATGGCATTATTGCGAAGTTGGAATTGATACCGAAACAGGAAGTGGAAGCACGTCTGGCCGGAAAAATCATCATGAAGAAAATACGTAAGTGAAAAGGAAATGGCAAAAAATAATAAAAAAAAAAAGAAATAAGGAAAATTCATTTCAAAAAGGAAATATAAGCTTGACATGACAGATTGTGCAAGGATATGCAAATTAGAGCATGGCAATGAAGGAGTTTCTCATTCGTTTCTTCATTATTTTCACAGAGCTTGAAAAAAAAGAGGCTTTCACTTTTATTGCCACACACAGTATTTTCTTTCATTGCTATGGCATTTTTTGCTTGTTGTTTAAATTTTTTTTTTTTGCAAATTGAGCCACTAAGACGACACAATTATTAACAAATTAACTCATATTTTCCTTTTATTTTATTTCTTCCAACATTTTTTTTCCTTTACATGTTCATGACGTTGTAGAAAAATTTTTGAAAAATAAATTACTGCTATCGTTTCTCGCATTGTTGATCATCATTAAACTCATCAAAATCAAGTTATTCTGGTTGTTGCCAATAATTATTGGAGTTGGTGCCGCCAAAAAATTGCTGCTCAAATTTCTGCTCTTCCTCTTTCCGGCGCTGTCTCATCTCTTCAAGTTGTGCTCTTACTACCAGCAATCGTATCACACAACCAAATATCATCATCATCATCATCTGATAAATCATCAACACACGGTGAGTAAAACAAAGAAGCAAAAAAAAAAAATAGAATACCAATCAAAATAAAATGGGGCGAAAATAAAATTCGTTTTGCGCTTTAACTTAGTTGACGCTGACCGACTTGACCAGTTTGCCTTGTTTCTATCATAGACAATCATTGATTCAACTTTAAATGAAAGTATCACGAGTCGTCTGTATAATCCTGAAAGACCGTGCACAAAAACACAAGGCAAGAATAAATTAGTTGCCTTTCTTTGTGCCGTATCCCCACTTTACTTATTGTCATTTTACTTTACTTGTCTCATAATTTTTCATCAAGTCAAGTCAACTCAACTTTGTTATTCTGCTTAAGTATCTACGTTTCTAGTATATTCCTGCAATCTACACGTGTTACTTAGAATAATGATAATAATGAGAAAAGTTAAGCTTTCAAGTGTCATTCTCAGCTTAACGCAAGCCAACTAATTAAATTAATCCACTTTCTCCTTCTCTCTCTTGCTATCGCTTTATTTTTTCTACTTAACTCGCTGGGAATTTTATTTTTCGTAAGGAAAGAAATGCGCAAGTCAAGGATATCAACTTGAGAAAAACACGTGGCAACTTTGAAATCAACTGCCATAATTATTAAGTCACTCATAATTTCTCACTCAATATTAATGACAATGACATTTATTTTATTTAATTGTTTTTAGCATTTTTTCTTTGGCATTATATTGTGGCCAAAAATCAACCATGCTTATGAATTTAATATGAGTACAATAAGAACATAATACCCGTATAATATTACTCAATTATGGTTTTTATACACACGCGCACAAATAAATTGTTGCAAATTAAACACATGTTACTGTTTTTGTTATATTGATAATTACTTTATCTACAAACATATCAAAAGCAGACAAAGTGTTTGTATACAAAATAATTGTTCAACATGACGTATACGTGATTACAATTTTCGTATTTTCCTATGATAGTTCAACTATAAAAATTAATTAAATCTACTGTTAATAGAATTTATCAATTATTTAAAGTATGAACATTATTTAATGTAGTTGTGTCATGAATTTATGAATGAATATTTTTTTGTTGCACATTTTTATTCGAACAATCGAAGCGTGAAAATAATAAAATAATTTATTTAAGCTTTTAACTAGCAAATAATATTTAAAAAATGCAAAAAAAGGTCAAATTATTAAAAAACTATCCAAATCAATAATAATAAATTTAAAATCAATGAAAATAAAAAAAAATATGCTTAGCATCCAAGATACTATCAAACTCTTCAATGCTTAAATATTGTCTTCAGCAAATGCCTTGACTACCTTGTTGTAAAAAAAAAAACATAATAAACAAGAGGCACATGCTACCAAAAAGTCGAAGCTAAATGAAAAAAAGCTAACAAAATCTTGGCACTGTAAAAAAAACAACAACCAAACAACAAAAAGCTAATTTATCTCACAAAAGCAGCCAATGAACTTCCACACATATGCGTGAGCGAAATTTACTTCAGCAAATCCTTTCAAGCGTTTAAAATCAACAACAAAAACGAATAAAAAAAAAAAAAAAAATCCAAGTAAAGCAAACCGAATTTATTTTAGCTGAGCTTGCAGTACATGTACATACATCTTGAAGATACAATGACATGTGATGGCAAACACATTTACTTAAAGCCATAAATAACAACAAAAACAAAAAAGAAATCAAAACAAAACAACAATTCTAGAAAGGCGCAAAAAAAAAGTAGCACAGAAACGAGAACAAATTTAAAATGTACAACAGAAGCCAAAGCAACGTAGAAGCAACGACGATGCTGACGTCTTCTAATGAAAATAATGTCAAAGTTGTGCACAACTTTCTGCAGATACTTATTAAATGCTGAAGTCTTAGAATCTTTTCTGTATATATATGTTTTTTTTTTATAAAAGATGAGATTTTCTAGCAAACACTCAGAATCAGACACGCACTCTTCGCCAAAAGACCTGTAGACTTACGCATAAATGTGTGGAAAATTGACTTAAGTTTTCGGAGGCGTAGACAAAAATATTTCAGCATTATGTGCAAGCTTCTCATGTACTCATTTATAAATATGACTTTTGACTTTTTTTATATAACATATAATATTTCTTTCTGTTTTTGAGAGCTGCTTAAACCGTCTGACACGTGTTTGCTGTCAAGTCTATTCAAATTATGTTATTAAATTATTTTTCTGATTTTTTTTAATCTTCTAGGTGGTACCACCATGGCACAGTGACGAGCATCCTGCACCCGAAATTATTTACACAGATCCGCCGAAAGGTCATCCCTCGGCTTATTTGCATGGCGCACCCATACATGAAACACATGGACCACCACCTGGACATGTGCACTTTGAAGGAGCTTGGGAAAATTCTGGACCTGGTTTAGGTTCTGAGTAAGTCACAATTAAAATGAAAAAAAATTAATTTTTTTTCGTATCACTTGTAATTCTGTGTTTCACCTATTTATTGCATCATCACTTTGCTACTACATTAGATACATTGCTGACATAAATCGTGTTGCACAAGTTGATGAAAATGCCAATTTTTTCAAACCTCATAATGCAAATGATGCACATGTGTTAAATACCTGGGGTTTGGCAACTACACAATATCCACAACAATCACAAAAACAAGCACAGCGACAACAACAGCAACAACAACTGCAACAACAGCAACAATTACAACAACAACAATACACACAACAACAAAGACCACCAGCCGCAGCCCAGGCTCTATACAAACAACAACAACAATTACAACAACAACAAAATTATCTAAAAGCACACGCCTCTAGTCATAGCTTTAATCCATTCCAAAATCAGGACAAACAAAGGTATCTACAGCACTAATAGCAAACATTATATCATTATCATGCATTTTCTTTATGTGTGTGTGTGTGTGTTCTTATATGTTATGTGTTTGCAAAAACAAAACAAAACAAAATTTTACGTAAATATTTATTTCATGTTCATTTCTGTAGTATATTCCAAACGCCCACAACAAAGCTACGAAATCCGCAGATTGCACAATCAGCTCCACATCCTGTTTACACGCATCCACCAACTCAACGAATTGCAGCCAACGGCAACCATTTAGGACCACAAGCGCAACCGCCACCGCCCTCGGCCGCAATAGCTAATGGCAATTTTGCGGGTTTAGCGGCACAGATTGCGGCTCAATATGATCCGGCACGTAATGCTCAGCAGCAGCAACTGCAGCAACAACAACAACAACAACTCTCGGTAAGTGGCATAAAGTAGATAATTTTATGTTAGCAAAACAATCAATAAACGAATCGTACAAATGACACTAAATTCCCTCAATGCACTTGAGCATTGAGCAAATAATGCATTTTCTATTTTCTTGCTTGGAACTTTTATTACATATTTTGGTTTTTTTCTTTTAAGAGTCGCTTAAGCGCATTAATCAATCAAACAGTTTTCTTTCTATTTACTTCGACAAGCCTCTTTTGTTAGCTACGGACAACAAAACTTAACACAGACAGAAATTCAAGACAGTAAAAATAAACTACAAAATTTATTTAAGCTTGTAAAAAAAAAAAAAAAAACAATTTTCAGTCAAAGAGAAACAACTTCCAACCAAAGACATACAACTTCATTCAATTTCAAGACCGCCTATTGACACTTTCATCATATGCAAACACTTTTTCCTATAATAAGCGCTTTGACATTGCAATGCAAATTGCCAATAACACAGCAAGCCTCGTGCCTCAACGGCATTGAGCCATAAACTGTAAGCGTCTCTGAGTGTTTATGTTTTTTTTTTTTTTCAACAATGCGCCAAAGACATTTTCACTGGATAGTCGTAAATGACACCTTTTGTTTAATTCTATTGACCTAAATTAAAAGTTCCTGTCGTAAGTAAAACCACAGCCATCGCCCATTTATATTATATTGTAGATATAAAATTTATATTTTATTTTAAAAGTTTGCAAACACATCAATGTGTGCAGTCAAAAAGAAAATAAAAGAAGATACTCTTTTATAAGCACATGAAGTGCAGTCATGTGTTTGGGGTGCAACGAACAGTAGTTACCACAACAACAACAACAACAACTAATGACTACTAAACTGAGTTTCATGTTCAGCACAAATAAAGCGAAAGTATGTCAGTTTTTGGCATGAAAATTACTCGGCAAAAGCGTCAACATTAACAACAACAACAACACCACCACCAATAACAAAAACAATGACATGCCTAAATCTGACGTTGATTTTGTTAACAATTTGCACTTATTACTTGTGTTGTGCGTGTTGTCGTTCATGTTGTTGCTGCTTGTCAGTTGCATTAGCAACGAAGTGAGTGTAAAATATTTGCATAGCAGTTAAACAACTAAGCAAACATGCAACACCCATTAAACTGTGGGTAGGTGACACCCTTGAAAATAAAGTCATTAAAAATAATAACAGAAAACAATTTTCTCACATTGGTAAGCAGCTGAGTTTGAAAAACTTTTGAGTTTTAATGAGAAAATGACAAGCTTAATTATTCTTAAAATGTCGTCATTTAATTTATTCAAAAAAGAAATTAATATGGAAAATATTAAGCGAAAGTATTTAAAAACATTTCTGAATAAAAGTTATTACAAGTCTTAAAGGAATTATTTTTGTCGCAAAAGTATCACCAAGAGAATCGCTTTGAGTCAGAAACTCATCATTGTCTGGCAAATAATTTTTATACTAATGAGTAAAATAGAAACTTACCATTAAAGCATGTATTTAGTCAACAATGGAGCTGATAATATGTTGAATCCTTTTTCATCGGAGGAAATCTTTTGATGTTGTTATAATTATATGAATTCTGTCTGTCTGTTTCACACTAATTTTATTTCCAAATGATTTTTTCACACGCGAAACTTAAAATGACACCAACTCATTACTTCTTCGCACAATTAATAAATATCTTTTCAATTCTGAAAGAAAAACAAACACACACAATCGGGCAACACTTCACTTTATTAGCTTAAATTAGTACGATTTATTTTCTTTTTAAAACAAATATTTTTCAATTATTTCGTTCATTGATTTTCTTTACTAATATCCTCACTCTCTTGGCTCTTCTTACAGCCTGAACTGTCGGCACAAGTAAAGGAAGCCATACGTATACAAGCTGAACAAAGAATAATTGCACAACAACAAAAAATACTTGAACATCAACCCTTCGTGCAGGATGGAGAGGTTTGCTATAATTGTTTGCCATATATTATGCACTTTTTCTTGCCAATTTACATTGAATTTAAATTTATGTTTTCTTTTTCTCTTGCCTTCACGAATAACCTTTGCAGCCGCTGTACCCAAAGAATTATGATCCGTTCTACAGTCCCATACTGCTGAAAATCGATAAAATCGTTGAGCAACTTGGCGTCTCGGATGATTTGTGCAAGGAACGTTTGGTCTGCAGCATGTACAAGGATCCAACACGTTACAGTCCGCATAGCAATTTCGTTTCGGCTGAATTGAGTCGGTAAGGAAATTTAAATGGCAAAATGTCAAAAACAAAAAGAAAACCAGTAAGGACGCTATAGTCGAGTATACTCGACAATATAATACCCTGCATACACAGTAGGTGGTGCAACACCCTAAATCTACAAAAAAAATGTTGATTTGACATAGCTCGATCGAATATTGTTCAAAATATCAAGTAAATTGGTCAAAAAAAGTGGAATTTACGAAAAATTTGAGTTTGTAGGTCATTGAGGGGTAACTTTCGAACGGGGGGGAATTTTGTGGTATGCAGTTTTAAAGATATATATTTACTGAGCTTGTATACAAAATTTCATGTTCATACCTTTATTAGTTTTGGAGATATTGCTTTTTATAGAAAACAACTGGGGGAGGGGAAATTAAGGGGAGGGAGAAAAATTGTGGTATGCAGTTTTGTAGAACTCTTCATGCTGAGTCTACATACCGACTTTCATGTTTCTATCTCTTCGGGTGTTCGAGTTATAACGTTTTCAAAAAGTGGGCGGTGCTGGTTGGGCGGGAAGGAGTGGGCGTGGCACTAAACCATTCAAACTTGATGGAGTGCCAAGCATTACGAGTCTACCCTCCAAATTTCAAGTCTCTAGCTTTTACAGTTTCCGAGAACCATTGGTGAATACAGACGGACGGACGGACGGACAGACGGACAGGGCTCAATCGATTTCTCTTGTCATCCTGATCAAGAATATATATACTTTATGGGGTCCCCCTCCCCTCCTTCTATGCGTTACATACATTTCGTTCAAACAAACTTAATATACCCTGACACACTGTATGTGCAGGGTATAAAAAAGGTCAAACCAAAAACAAAAAGGTGACAAAGTAAATCGAAGTGAAGTGAAGCAAAACAAAGACAATTCCATAAGCTCTTCTTGCTATATTTTTCTGCCTCAAGGATTATTAGTGAAAGTAATGCAAATGTTATTAGTTTGTGCGGTTCTGATGTTAATTAAATTTTATCTTTACGAATTCTAAGCAAAGTGGTTGCAATGATGAAATTGAAAACAGTTCCGAGAGATGATCTTCAAAGTTGCTTATGACAAACACTTTCTCCAAGCTTGTGACAAAATACAACACATACATACGTAAATATGTCAAGCCACAAGTTAATTGTAGAGGATTAAATGTGCATACGTGCCTCAAGTGCAAGAAAATTCACGTTGTGAAAAATGCAAATCAATTTGTCAAACATAACAATTTGTGAATTGTTGCCATTCATGTCGAGAATGCGTCAGACTCATATTTAACATGTTTTTTTTTTCTTTTGCTCTAATAAGCTGTTGACAGCTCTTGTAATTGCAATGTCAGTCTGGCAATTGTATTGTATGAGTGCAATTTGAGTGCATAAACCACGACGCACAACAACTTTCAACTAACTAAAGTTCAATTCACATATTCGTTACATTTAGTCAAACGACTTTACAACGCAACCATTTCATCTTAAAATTTTCATTTTTGCACATAGTAAAGCATCAAAACGTATGTTTAATTGCCATTTAAATGAAGTTCGTTCAAGTGTAACAGAAATCTTACGTGCAACTTGAGGCACTTTCAACATGAACGCGTCAAAGTGATGACAAGTCAAGCGTTCAGCGTCGCCATCAATTGTCTACAACGTCTGTGTAATGTTTAATGAATGGTATTTTCATAATTGATTGCCTACGTTCGCAAGACATTGTTCAACACTTGAGTGTTTATCATCACTTCAACGCCCCAACTCACAACGCCCAGTCAGACAAATTCGCCCAGTCGCCCAGTCACAGTAAGAAAGCCAATTCAATACATTGCCAATGCTTGGGCTGTCCCTGCTCATTGGCGCGTTATCTTTGCACTGTCGCTCATGCATATCGCTGCTGACAAAGGCAAATTTACAAAGAAAGCATAATTGTATGATAAATGTTCGTCTGTCTGTCTGTCTGCAGCAAAAATACAAATGCAAATTCAAAAAATTTGTCACTTTTTGCTAGTGTGCCTATTGAGTTTATTCATTATTTGACAATTTTGCATTTGAGTTTCATTAGTACTAAAATGGAAATCATCGACGCAAACAATTTACTGATAGGTTTATTGACATTTGTCGCCATTCATGTTGGCTTTTACAGTTGTCAATAAGTAAGTATCAGACATGCTTTTGGTATTTCAATAATGAATGTACAATGTCAAAGGCCTTTTGAGCTTGTTAACGAAATATTTATTATTGTGTGAAAAACATCTTGTCTGTGAGATCTTGTTGTAAAGTCGAACATAATTAAAATATTAAAAAATTTACTATTTTTTAATGAACCAATGTCAATAGACAAAAGTTAAATGACTTTGAATGACCTTTCATTGTGACTTATTAGTTAATAAAATGACAAGTTGAGTTAAAGATATTCGACTTTAGGATGTATTATAGACCCAATTTATTTCTGTTATTTTTGGAACAATGATCACATCGAACTATCAACATTTTAATCCTAAAAGAAATCAACCTTTCTAAAATCTACATGAGATTTTGACTTCCAGCGAATTGTTCATCAATATAACAAATTTATCACCACATTTTATTTTACTGTCTTACTCACACCGCTAATCCAAGCAAGTAATCTGTGTTTGCTCATTTTTTAAACTAACGAGAAGCTTCAAAGCTCCTTTTTTTGTTTCTTGTCAAAACAGACTCAACTGAATGGTTCATTACCTTTTGCCTAAATTCATATCCGCTATCAAACGCCAAAATAATCGCAAATATAAACAACAACAAAAAAATAAAAATTTAGAAAATCTCAAATAAAAACAAAAACAGTTCCACTTAATGCTATTATCCTTTTTCCAACGTCGATACGCGTGAAGTCGTTTAAAAACAACAAAAAAAATTAGAAATGAAAAAAACAAGCCCTGCAAAAGTTTCGGCATCGTTAATCTTTATCAAGAATTCAAGGCTTTTGACTTCGCATTTTTCAACTTTACGCTCTTGTCTTTCAACAATTTGCGCATGAATAGTTTTTTGTCTTTGACTTTTAAAACTTTGATGCTTAACATAAGACAGCAAATGAAGACAGTAATGTGCGAGTTCTTTCCATCTAACTCTCTGTTTGCCTAACTTTCGGTGCGTTAGAAACGCACAAATCCTTTGTGTTTTATAGAAAGTAGAGAAGACAACCGAAAATAAGAACTTATCTAAGAAAATTCAATTGTTGCATGCTATACCCAAAACACAAAAAAAAAGAAAAGAAACTTTAAGCACATTGAAACTTTACGCATTGCTTGCTACGATATTTCAACAAAATGTGCCAGAAAGCGAAATGGCGTTAGAAAAGTTAATTAGAAAGTTCCTATTGCCAATTTGACTCATACTACTTTATAATTTTACTAAAAATGCCAAATGGCAAAATGCGAAATTCAACTCTGCATTACTGAACTCAACTCAACTCAACTAAAATGTTAGAGTAAACAATTAATTGAGTTTCGTTTAACTTGTTTAAGTGTGAGCGAGTAGTAAATCAGAAAAGAGTATTCGAAAGAAATTCATTAACAAACTTTTATCTTTTCCAGCGATACAAGCGAACTAGAGACCGCGACGAATGCGAACACAAATGAGGCGGTGCTGCGTTTCTATAGACTAATACAGGCGGCTCGTGATGGTCAGGATCAAAAGGACTGTCTGAGTTTGTATCCACAGTGCAGCATCAACACGGAGTGAATGCCGCAGACGCTCAATTAAAACGAAAAAAAAAAGAAAATTTGAATGGGCGTAGTCACAAACAGCCAGCAAGCTAGTTAATTAATTAGCTTCATTACACTCTGTTTCCTTTAACATTCACCGAGTCATATTTGTTTATCTAAGACAAAACAAAAACGTAATATAACAAAAGAGAATCATTGCTAGCAAAATTGATTTTAAAATTAAGTTTTATATTTTAATTATTTATTTTTTTAATTGTTAAATTATTATTTATGATTTTTAAACATTTATCTATATTTTAACTCATACATATGTATCGAAGCGCTTATGATTTTGCATTGTTAGCTCATATAAAAATTTGCATTTTAATAATTATTCTGATTTTGTTTTTAAATTTTTTTTGTAAATCATGAAACAAAACAAATTCATTTTTCACTTTTTGCATAACACATTTTTTTGCACATCAACATTGATGATAATGAAATCAGAATTTTTATTGCTTTGCAAAACAATTACAAAAACATTAACAAAATCGTGAAGAGAAGAGAAGCTTGTAGTCAACATTTTATTTTATAGTTGTTGTTGTAAAATATTAATTTATTTATTTATTTAATTTAATAATTTATTTTAAAAACAATAAAATGTGTTTGTTTTAAATGTCATACATACATTTTAAATAAAATAAATTTATTTATTTTTTTCTATTGTTAAAATAATGCAAATTTTTTCACTTTTTTTCTGCTTGTTTTTTTTTTAATATGTAAAAAATTGTCAGTTAAGTAATTGGGAGATCATGTGAATGACATTTTCGATTAGAATAAATATCAAGTCTCACGAGAGCGCTTACCTAAAATCCAATAACATTGTTTAAAGCATTCGTTACATCTTGCAATCAACAAGACCAAGGACCAATCTTTCTAAAGGCCAAATATTAACTACCGAGCTAAGCATTAGCAGTGCCATTAAAAAATACTGAGATAACTCTTCTTTTATTGAAATAAATGTGTTCTCTTTAAAGAAAATTACAACTTAAGAAGTCATTCTCGTTAGTAGTAATAGCTTCTGTTTGCCTTATTTTTTAAAGATAACCTTTAAAAGCTTTTTTCAAATAAAATTCTATTGACATATGTATGTATGTACATACATACATTTATGCTTATCACAAACAAGCACTTAAAAAACACTTTCACTCTTTATGTGGTAAATTCTTGCAATTAAAAACCATAAAAAAACGGAAATGAAAAAAATGTCATCATCATGACTGACATTATCATATTGAAGTATCAGAGAAGTCATATGCATAACACACACTTAAACTCACACACACACATACACTCATGCATATATATGGTAAGTATGAAACCAACAACTCCGCTGAGCTGCCAAAAACATCGCCAATGAGCTGTCAGCGCCCTGGCAGTAGAGAATATGAAAATATATGTGTTTCCGCTATTTAAAACCGATAAAAATGCTTTGGAAATTATTAGCAAAACCATTTTGGATAAATACCAAAGTGCAAAGAAGCATTCAAAGTCACTTGCCAACAATAATTGTTGGCAGTTGTAAACGCTTATGAGATATTCTAATTAGCTTTCTGAGCACGTACATACAAAGCCGCAACCTGATTTTTTCCCTGGCGTATTTTTTTTTTTCTTTTTTCTTGTATGGTTTTTGATTTGACTTGGCTTGGTTTACTTGGTGCCATAAATGGAAATTTGAAATGCGTAAAATAACTTTCAATTACGGTGATATTAAATTGAAAGAGGGAGAAAGAGAATCAGGGAGTGAGCTTGAAATTGAGCTGTTTTTTTTTGGCTGAAAGGGAGAGCGTTATAACAACAAAAAATAAACACAGACAACATAATAAGGTATTTGATAAGAAGCCAAATGACTTTTAAGATATTTCAATGGAGCGTAGCTATCAAAACATTGAAGAGGGGACTGCTTTAAACTACCTTTTTTTGAGTATTTTTTTATTTGGTAGGTATGTTTAAGAGATGGTCCAATAAAACTAACTAAGCGCCTAAAAGATGCAGCAAATATTTAAACTTTTTTGTGAGCAAATTAAGGCGAGTAAGTATATTAATCATGATCAATTGAGTTGAGTTGATCTATCTAAGCAAAACTTCTGTACACTTCCTAGTTTAGACCATCACATACACACACACACTACTTTGCAAGAGTGGGACAACTGTAGATACAACAACAACACAATGAAATAGCCAACACCTATTGCAGTGAAACTACTTGCGATTTCCATGACTTTGAGCTTATAACGGGCCAAAGACCAAAACAAAACGGACGTACGCTAAAGAAGAAGGTCAAAACGAACGAAAATATCAACAATTGTACAAAACCAAAGCGTGCAGCGACGTACGCAATTCAATTAATAAAATACCGACGTATAAAAACCAAGCGACACTCAACAAACTTTTACATATCCAATTGGTTTCTCTGCGTGCGCGCACACAGCAGAAAGTGAGTTGCATTAGTTAGTAATAAAACATAAAAAAAAAGTGAAAATCACAGGATGAAAAGTTACGCTTTCCTTATCAACGTCGCCATTTCGGCGACGCTGCTGATTGTCACCGTTAGCGCTGGCGTCCAGGTGCCACAGCCACAGGTCACATCCGCCAGTAACTTGGCTGTTGACATGTACAATACATGCCTCAAGGATCTGAGCTTTAGTTGCATTAAGCCAAAGGCATTACAATGGTTTAGTGCTGCAATGAAACAAGATGAAATCGCCATTACCGAACGTCTGTCAATTGTACGCACAGGTGTCGCCAACCAGGAACAACAACGTGCGCTCAATGCCGAGGAGCAAATGTTCGATAATATCGAAAACTTCTTGGGCACACATGCGCTACACATTAAGGCACCCGAGTATTTCCGCAGCTCTGAGGCACGTGCGCTGGTGCCAGACTTTTTGTTGGACAATGCATTGACCAAGGGTGGCGTTATACCACTGGCAGATCGTAGTGAAGGTAATATCATGTGGAAAGCAAAGTGTTACCAAAACGGATCAAAACATAAATAATAATTTATATTCTTAGGTCGCGGCATGATACGCAAAGCTGTTTTACCCTTCCTGATCGGTTTGAAGTTGAAGACAACAGTGCTGGTGCCACTTGCCTTGGGTCTGATTGCCCTCAAGACCTGGAAGGCTATGACTTTAGGTCTACTTTCACTGGTGCTTTCAGGCGCTTTGGTCATTTTCAAGATTGCCAAGCCCAAGGTAAACATTATGAATGTGACATTAAATGCATTAAATTAAATTATATAACCTCTTGTATAGATTGTCAACTATGAGGTTGTGCACTATCCACACCAACACGTTGAACATATCGAACATTTGCCACACCATGTCGAGCACATTGTGCCGCATCACATTGAACATATCGTGCCACATCATCTTGATCATCATATCGATCATCATTTGGATATTCCGCATCATGTTGAGCATGTTGAACATTTGGAACATCCTGCACCCGCTTGGGATCCTCATGCCTGGGCACGTTCATCCCAAGAGCCGCAGGATGCCCAAGACATGGCATATGCTGGCCAACAACAACGTTGAAACTTTCATCAGACTTAACATTAGAAAAAAAGACAAACACGGACAAAAGGCAAATGGTCAATTCTATTATTTATTCTAGTTAAGTTAGCAACACAAAAGCAAAGGCGATCAATCATACAGGCATACACAGGCACACTCTTACACGAAGACTTACATACGCATGAACACAAATGTTTCCAAAGATTGTACTGTATTTATATTATTTTTGCAAGCTTATTTATTATTTTTTATTTATTGTAACTTTGTTTCAACGTATGTATGCATGAGCGTATGGTATGTGTGTTTGTGTATGTATGTAGGTATGTGTGCGTGCATGCACAAATACAAAGGCAGAAATTTAAGTTATTTATTATTGCAAAATGTTTTCATTTTGTAGCAATTTGTAAATATTTATTGAATAAAGAAATCAATGAAGAAATCCTTAGAAATTGTTTAAATACAAATACAATATTAATTAAAGAAAGAAGCTTACGAACTTAAAATATTATTGAATTTCAATTTATTTAATATTTTTACAATATACTCATATACTGCCATGAAAATATATAAAGTAAAATATGTTTTTGGTTTTTGAGAGTCAAATTTGCTACTCAAGCTGAATAGTCTAGCACTTCGATATTATTGACACATGTTGAATGGAAACAAGTTATAATTCACTTAAATAATTGATTTATTTACTTTAAATACTTTTGCAATAATAAGTTTTCAAAAATGATTGAAATATCTTTGCTATTAATAATGACAAGCATTATTGATCTGCTTCATAATGTTTTCTCTCAGCTGCCTAATCCTTTTGGCTTAATGTGCAATAAATAAACAGAAGCTGACAAAAGGTCTCTTTGAACAAAGTATAATGTCAAAATATAAAAGGAGGATTAAATAAAATCAACTTATTTTGGGTTAAATCCAAAGTTTTGCAAAGAGATCACAAGGCATGCTTATTTTAATCGGCAAATCTGTTTATGTTTGCGTAAACTTTCAAGCATAAATTGTGGTGAACCGCGAATTCAAAGGACACTTGACTGGCAAACTGCATTCAAAAGTGAAAATAATCTTAGTAAATTATTTTTTTATTAAATTAAATGTAAACTCAAACTTAATATTCAATATTAAAACCAACGAAACCCCTTACAGCACCAAACTTTTAATTAAATCAAAGGAAAGTTTTCGTTTTGCTGCCCGCAGCACATGGCGACGAAAAACAATTAAAACAAGAATTTAATTTCTTGGCAATTATTGTTGCCAAAATTAACTAACTAAAAACGCAATGAAAGTGTGGCAAGTGTTGTCGTTGATGTTGCAACGTGCAGCAATGCAAAATGGCTTCGATTGCCACTAACGGAAAACTTAATTAAAATTTTACTTAACTTTTCTGCAATTTCTACGCAACAATTTCAACAACAAACAAATTAAAAACAAAAAAAAAACATAATAATAAAGAAAACTTTACCAATTGTAATTCAAACTTCGAATATGTTAATTGAAATCATTTTTTTTTTTTTAATTTAATTTTTATTTTTTGCCAGACACGCGTTTGTGCTTGAAAATGGCCGCAAAGTTATATATATTCAAAAAGGGGCGCCTCGAATGCGACCAGAATTGCAAATGAAGCAGAAAATGCAGTGAAATTTGTATTTGAGACTGAAGTGAATTTAATTTTGATTTGAATTCAACTTGGTTTTGATTTCAACGCTTCAATCGTCTGAAATCAATACGACAATCATAATTTAAATGTTTTTTTGTTTTTTTCTGACATTTGTTTCGAAATTTTTTACCTTTTCGGTTTGTTTTATTCATTGCGTGACGTCTTTACTACAATTTTGTTGCATTTCACTTTCGATTTCATATGAGCGAAATTTTGCCTTCCTTTTCTTTACATTATTTTTTTTTTTTTGGTGCTGCTTTGATTAAGACTGATTGATGTATGAAAACTTTCTATTTCATTTACCATATGTGGCCATCAGCCAAAGTCAAGTCAACGCAACGCAACTGATGTCTAGTTGACAAAACAACAAAACATATTCGAAGGGTCACGAACTACATGACAGATGTCAATTACGCATTTGAGTGACAGTTTTCGTTATGCAAACATAATTTTCGGTTTTGTTGTTTTTGTATTTTTTTTTTCAGGAGACTATTATATAAATGTTTAATAATTTATATATTTTCCGCATATAAATTATGTGGTCGTGCATATTAACTTCATTTGCAATTCATGTTTTGTAATTGAAACTAATTGTTGCAAAATGTGAATGATAATTATAATAATTTGTTTTTTTAATTACGTGTTAACTGAAGCATAATAAGCCGACTATAAATTATTATAGAACGAGTAATGAGTTGTTTTTATGTTGGCTAGAAAATATATGTGATCTTTTTAAAGAAAATATTTATGAAAAGTGAATTGTTTACTGTTTTGGAGAATTATTGAATATAAAAGAAAAAAAAATATATTTTAAAACCTTCAAAACTTTAAACAATTAATACAAATTATTACTTATTTGTCAAAATTTGTTCCTTGAATCATAAAATAGGAGTTGTGAAGAAATACGATTCGATTTTCTTTTTTAATGTTGAATTTTAAATTTCTTTTGTATGTTTAAATTTTTATATCATTTAAATTCTTTATATAAATATATACAATTTTTTTTTTTTGTCCTAAAGCAGACCAACGAAATTCCAGTTTCTCACACACTTGCCGTAATGAAGTTTTATTTTTGCTTTGGTTGCCACCTGAAGCTCATGTAGAACATTTAGTGTGACAAATACCAAATTGAACAATTCGAACGTGAGCAAAATTTCTACTTAAGAAACCAAGCATGTGCAACGACAACAGAAGCAAAATACACAAACATGAATGAAAGCACACAACAGACAGCACACAGCACGCGCTTGACTCGAATTAATATTACGCATACGCCGGCCAAGAGTAAATGCACACAAGCAACAACAAAACTGCGAAAGAGTGAGACAAACAGTTGGTGAAACAAAAAAAGCAAAATCAATTGAAGCAGCAATAACAATACTACCAACAACAACACCATCGCACACACATGCAAATGGTCAGCCTAAGTGGGCAGCGTCTGTCGCCTTGACTTTGCATTTATGTCTTCTTCCGCCATTTCTTTTTGTGTATACACACATTTTGTTTTTGTTTTTTGTATCTTTTTACATTTATTTTCTACAGTTGACGGCACATGTGTATGCGTGCGTACGAACGCCTTTAGTTAACATTGGAGTATAAAAATCGTGAACAATAGAAAAACAATTATTAAACGCAATTGTTCCACCATTGAGACGAGTGGTCATCGTTCGTGTACGCAGGCAGGGATTTTAAAATTAGAGAGCACTAAAATGTCGAGATATTTTGTCCTAGTGGCGCTTTTGGGCCTAGCCGCCATTGGCAATGCGGCCAATCTGAAGAGTATGATCGATGAGGAGCACAGTAAATGCGCAAATGGTGAAGATTCGATGGCATGCATTAAAGAGCGTGCTATGCGTTTTGTGGACACCATCTTGACCAAAGATACATACAAAGTGAGTTATATAAGGTTTGTTTGTCTTCAAAGCAGATTAAGGTTTAAGGTGTGTTGTTTTTTTTGAATACTTTTATAGATCTCGAATCTTGAAGTACGTGCCAATGGCTATAAGGCTCCCGCAGTGAGCAGCGCTCGTGCCAACAATGAAGACAGTGATGGTTTCTTCAGTGCCATTGAAAACTATTTGCAGGGACATGATGTCAGCTTGGACTTGCCTGTCGGTGATGCTAAAGTCACTGTCTCATCGCGCAACTTGGCCAACGATGAGTTGAATCTCAGTGTCAAATTGGCCGATGGTGTTGTCGAAGGCAAGGGTAAGAAGGGCAATCTCTTCAAGAAGGGTGTGTTTTGCATGCAATATTAGTGTAATTTATGCGTGAAACTTTAATTTATTTTTTTTGCTTTACTTCTCTCATTTTATTGCATATACTCAATTGTCTTTGCATTAGGCAAAAAACATCGTCTACGTAAAATGGCCATGCCCATTTTGGTGCTCATTCTATTGAAGGCCATCACTGTGATTCCAATGGCCATTGGCATCTTGAAGATTAAGGCATTCAACGCATTGGCTTTGGGTTTCTTCTCCTTCATTGTCTCGGTTGGTTTGGCCATTTTCCAATTGTGTAAAAAGGTAAGCGCAAGTATCTAAAACTATCTAATATACTTTTAGGCATTCGCGGGCTGTGGTAATTAG
This sequence comes from Phortica okadai, assembly GCA_034638295.1. Taxonomy (NCBI): domain Eukaryota; kingdom Metazoa; phylum Arthropoda; class Insecta; order Diptera; family Drosophilidae; genus Phortica; species Phortica okadai. Next base: position 15,901,857 of record CM067849.1, read on the forward strand.
GCAGGCGTGCAGTCGACAAAAAAACAGAAAAACAAAAATATATTTCTATCTTTAATATTTACTCTAAGTTTGTATTGCTCGATTTGGGTAAGTCTTTGTACGTCGCCCCCGAACCAAAACGACACGTACCAAAGCCAATTCATTTAGTCATTTCCAAGACAGCCCAGCCAGAAACGCATTTGCCCAAAACAAATCTACATGTTCATAAAGTAACATATGCCTTTACCTCATCACACACGAACACAGCTTAAAAGTCAAACTCATACGAAATGTTACTCATACGTCTTGTCTATTTTATTTTTTTGTTTTCTTTCTCTATTGCTCGCACGCTCACACGCTCTTTCACGCCAGATTGCTACTGACCATCATCATACCGCTCACATCACCGCGCACGGTCCTTGGGATGGACGTGCCATCGGTGCCGTTCCTGCAGTGCCTGCCATTGAACAATATCAACAAATCGAATCAGCACAAAATCTGGCCTACCATGCTTACGCCTAAAAGCAACACAATAAGCAAAGCAATTAACCAAAAAACAAAAAAAGAAAAGAAACAAGAAAGCAAGAAAGAATGTAATAAGTAAAAAAAAAACGCACCTTCGTGCCTTCTCCGCTGTCGCCATTGAGTAGTCAACCGGAAGAAATCCCTAATAAAAAAAAAAAAAAAGAAAAGAAAAATGTTTCCGAATACGAGAATGCGTGACGAAGAAGTAAAGTGCCTACAATAACAACAAACAGACACAAGCAAAAAGGAAACATTCTTCAAAGTGCTAAAACACGCAAACAAAACTTTTCTTTGCTTGTTGCTCTTAAAAGAACTTTCATCAATCCCTGACCAACTCCGCCGCCCTCACTTCTTCATCTTCTTTCGAGACAAACTTTTGGCCACTTGCACTGTTAATGGCTGCGGAAATTACAATGCCCAAAAAATAAAAGGCAAACAACCATAATGTCAAACAAACAAAACACAAAAAGACCAAACAAAAGAGTGAAAAGTGGCAAATTTTCTGTAGCTTTTCTTTTTTTTTTTTTTTATTGTTATAAAATGCTTTTCTTTTGCATTTGTACACACACACAAGCACAAGCTACTGTTTAATGTAGACTTTCATTATTTATTTTATTATTTAATTAATATTTATTTAAAAAAAAAAAACAAAACAAAACAAGAAACAAAAATCAAACTGAAATAAAAACAAAAATTTTGAAAAAAAAAAAATTACAATATACAAATTACTGTTTTACTTAAAAATGTAAAATCATTTTGCAAATTTTCACAAGCTCAGGATCTATAGTAATTTTGAAAGCGCTGCGCTGTCAATTAAGCTGCTCATTTATAATGCTTTATTCTTGTTGTCTTTATTATTTTGTGCATTTTATATGAAACCGACCCAAAATGCTTTTTTGTCTTTTTTTTTTTTAATTTGAGCTACCGAAAGGCACACAATCTTCTTCCTGTTTATGCAGCTTTAACGACAATTTAATTAACACAAAGCAACCTCAACCGCAAACATAAGAACAACTCGTATATCTGCTTATTTGACACACACACACACTCACACCCACCGACCGTTGGCCTTTTGACCCACCAGCCAATAAACCAACCAACCATCAAATGCCACCTCCTGCTCTCACTACCGGTCATACACATTTTGGCCTAATGCCATTTGAGCTTTCTCGCGAGCCGTGTGCGCCTTCATTTTCACATCAAATATTTATAAACCATCACGTACGCTTCAATTGCGTCCTAATTAGCCAAATTTGTGCACTCATGCCAACGCACCAACTTAATTCAATGCTTAATTATATATTCCTAGCCCATTGCGCCGCTGAACGTTTTCACTGTTTTCGCGTCAGTTGTCGTCACCGTCCAAACTTCGTCACAATTGTTACGGCGAACAACAACAAACAACAACAAGGCACATCAACTTTCATTTTAACGCCAAAGCATTTCCGACAAAATTTTACCATAAATGTAATTAATTGATAAATCGCATAAATATTTTATTAGAGTTTCTTGAATTTGATTAGCAACTCTTTGGTGTAATTGACAGAGTTTGCCAGTCGGCTTAGAATAGACAAAGCTGAAGCGTACGAAGGAGTGAAAGTTTTTTATTTCTTTCAATGATATTTCATATACAAATATTGTCTAAGAAAACATTAAAAAAGCTCAATGGATTTGGGAGTTTTAGAAAAATTGCCGCACCTTACAATATTAAAAGTTTTATATTTTTGTTTTGAGACAATAAAGTGACATTGAATGATTTTATATTACAAATAAAAAATTAAATATTTTCTTCCTCTTTTTTGTACTTTTGGTACACATGACTGCAAGGGTCGGACGCTGTGACGCCATTTGTCCAATCACTTTGGCACTCATGCACTTGAGTTTTATTCATTCAAATTCAAATTCTTGAGCATTTCAACACTCAAACTCGGTCAACCGCACGAAATCATTAAAGCAAATATGAAATTTATACATTTCACTGAATATCTATTTCTATATCTAGAATCGTACGAATGCAAAATGAAAATGGCAGAACTTAAAATTTGACGGAAAAGGAAAAAAACCAAATCAAACAAAATGGCAAAACGCATATCACAGGGAATGGAATTTCGAGTGGTGGCAACAACAGTAACAGCAATAACCACAAAAATGTTGATTCTACAAAGAAAATTCTAATAACCCACAAAGTTAAAGTATTTATTTGTGTGTAGCCATGTAGAATACTTCGTTTTGCTCATAGACTCTGCGATTTTTCCTTTTCCTTATACTCTTCACACAAGGTATGGTATTACGACGTTGTCATGAAATTTGTAACATACAGTCCCAAGCAAAAAGATGTGAAAACTTAATCTATCAAAGTCATTGTATGAAAAAGGCTGAAAATAAAATGAAAATATTTTAGGTCTTTAAAAATTCAAAATTCTTATATAGAAAATTGTATTCTTTTTGAAATTTAATATTTGTAGTATCAATTAATCGTGAAAATTATTTTCAATCGAAAAATGAGGTTGGTACCGTTCACAATATCCGAAATCTGGAATTTTCATATCTATGGAACCCAATGAAATCTGTTATGTTCGATATAAGGATAGAAAACAAAAAAGAAGCTCGTGAAAAAATGGCTGTTGCACTAGAAAAAGGAACTTAAGAGTATCAAACTCTCGCAAAGGCTGAAGTTAGCTTCTTTCTTGCTTTTAAGTACTTATGCAAATATATACATTTTTAAAAGTTGCCTATATATGTTGCTTTTTCTGAGTATGGAAATTTTTTTTCCATCCCATGCAAAGGACGCAGAAAAAAATAGTAGAAATTAATAAAAAAAAAATTAAATTCATTGGCAAAATGTCTGAGAAAAGCAATCAAAGACAAAAATTTTTTTTTCTTGCAATTTCATTTTCATTGGCGCCATACAAATGTAAATTCATGTCATTTTGCCAAAAATCTCTGCATACTCAACTTACTACCTTTAGTACAAACATATTCGTTCGGATCGTCTTCAAGTTGAAATTTATATTTGACTACTTTGAGTTGTATTTTTTTCATTTTAATTTCTTTTTTCTTTATTTTCTTTTTACCATGCCTTAAATTAATGTTTTTGGCATGAATTTGAAATGAAATCGAAGCTAGCGCCAACAAGTCCCTTTTTGCATTTTAAAATTACTTTTTTTGTATGTGAAAACCAAAAAAAAAATTCAAGAAAAACATTTAAACAAAGTTAATTTATTTTGAAACAATATGTCAGACACGCGCTTTAACCGCTTATGTACTTCACATGTTCGAGCCTGTTGTTTAATTGATGTCGCATTTGGTAATCGCAGGCGACGCAACACACACATATGTATGTAATTTCTTATACAAGTTTCCATTTGCCAATTTGCGCAAGTTGATTTGCAAGATTTCCTTTTTGGCATATGGAAATGTTCGTAAATTACTTAGAATCTGTACGTGTGCAATTCAAAATAGACGACTTTATGACTTAAATGATGAGGGCAATAAGCATGCATAAAGCAGAGACAAATTACTTCATTTAAAGAGATATTAAGATAAATTCATTTAGCTGATGAAATTTTAAGATTACACAAATAATTGAATTTCATTGTTATGCATCGTCTCAAGAAGTTAAATGACAAATTCATGTCTGTGACGAACAAATATTGTAATATAAAGACTAATCAAAGGATTCTAATGCAAATACAAAATGATTTGAAATATTATATGATAAACATAAAAATAAGTCAACTGACAATGCAATACATCACTAAATAATATTTCAAGCTGCTTTATCAAACATTTAAAACCTCAGTTGACATACGAAACAACGTTATTACTTGTATAAGTCGACTTTGACCTTCGAAATCAGATTAAGGTTGAAGAGGCAAATGTTGCACACAATCATCTAACCGAAAATCGATAAATTACTGATTGCTTACATAATTGACAGTTTGATTTATTAGCATAGTTGTAGCCTGGATAGATAACGATAATGTGACAACACATTTATCACATCTAATTGGGAATAATAAATGCAACGCGAACAATTTTAATCTGCGAAAAATTTAATTGGTATTCTTTGCATTTCATTTCCATACCCACAATCCACCTAATCTGTAATGGTCAACCCATTATAAATTTTCATTATTGAGGAAAAAAAAGTGAAAAGTGAAAAAAGTGTCATAAGGATCTTAAGATCATACTGTAGATTTCGATAAAATGAAGGAATGATAATTAAAAATTAATTGTATTATTTTGTTTTAAATATATTTTCTATCGTTTCTGTCTTTTATGAAAAAGTCATGAAAAACGGTTTAAATAAGAGAAAAACTTTAAATATTACATAACAACTTTATTTAAATGTTTCAATTGAACGACAGAATTCAATTGGCTTCATTTCGCAAACTCAAAAAATAAAAAAAAATAAAAATAAGTAAACAACGATACAAAAAAAAAAACGAAAATCAAAAACTGTTGTAAACAAATTGGAACAACTCTGTTTCATAACAAATTTGTCGCATGTTTAAATTGAAAATCAAATCAATTTCAATTTGACTAGTTCCGCATACACAAAAACGTCGTAGAAATGCAATTGTAAGTTCCGTGCTGATTTCTTGTTGAAAATATTGAAATTTGGCACAATACGTTGAAATATGTATGTGTACATGGTTGGGTCGGACGTCGGTGGCAAACGGTGCAAAGAAGCGTCAATCGAAGCGTATGTCAGGCAGGCCATAAGTCGATGGCTGATAATACATCAATCGAAACACAACTTCAGCTTCGACTGACTCAACTAACTGACTGACTGGCAGACATTTCAATGGCTCAATGTATGAATCGTTTCGATTTGAAGTCGCGTAAGAGTCAAGGGCTTGCATACTAATTAAAATGTTCAAAGCAATACGGTTTGTTTCATTGAATGTGGCAACATGGGGAAAGAGTTTGACAACGTGTTCGCGTGCGTTCCAATGCATTTCTGAAACTATAGACATGGGGAAAGGGTTAGAAGGTAGTGTAGGCGGCATAGGCGCTTACACGGGTCGGCAGCACAGGCACACAAAACAGACAGTCAACGGGAAAGCGAGAAAGCTTGAAGTATGCATAAACTTGGCTTTGCATTTGACCAAAACAAAGTATGAACGAATCAAGTGACCAACCCAGAAATCGAAAACGAAATGAACTTGATAATATTTGGTGAAAAACTTACAACAATTTGTTTGGTTATTGTTGTTGTTGTAGTTGTAGGTGTCCAAAAAGTAGCATAGCATAGTGTAGCGCTCCAAATATGTTGCTGCAACTGACCGTTGGCTAACGTTGACGCGTTCGTACGCTCTTTACGAAATTTTTTAGTTGTATTTGTTGCTTTTATTTTAGGTTTATCGAATTTCTTTACTTTTTCATATGGGGAGCGGCAGTATAAAATCATGAGTACTCGCACAATTGTTTAACATTGTCGTACAATCGATACCGCAGTGAACACACCAGGGCACAAAGCATTCAAATTGATAAATTACAATTGGAATAAAGAATCTGGTGTTGTGTGACAACGTTGTGTGTGTGTTTGTGTTATTTAAAGTTTAGCAAAAAACTGAAAGTGAAGTGTTTTAAGATGGCGTCTCGTTTCACGTCCTTGATGACAATCGGTTGTCTGTTGCTTGCAGCTAGTGCAGTAACAATCAATGCCGCTGCCATTGATAATGCGGTCACACCACGCATACACAGCTCCGATGAGCTTATCTCAACCATTGTGGATAAGTGTTTCCATGCCAATGCTATGCATTGTCTGAAGGAGAAGGTGCTCACCTATTTGGATACTGTTGCTAATGTTGAGGAATCGGCCAGCGGACGCGCTTTTGACGATGATGTCATCGATAAAGTTATTGTTGATCGTTTGGGCAGAATCTTGAACAGCAACGAAATTCGTGTACAATTGCCCGAGACTGTCTTTGCCAGCTCAGTTGTGTCCTATCGTGCTGATCGCGGCTTTGATTTGGAAGTGCCCCAAAATGAAGGTTTGTATAGGTTCTTGAACATAAACGATATTATAAGGAAAAATCTTTATCATTAATTAAAAATTCTTCTGTAATTTTTTTCTCCTCGATCTAACATATTTAGCACGCGGTGAAAAGAAGAAGGACAAGCTCTTCCTGCCTCTGTTGTTGCTCATGAAATTGAAATTGAAGGTCATCATTCCAATTCTGATGTCGTTGATTGGACTCAAAGCATTCAAGGCTTTGATTTTGTCGAAAATCGCTATTAAGCTGGTGCTCGGTTTCCTTATCTACAACTTGATCCAGAAATTGGGTGGCATGAAAATGTCAATGACACCAATGATGCCACCACCAGCACCCGCACTAGAATACGGTGTACCGACCTCAACTGCCTCATCGTACGATCCCAGCAGCTGGGAGCCACAAAGCGGCGGCCCATATGCCCGTTGGGACTCACAGAATTTGGCTTATAGCTCATACCATCCCAGCAGCTCCTCGTACTCGAGCTCTAGCAGCTCCAGCTCATCTTAAATTAAAACATTTGCAAGTTAAAAAATGAAGCTCAAGCCAAGTCAGCCAGCCAATCAGTTTTTCTTGTATATAAAACGAATTGATTTAAGCACCAAAAAAAGGATTCCAGCAAACTGTATAGGACAAACGAATGAACGGAATGAACAATTGAACAAACGTGTAGGCCATATTTAGTCATTAAGGATTTTAGTCATTCTTGTTCAGCTATCAACGATTTTTCTCTATCTCTTTCTCTTTCTTTTCTGTCTTTCCTATTATTACTATCTCTTTCTTAAGCTTCGACAACTTTCTTTACTTTACAGCACTTTTCTCTTGCTTTCGCTTATTTAATATTTACATCAATCGACCAAAACAAAGAAGCCATTGTGCAACAATAATTAATATATTATTTATTTAATTTATTAAAAAGCAAATATAAAATTGAAAGCAATGTATTTTTATTCAAACAAAAATCAGGTAATCAAAAATCTGCACTTGGTAAGTAGAAAACAATACAAGTTCAAGTTTAAAGTTCGAATCAAAGCTAATTTCAAAATAAAATTAAAAAAAATAAGCCAAAATTGAGCAAATAACTTTTTCTTTACTTACAATCGAGTGTAAATAATTGTTATTTATTTATTACAAATAAATAGACAAACACAAAACCAAATATATAAACGAATCGCTTTAACTACAACGTCAACCACAAACCGCAAAAACCAAACATATTTTTTAACATTATTGTGCAAAGTTGCAATAAACTGAACTGTTTGTCATTTATTTACTATTCTTATTTTTTTGTTATTATTATTATTATTATTTTTTTTTTTTTTTTTTTGTATTGCAATTCTCTAGTGACAAAGTGTTCAATGAACATTTGACACGCACAACTGCACAATTTTAATCGAGCATTGGATTCAATTAAAGTGACAAATTGAAAAAAAAAGCCAAAAACAACAGAAACCATTGCGACAATGACAAATTTGAACAATATCATGTATTACACGAAAATTATCAAACAAATAAACAAAACAGAATTTTCGTTGCAAGTCAGCCATCAAAAACAACTGTTGTTGCAAGACAGAGATGTACATATGACTTATCATCAATACACGATCACGATCATCATGTATTTTAAACACATAATGCTTTCAAAGCTTTCATGTATTAATATATTTTTAAGTTTCCTTGAGACATACACGACACATCTCTAGCTAGTCGACTTAAACTTGAAGTAGAAGTAGTTGGAAGTTGAGCTTTTTAGCAGATTTTTAACAGTGATAAACGCTCATAGTTTAGCAGCGTTGTTAGCGACAGGGTTATTTAAAGCAGCGACAAACTTCGCAGCTGTTTAGTAATCATATAACGTTTGTTGGCTATAACGGTACAAAGATAGAAAAATGCAGATCGCAGTTATTGTGACACTGATCTGCCTTACGATCGCCGCAGAGGCAAAGGATTCGGATATAACTAAATTCATGAGACATCTAGGCGTTATACCGGATCTAATCGATGAAGGGCCAAATGACTTTTTGGATGTATGTAAATTTCAACATAAAAAAATAAAACAAACAACTAAGATTGCAAAAAAGCCAATCTATCAAATAACAAAAAAAAAATTAATGATGTAAAAATTAATTTAAAATTTGATTTGTGTTTGTTTTACGCTTACATAATACAGGTAACCTACGATAATGGTGTGAAGGCAGACAAAGGTGTTGAATTGACACCGACACAGGTTAAGAATCAACCAAAAGTGACATGGAAACCCAAATCAAATGAGACCTACTACACGCTCATCATGACCGATCCGGATGCGCCAAGTCGTGAAGAGCCCACTTTAAAGGAATGGCATCATTGGCTTGTCGTCAATATACCCGGCAATGATATTAGTAAAGGTGAAATTTTGGCCAAATACATTGGCGCTGGACCGCCAAAGGATGGTGGCCTGCATCGTTATGTCTTTTTGCTGTACGAGCAACAAGAGGGCAAACAGAGTTTCCCAGAATCAAAACTCTCAGATGAAAGTAACGAAGGACGTGAGAAATTCTCAACGAAAAAATTCGTAAAGCGACATAGTTTTGTCGAACCGCCGGTGGCGGGTAACTTTTTTAGCGCCCAATATGACACCTTTTCGGATGAGTTGTACGCAAAACTGTCGCAAACTTGAAGGTCGATCTTATTAATGCAGCCAAGATAGTCCGATCGAACTGGTTTCAGCTCTGAGCGCAGACTTGTTGCAGATGAAAACCATATAATTAAAAACTATATATGTATATATGTAAATAAACACATACACATACATATATGTGTGTATAAACAAGTAGATACAATATGAAATAAGCCAGCAACAACGATACGATACACGCTAAAAAAAAAGTTTAGCAATAGAAAGTTGAGGTATTCAAATAAAATAACAACAACAAAATTATAAAAATTAAAACAAGATATTTCAAAAATAAAAAAAAAACCAAAGTCAACCTGGCATTAAAAAAAAAAAAAAACATCGTGTTTTCAAAAGGGGCGGCATCATAAATATAAAATCATTTGTTGATTCAGATACATAATAAACTACTTTGACTGCTGCAAAATTGTTATTTTTTTTAAAGAACTTTGTTTGTAATCGCAACAATGGCCGACAACTCTAAAGCCGACCAAGAGCCTACGCCGGAAATGTGCGAATCTGGCAAAGAATTTCTAAAGCACAAAATTATACCGGATGTTGTATCTGTCGCACCCATGAGATTGCTAAAGGTGGGCTAAAAAATATATATAAAAATTAAGGTTCTTTTTTCAAAGGTTCAGATGATTAGGTTCAGTATGATGATAACGTGTTGGTCGAACACGGCGCGGAGCTAACACCCACACAAGTACGTCATCAGCCGCGTGTCGAATGGGAAGCCGATGTGTACGCTTTCTATACGCTCATCATGACCGATCCTGATGCGCCAAGTCGCAAACAACCGAAATTTCGTGAATGGCATCATTGGCTGGTCGGCAATATACCCGGCAATCGTGTCGATAAGGGTGAAGTACTTACGGCCTATGTTGGCTCGGGACCGCCACCGGGTAGCGGCTTACATCGCTATGTTTTCTTAGTGTACAAACAACAAAAACAATTGACATTCAAGGAGCCGCGCATACCCAAGACAAGTGGCGAGAATCGTCCCAAATTTAATACTGAACAATTTGCTAAAAAGTATAAACTCGGTAATCCCATTGCGGGCAATTTCTTTCAGGCCCAATACGATGAATATGTACCCAAATTATATAAACAGCTCTCGGGCAAACGTACTAACTAATTTGTTAATCACCTGGCCAACATTTTGACAACTTTTTTATATGTTAAGAACATATTAAACGAATTGTTCATGCGTTATAATTTAATAAAAGAGACAGCAAGCTATACTTTGCTTAAACATAGAGTATCTGTTTATCTATGAGACTACGTTTTTCTACCTGCTTTAAATGTACAACTTATAAGAGCAGCTTGTCATGAAACCAGTTTCAGTTTTCATCAACAATCGGCGGCGTACAGACAAATCCGAATTTGTTGAATAATTTTCATTGAACAAAAGAACAAAGTGAATAAAATTAAAAATGTTTATATTACTATTCCTTGCAATTGTACTAAGCCCTTACGCCAGGGCCAACAACGACGCCAATCTGGCTGACTTTGAAAAGCATGAAATTGTGCCTGATGTGGTAGCACAAGCGCCAAAAGAGTTGGCAAAGGTAAGCAACAATTAAACAGTAAATTTTAGTAATAGTAAATAACAGATTAACCCCACCCAACTATGTGAAAAACAACAAAAAGGTGACCTATGACAGTGAGGTACGAGCCGCAACCGGCAATGAACTGACACCAACACAAGTTAAGAATCAACCAAGTGTCGAATGGTCAGCTGAATCGGATGCCCTTTATACGCTCATGTTTATCGATCCGGATGCACCTAGCCGCGCTGAACCCAAGTTTCGTCACTTCAAACATTGGCTTGTCGTCAACATTCCCGGTGCTGATGTTGCTCGCGGTGATGTGCTTACCGCCTACATTGGCTCTGGTCCACCACAAGGCACTGGCCTGCATCGTTATGTCTTTTTAATCTATAAACAGAATGGCAAAATCGACGTATCTAAAGAGACGCCTGTGGCTAATAATTCAAGACGGAATCGTCCAAAATTCAACGCTGCTGAATTCATTGAAGAGCACAACTTAGGCGTTCCAGTGGCCGGCAACTTTTATCAGGCACAATATGATGACTATGTGCCGCTATTGCATAAGCAATTATCAGAAAATTAATTTAATATTTAATCATCTTGAAATTAATTTAATAAATTTCTGTACTTAATGCATTTTTTTGTTTAAAATAATACATTCATAATGCTTTCAATAAAAATAAACACAAAGCATCTAACTGAAAAGTTCAACACTATGGATGTGCTTATACACACACACAATGAACACAGCGCTGGCATCAAACTTAAAATCAGTTAATACTGTTGTCCATTTTTATAGATAAGATATTTATTACATTCATTTGCTTGTCGCTTTGCACGGCACTTGTTTTTCGTTCACTCTGCTGAAAGCATTCAACCGACCAACTTTCACACAATAAAGTAGTTTTATCTTTTTTTCATCAGTCAGTCGCTTCAAAATCAATTATAATGGCCGATAATAGCGTAGTAAATGCCTTCAAGTCACATGGCGTTGTACCCGATGTAGTACCTCAGGCGCCAAACGTTCTCGCAAAGGTTAGTGGAAGATAATATGATAAAACAAAAACCATGAACTAACGAAATATACTATAAATTCAAATAAATTTCACAACAAACAGGTCACTTATGACAATCAACTAGAAGTATCGAGTGGCAATGAGTTGACGCCCACTCAAGTGCAGAATCAGCCCAAAGTGGAGTGGTCAGCCGAGCCAAATGCACTCTATACGCTCATCATGACTGATCCAGATGCGCCAACTCGTACAGCGCCCACGTTTCGCGAGATGAAGCATTGGCTTGTCGTCAACATACCAGGCACTGATATATCAAGCGGTGATACATTAGCCGCCTACATTGGCTCGGGACCACCACAAGGCACTGGACTGCATCGTTACATCTTTTTGGTCTATAAGCAAACTGGCAAAGTAGACACATCAGAGATAACGCCTGTGGCCAATACTTCACGTCGTGATCGTCCAAAATTCAGTGCAGCCAAGTTCGCAGAGCAAAATGGCTTGGGCATTCCAGTGGCTGGCAACTTTTATCAAGCGCAGTATGATGATTTTGTGCCTATACTACGCAGCAGAATTACCGATAACTAATTTGTATACAATAAAATGTAATAAACTATGCTGCATTGATTCGATGAGGTTTTTAAACAAAATCAAACTTTCATTTGCTCTTAAATCAGAAAAGTTGTCAGTGTCGAAAAAAATATATTACAAATAAGACAAGATAAAAAATGTTAAAATTTATAATATTATTCGTCTTAGTTGTTGCAAATGTCTGGGCAGAACATGGCGAGACACAAGACATGCACATTGCTACAGCTTTCATAACCCAGAACATTGTGCCAGATCTTTTAAGGACACCGCCTAAACAGCAGGTCGAAGTAAGTCATCGAATACAATACTGTTTAGCAAAACGAATTTTATGCTTTTTGCATACATAAGGTAACCTACGGTAAAGCAGGCATAGCTTTACTTGGAAATGAGTTATCAATGTCTAATCTACGAAAGAAACCGCGACTGTCCTGGCCGGCAGATCTACATTCACATTACACTATGATAATGGTTGACCCCGATGCGCCAAGACCTGAAGCACCTAGGTATCGCGATTTTTTGCATTGGTTCGTTGGCAACATACCGAGCAATAAGCTATACCGTGGCCATCAATACACTTTCTATTTGCCGCCATCTCCACCAGCGGCATCAGACTTACATCGATATGTGTTCTTAGTTTACAAACAACCCCACGGCATTATTGACTATGGAAAAATGTATAGGCGTACGAACTTCAACACCACCGCATTTGCTGAGAAACATCATTTGGGTGAGCCTATTGCAGGTAATTTCTTTAAGACACGTCATGAATCACGCAAGCGACATTAATCCAAAATGCAGTATCAAATTAATTTCGAATAATTACAACGTTAAGTTTTTTTCAAAATTGTATCCAAAAGTGTGTTCATAAATTTATTCACACAACTTAAAACTAAATATTATTACTCCTTATCGTTCTGCTGATTGTACCACTTGAAATGGCGCTCCAGATGGTTCGTTTCTTATTTTCCCGCCGCCGTGGCAAGTGGATTTCGTAGTACCAATATGACCGAATCGCCACGCAAGAACATTTTCGATATGAAACGATCCTTGTTCACCGGTTTGACCTTCTTTTTGCCTTTGCCGGTACGCGGCAATTCAGTCCACATCTCTTTCACATTTTCCAGCACCATGTTGCAATGGCGGTCAAACGCCTTGACACGGCCTAACAATTTTTTATTGTTACGGCAATTAATCAACACTTGTGTATTATTCTTGACGGACTGTGTCAACACCGAAAGCGGGCCCGTATTGAATTCTTCTTCCTCCTGGCGAGCTAATTCCTCCGGCGAAAGTTCTGATTTCGGTTTAACAAGCGCCCTGATGTAGTCAAGAAGAAGAGTGCCGGGAAAAAAATCGAGGTTAGCTGGGTTCTTAGTTCAAACTTGCTAAAACCTTTTTCTTTTACTTACATGACTGTTATTGTTTGATATTTATGAAAAAATTGAGGTATTTAATTTGCTCTCAAGTCTTTTTAAACGTTTAAAAATTGTTTGGCAGTGGAAAACGTGAAGCCGCTTTTTTTCGAGTTGCTCTTTGTGCTTTCATTCGCAGCATTTCCAGCTGTTGTCAAATGTTGGCAGAGTTGCCATATTGTCTTTAATTACGAAGAACGTTCAAAAAGGAAATTTAACATTTTAAGTGCTCTAAATTTAACAAAAAACCCTTACGTACTTTATTGGCGACTCCTAATTAATCGTTAATATTTGAAATTCCTAAATTAAGCAGACTAATCACGACTTTTACCACCAATGATTGTTGTTAGAAACACCTCAACTAACGACAAATGTTTTGACGAAACGAACAGTTTTTGGGAATATGGTGCATATTTGTCGTGGGTGTCTTTATATATTTCATGTTTTTTTCCAAAAAAAAAATTTTTGATTTTTGTTTTTACTGGTATTTTTTAGTTCATTGCTTCATTGCCAAAATAAAAACAAACGTGCAATATTTTTGTTTAAATTAGAAAGACTTTTTTAAATGTTATGTCGGAGCAGCAGGAAACGGTGGCCAAAAAACCGAAGATGACGATCAATGAAACGCCGGGAAAGACGTGCGCCCATTGGCTGCAGCGGAAAAAGCGCCTCTGTAAAATGAGCGTAGCTAAAGGACGAGACTACTGCGGTGAGCATGAACCAGTGGCGCGTGATGGTGACAAATCAGCAGACTCTGTATCAGACGCAGATAGAATAACATGCCCGCTGGATCCAAAGCACACAGTCTATCGCAAGAAACTGCAAAAGCATCTGAAAATATGCAATGCACGGCAACGAGATGACACACCCGCATACATTGTGAAAGACATAAATGCTGGAGAAGATTCTGACACAGATGCGGTTGATTACAATACTCTAAAACTGCATGAACTTGACGATAAGGAGTTCTATGGAGTAATAGAAAAAATCAAACGCTTGTATAACGCGCACATCGTTGACAAAATTGAAACTTTACAAGCAAAGCACAAGTTTATGGACGACGAGTTAGCTAAAGAGGACTACGGCAAAGAGAGTCGTAAACACCTTTTGCAGACTGCGGCTTTGCTTGGAATACTCGATCACGAACAACAACTGCGACCGGACACAAGCTACATTGAATTTGGTGCCGGCAAAGGGCAACTGGCCTACTACATGGTTAATCTATTACAGGCGGAACACTTGAGAAACTCTCAAATGGTGCTGCTCGATCGAATGTCGTTGCGTCATAAGAAAGACAACAAACTAGAGGATCGTACACTTGTGCAGCGTATACGCGTCGATATAGCCGACTTAAAAATGGATTGCCTTGAAGTGCTTAAGCAGACAAAGCGAAATGTTGCCTTCTCAAAGCATTTGTGTGGTGCGGCGACAGATCTGACGTTACGTTGTGTGACAAAGAAAACAGATGAAGAGGCTGATAAAGGAACGGAGTTTATTATGATTGCAGTATGTTGTCACCACCGATGCGAGTGGCGTTCGTATGTAGGCAAGGAGTTCCTACAACGTGAAGACATTTCCAAACGAGAGTTTGCGATTATAACCAAAATGGTCAGTTGGGCCATTTGTGGTACCGGTTTAAGTCGAGAGCGCCGAAAAGCATTGGCAATTGCCGAAAATGAAGCGACGGAGCATGCAGAAACTGCGAAGACCGAAAATGCGGATCTGAACGAACATAAACAACGTCTTACACGTGAGGAACGCGAAGAAATTGGATTTATGAGCAAACGCGTGCTGGATCACGGCCGTTTGGAGTATTTACGTCAACACGGCTACGAAGCTGCGCTTAAATATTATGTGCCCCGTGAGGTGACATTGGAAAATGTTTGTTTGCTAGCCAGTAGGAAAACTTGACAATGAAAGTAGTTTAATTTTTAAAGTAACAAGTTGCAATTTCTTCGTTAATAAATTGTTTACAATTTTGAAAGCAAAACTTTTGTGTTTTTATGCTGCTTTGTTCACTGTGAATTGCAAATCTCAAATTGACGCAAAAGTGTCGGAAAAGCGGAAGAAGAAGACTCAAAAATGGAAGAAGAGGCACAAATCCCCAACAAATGCAAGGGACATACGCTAAACCAATACTACAAAATCGTTTCATAACAGAGTCATATTTTGTTTTCAATCAATTACAGTCAAACCTGGATAAGCGAGAACTGGATAAGTGAGGAACCTCTATAAGCGTGAATGAAATTGTAGTCCCTTGAACCCTCGCTTATCCAGGTTTGACTGTATTTTTTTAAAACAGTGAAAAGTGGAACTGCAGCACAAATTTATTAGAATAAACGAATTACCAACAAAATGGCAGTGCGTATGAAAGCCGCAAAGTGTCCCACCGATGAATTATCGCTGACAAATAAAGCGATTATCAATGTTGCTGATTTTCCTGAAGAAATCAAGTGCGTAAAACAAATTTTTTTTATAGTCTTGACGGGGGTGTCGTGGATGAGCAAATCAATATGTGACGTAGGTGTCTAATATGAATCATTTTTTAAAGGTATGCCGACATCTCACCTGGGCCAGGCCAGCATTATATATTTGCACTGTACAAGAGCTTAGAAGTGCCACGTGGACATGTTGGTTTCTCCTTGGTGCAACGCAAATGGGCGACACTATCGATTAATCAAGAGATTGATGTGCGACCGTATTACTTCGATGCAAATTCGGATGTTATTACGCTGGTTTCTTTTGAAACGGATTTCCTACAAAAGAAAACCACCACCCAGGAGCCGTATGACTCGGATGAAATGGCCAAGGAATTTCTAATGCAATTTTCGGGCATGGCACTGACCGTTGGTCAAACATTGGTTTTTAGCTTTAAAGATAAAAAACTACTTGGACTTGCCGTAAAAACTTTAGAGGCCATCGATCCAAAGTCAATTGGTGACGGCAAGGATACCAAGACACGCAATGTGAGCTTTGGTCGTGTACTGGGCAATACAATGGTGCAATTTGAGAAGGCGGAGAACTCAATATTGAATCTACAAGGAAAATCCAAAGGCAAAATTGTACGCCAATCTATCATTAATCCTGATTGGGACTTTGGTAAAATGGGCATTGGCGGCTTGGATAAGGAATTTAATGCAATTTTCCGGCGAGCATTTGCCTCACGTGTGTTCCCACCTGAATTGGTGGAGCAGTTGGGCATAAAGCACGTAAAGGGTATATTGCTGTTTGGACCGCCAGGTACTGGTAAAACACTGATGGCACGTCAAATTGGAACCATGTTGAATGCACGCGAACCGAAGATTGTCAATGGCCCACAAATTCTCGACAAGTATGTCGGCGAGTCCGAGGCAAATATACGTCGTTTGTTTGCGGACGCGGAGGAAGAAGAGAAACGCTTGGGCCCGAACAGTGGCTTGCATATTATTATTTTCGACGAGATTGACGCCATCTGTAAAGCTCGTGGCTCTGTTGCGGGCAATAGTGGTGTACATGACACAGTCGTTAATCAATTGTTGGCCAAGATTGATGGCGTCGAACAGCTTAACAATATTTTGGTCATTGGCATGACCAATCGACGCGATATGATTGACGAGGCGCTCTTGCGTCCCGGCCGTTTAGAAGTACAGATGGAAATCAGTTTGCCTAATGAAGAGGGACGCGTTCAGATTCTCAATATACACACGAAACGCATGCGTGAATTTAACAAAATCGACAGCGATGTCGATAACAAGGAGATCGCCGCATTGACGAAGAACTTTAGCGGCGCTGAACTAGAAGGTTTAGTACGTGCAGCTCAGTCAACAGCCATGAACCGTTTGATTAAGGCTGATACTAAAGTCACTGTTGATCCGGAAGCAATGGAGAAGCTGAAAGTGATGCGTGCCGATTTCTTGCATGCGCTCGAAAATGACATCAAACCTGCTTTTGGTACTGCACAAGAAATACTCGAAAACATGCTGTCGCGTGGTATTGTCAATTGGGGTCAGCCAGTGACCCATCTATTGGAAGATGGCATGTTGTTTGTCCAACAGGCAAAAGCCACCGAAAGTTCCGGTTTGGTATCTGTACTCATTGCTGGCGCTCCGAATTCTGGTAAATCAGCATTGGCCGCCAAATTGGCTAAAATGTCGGACTTTCCATTCGTCAAAGTCTGTTCGCCTGAAGATATGGTTGGCTATACCGAATCCGCCAAGTGTTTGCATATACGTAAAATCTTTGATGATGCTTATCGTTCGATGCTCAGTGTCATAGTTGTCGACAATGTTGAGCGTTTGCTTGACTATGGTCCAATTGGTCCACGTTACTCCAATTTGACGCTACAGGCTTTACTTGTGCTGCTCAAGAAACAACCACCGAAAGGTCGTAAACTGCTCATACTCTGCACTTCCAGTCGACGTGAGGTACTCGAGGAAATGGAAATGCTGTCAGCGTTCACTTCAGTATTGCATGTGCCGAATCTTTCTAGTCCCGATAATGTATTAGCCGTACTCGAAGATGCTGAACTATTTAGCCGTGAGGAACTTCATGCAATTGCAAAGAACATGGCCGGCAAACGTGTCTCCATTGGCATTAAGAAACTATTGGCTTTAATTGATATGGTACGTCAGACGGAACCACAGTATCGTGTTGTCAAATTCCTAACCAAAATGGAAGAGGAGGGTGGCCTAGATTTAGTGGCGCGAGCGTCTCAATAGCTACTGCGTACAGATCTCATGTCAAGAATGTCGGTTGTGGAACTCGATGATGCTTTTTGAATTGAACTACAAAAAACAACGACCAACAGTTTGAAGAATCCCTCCCGATATTAATAATATACACTCTACATATACAAACATATGTACAATGATGTTTATATAAGAATATTTACAACGACAAAGAAACAACAAACAAATTTTACACGTTTTGTATAAGCAAAAAGTTTACCAGCTTTGCAGAAGAATTCTACTAACATTCCAAATAATCTATCTATGTAATTACATGTTTCCCATTACCTGTTCATTGCTTGATAATATGCATTGTCTGTGCACGTAATTAATAATTATTATTATATTAATTAGTGAATGTTGTAGTAAAGTTAATATTTGGTTAAAGAAAAATAAGCAGATAAAGACGATTGTAAGGATGGATATGAAATCAGACAAGAATACTGTTCCTTTTGCTTGACCTCGCATTGAGTGCAATTGAAGATTTTGATTACAAACGATCCTAAAACCATTTATAACTGAATTTAGTACAATTGATTGTTTCAAGTACGCACATGGCTTTGCTTAATTATTGTTATTATAAGTGTCAGGTTATTTTGAATGTATAAAATTGTTTATGATTAAACGATTTCATGATATTTGAATGTGAAATGCATAAGAATTTTTATTTATTTACACATATTCATGATCTGATTGAGACAAATTACACAAATTTTGTGCATCAGTTTGCGCAAATGCTTGTGCGGTGCAGTTTTCATTTCGGAATCAGTCGTAACAAACCACGAAAATCTTTGACTTTACAAAACTAATTTGTCTCAAGATTGTCAGACTTTTTGAAACACATACGCCAAAATGAGGACTTAATTTCTCTGTCGCCGTTATCGTTGCCTCAAACTGGTATACTGTTCTATTATTCAATTCAAAAATCTGCTTTTATTTATTTCTACATTACAATGCTGTAAGTCTCTAAGCGACACAGGATGACATGACTCCAAAAAATTTATTTCGGAAGAGAAAACAAAAAAATAAATAAATTAATTCCGAACTGGATTTATAAAGTGGGATTTTTTTTGTTTGATATTTTAGAACCTCGAGCAAGGTCACGATTAAACCTAAAAGTATGTTTTAAAATGTTAAGGATTATGATTCTTTAAAAAATAGTTTGCCTCATGTTTAGTACATAGTTAAGCAGACATAAGACTTCATCGACAACATCTCAACTTTCTTGGTTCTTGTCCAAACTTAAATGAAGATCAGTAAATTCGGAAAACGGAAATGACCTTGAATAAGGAGTACTGCAGCGGATTCTAATGACATAAATGGTAGCAGCATGCGACACCACTTTTTCATGTGTTGCCTGTTTACATAATCCATTCAAATAATTCGTATCGCTCAGAGAAAGAAGAACGAGCGAAAATCAGTGATCTAAATCCAGAAAGTATCTAAATTATTTCTGTAATTTCAAGGGCTTGCACTAATTAGCTCGATATCATTTTGTTTAAACACAACAAAAACAACAACAATGTGGCAACGTGAGCGAAACTAATAATTTAAATTAAAATATATCAACATTCTATTGGCGTCAAAATTATCAAACCGGTGACCGACTAATGGCAACAAGGCGCATAATTGAAGAGACAAGAGCGGCAAACAGCTGATAGAGCGCGTCAGACCGTCGCAACTAACAGTACCGTACCAGGTTTGTCTCCGTTTCAGACGAGATCAGACAGAATGTTGCAAACCTGTTTGGGCGTTTAATAGACGCTGTCTGAGGGTCGCGCTGACTGACTACGACGACGACGAGAACGACGACAATGTCTACCGATAGCCGACAAGTGTCACAGCGTCTGTATGGCACTTTGGTACTGCACAAATTGCAGCGCAGTGTTAATTAATTTAAATAAATGATTTATAATTAAAAATACGCTTGACGGAATTACCTATTCAGATTATTGGCGCGTACAATGGCGTCCAATATATGGCGCTAATTGATATATGTATGGCACATGTTTCGATTATATGAGCATGCGAAAAATTGACTTTGTTTTTATGTTTTGTTTTTTTTTTCAGTAATAGAAAAATGCATGTGCGAAATTACAAAATAAACAAAAAATAATAATTGAATAAATAAATAAAAATGCAGACGTCTGCTATAGAAATGATCTTAAACTTGTAAAGCGAAGCGAACTGATGTCACTTTCGCTTTCGTTAGTCGCCAATCGAGTGCTGTCATTGCAAAATATTATTTTAATCAATAAGCTGTTATTATCTAATTAAACTTGCAATTTTAATTGATTAGCATATCAACTTAGCATCAACATGTTGGCTGCTATTGCTGTTGTTGTTACTGTTGTTGCTGCTACTGTTGCTTGTCGAACAAATAATAATAATAATAATTCAACAAAGGCTTGGCTGTCTTACAATGTTTTAAAGAAGTGTGTAATTATTAAGTGAGGCACTTGCATTCCTAATTATTTTAATCGAATAATTGTGTTGTGCAGCGCAGTGAAGCGAATCAAAAGCGTGAATGCGACGTCATCAAAAATTATCAACAGCGGCAGCAACGAAAATTGCAACGTCATCGCGAGGCGCACGACTTTATGCAAATTTCCTGACGAAAGTCGTTAATACGTTAAAATACATCTACTCATGTATGTGTTGGCATGTGTGTGTGTGAGTGTGAGCTTGTGCATATTTTCGATTTCAAAAAGTTCAATGAACTTGTCCGAATTTTCATGACGATTTGTTTTACTTTTTTGTTCGCAAAACTTTTACAACGTTTATTTTAATTAATTGAAGAAGTCGATCAGGGCAGTGCCGTCGCCAAATGCCGTAAACCGTATTGTTATAGCTGGTATGCGCGTGTATGCATTCAAGAGGCGCGACCACAACCCTCTCCCCCGCTTTTGCAATAAACAACAAAAGGTTACAATCCGGTCTGATTTGAGTCGATTTCACTTTCGCACGCTGACGTTTTGCTGGCGAAGGTGGCTGGTGACGCGTGTATGTTGGCGTCGCGGAACAAGTTGCCAAAGTCGCGCTGTCGACACCGCTGCCGCTGCTGCTGCTTTCTTTTAATGAGCGTGTGCCGATTACCGCCGATCATGAAATGAGTTCCCGCGACAACGGAACTGAAATTCATTCACACGCTTACAGCAACTTTACAACGTGCGCTTTTACTACTTTTTTTAAGATTATCGTGAATTTATGAATGATTTAAAATAAGGACTTTTTAAAGATCCGCCAATGTATAAAAAGAGTATTACGCACCTGTAGCACTTTTTGTTATACACACACGCACATACATGTGTATGTATGCACTTATGTAGTTTTGCTTAGTCAATTTCCATTTTTTTGTTTTTTGAAGAACTGCGCACACCGGCACCGTTTAATTCATACTACTACTAAATGAAACTCTTTGGCACTACTTTTTACACTACTTTATAATGAATTATAAATAAAAGCACTTATTTTTCGAATTCGACTTTATTACCGACGCACAATCGTTCGTAAAAACTAGAACAATGTCGTTTTCTTAATTTGCCTTTGGTCAATTCTTCGCGTAAGCCACACGCGCGCTAATCACTGTGACTGTCATCCCCTTTAATTGCCTCCTTTGTTTTTGTCCAACTCGCTGTCTCATTCACCTGTTGATGATGATAAAAGCGCTGCCACCACCACATGACTAAAAAACATAAATTATCAAATATACACACTAAGTAAATGGTCGTTACATCAAATTTGAGTAGATGAGATTTTCTTATGTAGCAACTCAAAACTTTGTAGCGGCATACTACAGTCTAATTGGCATTCTATAATATCCTCATGTTTAATACCATATTTACACATTTTGATTAGATTTTTGGTCAAGTGCAAAACTTTCCATTTTATGTTACACCTGACCCCTGAACTCTATATTTGTCTACTATCTATAAAGAGAAGTATGCCTGTATACAGTTTAGAGCAAGTCAAAAGAAATTTTATTGCATAAGTCAGTGGTAAATAATAATTATTGTTGACTTCGGTATAAATAAATGCATTAATCAATTCAAATGAATTGAATGTACGCTCGGAAATCCCCTTGATATTTTCAAGATCCAGTGGTGATGTATATATACAAAGAAATGCAGTAGAAATTTCGATCGATGTTATTAAGAAAAATATATAAATACATCTTCATGTCCACTTTTAAGTGGAAATCATTTCATTATTGTTAGTAATATTAAAATAGTGCTAGTAACGCAAAGAAGAAATAAAAGAATATGAAAAAGTGAAATCAATTTGCATAGTTTATAGCTGCGCACAATGAGTACGCACGTGCGGGCTAATCACTGTGAGTGTTGTCCTCCTTGACTTTCAGGTTACCACTAACTTGCTGGCTCACCTGTATGCATGATAACAGCATTTTTAATAACAAATGTTAATATTATTAAATAAATAATACGTGTTTATTTAACTTAATGCACTTTTTATTCCATAATTGAAAATGGAAATGCACTCAGCATAGGAAAAATGTTGAACATACAGATGGCAACTCTTCAATTCTTAGTTGGCCTGCTCCACCTTCCTTTAATTGTGAAATTCGGTCGAGACGCCTTAACTTCGTTTTAATTTAGTATAAACTTGTTTAATTAATTGAGTTGTTTTTAAATGTGGTGCTGTAAAATATTGCTTGTATGTCACAGAAAAAGTGTTAAAGGTTCAATGTAACGTATTGTCTCTTATACATTTCCGCCGCGTTTATTATGTAAAATATAAGTTCCGTCAATGCATCCGCCATATTGGTTGCAAAGTTGTGGAAGCTTAAATCGTGCAAACCGTTTTTTTTTTTTTTTTGTGCAGAGTGAATATATTCTATAAATCTATAATTATGTTAATGTGAAGTGCATTTGTTGTATTTTCAAAATCATATTTTCATCGCTGCCGTTAAGGAAAAAAAAACCAAAACAACAACAAACATACTGTAATTGGTAAGTCGGTTGCTTTTATTTTTTTACTATTTAATATGAAACTAAGCCAAGAAAATACAACAGTTTTCACATTGCGCAGAAATTCGCTGGCAAAAAAAAACTGCACTGTAAAATCAAAGTATAAAAAATTGCTTGACTTGCGCGCTTGACTCGTTACTCGAATGCCTGAAATCTTCCTGAATTACACAAACGCGGAAGATTTTCCGCAATGTTTCCAATGCTGCATTTTCACAATGACTTCATTGGCTTTTCCATGACTAACTTTGGGTTGCTTCTGTTTTGTGTGTTTATTTGTTGTATTTTTATTTTGCTTGCGCGATCTCACAATGTATAAAAGCTATGTGTGTGTGACTGTGTGTGAGTAATTTTATTTTTTATACGCAACAACAACTAAATTCATTTGTGGAATAATTTACCGTGTTTTCAACAAAGTTTTTATTGCTGTTGTTGTTGTTTTCATTTCTGTTTTTTTTTTTCTTCGCTGGTTTCTTGCAATTTATAATTAAGTTGCAATTTGAGTAGCATTTTTGTTGGCGCGATTTTGCTGCAAGCCAAGCTGAAACTATTTGTGGCATGTGCGTTTTTCTTGGAACTTGCATGTGTATTAGTCATCATATAAATCATTCTCATTTTTTTTTTCTTCTTTTTTTTTCGTTAAATCCGCATAAAAACTGCATTTTAATCGAATTATATTTATTCTAACCCACAATCACATATAAACGCAATTTATAAGTTATTTTGCTTAGTAATCAACAACAAAGAACCAATAAAAACAACGCACCCACAAAAACAGTTCGTAAAGAAATATAAATACAAAAAAAAAAATAATAATAAAATGCTTCTTAACTCCTGCCACAGGCGCACGCGATATGCGATACACTTGCAGGTAGGCCGGAACGAGCCGCAGCGGGCCAAAGCTGTATGCAACTTCATTGATACGCGCAGCAGCAGCAGCAGCAGCAGGAGCAAAAAAGTGCGTCGAATACAAAAGCGTAGCGAAACACAAACCAAAAAGTTCTAAATTAAATAATATCTACACTTTATTTTACCGACTTTGTTGTATTCTTATGAATTCCGGTGCACAAGCGAAGATCAATCAATGAACGTCATTATCAGCATCAGCTTCAGCATCATCATCATAGTGAATAACTTCATGATCAAGATGTTCAAGACAATCATTATTATTTTTGTTGTATTCGTGCAGTTTTCTCGCATGTTGCAGGAACCTTGTTAAAAGACGTCGTTTTGTGTGTATGCAAGCGTATTCTTTTTTTAGTCCTTGAATTTGCTGATTGATGTTCTTAGTTGCAATATTATTGAAGATATATTTTCATTTGTAGCATGACGTCTTTTGAAATTTTGACTACTTTTGTCTTGCAGATTCTATTTTCATATTTTATAGTTTTTTTTCCTACTAATTTTCCTAGATCTGCTGACCTCATTCTTAAAGAAAGTAAAAGTAATTAACCTTGAAAACAAAAGTCGACTTTAAATATTTTTACAGCTGCCTAACAGCATGACACGTGTTAGGCTCACGTGAAGGAACAAATAAAAAAAATATGTTGTAATTTTTTACGCCTTTTTTTCAAAATCAAATCCAAGTATCATATGACAAGACAGAGAGACAGACCATAAAAGAAAGTGAATTACATAAGCGCTTAACCCTTGAATTTTACATTGTCTAACAACGTTTGCTCACCTTTTGACACGCCTACAACCTTAGCAATAACCCATGTGAAACCCTTCAATACGAATACGTGTTTTCTGTAAGCGGATATTGATTTACAATTGACATCTGTGTGCCGACAACACATCATTTATCTGCCGTCATATTGTGGCACATGTCTGAAAATTGCAACACGCTACTGCGCCGCGCCGACACATAACCAAACTTATTAATTTCGTATAATTAAACGGAATTTGATATTTCCGGTGACGCTTGTCTAGCGTTGCGTTCAATGAACTCAATAATGAAACGAGACATTTGACTACTTGATCTGACGCAAAATCCTTGAACTTTGCCAGAGTACAGAAATATGTATGTATGATTGTTTGATGGACACAGAAAACTAAAAGGCACACTCCATCAACACAATTCCAATAATCTATTTAAACATACCAAAAACTAAGGGCCAAGCAGACCAAAGGCACCACAATCGGCACCAGCCACAGTCGCAGCCGCAGCCGCTGCCATGGCAGAAGAAAATAGCGCAAAAAAAATAAAAGCTTCTTTGGCGGCACCCTCACAAAATTATTGAGCAGACAAAAAAACAAAAATACTGAAAAACGCGATCAGAAAAAAATAAAAACTAAACTTAAATGCTGCTGGCGTGTCCAGTCACAATGATCGACCCTAAATATTTTTGATTCTTTGTTGCCTCATTCGATTCGATAGTAAGTATTTGTAAGGACATTAGACAGACAAGTTGAAATGTTCAGATATATTTCATTCTAATCATGATGCTCACTCCTTAGTCACTTTGTATCAATCGTATGGTTTTTTGTTTGATTTGCTTGTTTTTTTTTTACTTTTTCCTTTTTAAAGATGTTTTTTTTTTTGCTACAAATAACATATAATTCGTTTAATATTTGTCTGATGTTGTTCTTCGTTTGAAAATTGCACTTAAATGCTTATTTTTCGCTCTTTTGGTAGTAAACCAATATTTTTGTTTTAAGCTAATTAAACGGACAAACGTTTTCGTTTTCTGGGCTTTAATATTATCTAAATGATTGTTTTAAAGAAAAGAAAAAAAAATCGAAAATAACAATATGTTTGAAATTGATTGCTTTCATTGTTTTAATGCAATTTTTTGTAGAATTCTTTTTTTTTTTTGGAATGACAAAAATGCTGCGATATAAATATGTGAGTTTTATATTTCAATATTTTCATTTAATTTTTTATTAAAGATATCAAAACCTCTTGGCTTGAAATATTTTCTTTGGTATAACGTACATTTTTATGATATAAATATTCGTTTATTCTTCTGATTTTTATGAGTATATTCAATCAATTCATAAACGATTGCAAAAGCAGCTTTTATATACATACACACATATATATATATATAAATATAGTTAAATGTAATAATAAATTGAATTCAATTACTTACTTGAACTTCACGTGTTAAAGTTAACGAACAAATAAATGCATGTGATTGACCTCTTTCAATGTGACATTCTTATTGTGATTACAACACCAACTGGCAATAATAATAATAATAACAACAACAAAAACGGCAATAACAATGGCAATAACAACAAAAACGTATCTGTAACCCGAGTGCACAGATAATGACGGTTTTATTTACAACAATTTATAAATAATCAAAGTAAATAAAAGCAAGCACTGCAATCAAAGTCAACGAAAATGCAGTTGAAGTTGCAGGCAAGCCGATACGTTGCAGGCATGCTCGTTGTATTTTACAAAGTGCAATGAACTTCCAATCAAAAATGCATTTTATAAGTGTGTAAATTATTTAAATAAATGTGCATATACGCATGAATATTCGCAGATAGTCGCATTCGTATTTAAATGATTATTTAAAAGTAAAACGAAAAACAAAACTACAAGTCAAGTTTTCAAAATTTCAATGTCGAGGTATTCTGTGCTCTGACGTATAGCACGGCGTGGGTGGTTTCTTATAGTTAGTTGGTTTATATAGCTAATTTTTATTTTAAATAAACAAATATACAATAATTTATAACACATAAAAAAAAAAACTTGCCTTGCTTGTTTATAAATAAAACGAGTATGTTTTAAATGGTTTTAATTTAAATTAACAAAAACAAAAAAATTAAAATTAAATTAAGTTAAGTTAAAAATAATCACTGTTCTTAGAACACATAAGTGTCTATAAATTGCAATACACCAAACAAGAGTTTTTAATAAAATATCTCTTATTGAGTTCTTCCGAATACTCGTCTAATTCAAGTGGTTGACCTTGACGGCTTTTTAAAAGTTTATTGTCCTTTTAGCAGCACATGCACATTGTTTTTTATGTATATGTTTATATGTAAATATATTTTCAAAAATCATGCATGCAAATTCAATAATAAAATTTTTGAACGACATTTATTTATTTTTTTTTTCTTCATATACACAATCATTGCAACAAATTATTTCAAACTAGTTATTTTTGTTGCATTCTTTTCGATTGTTTATATATTTTCATTTCATGTGTTTATTTTGCCGGTAGACACTCTTTGTCTGTCTACTTTTTAACACACATTTTTATTTTGTGTATATTTTATTTGGCTCAAATGCATTTTAAATAATTCTGTTTACGTAAATGAAACAAGTTTGCAAGCCAAAAAGTAAAATAAAGATACAACATTTTGCCTAAAATAGTTAAAGATTCGCTGTTTGATCATGTTTAAGTTGTTTGGGCGATTTTTATTTCGAGTCTTGCTTTTTTTTTTTTGGCTAAATTGTTGTTAATTAATATGACTTTGAACTTGATTTAGAGCTCGTTTTAGCAGTCATTCAATAATGTCATGTTTCTTTGTATACAAATTTTTTTGACTTAAAATGAGACTTTTTTGTGCTTTTTAATTTTATAACTTTGATTTATTTAAATTGTCATTTTCAATTGTTATTAGGTAAATTACAGAGCTTTCAAATAAATCAAATAACTTAAGATTTTAAGTGAGACTTGTGATGCATATAGATACATATAAAATAATCATCATTTACGCTAAAAAATCGTTTCTCATTGTATTGTTGTTATTGTTTGTTACTTAATTTTCATCATCATTATTGTCGCCATTTGTATCATCATCAGCGCCATCATGCGTCATATAGTTTTCAGTATGTGTGCCATTTTTTAATATTTCATGATCATGATTAAGGTCGATTCTATAAACCGCATAAACTAGACCTAATTTAGTAAATTGTCGCACAAAGAAATTATTCTATTAAATCAAAATCAGTACAATTGTCGTCGTTTTGTCGGCATAAAGTGGGTGTGCTTTGTACATACATGTATGTATGTATGTACTTAACTACATTTGTAAATTTGAATTATGAAACGAGGCCGCCACGCGGTTTTTGGGTGTATTGAGATGTGCAGAGGGGAAAGGTAACTGAATACATTTGTGTTTTATTGCAAATTATACAAACGATTTGATTTCAAGGGTTTTTTGATTTTGTAGTTGACGTTGCAAAAACCTCGTTGTCTATATCATATAGACAGCATTGAACTTGAGCATATCGTAATACAAGAAGATAGTTAAAATTTTTTTTATAAGTTACATTAGAAATTGAACGAAATTCTTGATGTAATTTCGTATAAATCATGTACTTACAACAAAAGATGCCGGATCTTTGATCAAGTCAACTTTGACAACGTACATAAATCAAACTTGTGTCATGCTTTTGATGATATCATGAATATCTGCAATGTTGTTAATGACAATTTCGAATTAAATCATACGGTTTTCACCGTGCTGCATTATGCAAAATGTGAATTTCTCTTTAGATCCGCTTGAGTTAACCTAAAAATCGTGATATTCATTTAAACATTGCTCCAGATGGCATCGATTTTTTTTTTTGCTTAAACGTTACTATTTATTTTTATTTTTTTTCTATTTACTTTTAGTTTAGTTTAGTTTAAGCACAACAACGCGTTGGGCGATTGTTGCTGAAAGAAAACTATTATTATGTAGATATACATTACAATTCTTGAAAATATGCATCCATAATCAATTGTCCACACACCATGTTGACCATGAGAACATGTTATTAAATTACTACTACTGCAACTACCAACTAACATTACAACAACCTATAATAATGTTGCTGTTGTTGTTTTGTGTTTTGTGTTTTTTTTATTTACAAATAAGTATGTAAGAATGTTATAAATGTTAATTGTAATAATTGTAAACGGCGTTGCATACTCTGTGTTAGTACATAAATTACATGCGAATGGCATCCATGGGACATGAGTGCGCACACGAGTAGCAAAAGAAGTTTCGTATTGTGTAGAGAAAAAGAGATAGAATGCGATAAACACACACAGCTGCTGGGCCAAAGTCGCAATTCCCATTCATTGTCAATGTCGTCGCGTATACGCACTGTTTTCTATAGGAGAACTATACGAGCAAATGTCGTTTGACATTTTAGTATGTTGTTAGTTGTTTTTTTTTTTTTTTCGTATTTTTTCTTGTTTTTGTTTTTACACATAGAAGTGTCATTTGCAATGCGCTGAAACATAAGTTTCTGTTTCTTATATGGCATTAGAATAACAATTAATGACATCAATGAGAGACGGCAAAAAGAAACGCACACAAGTGACACTGTCTGTCTTAACTGACTGACTGACTGTCTGTCTGTCTGACTGGATATCAGTTTTGACTGTGTTGTGCCTTGGCTGTGTATATGTATGTGTTTGTCTGACAGACTTACGTTTTTTTTTTGCTTTATTTGCGTCAATTTTACATTAACATGACTTCAATTTAGCACAAATGCACGTCAGAGCGCATTTATTTTTAAATAACTGCGTGCAATTACTTTTTTTTTTTATTTGTTCAAATTAATAAAGTCAAATGCAATTGTCGCACATTTTTGTTTAAGTCAAATACAAATCGTGTCAGCGTATTAAAAGCAGTTGCCTCATTTCATTTTATAAATATCTCTTGACTTGTTGTGCTGCTCAGATTATGCAATCATAAAAAAAAAAAACACCAACAACAATGCGAGCCGAAATACAAAAAGAAACAAAACAAAAAAACACAAAGAAATAAACACATTCAAGGATAATTCCAGTTTATTTGAAACAAATTAAATATTTTTATTATTTTTTTTTTTTTTTGTTTGTATTTTTATTACTTTTGTTCAAACCGATTTCAATTTGGGATGAGATTTTGGAGTTTTTGCGATTCTTTTGCGCGTGTTAATGATCAATGTAGCATCACAATGGCTTAATTAATACAATTGTTTAGTATATAAAAAAAAATGTTGTACAATTTGCATTGCCTCATGTTCTTTTTAATCACTTCATCAGTACAATATATAATTGAATAAAAGTTTCTTTACATTTAAAATATTTAATTCAATTAGTTGCAGCATTAGTTACACTGTGCAATAAATACTCATGCATGCGCTTACATACAGCTATAAATAAACATACGTATGTATGTATGTTTGTACTAAAATGGTGTGCAAATACAAAAATACGTATCTCAAGTTGACTTGAAGTTGGTCGTAGGCGTTGCGTCTGCGTTTGTTTTTCCGCTTTCGATTTCGTACTAATCTTTTTTTAAACACTTTTGAACAAATTATGTCAATTTATAAGTAAACATATGCGAAATCATAGATACAAAAGCAAATAAGTGCATAAATATCAAAATAGTTAAATAAGCAAAAAAAGAGATATCATGTTTTTTGTTTTTTCGATGAAAATATCAAAAGTGAAAAATATCAAATCAATTGAACGTAACAGTAAATCGATGGTTTGTTTAGTTAGTCTGGCTATTTGTTTTTTTGTCTGTCCGTCAGTCTGGCTGGCTGGCTGGCTGGCTGTTGATTCGTTGACAGTCATGTTGTCATTTCTTAATAAATTTATGCACTTAATCGATTAAATAAAATATCATGTTAACAAATTATAAATATTGAATCAAGTTGGCACGTGTAAAAAAATATGAGTGTTTGTGTGTACTTGTATCTATTAATGTGTGTGTAACGTTTAGGCGACTTTGCTCTTATGACTTGATATATGTATTATTGTGCAATGGCATACGGAAGTAGTTGTCGCTGTTGACTTTATTGTTGTATAAATTGACTCTTGATTTTGTATTCTTATTGCTGTCTCACACGCTTTTTGTTGTTGTTGTTGTCGTTTATGGGTTACAGCAATGTCGAGCGATTTAATTGATTTACTTCAAGACTTTTATGCCAAAATAATGATTATAACTAAATTCGAACTAATTAAAAAATATTTAACATAACTATTATTATCTTTTTATTTTTTATTCCCTTTGCTTATCATCATGTATGTTTGGGAGTTAAGAATTTAATTTTTCAAATATATTTGTTCAAGTTTTAAATATAACATTATTCCATGTGACCACTGAAGAACTTATTCAAGGTTTAACTATAAAAAATTACATAACCAATTACCATAAGCACAACTTAACACATGTCGACATGAGCTCCTGCTGTGACACCCGCAATTCCGCTTCGGCAAACTTAAAAGCTTTTTTAGTTTTTATTTCATGATTATCTGATCAAATCTGTCATTTTTAAATCAGAATATATATAGAACATGTACTATTTGTCGCTTTTAGCTTATCTTACATCATGTAAAATTGTACTACGTAACTTACCATACAATAGTATGAATAATAACAACAACAACATTATGTGGTAGTAACAACATTATCATAAATCCGCATTGGCCAACAAAACAAGTTTTAGTTACCACTGTAAAGGGCGTGGCGTTTTATGAGTTGCTAAAACATAGAACAAAAAAAAAAAAACAAATTAGAATAATAGTAATAAAATGTTAAAAAAATTTGATTTATTACAGTATAGCATTGCTTAATCTTAATGTTTTCTGTTGTTCTTATTGCTTATTGGTAGAAGGAGAGGAGATGAGCGAGAAAGATGAACTATGAATATACATATATATGTGTAACTCAATTGTCCGATGTGCGCAATGCTTCACACAAAGCACATACAAACATACATACATACATATATGTCGTAATTAATTTTTATGAACTTTTAATTTTAATTTGCAATTTGTGTTATATTTTATTCTTATTTATGCTGCCAAGAGCAGTTTTTCTTCGTAGGCGTCATCGGCGCATTTTTGTAATAAAAGTTATTCTAATGTTTTTTTTATTTTTTTATATCTTAAATTAGCATAAAAAAATTGTCTGAGTTCTGATTTAACTTCAGACTTGTTTTTTTTTGACACTAGCTATGTATTTTTTATACCCTGTACACATATTGTGTATGTAAGGCACAGAAGGAGGGGAGGGTGACCCTAAAAGTATATGTATATATTCTTGATCAGAACAAATGTTGGATTGTTAGATAACAGAGTTATTAATTAACAGAGGCTTTCTGTTAATGTTAACAGATGCGTTCTGTTAATAGTTAACAGAGGTCACAAACTTAACTTTTTCGTAAATTCGTAGTTATTTGAACCTTATTTGAGTAGGGGACGCCAGATCAATATTTTTTTCTAGATTTGGGGTGTGGCACCGCCTACCGTGTGTGCAGGGTATTATATCGACGAGTAAACTCGACTATATCGTCCTTACTGGTTTTTTTTTGTTGCTGTTCGTTCCATTGAGTGCAAAATACTTGTTTGCGAATCTAATTAATTTTAGCTAAACGCATAAATAAACAAAAGATAAACGCAATGCAAAAAAAAAACAAAAAAGAAACATAAATAAAAAATATTGTACAGAATCGCTTAAATTAAATTCAATTGTATTAATACAGAATTCAGTCTGAAAATGATTCAATTTGTCTCGTATATGTTGTTGCTGTCGTTGTTGTTATTTCTTGTGTGGGTAACTCCCAAATCAAATTGCCATATAAATGTGTCGAAATGCTTAAACGTGCGTTAATTCTTTTTATTTTTTTTTTTTTGGCATTTTTGTAAAATCTAAATTTTTTGTTGTATGTATTTTTTTTTTTTTTTGTTTGCCATGCAATACATTAAAACCTGTACTAATTTCAAGGTCGTTGTTAGGATTATAGCATATTAATTTGATATTATTAAACTGGTTTCTTGGTTGTTGTTGTTGTTGGCTTAATGCAGGTGCGAAATTGCGTACCTTCTTGCAATTTCAAGTTAAGTGCAGATCATTTTTATTTAGTTAATTAATAATTTTCGCATAGATTTGTTACAATCTCATAATTGAGCGCATTATCTTTTTAAGCACTTTATTTATCATTTTTTATAACTTTGCTGTAAATATAATTTATTATTTTGCGCATGTCTGCTTCGGTATACCTTTCAACGTTATTGCATTTTAATAATATAAACATTAAAAGAAAAAATATATTTTGTATTGATTTGTTAGTGGGTTTTTTTTTTCATGTGAAAAACGCTTTGCGTTGCGGTTAAACAATTACAAAATATTATAAATTATTACACCGCTAGACTAATTAGATGCTTGTTGAGCACAAACGTGCGCTGACATAATGCATGATGTGCTAAGATTGTCACGTTTGTACTCTCTATAAAAAAAACTGCAAGCACTTAAAATAATTAACAAAGTATTCAAATTAAATGTGGTACAGAATGTGTACTTACTTTGTTTTATTTGAAGTTATGAATTTCAAAATTACTTATTACATTTATGGCATATGTAATTCAGTTGCCAGTTGAGGGGAACTACTTTAAAGTGGATATGTTTGAAATCCAAAAGCGTTTAATTCAGCATAATTAAACAATTATTATAAATTATTAAAATTAAAGCCATAAATTAGACTGACTGAAGAAATTTAATAGATGAAAATGTTCAGTATGATGGATATCAAAGTTAGAAACAAAAACCAAACAAACGTAAAATTTATTGTAATTTTATTAATTAAAAATAAACTTTACAATTTGTTTTTGAGCAAACAATGGCGTGTCAAACTATTTAATTTGATTATTGTAATTAATTTTCAGTAAAAATAAAAAAAAATTTAAATATTGCATTTAAAAAAGTTTTAAAATATTTATATAAATAAAAATACAAGTAGGAAGTTGTTTGTTTGTTGCTAGAAAACTAAAGCCTTAACAATTCCAAAGGGCAATTAACAGGAAATAATTTTGATATTTGAAAACAGTCATGATATTGAAATGTCGAGCATAGTTTCTGGGAAACTTACATGTAACATGAAATTGAAGTTAGTCATGGCAAGGTAATCCAATCATGTTTGTAAATATCAATGGAACCTTGCAATTGAACTTGTTTTGCTGCTGTTGACATTTGTTTTAACTGTTTGTGCAAATTTGCACGCAAAGTTTATTATTATTTTTTTTTTTATTTCTCTATAATAACTTGTTGTAATTCATGTTAGTTCCGTATTGAAACAATTAGATGCTTATAGTCAAGGCGGTCTCTTTCATACTAATGTGCAAAAATTTCACTGAATATATATATATACATATATATTTTTGTTTTAATATTACACTTTTGGTTAATTATTTTTAATTATTACTTGTTGGAAGCTTTAATCTTTTCAAACATGTGCATATGAAATAAAAGTCGTTTGTGTTGTTGTGTTAGAGCATGAGTGTGTGTCTGGAGTATGTTGTGTGGTCATAAATATAACAACAACAACTACAACAACAACAAAAAAAAAGAAGAAATAACCAGCACCAAACATTAAACCAAAGGCTATGAAGCCATAATCCACGAATAAAACTGAAGAAACCCGAAAAAGCTCACAAATAGTTCAATGAACTTTTTGGAGTTGCTTCGGTATCTCTTTTTCAAATTTATTTATTTTTTTTTTTCGTTGTCTTGTCTATTTGAATTGAATTTCTACAAAAATTTTTTTTTTCTCTTTTATGTTTGAGTAGAATGTAGCCACATGAGGTGGGAAATAGTAACAAAAATACAATGTGTACACAAGAGAGAGAAAGAAAGAAGTTGAGAGAGAGAGAGAGAAGGAAAAATGACTTCATAGTTAAATAAAAAAAATATAGTTATAACTAAAATGCATCTGAGGAAAGCTCACAGATGCGAATAAGAAATATTCTTGTTGTAGTTACATGTTTTAAAAGTCTTATTCAATATTTTCTTAACGCTTTTCATACTTTACAGTTGCAGTCTCAGATACAATTGTGCGTTTTATTTCACAACTTCAATATCATTTTCTTTTTAACTCTTTTTTATCTGCTTATTGTATCTTTGTAGAGAAAGAGAGAGCGTGTGATAAATATAAGTAAGTTTTGTGCGTGTGTTAAGATTTTGTCACGTAGGCCCTTTTACGAACTTCTTACTTTACATGCCATTCTTTTTTATTTACTTCTATAAAAAAAAAAAAACCTACAAGTAGAAGAAAAGACAAACCAAAAACTCCAAAAAAAAGTGTTTGACTGTCGTAGCTTTTTTGGTTTATTTTAAGAGAAGCTCATAAAAATAATTTAGAAATAAAATTTATTGTTAGTTTGTTCACAAGCGTGACTTGCAAAAGTGTTTGTCAAGAATTTGTCTATGGCTTTTTTTATTAGTTATTAGACAACTTTCACGCATGTTGTTGCATTCAATGTTCATATGTAAATTGAAATTTCATTTTGTATGCCATTTTTTTTTTTGTTTGTCGATTCGCTTGCTCGTGTTGTTGCTAATAGCACACGTACGATATAATTTGAAATTCATTTCAAATGCTTACAATTCACGCATTTTTCATTTTTATTTTATTTTTATTTTTTTTTTTATTCGCTTTTGTTGAGACATCAAGACTCAAGACGTTCTTGTTAATGAAAGCTATTTTGAAATTCAAATAACAAATGCAACAACTGCAAAGTAACAAAAGCCATACGAATACATAAATTTAACAATAACAAAAACAAAAGAAAAATATAGCTTTAGTTATCTATAAAAAAATAAAGCATGTATGTATGTATTTGTAACACGCGTTCGTAGTCCAAGTGTCGTTAAGTTCAGCGAACTTTTACATTAACAGCAGTAACACTTGATTTGCCTAAATGTGGCACATTGATTAAGTATTTTATACTATAAAGTGTTATCTTTATTGAAAGAAAACTTGCCTAAATAATAAAAAATTAAATAAAGATTAAAGACCGAACTTATCAACACGCTTAAAACAAAAAAAAAAAGCAGAAACTTAAAATTCTCATAAATAGTGACGTCGTTGAAAAGCTGCCAATAAAATTATTTCTCATGTATCTAATGAAGTGTAAATAATGCCATTTGTAGTGAGTGTGAGTCTGTGTGCGTTCGTGCGTGTGTCTGTGTGAGTAACCAAATCATTTTGTCTTAATTAATTGCCTCGCCTTCTGTTCAGCACTTTGTTTGCTACATTGGAGACTTGGCTTGAATCATCCACTCGGCTTTGACAGGTGTTTGCGCTTGAAGAGTGTTGGCTCACATTTCGCCAGGCTACAATAATTTTTTTTATTTTTTTTTTTGCTTGTGTTTTTATAGCTTAGGTAAATTTAAACTCTTTTTTTCACTACGTACTTTGCTGCCACTCATGCTGTGTTTTTTTTTTCTGCTTTCTGTATACATAAACTTTTTAATGGTTTTTTAATTGAAATGTAACACAATTTTTTTTTTTTTGTTCGGTCTTTTAACTTGGTTTTTTATTTTTTTTTTTTTTTTTGTTGGAATATTTTGGGCATCGACGGCAGGCGGCTATTAATTAATTGTCATGTTCACAATAATTACACAATAATTGAGAAGGTGTTATAAACGCTTGGCAAAATAACAACAAATAAATGAGCGCAAAATATTCATTATTAAATTACGCAATTCATTGTGAGTTTATTTTGTTTTTGCGACTCTGTGTGAGTGTGCGTGCATGTGAATGCTGAGAGTTTCTACAAGTGTCGAATTATTGACGTAACTTATCATTTCATTTGCAAAAAAAAAGCAACAGCACAAAATGTATTTATTTTATTTAAATTTGTGTGTTTTACAAAATGAAAAAAAAAAATAATTAATGATATTTAATTTAGATAGTTTAATTTAAATATAAATTTAGTTAAGTTTGAAGGAACATTTTAAATAAAATTTGAACTGTTAATATATTTTTTTTAATTTGAAGCAGTCTGATAGCTTAAATTATGCTCCACAACTTAAAGCAAAATAATTTTGACTTACTTGCTTTAAAGAAAAATGACAACTATTGTATATAGTTATATGTATTTGATCAGCATAAAAAAATATTGTCTTTTCTGCTTAAAATTCTGAAACAGCTTGTACACAACTATAAAAGACACAACAAAAGTTTTAGGTATTTATTTTTTTTCTATTAATTGCATGACAATGCTGCACCCAAGTCCCAGTTACCATTCATGCATTTTATATCTCAGCGTCTTGGACTTGACTTGGCCAACTACTTTCAGATAAGCTGAAAGTCAGTGCCAAGACTTAAATGTATAAAAATAGTTAAGGAAAATGCACAATTGTATATACATACATACACACACACATAAATGTGTATGCAGCTTTATTACTTTCGCGGCATTTTGGCATTAGACGTGAAAGTGCGAGTGCCTTGACAGCAGCAGCAAAGCAAACCACAACAAAACTCTTCAGCACCCACAATGCCGCCAACGAATCAGCAAATCAAAGTGCTTTAATCGATGAAACAAAAATGAAAAAAAAAAAAGAAAAACAAAAAGAAAAAGAAAAATTAGACATAAAGACATTTAATGTTGGTGCTTTTATTGCACGTAATTTGCGAATAAAGCAAGCGACGTGCGCAGACAGTTTGACGAGCGCAACATGAACATGTGCGTGTGTGTGTGTGTGTGTGTGTGTGTGAGTTTGTATGTGACC
Source organism: Phortica okadai (assembly GCA_034638295.1). Lineage (NCBI taxonomy): Eukaryota > Metazoa > Arthropoda > Insecta > Diptera > Drosophilidae > Phortica > Phortica okadai. Next base: position 15,939,742 of record CM067849.1, read on the forward strand.
AACATGGTGAATGAAAAGTGTTTTTCTTAGCAATTTGCAACTTTTCACTTTTCATTTGGTCAGCTTGTTTTGCTTTTCACTGCTTATGCTTTAATGTTTAAACACATCATGTACATTGTCGGGGCCTGGCCTGGCCTGGCCAACAACACTCTTAGCTTGGTCTATACGTTGAGCGTGGGCATTTTAAAATGCGCGTACGTGCCTTTCACGCATATTTTGGCCTACTAAAAATTACATTGTTGGCCCATTAAGTTTGGCTGTTGCTTGCTGCTGACATGCTTTGACTTCTTATTCTGAATGAGGTAATGTAACGCATTGTCAAGCATTCTAAATAAAAGATATTCTTGGACGTTGGCCAACACAAATGCGAATGTGATAGGAAAAACCAATTTGTAGGTTTTAAGGAGTGTTGTCACTTTTGTTGTTGTTGTTGTTGTCTACATAGTTAATTATTTCTTTGTTTTAACTAAATCGTTGAAGTGTCGAACTTCTTAGTGGTTGACCTAATTTTTACAATCTTTTTTTTTCATTCATTGCTCATACATAATTAAATATGGTTTTGTGGATGAATCAACATTTTGCAGCATGCCAAAAATTAAATTCATTTACACAGTTTGAAAACATATTGCAAAATGTTATGCGTAAAAACATGTGTCAAACTAATCATGACTGATGACTAATGAGCATTAGACAGACAAAAGTTGTTTTGTAAAAATACACAAAACATACAAAAGTAGCACGTGAATCAAAACAATATGCAAACGCCATTGTTATAAAAAATAAATAAAAACAACACAAACAACAATTTCGCCAATGGAATTAGAGAAACTCTTGGCAAAGTTCATTTAAGCAAAAATTTTTCCAGTGCTTTTTTCTTGTTTTGAATGCAACCACGCAGTAAGACGACAAATACTTTGAAATAGCTAAGCAAAAATATGTGAATAGGAAATGGGTTCAGTAAAGTTGACTTTCAAGAGATTATCTTAAAATAATTCATATACGCTCAACTGAATTTCATTATCTTGATATGATTTGTTTTCTGTTAAGGGGAATTTATTAATGAAATTTTCTGACTAAAGTGTTCCTTCTTAATTGCTGTGCCTTTTGTCAATATGCTGCTCTACTTCATTAAAAATCATATATAAAAATGTTCAAAACGAAACCGAAAATGAATTTATAACAAAGACACTTGTTAAGGTGAAATTTTCACCAGAAATTCAAATGAGTTGTTCACAAAAAAAAAAAAAAAAAGATCGAGAGAAAAAACTTCACGTTAAAAAATTAGACAAACAAACATCACACACATACATATATCTATCTGCATACATAAAGTTACAGTCAGAGTCTTCAGTTAAACAAAAAAAAAAACGGAAACCGTTAAAAGACATTTGAGCTGCTTTCAAATTATGGTTCGAGGCACGAGAGCAAAAGTTGTTTGTTTTATGTTGCTTGTTGGCACTCGCTCACTCACTCATTTTGACGGAATCGACACTACGCCAAGACAAGACAACTCAAGCCAAGCCAAGCCAGTCTATGAATGTATCTTCAATAATGGGCGCCACTTTTGCAGCGCCAAACTGCGGCCACACAATGATTGGTCAAAGTTATTTTTGTTGTTATTGTTGTTCAAGTTGTTTACCACTTTCGTTGTTTTTTTTTTCACTTTTGTCAGTGGATTTTGTGTTTTTGTTGTTGTTTTTTTCAAGCAAAACAAATGTTTCATTGGAATAGAAAGTGAATTGAATTTGTTTTCGTATTTTCGCTGCTCTCAAGTGGTCATCATCATCATCATCAACACCAACAACAATACAACAAAAACATTCGAAACTAGACCATGTCATTGACCTTAGCAGTGAGAGTATGTCTTAGATAGATGAACATGTGTAAATTAAATGAAAAGCAAGCATTAGTCAGTTTGAAATGCACAATCTGTCAATGCTATCTGAAAGATACTCATATCCGGCTGCTCAAATTTGATACAAACTTCATTATTATTATTATTGTCACCATATTTTGAAAACCACTTGTGCATGTGTAATTTTACAATAGTCTTTAATATTAATTCTTGTTTAAATAAAAAAAAAAAAAAATTATATCTTTTACCAGTACATGCCAGATCTTTTGGCTTGGTTGCAACAGCTTTGCACATTGCATATGATTTCTTAAAAAAAAAAAATTGTTTTTAATGCGTAAAAAAGATACGTGAAAACATGCAGTTCATTCACCTTTCGCCTAATTATTGAAGTACATAAAAGTGTGTGTGTGTGTGTGTGTGTGTGAGAGAGAGTGAGAGCGAGAAAAGAAAAAAAAAAAACTTTAAAAACACTACAAAGCCAAGCTAAAGCAAGTGAGCGGGTAGAGTCGAATCAACGACGACGCTAACTTCAATGAAATCAATTTAACGATAATACAATAATTTTTTTGAAAGCAAAAACAACAAAACCAACAGCAATCAAGCTACAATAACAACAACAACAACAACAGCTAACGTAAACAAGTATAAACATTGAATCAGCCAATGTACCGTTGGAAATTTCTTTCTTTTTCTTTCTTCTTTCTCTCTCGCATTGTTGTCGTTGATGTGTGTTGTTTTTGTTTTTTTTTGTTATTATTTTTTTATTTTTCGTTTCGCTCTCTCAACGTCTGTGAATGTAGGTCAAGTTATAATGTTTTATATGTATGTGTGTGTGTGTGTGTGTATCTGTGTGTGCGGACCAAGTTGTACGCATATAAGTAAGAGGAGCGATGTGGGTGCGTAGACGCAAAGAGTGACGAATGAAGTGTTTGTGGTTATATTGTTGTTGTGGCTGTTAGTGTGTTGTGCATTCTTGTTGTTGTTGTTGTTGTTAGTGCTGCTGGCAATCTCCTTGTCTTTTTCATTATAAAGCACTTAACATCTTGATCATGTGAGGAGGCTGCAGAAAGTTAAATGAAACCACTTACATACATACTTATATACAAAACAAACCAAAATAAATTCGGAACACATTAATATGTGTGTGTGTGTGCGTGTATCTTGCTAGTGTCTTCTACCGTACCGCACTAACGCTTCTTAGCCATATCAGCATCATGCATGCGCAACAAACTTACTCCTCTCTCCGCCAATTGTCTGACAACCTAAGTTACAAATTGACTGACTTTCACTTAGAAAGTTCTGCTCGTGATTGTTTTTGGTTGTTTTTTTTTTTATTGATTTTTATGATGATCGTATATATTTAAATACACACACACAAATACAGACCCGCTGCGCTTGTTTATTGTTGGAATATAGGTCACCAAATGACGCTGCCAAACATTGTGTTTTCCGAAGTTTCTAGATGGCGAAAATCACAGGAAGTTGTTAGCAATACAGTGAAATTTGAAGCGAAGCACTTTGAATTGAGTTATTTTCAAATTTATAGTGGAAAGTTTTTTTTTTTTTTTGCGTATGAAGATTAGTTTTTCTTTGTTTAGAGAACTTTTTGAGCAAGTGGCTTAAAGATATGAAAGATCTCAGGTGCATGATTTGAAGAACTCTCATGATTTGAGTAAAAAGTTAATTAAATCATTACTTTCTTATTTAAAGTTTGCTTCAAATTTACACATTCTTATATCCTTGTATATTTTTTTTTGTATCTTCGTGGTAGGTATATTTCTATAATATGTATGATTCAAAGTAATAAATTTACAAGAAGAAAAAACAAAACCCAATCCTTAAAATTCCAGCTACATGTTAAACTCATGCGCTAAGCCAATTAGTAGTAATAATTAACAGTAAATAAATGCAAATATATTCACTTAACACACATATTCATATTTCGTAATCAAAAACGCAAAAACATACAAGTACAATACACACACATACACATGCCCATACGTGTGTGTGTGTGCAAAATGTTAACTGATTTATCTAATTGCATTTTCATTGCTCGCTTTGCAACTTTGCTTTGATATCTGTTTTCATACATATGCATTTTCTGTCGCCGTCGCCGCCGCCGCCGCAACAACAACCTTGGGCAACGCAATAGATGACGACGACTGCAATAGCGTTAACAAACATCAACAATATTGTATTTATGCATGTATTTGTACAGCAAGTTAACGCAGCTGACGAGAGGATTTCCCTGAACTTCACCGTTGCGCCCAAAGACGCCAACAGCAACAACAACAACAACAACGATAAATTTATCAATAAAAGCTGTTGACTATTTTTAGAAAACTATTTTTTTTTTTTTTTTGCATAGATATCCGCATTTGAGAGTTACTTCCTGCATCAAATCAGAGCAAAAGCTTTTCTGTTCTCTATCTAACTGACAATTACACTCTTCTTATTCTCAAGCGTCAAGAGAACACGATCTATATGTATGTTTGTATGTGTAACTCGCTCTTTCGCTGCAACACTCATTTGAGCATAGAATGCATTCTAAGAGCTGCATTGCAACTGAATTGATCATAGATATTTGGACATGGCTTTTTTCACGTATAGTAACATGAATTTAAGTATGTATGTGTGTGTGTGTGTGTGTATGTATCTATGTGTAAGTGCAACACATGAAGTCAGATGTGAATATGTTGCGTGCTATTTGCTCTCTATGAGAGCTAAACGATATGTTAGTTACTAAGCCAGTTTAGTTAACTTGGCTTAGAACTCGATTTGTGTTTTTTGTTTTAATTTTTTTTTTTATGTTGTTAGTACGACGGCAATTGTTGGTGTTGTTATTGTTGCAATTTTGTGTTATTATTGACCTAATCACTTGTGGAGCACAAACGAACATTGAACTTTTACTTCCGCATGCATGTGCACACACACACACACACACACACACACGCGCACAGAGAGACATAAAATTTTTCTTATTGGAAAATTCTATTGGCCTTAATTGCAAATCAATTTTTCATTGTCGTGTTGCTGCGGTTGTTGTTTTTGTTGTTGCACGAATATATCAAAAATTGTCACTTGACTTGTAGCTTGTAAATCATTTTTTATGCCTGAAAGACATTTTTTTTTTTTTATTAATTTATTTATTATTTTTTCATTTGTTTGGCTTTTTTTGTTGCTTTTGCGTTTTTCTAAGTTCATCAGAAATTCTTGACTTGTCTTAGAAACGATTTTTTTTTTTTTCTTTTTTTATTTTATTCATGCTTAGTTTATCGTTTGTTAGTAGACACCGGTTGCTGTTGTTGTGTTTGTTGTTTGTGTAATATATATAAATATGTGTTTTAAAAAATTTTTTTTTTATTGATAGCCGCTGGCTAGACGGTTTCATGCCACCAACAACATCGCAAAATGCTGTCGCACTTACATGCCATGCCACTGCAGTTGACGTCGGCGTCGACGTTGGCGTCTTCGTCGCTGTTGGCTATCAGCGCAGGAGCAGTGATTTTTCTTCTGGGCTCAGTTTTGCATCTTTGCTGTTTCTTATTTATATCTGTGCAGGTGTGTGTGTGTGTGAGTATTCGGTTGCATATGTGTTAGTGGAAATTGTTGCTTCTATGCGTAATTTAATGCGACAATTTTCCAGCAAGAACACTAACAACTTGAATGATTTGTTGTTGTCTACTTTGTACAGTGTATTTATGTATGTGTGTGTGTGTGTGTGTGTGTATATGTTGCTTTGGCTTCAAGTCATTTCGACCGCACGCAGTTCCAACAACAAACAACATTAGTTGATAATAACTACCAACAATAATAACAACAACAAGTGTTGTGCAGTTTCAGAAAGAAAAATGTATCTCTAGCAGCATGAATTAATTTAATGAAGTAGTAAAGTGCAGACGAAGATACTATTTAACTTTAATTAATAAAAACTTTGTTTACAATAATCAACGAAGTGTTAAATGTCGGAAAATTATATGGAAAGTCAAAAAAAAGTTCTGAACTTGCCAGACGAACAGATTTTCCCAAAGGACTTGAAGACATTTATTTTTGCCGAATATAAGATAATAAATTAGATCTTATAACAGGATCTTAAAGAGGTTTTTGCAGATGATCTTCAATTTGATTATCATCATTTCTGTTGTTTCCAAATTGTAAATAGAATTCGAATAGGTTTCTCGAATAAATGAGAGAGGATCAGTAGAAATGAAAAGACAAATGTTTTTTTTTTTTTTTTTGATAATAATATTTATGTATTTTTTCTATTGTTTATATAATAATCATATTTGTTTAAATATATAAATTTTTAAGCTTATTAACTAATTTCGCTATACAATATAAAGAGTTTTTTATTTTAGTTTTTTTTTAGCAACTAAACATTAAATAAAGAAAATGTTTAATGAATTCAAATAAATATATGTATATGTATAAATAATAATAGTATTATTATTTTTTTTTTTCTAAAGGCATGAATTGTTACTGCAAATAATGTGTTAAAAAACAAAACTGAAGAGGTAAAAAAAAACAAAACAATAAAAAAACGCGAAAAAGATTTACAAAAATTCGTATAATGAAAAAATGTGAAAACAATCAACGCGTTTTTTGTATTTAATAATTAAAAAATTAAAAGAAGTTAACAAACAAAAAAAATATCATCATATAAATAATATGTATTTAATTAAAGATAATAAAATTGATCGATAAAAAATTAGTTTGCTTCTTTCTTTGTTTTTTTTTGTTTCTTAATTGTTTTTTTTGCTTTGCTTATATTTTTTGTTGTTTTTTAAGTTTGTCGCACACAAAATTATATGACACTAAATTTAATACTTTCTGCATATTTCACAACGAAGATAATTATAAATAAAAATGAACGTGTGTATGTGTGTCTGTGTGCGTCTGTATGAGTGTGTGTATGCATTTGTGTATGGTATGTAATTTATAGGAAATTTCAATGGCTTATAGAAATAAAGTGTGATTTTTATTTGTTTTGTTAACATGAAAATATGCAAAAACAAGAATAAAAATAAAAAATTGTTGCTTTTTTTTTGTTAAAAAAAAAAATTAAAAAATGTTAATAAATTAAAATCTTACAATTATACTCAAGTATGAAATCATTTTATACGAGTAATTTTAATGTATGCATGTGTATGTGTTTGTATATATGTATTGTAATTTATGTATTTATTATTGTTTTTCTTTTTTCTTGTTATATTTCTTGATATCTTTTACTATAAAACATTTTGGCTGAATTTTCTTCGACGCCGGCAACTTGAAGTCTCCTCGCGGCCGCGCACGCGCAGCCAATGTGTTGCTGCTGCTGTTGCGTCAAGCATGCCAAAATTTTACTCAGGCAATAAACATTTAAAATTAAAATAATTTATAGTAGAATATATATATGTCTATATATTTTTAAGGCAACCACGGTACATATTCTTTGTTGTTGTTGCTTAATATTGTCCTGTCGGATCAAGAAATTCTTTGCTATTGTTAAATGTATGTGTCTTTTTGGCCTTACTTGTGCCACGCGTGCCGCTTGGACGACGATAAGTGCCAGTGGGATCAAGAGCACGCATTTTGAGTTTTTTTGATGTATATTTTTTTTAAATTTAATAATCTGTAATTTTTACTTTTCTACGCAATTTGCTTTTATAACAAAAAGCAAAGTTTTACTGATAGCAGTAAGAAACGTGGCTAATAAGTGCCTGTGGGATCCAAGTCGAACGACATTTTGTAAAATTTGTAATTATATACTTTTAAAGAAATGTCTTACGCAAATTTGTTTGCTACAAATGAAGTTTTAAACTTCGATTATAAATTACTTAACTTGTATAAAGTCAATATTGACCGGTTGGATCCAAATCGGCAGCCATTTTTGCAAACGAAATATTATCTTAATTAAATGATAGAAAATAAAATTTGTTTTGGCTGCTATAGCAGCGTAGTATTCTTATCGCAAAAAGACGTCGACGTACTGACGAAAAACAGCTGATTAAACGGCAAAGCTGACGCAGACGGTTGACCTCCAAGTGTGTCTTGGCGTGTGTCGCGTGTGTGTGTTTGTTTGCTCAAGGCGGTGAAGTGGGATGTAGGCGGTGGCTTTTCTTGATTTTCTTTTGCTCGTGTGGCGCTCTCTTACACGCACTAATGCTTTTGCTCTCAACTTCAGACGCTATCTCTCTCTGGCTGTCGCCTGTTGCTGCTTTGTATGATGTCTTACTGCTTTCTCTTGCTTGTTTAGATTTGCTTACGCGTGTTTGTTGTTGCCTTTGTTGTAGTTGTTGGTCAATATTGGCCGGTAGGATCCAAATAGGCTGCCATTGTTTATTTTATAATATTTGATTTTAAATATTCAAAATATTTTTTTTTTTTATTGGATTTCAACACAGAAGCGTTGAACGTTTTTTTTTGTTTTAAGTTTTGGGTTTTTTTTCTTGATGTTGTTGTTTATTCTTTGTTTTATTTAAACAAAAAAATTTTATGGTTATTTATTGATTGAACTTAAGTTCTCTTGTTTGCTTTATTGTAAGTTCTTTTATTATCACATGAATTATTGTCTATGTTTGGTTAAAGTTTTTGTTTTTGTTGTTGTTGTTGAAAACAAAAAGAGTCACTGACACTTAAAAATCATTAAATGCCTAAGCCGATAAATTTTAAAGTTTTTATTTGTTTTTAAATAAATAATCTTTTATGGTTTTAGATTTTTTGTAGTGTTTGTTTTTTTTATAAATTTATTTTTGTTGCTTTCAGTCGGTTTTTTTTTATGCACACAATTTTTAAATTATTACTTGATTTTTATTTTAAGAAAATTTTATACACGATTTAGCGATCGTTTTATTATTTCTTTTTTTTTCATATATTCAAAAAGAGATCTTGACTCGTCGAACGTTGTCGATTTTATGATGTGATTTTCGTGCCGCCGTAAGCTTAAATCCTCTGCGCAGTATTACACAGATACGCTGTACACCAATACACACACGCACACACAAACAATCAGAGAGATGTTGAACATGCACGCTGCTCTTCATGAGAGTTGTGAGCGTGCAAGAGCGCGTGTGCCGGCTAAGACGACGGGTAATTGCTTGAGTATGTGTGTAAGAGAGATAGTAGAGCGGCAGGTGCTCATACTCTTATCAGCGTATACGTATTTTTTTTTTTTGTTTTTAGATTTTCTCTTTGCTTGTGTGTGTTGGTATTAGTGTCAGATAAACAGAAATGAATTTTCATTCAGCGACCAACTAATTTTGTCTCTCTTTTACTCTTTGCTTGTCAGTTGTGTGTGTGTGTGTGGTGTGTGGTGTGTGAGTGTATGTGCGTGCGCATTCTGCTCTGCTAGCCGGTTTCATTCAAGAAACAGCTGTTTTTCTGCTGTTTCTGCTTAATTGTTGTTGTTGTTGCACTGCTGTTTTGCTATGCAAAAAAAAAAAAAAACTCAGAACCTTCGCCGGTGTCTGCTCTTTCTTTCTTTTACTTGTTGTTGTTTTTTTTTCTTTAGATTTGTATTTTTTTTTTTTTATTATTATTCTTAGCTACCCTCGTGAGCAGCTCAGCAACGTATTCAGGTAGTCCGCAAGCATATTGATGCTGCATTCTTATTGGTTAGCGTTAGTTTTGCGTGCCTGCCAGAGTATTCATTTAGAAGGTTTACTTCATATCTTGTCTGTGTTTTGGCAATGCATTTGATAGGGTTCAGGATCATTGGTTGATCCCACCTACATTTCATTTCTGATCGAGTTAGTTCTCAATAAATGACTGGCAGAAGTTTGCCATTGGCTTATATGATTGACGCCTGAAGTAATTTGCTTAAAAATAAATGTTTGTCACATGAATATTTAAATTTACAATAATGCTCCTCCCTCTGTCTATTTCGTTTTTAAAAGATTATATTCATAACTTTAAGAAATTTTTATTTTTCGAGTCTCATCTGTATGTATAATATGCAATGGTATATTGGACAATCATTTTTATAACAATAATTTAAATAAATAAAAATTATTATAATATTTATTTAATATTTTTAGGGTTATAACAAATTAAGAACTTGAAAATCACTTTACTCAAACTTGTAATAAAAACTCTTATAATATTTTAACATCGAAAACCAAAACAATTGACAGACCCAAAAAAATCATTCAAAACCATTAATCGGCTTAGAGCCTCAAACACGAAATGACTTTGCAAATATTTGGCAATGCACTTCATTATTACAACTTACTAAAAAGGATCAAAAGAAATGTAAACTGTGCAAAATTGTTTAACTTGTCGCAGGATATGTCGGCGCATGCTACAAAATAAAGGCAAAAGGGTAAAGATGTTGTAGACAAGTGCACAAATACAAACAATTGCAAATGTACAACATGTGCTACCTGTCGACATACATATATAGATGACCATTGGCCGTTTGTCGCCTAAACGCAAATAACTGCAGATGATCTTTAAGATACAATCTTTATACTTATTAATGATGCTTAAGCAGTGAGCATAAAGGCGACGGCGTCACTGCCCACTTTACGTGACATTTGGTAGCATTTTAAGCCTTCCAGAAGCGACTACACCACACACACACACACAAAAGGATTACATGCAGTCAGGCATGGCAATTCCTTTACAAACAGGACATGCAGCATGCGCAATGATTAAGCATTTTAATTAGTTACCACCAAACGAAAAATTCCATGAAATTTGAGTTGTTCTTCAACATTTGTCACTGAAAAATGATAACTTTTTTTTCGCAAAAATACGAAAATTTGCACATTTTCTTTAAAAAATATTTTGGTGTCAAAAAAAAAGGATAATTTCTTACATCTGTACGCGCACGGCATGTAATTTGCGCAAGGCACATGCTGACAATTTCAACTCCTGCCCATTTCTGTCTTGATAAACTCTTTTACATTTTTTGTTCGTACATTTTTTCATGTTTTGTTCAAAGGAAATATAAATCCTTTCGTTTTATTACAACGTAAAAAATGTGTAGTTGACAAAAAAACTGAGGCTGACATAAAAGACTTCCGGCAACATGCGCGCCTTCAGTTGGTCTTGACACGAGCGCTGAACAGATGCGACGACGACGACGATCAAAAAGGATCAATGAAAATTCGAAGACGGCATTGATGATGTTGATGATGATGATGATGTTGATTGCAGTCAAGGGTTGAGCATAGGCAGCAATCAATGTGAAAAGTCGCGCACACGCGCTACGTTTGAGTGGAAAGGGGTGTGCCGATATTGTTGTTGTAGTTTCATTTAATTGTTGTTGTTATTTTGGCGCACATGCTTGACACGTGCTTTTGTTGTTGGCTACTTTTGTTTACCTCGTGATTTTGGCAACTAAAATCAAATCAATTTCAAAATTCCATTGAGTGGCGTCATTTGCACAACGCCGCCAGCTTGCATGCTAATGCCAACACCGTTAAGCGTTTTAATGCATATTTATCTAGCCGTACAAGAGCAACTGACAACAACTGACAACAACTGACGGCAGTTGCCCAATGTTGCCGGCCGCTGCTCTCAACCTCACCGGAAGCTGAAAGTAAAACGCAGCATTTTTGTCTTTTTTTATATACAAGCATCCGCTTTTGTTTTTCCTTTCTTTTTCACTTTTCATTTCTTATATTTTCTTCGCTTTTTTTTTATTTTTGCACGATGGTTTTCCTTTTCCTTTTTTAGCATATGGTTTCGGTTTTCGCTTTTCCGAATGTCAGTGCGCCAAAAAGGTAAAGAAACTGAATATAAAAAAAACAAAATCATCTGTGCCGTGCGCTTGCCACGTGCTTTGATTGCTTGTTGAAACAACTGCTACCTTAAAAATACAAAAAAAAAAAAACACATTTCGATTAATTTGCTTTGTAATTCGATGCTTTTGTGTGCGGTTACACTTTTAATTGAGTTTCAGTTTGAGTTTCTGAGCTCATCAGCGTTCAGTTGCGCAATATTTGTGCAATTAAGGTGTGAGTTGTGACTTCGTTTACTTTTACTTGAGGTGTGTTTCATTTCATTTATTAGAACAACTGTTTGAAAGTTGTTTACAATGTAAAAATATTGAAAGATGCAAAGAAAGTTGTTGCTTAGCAGAACTTTTATAATATCTTTCATAGAAATGAAGACTATATTTAATTGAGAATATGCCGACTTAAGTTATAAAAAAAAAGATTTTCAAAAGTAAGCATTACAGCAAGCAACATGACCTCTAAACTGAAGTTCATTGAGCAAGCTTAAAAAAAAAGAAAAAATTTATGAAAAAAGTGTAAAATATATAAAAAATGCACAACTTAGTGACAAGAAGAATTTTTTTTTTTTTATTTTCACCAAGCATTTTTATTTGCTAAAAAAAAATAAAAAAAAAACCGTAAAGAGAATTGTTTATTTAGCGGAACTTTAAAATTAGGTCAACATTTTTTTCGCAACTTCTTTTTTTTTTTCTTCGTTTCTCTGCAAAAAAATTATAAAGTTTTTTAAATGTTAAAGTAAACAAAAAAGAAAATTGTTTAAATCAACAAACACACGCGCAAAAAAAAAAACGAAGTAAAAAAAAAAACTTGCGTCAAGACAATGTGTAATGAAATGTCTTTGTCAAGTACTGCTGACTTGTGTTCTTGGACTTGGCCATGTTTGTGACTTGAGTTGAGTTGAGTTGGGTTTCTGTTGACGTTGCGAATGTAAATAAAGTTACTATTGAAGGTAATAAGCTTGAAAACTTTTTGTTGGCTAATAATAAAACAATTACACAAACGGCAGAGCAACTGCAACAACAACAAGAACAACAACAACTGCAACACAAAAGTAACAACGTTAAATAAAAACCGTTAGCAACAGACAGCAGCAACAACAACAACAACAATTGTTCAAGTGACCTAAATTCAGGTCAATAGCTGGAAGCGCTGCACAAAAGTTGCATCTATAAAGGCAGCAAACAACAACAGCAACAGTAACAACAACAACAACTTGAAGTCAGAATTAAACGTTGTCCAGTTTTATGTTGAACAGACACGATTAAATGGCAAACCACTAAGACAGAGCCAGCATCATCATCATCTACTTCTTCTTCTTCATCGCTGCCTCCTCTGTCTTTCGCCTGAAGTTGCGCTTCTTGGTCTTTGATAAACGCAACTTGGTGAGTAGCTTAGCATTTGCCAAACTACAAATGCGGTTCCTTTGAGGCAACAACAAAAACAACAACAACAACACAAGAAATTCAGTTGCCAGGAAGCGGCAACGTTCTCTTGGCGAACGATACATTTTTATAGCTATAGATACATATACGTATGTATGTAAATGTATCTGTAATTTAGCTCGTTTTTGGTTTTATTTTTGCTTTTGTGTGTTGTTTCTGTATTTGCTTAATTTTATCTCTTTCGCTTATTACAATATTTTCTTGGCTTTTATGCACCTTTCTTCGGCTTTTGTTACTTCTTTGCCGTTCTTTTGTTGTTGTCATTGTTGTTGTCAAGTTTTCAGATCAGTTGCACTCTGCTAAATTATGCATGAATTTTTTTGTATCTGTGTAGACTCATGAGAAAAACTTGCTAAGCTGAAGAAAACAACAACTAATAATTTGATGTGCAAACAGTATAAAAGAGCAGGAGGATGAAACCAAAACAAAAAAAAAAAAAAATAGTTCCGCATTTGTGCATTGAAGTTAACGATTTTGCCCTACATTCGAGCCAAGTTGTTCATTTATTATAAACAAATTATAGCATTTGTCGAAATTGACTTACAAAGGCAGAGAAGAAATTCTAACAATATTTTTTATAGATTGAAAATTCAAAGAAAATTAATTTTTATATAATTTTATTAAAAGTTATTTTTTTAAGTGTATTGTTTGTTTTTTTTGTCCGATTTTGATTGATAAAGGCATGACGCATTGAAACGCTTATTAACTTGGCTTATAACGGTTAACCTACTTGCGTTGCATTGACGTTGACGTTGCACAAAGAAATGCCAAAACATGATTTAGCCAAAAGCCAACCAAGAATACAAAATTGACTTCTTTCTTTTAACATGTTCTTCTTTTTACTCCTTTTACTTTGTGTTGTTCTTTTTGCTGGCATTAATTATTGGTTGCCTTTAAGCACACTCACACACACAAATACAAACGCACGCATACGCAAGCTGAATTTAAGCCAAGTTTTGTTTATGTTCTTTTGTTGTTGTGGTTGCAGTTGCAGTTTTTTTTCTTTTTAACTGCTTTTTAATTGCATTTCATTGGAAATGCAAAAGTATCTGAAGCTGAAACACGATCAACATGATTCAACTATTTGAGGGTGGTCTGCCGATTGCCAATTTGAACGCCATTTGCGGCTTGTAACATTTAAAATTAAATTTGCACTGTTTTTACATACATTTGCCGGTATGTCGAGCAACGTGCAACGCTCCGTAATTTTATTCTAGTATAAATTTGTCAAAAGTATTCGCAACTTTTACACCAATTCTGGATGCGAAAAAAATCAAAAGGAATTAAATCAAATAAAACGTGATCGGCTTCAACATGATGATTTTTGACTGTGATGTCGTTCGAGGAATTAATACAAACAACACTGAAGCGTGTTGGGAAAGATATAACAACAAAAACAAGCAGAAAATACAAAAAAACAAAACAAGAGCAAAACGCATAAATTTTCATTGCAATTTTGAAATGTTTTTCTTAGTTTTTTATTTCGTTAGTTTTTTTTTTATATATCAGATCTCCTATGTTAGCTTGTACGTGCTCTAACTTTAAGCTAACTTCATATAAATAAATAGATTTTAGTACTTTTTTCTGCAATTTAATTTTTTTTCATTCAAGTCTTTGACATGTTTTTTAAAATATAACAAGATTTTCAAGTTTGTTTTTCTATACTTTTGCTTATTATTAATGAACAATAGACATAGAGGATATTAGATAATGCTTGCTAGAAAAAAAAAATCAAACAGTTAGTTGAGATATGCAACAAATGACTTGTTGTTCATTTCATTGAGTTTTGCGTTACATTTTATAATGTTTTTTTTTTTTCTGTTTGTGTTTTCTGTGTATGTTTTATAATCAAAATGCATAATCAAATTGTTATTGTTGTTGTTGTCGTACTGTTTTGCTCTCGAAGCAAAAGATTTGCTGCGGTCAAACGGTCATTGGCCTGTTGATTGTATCTTGTGATTTACATCTTGCGCAAAAAGTATATAGTATCGATGCGGCGGCTGTTGCTGCTGTTGTGTTGTAGATGCTGTGACTGTGGCTGTGCCTGTTGCTGCTACTCGATTGTATCTGTAATGAATTTTCGTTCGAAATCGCCGTTGTCTGTCGTCGTTGTCGTCGTCGCCGTCGTCGTAGTGGACAACAAGACATGCGACACGTATGCATCATGCTCAAAACGCATGTGTAAAGAAATGAACGCTTACGCAAAATTATTCATTAAAACAATGTAAGAATTCAAGCAAATGAAAATCAACGCAGCTTCGATGATTTTCTTTTGTGAGAAAAAGACAACAAAAAAAAAAAAAACACGCAAAATATTGAGCACAGATGCGTTTTCACTTTGCCACTTGTATGCTTGTGGAAAATACCCAAAATAATTTACATACAAATTGCGACATGATACAAATAAAATTCGATCAAGTTTTGTGCAATTTGTTGTCTACGGAAGTGACTGTTTTTTTTCGAGAAATTCGAGATACAATTTAACAATAGACAATCAAGCGTCTTTAACACTTTGCAGTTGATTTATGAATTATATATAAATTTATTGCTGTGAATGAACATTTGATGATATGCATGAAAAATAAATAAATAAATAAATAATAAATTTGTGAAGAAAATTGTCAAAGTAAAGCGAACAAAAACAACAAAGAAACCATGAAATTGTAGCACAAATTACTTATAAATGTGTCGACAAATCAATTTCAACTAAAATTCAAAATTACTTCCCTGTAAAGCGATTTCACCAATAAGGAAGCAAAAGAAAAAAAAACAAAAAAAAAAAATGATGACAAAATCAAAGCAAAAGCAACCAACAAAAATAACAACTTAACATGAAACTGCTCCAACAGCAACAACAACACAACACAAAACAAGCTGGAAGCAAGAAAGAGGGGGAAAACCTATAAATCTCAGAGTCTTAATGACAAGATCTCGTTCAAGTCAATGTGGCAGCCAAGAGCGAAGCAAGACGACAAAGCTGAAAGACAACAAAAAAAAGAGTGCCACAGTTATCACAGTCAAGACTCAAAAAAAAAAATAAACTCACAACATTTCAAGCCAACTAAGAAAAAAAAAATAAAAAATATAAATAAGAAAGAAAACCGCAGTGAAAATTCCAAAAAAAAAATATGGGGAAAAAAGTTTTCAAAAATTTACTCAAAAGCAATGTGGCTGCCATATAAATACAGAATGAAATACGCCGCTGTCGACGTCACTGCCAACGTCGTCGTCGATAACGCTGTCGTACATGTTACTGCAGTCTTCAACTCGCTCGTTCGCTCGCTCACTCACTCACTCACTCGATCAGCGACGCGTTCACATGGTGAAAACTTACAACGCAACAGCAACAGCAAACCCGACGACGACGACGACTAAACTTAGTTTCACTCCCCCAGGGTCTGAGGGGCTTACGCGGAGCATAAAGTAAAAATAACCTCAACTAAGTTCACTGGGGCGAGGTTGAATGAACTCTACAACACTAGCAGTATGACAGCGGCAGCAGCAGCACCAACAACAACAACAAAAAATCAAGCAAAAGATATTTTTGTAATGTTTTGTTGTTGTTGTTGTTGTTATTGGTTACTAGTTGCTGCTGCTGTTGCTGCTTCCATACAACATGCCTTCGCATGTCGCTAATGCTATACAACTGTGTAAAGTCTCCAAAGTATCTAATGATCATTAACAGATGCGGAAAATGGCAACAATGCTGATCATCAACATCATGATGATTATGTTGATGATAATGTTGTTGATGTTGATGTTGTTGTTGATGGTAATGCATGCATACATGCAGCATAAAGTTACTTTTGACAAACATGAGATTTCATTACATGATGCACGCTCTTTTTGGGTGCTCTTTGAGCATTCTCTTCATTTGAATGAATGAAATCACTAAACGTGACTCTTTTGCTTTTTCAATAATTGCTGTGATTTCACTCTTCATGTCTGAGCTTGTGATTAAACAAAAAAGCGCTTTTAAAGTTGGAACTATCTCGACTTTTCGTTTTAATATTACAACTAAAAATATTTTATGTAAACTACTGAGCCAATGAACTTTATTTGGGTGCCAGACATATAATAAAATCTTTAAAAAAAATTCAATTAGTGAAAATATTTTATACAATATTATTGAACTTATAAAGAGAAACCAAAAAACTCCAAAAAATTAACATAAATTTTAAAAATAAAATTTAAACATGCAACATAAATTCAATTTCAAACCAACCATGGATTATCTCAAAGAAAAAAAACCCTACAAAAAAAAAAAAAAAAAAAACAGAATTCTGCCTTCCGGTCTTCATTTGCAATGATCATATAAATGACAATTAACAATGACAATTTTCAAAGCCGCTGCTGCAATATATCACTCGTCTGCGCTATCACAATGCATAATTTAATTTGTTATGATCCAAGCAACAAGTGCTTTAATAAACGCCACCGTTAAGAGATACAAATGCACGCAGATAAGCGCAGAAGCGTTGAAATGCATGCATTCAATTACAAAAAAGATACAAAAAAAAAAAATACAAAAATAAGAAACAAGCAGTAAAGGCAATAAAGATATATATAAATACATACATACATACATACAATTAACTTATCGCACATTTCCGGAAACTGCCCACACACAATTTATCAACCGAGAACGCTTCTTCACCCGCACAACTTAACCGCAATGCAAAAGTCGCGCGATACAGCAGCAGCGCAAAAATATATACATAAAACTACAACAAAAATGAAAAGAGCGAAAAAAAAAACAGAAGAGCGAATAAAAACGCGACCACAATCGTGCAGATTTTAAATGAGGAAATTCTCTGTGTGCGAATATCACAGACTTTTAATATGTTTGTTGACAACCAATTACAGCGATTTCCTTCCTCATTAAAAGCAAAGTGAAACCGCAGTCGAAGCCAGCGTCATCAACATTGTCTCTCTGGCTGTCTGTCTGTCTGCCTGTTTGTCCGTCTATCTGTTTATCTATATAAGCATGTTTGCGCTGAAATATAACTCAAGCGTCAAATATTGTAACAAAATGGCTTTAAAAAAAAAAATAAAGTATCTACAACGCGTAAAAATAGTAGTTAGTTGTAAGCAACAACAATTAGATACACTGCACTACTATGCTTACTCACTACTACTTTAGGCTCACTTTAGTTCAACTTTGCTTAGCTTATATATACATATACACTTTTTGTTGTATTTATGTTTTCTCTACTTTTTGTATCTTGTGGACATTGTCTACATTGCATTTAGACATGCACCACCTTAAAGTACAATAACCCACAAACTAAGACTTCGGCTCAAATCTCAGTTTAGCTTGAAGGCGTTTGAACTTACATACTTACACACATACATATAAACGATACATAGCAAACGTGCAAGATACATTTTCTCATTGTTGTTGTTGTTGTCTTTGTTTTTACTAACGACAAACCATTATAATTGTTTAAAGCTTATTGGTTTTGGCAAAGCAAAAATTTGTAATAAAAGTCAAAGCCATGAACATGGCATTGCAGCAAATAAAGATGCAAGCAAAGTTGCAAAATAAAATAATGAAAATGGCATGCGTTGAAAGTGAAAGTTTGTTTGGGTTTTCATTAATTTTACAGAAGTGTTGAGCCGCAAGTTTGTCGCACTTTGTTTTAAACAATAATGTGTTTGTTATTTCAAATAAATATTTTAAGCAGAGCATGTAAAAAACTGTGAACATTTTGAAACTGTCAGAAAAAAAACTGTTTCATTCGGACACAATGAAAAGAGGGAGAGAGAAAACACACTCAATTCTGTTTTTGATTAATGAGTTGAATGATCAAGCATTAACACTTTGTTTTCTTTAATTTTTCTCGTGTCTTCCAAAGACAGATTTTCTAAGCACAAACAAAAAAAGTGTCTTTTGCCTGTGTATGTGTGTTTTTGTGTGAAAACTGAAAATAAATTATACTAACAAGCAATACGTTTTCCTTTGGATCAAATATAAAATATTGTGTGATATGAATCGGGACTGCAATAAAAAAGTGCATGTACTTTTTAAATACGACGCAGATAGAAACATGTTGGTATGCAACGTAATTTTTAAGTTATGAAAGATGTGCAAAATTTCTTTATAAAGTTTCTGTGCAGTTTCCTTTGATTTGATATCATCTCAGCATCTCATTTCCCACCAAAAAAATTCTATAAAAATCTTCGCTCAAGTCAACAACCCTCATTGTCTCAGATTTTGTTTGGAACTTTGCCCCCTTTCCAACTTCCTAAGCGCAGCACAAACTTTTATCAGTTTATTTCCATTTAGCAGACTTGATTTAACTCTTATAAGTATTAGATACTTTTGTGTTACTTTTGCTAAGCAGCGCGTTTTGTTGTACAAACATGCACTCCCAAGCGATAAACCGATTTATATACACAAGTTTTTACTGACCTCATAGGAAGAACTTAGCACTCAAAACTCAACCAATAAACTGCCATGGCATGTAAACTATGTAAAAGCATTTTATATACAATAATATATAATATAACAATATTTTTTTTTCTTCTTTTTTTCAATGACTGCCTTTGGCACAACAAAAGGAAAACTCAAAGAAAAGAAAAAAATATATAAAGTACGTTTTTTTTTTCGTATTTATAAATGCTTGTATAAGGATACAAATAACAACGAGCCTAGGCATGGTCTACACATAATATGGTCATAAAACGTAGAAAGCAATGGCAAGAGTGAAGGAGAGCGGCACCAGCAGGCAGTATATTTGCAATAACATATTCATTTATACATATATATGTACGTAAATATAAAGTACAAATCTAAACATATGCCATTTCACATATAACAAAATGTCAGACAGCGGCAGCAGCAGCAATATGGGGAGAGCGAAAAAAAAAGCAAAAAAAAATTGAAGCCAACGGCAGCGGCAGCAGTTAAATAACTACGACAACGGCAACAACAAATGACTGGGGTAATGTGAAAAAAGCGTTGATGGTGGGGCGTTGAGGTACATTTTATTGATGGCGGGAGTGAGGCGTAGAATATGAACATGTACAAAAGCATGTCGACAACATCATGATACCGTTATGCGGCACTTGTTCGCAAATCCTGCGAACCTATTCGTATTTCATATACTTATGTCGATGCGTTTGTATTTGTATTGCGTACACAAAGCGTTCAACTGCAACAGTATGTATGTGTATGTATGTTTATGTTTGCGAACGTGTATCTATGACTATGGCATTGTCGCTTACAGTGCTCGTTTTTTCTTTTCATTTTTTTTCTCCACTTTTGCTATGTCTTTGCTTGTTTTACACTTGTTTTTGTTGTTGTATGCTTAAACCATACAGGAGTAACAACAAAAGCATTACATTTAAATACATTAAATTGTGTAAATAATATGCTACATGTTGAGTCGATTAAATACATGCTTGTGTGACGTAAAACGGAAAACGAAAAGAGAAAAAAATATAAATAAATAAAAGGGAAGTAAAACATGCACTCACACACACACACACATACACATAGATAAACACACAGACTCATTCATGCTAACAATAATGCCGTTACAAATATCCACATATGAATTCACTTACATAAACACACTGACATGCATTACTATATATATATACATATATATATATGTGTTAGTATTTGTTTTATTGGCATTTTGTGGTCTCGTTTCAAATAGTCAACAACATACACACATACATATACACACAGATTTACACACATTCATGCTTTATAATTCATGTTCAATTATTTATTTATTGTTTTTGCTTTTGCTTCATCAATTTGTTGCATAAACAAATTTAAAACCGAAATCGAATCATGTTTAAATTATTTTAAAAAGCAATCAACGCACACTAACACACACACACACACACACACATATATTTACACCAACACGCACGTACGCACGCACGCTCGTACCCACGTACATTCAACCTGAATGTTTATACGTCTGCCTGTCGGTATCTGCTATATCTTTCTGTCTCTCCATCAGTCTGTCTGTCTGTGTGTCTGCCATTGTGTCATTTGACATGTGCGGCCATTTATGCAATCCTGTTAACATATCCTTTAAATTTTACTTAAGTTATACACTTATACATTGCAAAAATTTAACTTTTGCCAAGTTTGAAATGAAGTGCAAAAACTTTTTCCATTTTTACGCTGAACTTTATCTTCGTTCTCGTACCCAAACATTAGCCTTGCTGTATTATACAAGTTGTCTTCATTGTCAATAACCACAACGACATTGTCAACAACAACGACAACGACTTTGATCCTCTTAGGTTAATTAAATTGAATTGTGTTGAGTTTGCCTTAAGCATGCTCAATGCTCGACATCAAAGCATCGCCTAAGTGAGTTTGTAATCTTCAAAGCTTCAGATATTTCAAACGAACAGGCGAACAGTTTGTCACAATAAGCTGCTCTACTTGGAGCAACGAAAAACAACAAGTTTAATTTTATTTGGCGCCCATTTTATGTCAAATTGTTGTGTATTTATTTATATTTTTTTCTTTCTTTCCTTTATTTTATTAGCGGAAGTGTCAGAGAGCAGGTTGGCACAGCAATTTGTATCTGTGTGTAGGCATATGTGTTCTCATGTGGCGCAGAGCAGAAGGTGACTTATACAGGGTGCTTTACGTATGTGCGCCACAATGCATGCAATGAAAATATGACATTTTTCTGAAAATTATTCAAGCTTAAAAAAATTAAATACAAACAGAAGAAATCAATGAAATTAAGTATGAATTAATAAGCTCAAATATATTCCAACCAACCATAAAAAATCTTCTGAGAAGTATAAAGAAATGAAAAACTTTTTCTGGACTCTCGATAAAAGAAAACTTACTCATCTTATATACTTTTTGTTACCTTGTGCAGATGTTAATTAATTTTATATACCTAATGAATTTATTATATGCTCGGAAAAAAAATGCTAATAGTCAAATCACCCTATAACAATTGACAAAACACACCACTGAGCTTGAAGCGTACGTGCCAACGTGTGTCGCTCGTTTTGCCCCAAATGTAGACACGTTACTGACGCAAGCAGACACATGACAAAAGAAAAAAACACCCCCAATGGACGGAAAACAAGAAAAAAATATGTGTTCAAAAGCATGCCACTTAACAAGTCATGCGACAGACGAACCCAAGTGCAAATAACAGAACCCAAACCAAAACCAAAACCCCAAAGCAAAAGCAAAACTGGTAATTTTATGTATGTATGTATAGCTTGTTACATAAACGAGCATGTTTACATGAATAGACTAGCAACCCCAAACGAACCAACCAAACCAATTAAACACCCACGCAAACATACCACCGCCACCCAACGCACAGCCAACTAAACCACCAAGCAATCCACCACCCAACTAAGTTATTCGGTAAGCATTCTAACGCTAAAGAATGTCGTTGTCATCGTGCGACAAAAACTGTTCGCCTGTTCACTTCTAATATTAGAATTCCTTACATAGCGTTAGAGCTTAGAAATATTTCTAATGCCTAACACAAATTGTGACGTAAGCAAACTGAAAACGCTACGTAACCTGTTACGGCACGGCGATACACGGCTAACATTAGAAGCTGTCGCACGTGCAAGTATCTTTTTACAATTGCAAAGGTAAGAAAGACAGTAAGGCGCACCTTTATTCCTGTGGCTTGTTATTTGGAGAGCACCATTTAAAACGCACCTACAGGATAAAACGCCTCAATGTATGCTAGCCGATTTTGCTGTGTGCCTGTTATGCACAGGTAAATTATGCAATCTTTATCAACAAATGTATATATTTTTATATTCAATAAAATATGTTTTTATACATAAATGAAAGTAAAAACCTTTTATTTGAAACAGGTGAGCACACCTGTAATATAAACTCACACACACACTCACACACACACACACAGACTATTTTGATACAGATACTTTGCCAAGGTGTTTGTATGAATGGCTGAAAAAAAAGAATATAATGTCAAATGACAAGCTTAGCCACGTATAACAGTGGCGAAACGCAAAAGCGCACATTGTTAACTTGGCGCGCATAATAATAAAGGTTTATTTCATAAATTATAATACGGCGTACAGAATGCGTGGCAAGAGCTTCAAGCTCGCACATTGGCATAGTTCACATCGTGCTATCTGCGTGAATACTCACTGTATGTATGTGTGTATATATGACATAGAAGTGAGTTTTACGCTTGTTGTAAAACTTGTACTAAAACTATATTTGCTATTTTGTATTCAAGCACATAAACATTAGATAAATGCAATGTAACTATTGGATATGTAATGCCATCTAATGGCAATAGAAACTAGCAGAAAAAAAAACAATAATATCATATGTATGTGTGTTTGTGTTGGCCATTTGCAATAGATACGACGATTAACTAAAACTAGTGTTTCAAAACTAACAACATTACCATATCGTGTCAATAGGCGAACAGCAAAAATAGCCAGTGTCAAAAAACTATCGCATAGATACAAAATAGTGTAAAATCTTCTATGTGTATGAGTGGCAAAGTGTTCGTTGTGAGTGTGTGTGTTCGTGTGAGTGTCCCATAAATGAAAGGAAACGTGTCCTGCGCAAAACTACACACATGATAAAGTCTCACATGACGTTGCGGCCAAATACAAAGAACACAAACTTATAGAAACTTTCTTGAATGTGTTGCATACAACAAGGCGCACAAAAACTACCCTCAGCTGGGGTGTGAATTTTCTTACTTTTCTACTATTTGTATCTATTTGCAAGTGTCTGTGGATGTGTGTGTGGGTGCTTGAGTGTTTTTGTTTTGTTTTTTTTTTCCGTTGTTGCAAATATTTTCCTTGTTGTGCTGTGTGAAAGTAAGTGAAAGTAACCCTCGTCGAGTGAAAGAGTTGGGAGCAAAGAAAGTATTGCAAGCTGTTTGGCACCTCTTGATAGTAACGAAAAATGAAGCAACTACAAAAACACTTTACAAAGTTACAACAGTAAAAACTATGCCAGCCCTTGTTGTCGTGTGTGTGTGTGTGGCAAAATAGTTGGCGCTCGGCTTTTTTGAGCGCCAAAGCGGCAAGTGGCGCAACAAGTTGTGTGAAATTTTTTGGAGCTCATATAAAAATACCGACATTAGGCCAGCAGCGTTCGCAAAGAGGCTGACAGGAATGTGAAGTATTTGAAATTCAGGACTAAAGCACATGACCAAAAATTCCACAAATGCAAAAAAAGGAAACAATTTGACAAACCACGGATTTTTGGTTTTTTTTTTTTTTTTGTTCTTTATTAAGCACACTCATTCTCACAAAAACTGTTAATACTGCTGTGGCATAGCAACAACTAATTTTACATTAACAGCGGTAACGACAGAAAAATCAACTTACAAAACAGATATTTCACAGGACAACAGAATGAAGTCAAAATGTGTAGCGTTTCGAATGCTTTGATTTTACTTGTCAATTTTTCTCCTTTTTTTTTTTGTATTTACTGCCTAAGTTAGTTTGATACACAATATTATTGTGTGTAGATACACTTGAACGTGCCTGAAGTTTGTATTTTTTTTTGTTTGGTGGACTGTGCGATTAACTGTTGTTGCCGCGCGCCATTTTCAAACGTAACGTAAGTGATTTTGTGCCGGAAGTACGCAAAGTTATTCACTTCCGCTTAAGGCTTGCTGTCGGCCATGTTGGCCTGGTAAAAGAAAATGCAGCAGTTCCGCATGTTTTCGATGCTTTAAGCTAAACATGTGCCAATGGGCAATGCTTGGCAACATTGTCAGCATTGTTGGCATGTTGAAATTTACTTTTACCGTTTCTTTTATCGATTCATTAGCGGTAAAGCTATTGATCCGTTGCATGCATACGACACGGCCAACATAAAAAGCTGATGCAAACGAATGGTCGAGTTGTGTATCGTTCAATTGTGCTAAATAGAGTTGGGGTTGTATTTATGTATATGTATCTATGAGTGTATTTTTGAAACAAAGTTGTGCTTCAATTGAAACGTAGCACGTGACACAGCATGTGTTGAGGTTACGTTGAAACTTTGCTGTTGCACGAATAGCAGCACAGCAAAGCAAAGTAAGATGACACTTGAGTTAGGCACTCAAACACAAACTGAGATACATTTTGTTGTTGATGATTTTTTTTTTTTGAGTTTTAAACTAAACTTTGTTGGCTTGTAATTTATTGTTGTTGCTTCTTTAATTTTTTTGTATTTATTTATTTTGCCAATTTAACGTTGTCTGCCATTAAAAATGGCGTCTTAAAGTGTCAACTTAATGCTCGAAATGAACAGGTGCCCAGCGTGCACAACAACACGAATAATTATAAATTTAAGACACTTGTATAATTTCCGTTTTGCCAAAAAATTTACCACACAAAACTTTACGTATTTTTAACAATTCGATTAGAAACATTTCGGTTAACATTAGAAGCAGTTCCCCAAAATGGGAAAAAAATAACTTTGGGCCTAAACGAGCAGGCAAGCAGAAGCGGTTGCTTGGCACATGTTTGCACAAATTTTGGGTTTCAAGTTCAAAATTGTTGTTTCTTTTTATTGGTAAATTTTTTTTTAATACTTTTTGTGTTTTTATTTGTTATACGTGTGTTGTATTTGTTATAGCCAAACACAAAATGGCCAACCAAACATATTTGCTTTGTGCAAACTTTTTTTATTGCCACTTAACACATCATTAAAATGTCAAGTCATCAATCTTCTTGTGCATACGAATAGGCGCACAGGCACGTTGAGTAGCAAAAGCACTGCAAAGCGGCTCAAAGGAACATATTGTATTTTATAACTTGAATATAATTTCGTTGACTTTAAGGTACAGCAAATGCTCTTGTTTTGTTCAGTACTGAAATTGAGTATATTTTTTTGTTTGCTCTTATATTCGGCAAAGTGAAATATCAAATAGAATGTAAGTAATTTACGAAAAATCTCCGAATTTTATTTGGCATTAGAAAATTTCCATTTTCGTCACACGTGCACAGGTTGACAGAAGTTCAGAAAAAACGGAAAAACGTTTGCAAAAAGCAAACCCACACAAGACAGAACAGTAACAACAACAACAGCAATGACTAAGTCATCGTTAGGCAGTCCTGAAAGAGCAGCATATTTGCAGGCAGTAGCAGCATACTTTGAGGAATGAAACAAAAACAAACAAAAACCAAAAAAGGAACAAATGAAATTCCAACTTTTCTAATACTTCTCTTCGGTGTATTTTCACATTTTTGCACGCTCTCTTTTTATTCAGCTGTCGGAATATGCTTCGCGCCTGTTCAAAAGATATTCGAATAGAAATTTTTAGAAAAATAAATTCCGCTCGACAAAGTGTTAAGAGCAACACAAAGCTTTTTTTAGCATAGTAGTGTGAGTTGTTTAGAAAAATCACTTGACATACACACACACACACACAAGCATTCGCACACTGACATTTACGAGCAATAAATTTTCTATTTTAATGTGAAAACAGTCAACTTAGCGACGTCGCTTTTCAATAGGCGCACAGCAATGACATGCAAGTGTTTCTAGTCGCGGAAGAAAGCAACTTAAAAGTGTTGCATATCCTGAGGCGTTACTATACTTGTTTTTCTCGTTTATTTTATTTTTTTTTTATATAGGAACCATGTGTGCGCATGCGTTGTGAGCGTGAGAAGTAAACAACCCCAATGGACATTTTTTTTAATAATAACATAATTAAAAATATATAAAGAAATGATGATATTTTGTCATGAAAAAAAAAAACTGAATATTACAAGCATTAACATTCAACCATTTAACACTCAAAATTAAATGTAATTATTAGCACACACACACACACAGAGACTGCATGTTGATATGCAAGGACATCATACGCTCATCTTACTCACTGTGTTGTATTTATTTATGTATATACAATTTTTTTTGTATACTTCTTTGATTGTTTCTATTGCTTGTTCTGCGCATATTTGCGTCTTCTTCTTCTTACATCGCCGTCATCATCGTAACACCCACGACGTTCTAGGCAACTTTGAGTTCCTATTACCAATGCGATAGTGATAAGAATTTTTATGCGCGTACCATACGGCCACGTGTTCAATGCCAAACAGCAAACACGCAAATATTATATGGCGTGTTGTGCGTATGTCGTGACACATTGCGACACATTGTTGCTGGCACAGCGTGTTACATGTAAAATTATTTGCGTGGGCGTACAAATCACATAGAGAAAAAGAAATTTTGTAGATTCTGTCAATAGGGGCACAGAAAATGACGAAAGTATTGCAAGAATTCCTTATCAGTTATGCACGTTTGGGGGCAAACAGTAAAGTTTTTCTTTTTTTTTTCTTTTTTTTTTTTTTGTCTGTGTGGGTGCGTGTGTGGGCTGTGTGTGTGTACATGCAAGGGTACCGCACAAACACATAGCGAAAGAGAGTGAGAGACATATTTGCAAGGACTTGTCTTAGTTTTTTTGAGCGGCACACACGACGTGAGCACACTTTGTGCTCTTTCATTTATACTTACAATTTTTCTACAAAACAAAAACAAAAAAAATCCATTCAACAACACTAAACTTGATAATTATCATAAATTACTTAGGCTGAGTGCGTGCGTGTTTGTCTTTTTATGTGTGTGTGTGTGTGTATCTCTTGTTACCACATTTATAAGCCATGACTTACAATGTATGTATGTACTTGCTCACTTACATTGTGTGAGTGTGTGTGTCTGTGTGCAGATTGGCACACAATTTGGTTACATTTAGAAGGACTGCACAGCGCTGTGGCCCTAATACCTTTTACAGAAGCATTGTACTACAAAATTATCAACTTACATGAATACACTAAACTACAAGTACAAGTACTGTTAGTCAAAGTTGTATCTTTCATTGATGTAATGATAATAAAAACTAAAATTTTCATATAAATTTTTTTTTTACTGTAAATAATACGCAATTCAAGATTTCACTTTCCAAACATCACGTCCTTTAAACTTCCTGCTCTGTCGACAATGTATTTAACTAACGCTCACCTTGATTAATGATTAGTTTGCAAACAAAGCCGTAAAGCTATTGACTTAACATGAAATTTGACGTAGTCCAAATACGATCATAATAATAACACATCCTGTCAAACGCTCAAACATATGCCAAGATTGCAATGAAGCGAAGACTACAAAAAAGCAGTGAAAAAAATCTTGTGGGTGCCACAACAAAGCAAGCGCGTGGCCACGAGGCCACAAAAGGAACTCATGCAAACAATAAAAACCACAACAGGACACACACAAAAGCCGCACAATGGGACATAAAAAACTCATGCATATGCGCAAAAAAAAAAAATAAATTTTGAAAAAAGTGAAAAAGATATGCTCAAAGGGACACTCAGAAACGCGCACCCGCACAGCAGACGGCACGGTAGACAAAGAAACGACCCATAAAAAATATGACGCACCTTTTGCATAAAATAAAAAATCTAAGAAGAGCCTGGAAGGAATAAAAAAAAAACATTAAAAGCGTAAAAAAAAAACGTTTCCGCGATAGCATCAACACAGCCAGCAAATTTAGCGCCCCTCGCTCACGCACGCACGACGCGCATATGCACTGACAACATAATTCGACCTTAGAACGAAACTCAGCTGAAGACAAAGACGAGAAGAACAAAAAAAAAAAAAAAAAGCAAAAGATCCTTTCACTTTTTAGGCTCTTGTATAAGATTCTGCAATACGAGGGCGCTGACGAGCATCTTTCACTTTCATTTCGTGACGTTGGCATGCATTAGATACAAAAAAACAAAAAAAAAAACAAACTGAGTGAATGAAAGCGGAAGAAAGGCGCGACTTTCGAGCCTGTAAATGTATAGAAATGTGCGAGAACATTTTTTTGCGTTTTTTTATGCAAAGATGAAGGTTTTTTTTTATTCTTTAAATAGTTTTAAGATCAGCATGCGCCGACGCCATGTGGAATGAAGTTGATTGAGATTTTTTTATAATCATTTTTTTTTTAAGACGAGATGAACTGAAATTTAACATTCTGCTTATAAAAAATTGTAATGAAAATGAAGTGCTGTGGTTTTATTTCTTTTGAAATTATGAGGATATGCGATATGTTGGGGTGTCGTGTCTTGATTTCATGGCAAGTCAAATAAGTTTGTGGCTTTCAGCAGCTCGTGCTATGAATGAGCTACTTTTTTGTTTTGCTTAGCAGCAGCTGTTGTTGTTGGCCAGCCAGCCGAGGAGAGTGAGAGTCCTTGTGCAGCTGTCACTTGAATATTTTGTTGATAATTCTTAGACACGTGCTCATCACATATGCATATGTCCGAAATTTACAATTTCATTTTCATATTATACAAAAATCAACATACATGCATGGACAAAGTTGATGGTCCACCGCAATTTGCAATTTGCACCTTTTCAACGCCTTCATTGTCTATTGCAGGTAGGCGAACAATATGCCAGCCACATACACAATTGACCATACGAACGAAATGTCCATAGAATAATAAGT
This sequence comes from Phortica okadai, assembly GCA_034638295.1. NCBI lineage: Eukaryota > Metazoa > Arthropoda > Insecta > Diptera > Drosophilidae > Phortica > Phortica okadai. The sequence goes on from CM067849.1 coordinate 15,969,209, forward strand.
ATCTTGCTATCTTTTGCGACAAATGCAATTGTGTCCACTATGGATTCGCTACACTCTCCTTTGCCGCACCTTTTCATCGCCATCAATTGTGGTGTCTGCTGCTGCGTTAATAATGCGATTTGCATTTACTTTCATTGCTACTTACTGCCTTCATCCTTGGTCTCGACGGACTTCTCAGTCAGTCAACGCTATTTGATTGAGATGTGGCTATTGTACTCGTCTAATCCGGTGTTTTGGTCGTTTTAGCCTTGCTCTGTTGGCCTCTGACAATTGTTTTCTACGCTCGTATGTGGTCAACTTTCTTTGAACTTTTTTTTCTTTTCTATTTGCGCTCAAATGTGTTTTCACGTGTTAGCCGCATTTGTGGACTCTTTATGTATTTAATTTGGCATTCAGTCACCGGACAATTAAGCCGGAATCAGCGAAAAGTTGATTGACAGCCACATGCCATGTGCCACTGAACTATCTCAATTGAGTCGTGCTGTTAAAATCTGTTTGGCAAAGACTCTATTGAGGTTCATGGAATAAATTTTCTTCATGCATGACTCTAAATTTAGTAAAAAGCAAAGAGTCCAGATTTATATTTGAATTCTTAATATTACTTAGTTTTGGGAGTGAAAAATAATTTAGAATCTTTATAAATATAAAGTTTTTCATACGCTGAGAGTCAGAGAATATAATATTCGACAACGACTTCTGTATTATTCAAAAATCAATCAAATTAAAACAAATCCCAATAAAGAACGAATAAAAAAGATTATTGATTGCCGAAACCCGGGATTGAACCGGGGACCTTTAGATCTTCAGTCTAACGCTCTCCCAACTGAGCTATTTCGGCACATGTCAACATTCTGACTGAGTGCGTCGCCGTTCTCTGTGCGCTGGTCATTTGATAAGCGCGTTAGAAACGCCTTTGCCGTATTAGCTTGTAATCTGAACAATTCTAAAAATAGAATCACGCGTGAGTGAATATTGTGTGAGCATTCTGAGTGCTTATTCGAAACAAAACAACTATCGGTGCTGCAATAGGGTTAAAGTTTTTCATTTTTCGAATTTTGTTAAAGGGTGTGTGTGTGTTTAAAGAACTATTAAAAAGTTTAATTCATTTCAAAATTAAAATTTTCTTCATTATTTTATAATTTCATTTAAGCATTTCATTTCAAAAAGTAATAATGATTTATTTTTTTCTTTTTTTCTTTCAGGTGAGTGTGAGCACAAATTTATACATCAACAACTAATGGAGGCTGGCAAACAAAAAGCTAATGATATATTAAACTTTGTGAATGGGTATGTTTACAGCAGAGTGTTGTTTAATTCAACTCGGTATTTTGTCTTCTTTTTGTCATACATACATACATCGAATTTACTCTTGACGAATTTTATGATCCAATTACATTCATTGGAATCCAAAAAAGGCAGAACTGCCGAAACCCGGGATTGAACCGGGGACCTTTAGATCTTCAGTCTAACGCTCTCCCAACTGAGCTATTTCGGCGGTTGATAACACATTATGACACGTCTCCAAAGTCATTCATGCATCATGCAATAAGCCGAACCAGATGCAGATACACTTCGCGTACTTAGAATTATTTAAGACTTATAACTAAAGACGTTTGGTCATCAGCCAGTACTCATTAAACCAGAACTCATCACAAAACTTATAAAGTATAAAATGGTCTCAACTAAATAAGATGGAAAGATTTTTTTGTGATAACTTTCAGGTCCCTAAATTTTGAACTCATATAGTACTTAAAAGATGTTTAATCCTTATAGGGTACTAATATGTCAACACAACTGAAATAATTGTGTTATTATTTAATGAAACGATTTTTTGTTTACTTAGTAAAGTGCTTATCAGTGGTAAAGTAAATATAATTACGTTGAATTCTCGATTAAATGATAATTAAATAATATTATATGAAACTTTGTTGTCCGTGTAGAAATAAACACACATACACATACATGCATACATGTAAAATGCACTGATTGAATGCTTAAAATATTGACATTAACCAACAGTCATTGTCAGCTAGTCAAATCATTTAATTGACTTTCCGTCTGTCTGTCCGATTACTCATCTTCTTTGCTTTTTAGTGAAAACGGCAAAGAAGTAAGTTGGCGTCTAACTTCCAGTGAGATTTTAAGCCATATGTGACCTAAGAAAACATCTCAGTGCAGTAACAGCATCACCAACGCCATTATCATCATGATTATTAGCTGAGAGCAGCAATCAAAGTCAGTAAGCGTACAAACCAAACTGAAACGCGTTTAAAGTCATGGTGCCACCTCTAACCAAATGCTTGTCTCTCCAGCTTATATGTATGTATATTCATAGACACTTTGAAGAACCACCAAGTTGCGCGCAAATGCGTTTGTTCCGCATCGCAAGGCTGCAATAGTAAAACGATTGATTGGGGAGGGGGCAGAGAAGAGAAGAAAAATGAAGAAGAGAGACCAAACGAGCAAGCAAACGAAAGAGTTAGTTAATGAGTGAGGGCGTTGGGATGTATTGGTATGAGAAAACAAACCAAACAACAACAACAATAACAATAACAACGACAACAAGTAAGAGATGCAAGAAATGCAAGCAAACATTAACAAACACTAACAAACAACTGTGGTAGTAGCGAGAGTGTCTGAAGCGCAACAATAACAACAACAACAACAACAACAAAACCAGAAATGAGGCATCGTGGTTTGTTGTAAAAAGGTTTGCTTGTTGGCTTGCTTGCTGGCGCGCTTACTTGTTTGGTAGTGTTGTTGTTATTATTATTGTTGTTGTTGCTATAAGTGCTTTACGGTCATTGCCCCACGCTGTGACGTCACCGGTTCAATGGCAAAATGTGACCCAGATTGTCTGAGCTGCACGACTAAGCAAAGCAAAGCAAAGCAAATCGACGTTGAGTACACATGTATCTATGTATCTGTGTGAGTGTCTGTTTGTAAGTACGTTTGTGTGTGTGACTGTGTGTGTGTGTTACCCTCTAAGTCTGCTTTGGACTTGTGTGTTTGACTTTAGCTTTTTTTTTCTTTTTTGTTGTGTTTTATTTTCTTTTTGTTTGTCAGCATTGAGCACAACTCGACAAAGAGAACGCTTAGAACATTTTAGTAATGAATGACTTAAGAGTAAAATTCTTAGTACATTTAAAGAGTTTAAATGTTGTTAAGAAGTATTTTGTTAATATAAGAAATTAATTTTTTTCATTTAGAATATTAATTACTACAAATCTTGAAACGAAATATTTAATATTCCTTGATCACGAAAAATAAAGCAAACAAATTGCTTCAAACGATTGAAACACTTGCATTTTGCATTTTTCCTGAAGCCGTCAGTCAATCTAACAACAATTTCAATCTGCCTGCCTTCGCCTTGTCTCTTGGCTATGCAACATTGTTGCAAGCCAGTTTGCAATATGCTTCATCATTGGCCAGCCATCATCAGCATCAGCAGCAGCATTGGCGCAAGACGCAAGGCAAGGCATGGCCAACGCATTATCATCAACATCTGCCTTACTATTTGTATCGCGCAAAGTGCGTAAACCATTGAATGGAAATGCATAAACATCTCGATTATAGTTTCACTGCTTTTGATCTTTATGGGCGCATAAAAATTGTACTAACAGCATCATTATTGCGCATCATCGGCAGTTCAACGTTTGAACTTTATTATTAGCAATTTTCCACTTACTAATTTGTCATAAATTTTATGGCAGCAAGAAGAAAAAAACCGCTTACAATTTGTTTTTTAGTTTCTGCGCTACTAGAATACTGATGAATGCATTCGCTTTGTAACAAGAAGATTTGTTGGATTTTTTATGTTTAATGATGCAAGAAGGATTAACGATTTGTTTAGGAAGTGCTAAAATATTAAATGTAAAGCTTTAATAAGCCGAACAGAGTTTTGAATACTGGAGTTTTCAAATAATCAATATAAATTATGTAATTAATATTGATTATATATGTTATTAGTTCCACCAAGATCCGACCACAAAAAAGAGTATCTCCCATACAGAGATCTTGAAAATTTTTAGTTTCATAACCAGTTGACTTGAAACCCGGCACCTGGCACCGGCCAAAATTTTCTAATTTGATAAAAAGAATTAAGGTTCCATCGAAAAAATAGACGTGGCACAAAAAGGGGTTATGAAGAGTATTAAATATTTGGTTTTCTTTTACTTCATCTCAATTTTTATACTCGATAATGTTTTACAGTAGAATTTCAAGCATCCGGACACTCGATAATCAAGACGTTCCATTATTACTGGCATTAATATTATAATGTTGTAAAGCTCGAATCACTTGGATCTTCGAAATTGTATTCTGATTTCTATAAAAGATGATTTTTTCATGATTAAAAGACGAAATGATGCAATTTAAAAATCTAGGAATTGATAAAATTATCATTCTATTATTTATTATTATTATTATTTTTTTTTTTTTTGTGTGACTGCGCAGGATCAATGTTGATTGTCAACAGCAGCAAATGAGCCCGCGGCGCACTTCAACTCACAAGCGACAAATGCGCTGTGCAACGCATGAGACAACAGCGCACTGGCTTTGTTATTGTTATTGTTGTTGTTAGGTTTTTTGTTTTTGGTTTTCTCTTTTTTTTTTTTTTTGTGTTTGTTGGCACCGTCATGAACATCAGCGTGCATGCAGCGTTGCGTGTAATTTGTTATTTTATTTTATTGTTATTATTACTGCATGCGACGTGCACTTTATTTTCAGTTACAATACTAAAGTTGCTAACTCTTTGCTGGGCGCACTGTGGTTTTCTTCACTCTTCTTTCTACCTTTGCATTGCTTTTGTTTTTGTTATTTTTTTTTTCGATATGCGATAGAATGTCTGCGTTGGCGTTGAAGTGCACATGCACATGCAACAACTTTAACCATTGACTTCAAAAACAAACGCCAAGTTTAACATCAAATTAAAGAGCAAATTTCACATGCGCATTTAGATACAATTTCTTTTCGTGTTTTTTTTTTTTTTTTTTTGGTTTTGTTGCTTTCATTGTTTTATTTGTTGTTGTGGCTGTTGTTGCCACCAAGTCTAAGTTTGAAGTCTCATAGTAGAATGTACTTTATGTCAATGCAATTGTTTGCTATTGAACTGTAATTTTGTATGTTGTAAAATGTGAGCGAATGATATGCGATGCGACCTCCGTCCAACCAACAGTCAACAGTGAAGCATCTAAAGAAGTGAAGGGAGCACAGTTGAGGCAGAACTTAAAGCATCTCAGCACGCTGAGATCTTGACAGCGTTTCGACCGAAATTTTCACCTTTAACTTTGATGGCCTTCTTCGTTTAACATTTTGTTGTTGTTGTTGTTAGTGCTGTTGTTGTTGTTGTTTTGTATTTATTTCCTTGTTTGTGTTCCCACTTTTCGCTGTCTTATGAAAAGAAAATTAAGTTTGTCTGCATTTTTATGGCTGGTCGAATTGGCAGAAGTTGAAGCACGTTGTTGTTGTTGTTGTTGTTTTCTGCGCTTGCCTAGTGCAACAGCACGGCGTGTCTTGCCACAAACGTCTGTGCCGCTTTTGATTATATTATTTAACTTGGTTTCCTTGTAAGCAAAAGTTGTGCTTATGTTTGTTATTTGTATTTGTATATGTATATATATATATTTTTTTTTTTGTATTGTAATGACTTTTTAATGGTCTGCACACAAACACATACATGAGAGTTAAAAATTTATATTCATCTGTTGCTTTCATTTTGTTGCTTTCAAGTTTAATTTCACTTAACTAAACTTAAGTCATAAAAGTCAACATAGTTTTGATTTTATGAATTGTTCTGTTTGAATTTCTTTGCATTCCTTATTTATAATTTATGAGTGTTGTTTTACAACAATTAAAAAAATATAAAATTTAATAAATAATAGGAAAACTTTAAGAACATCATAGACCATCACAGTCACGTGCCAAATCATGCTAAAATTAATTATTAATTCGCGTTAATAACATTGAAATTGCAAAAATCAAAATTCATACATAAACTCAAACAAGTATCTCGTATCTTTCAAGTAAGTATCTCAACATACATTGAGGCAATTTAGTTAAACGATAGGCATCTGAAACGTTTAAGCAATTAATTATTAATTTTAATGAGCCAATTTAATGCCAATAATTTTGTCTTGATATAAATTTGTTAAATTTATTGCTTAGTCGGCAGTCGCAAGTGAAGAGAAGTACGGCTGTGAGACAAATCAGTAGTGAGAGAGGTCAGCCAAGCAATAAAGAGCGTGAAAAAGAGCGAAACAATGTGAGCAGTATGCATGAAATTACCGGCAATTGCAATTGTGTAAATTATATATAAACAAGTTATAAACAATTAAGGTAAATTAATAAAAATACAACAAAAAAGAATTACAAATAAAAACCAAAACATTGTAAAACGCAAACATATGTACACGTGTATGTGTGTGTGTGCTTGTGTAAGTGTGTGCATGTGTAACCAAACTTGGACTCGCAAACCAGTTCAGAGTAAAGTTTGTTGTTTTTTTTTTTTTTTGTCTTTTATTATCAAAGTTTACTCACCAAAGTCACATGCTTTGCTCTCTTGCTTACTCGCTAATTCATGCTGTTACACGATTACGACGGCTGAAATACAACAATAACAACAACAACGGCGGATGCATGCTTGCCAACAGTAACAACAACAGCAACGAATCAGCAGCAACAACAAACATAACTTCCGCATTATTTCAGGTTGCGTTGCTCAATCGTCTTGTTAAAGCGTCGTCAGTCAGCGTCAGCGTCATCATCATCATCACCAAGCGCAGTCGCAGCAGCAGCAGCCGCCGCCACAGCAGGAGCACTGCAATGCGCACGAGTGCAACTCTTACTCTCTGTCGCTCTCTCTGTCTCTGTAATTTTGTTGGCTTGCATTTGTTTATGGTTGTGTGTGTTAGTCAGTGTGCTATTTTACCTGTTTGGTTGAATTAAGTTGCTCTTCTGAGTTGCGCATGTGTATGTGAGAGCATTTGTTAGCTCTTTTTTGTTGTTTTTTTTTTTTTTCATAAGTGTAAGCCAAGTTTTTTTTGTCGTTTCGTTTATATGCAATCAGCTGTTTTTGTTTTGTTCGTAAGTTTGAAGTTTGTTTTGATTTCTGACTTGAGTTTTCCCCCTCTTTTTTTTTGTTTTGCTCTTTTCAATTACACTCTCTTTTTATTTATGTGTGTGTGTGTGTGTGAAGAGCGAATTTGTGTGTGTAATGTTGCTTAAGAGGAAGTTCCATTTACAATCATTAATAAAAATTACATATAATTAATAAACAATAAACTGAATTCTCCAAGTTTAAACTCATTTTTTCAACATTGTACTGCTTTATGTTTAACACATACACTCATATACATAATCCACCTGGCTGAATAAAAAAAAATACAATTATCTTCCCAACATGTCTCAAAGTTCTCACGTGACTTTTTTTTAATGCTAATGAAATATTTTAGAATATTAAAAAAATAACAAACATTAACATTCTATAATTGATTAGTTACATAAACATTTAGCCAAAAAAAAAAAAAAAATTTGGTATAAAATTTATTCATTATTAACAGATAAATTAAACTTCAAATTGGGCAGCTACATTACATGTGAACAAGTTTGGAAGACAGGTAAGCACACACACACACACACACAGATACACGCTCATTACACATGCATGAAAGTATTTATATTGAGATTGAAATACAATAATATGCGAAGAACGTAAGAAGATCAAGCGACGCATGATATGTCCAAAGTCATTACAACAACGACAGAATAATGTGCCAACAGCTGAACTGACTGTCAGACGGACGAGCCAACAGACCAACCGACCGACTTGCCCAAAGTCAAGTTGGCTAACAAAAACGGGCGCTTGCTGCTTCAGTCGGCAACAGCAAAGTCCCAAAAAAGAAGAAAAAAAAAGCTAAAAACCGCCAAAAAAGATATACAGATACATGAAGAAAAGAACTCACAAAATCATACACACACACATGCATACAAGCAAGCCAATATAGTTGCGCCTTGTAAGCACACATGTATCTGTGTTCATGCCGTGTGTATTTTGTATTTGTATCTGTAACTCTATACATGTGAGTGTGTGTGTGTGTGTGTGACTTAAGTTTCGTCGTCTTCGTCGTCGTCGTCGTTGTTGTTGTCAGTTGGTCAGTTGGTTCGTCAGTTTGTTTGACGGTTTGTTTGTCGGCAAACGCTTGGTTACAGAATTGGATTGTTTCTGTGTTACTTACAATTTATTTATTTATTTGGTTTTTATTTTTATTTTGTTGTTGTTTTTTTTGTTTTGATTTTTTTTTTTTTTTTTGAGTTTTTGTCGGGAGGTGAACGAACGCAACTGGCATGGTGGGCTGGCGGGCGGCGGTAAGTTTTTGAAGACACGGATATGAAGAGACAGAAGAACGTCATCATCATTGTTGCTACTTTGTTGTTGTTGTTGTTATTGTTGTTGGTCTTCGTTGGTCTTTCGTCGCAAACGTTCTACACTATCAGGTTTGTTTGCTCTGAGCTTGAGCGCGGCACTTTTATGCGCTTTTTGGCAATGCTTAAGCAAGCGCAAGAGCGAGACACAAAGCCATACTACTTATATAACTATGTATGTTAGAACGAGCAACACTGATCAATTGGTTTATACTTTTCTTTTGTTTTTTATTATTTTGAACGTTGCGTTTGTCCAAAAAACTTTACTTGATCGTTTCAATACCGATCGTCACTATATAGTATAAAGCAAAGCCATAAACACACAAAAGACACACACACAAATACACACATGGATACGCACATGCAAAATATAACGAAAGATCGACCAAAGTAACTTCTTCAATACTTTAATCTTCTTCCTACAGTTGACGTTGTTTCCTTCCCACACTAATTCTGTGCATGAAATGAATAACTGAAGAGACAACCGGCAGTAGCAACAACAACAACAACAACAATAAGAACAACAACAACAACAGCGACAGAAGCAACAAACGATAGCAAAAGCAAAAACAACATCAGCTTAATTCGTTTTTATAACCCAATGTATCTGTGTGTGTGTGTATGCGTGTGAGTGTGTGTGTGTGTGGTTAAACGTTTGACTGTGTAATTGATACAAGCTTAAGTAGCTTTAAGTAGCGCTCTGAGTGGGTTTCCGAATGTTTGCCGTGACGAAATTAGAACATTTCTTTTTTATCTCTTTTTTTTTTTTTTTCTAATTTTATGTTATTTTTTTTTTTTTCTCTCCATCTATTTTGTTTTTTTGTTTTGTTTGTATTTCTTGCTAAACTGTCGGTGTGATAAATGAGATTGCCGGCAATTAACCGTGCGCATAGATACAGATACAGATACAGATACAAAAATGGTTTGAAATTTGTGTTGCTGTGTTCTTATGCTGCTCAATTGTTGTTAAGATTGTTCATACGCTCTGCACGTGAGCGTATTATAAGTTATGCAATTTTCATGTTACGTCAAAGAACGTTCTTTCTCTCTCTTTCCATCGTACGTTCTTTCTTACTATCAAACACACACACACACACAGATACGCACATATGTACATGCTCAACTAATGTATTTTTAAACAATTCTAATGGCAAAGCTTTCAACTGTTGCTATTTTCTAATGCTGCCTTTGCGTTTTAATTTCTCTTTTATTCTATACTTAAGCATTTTTTTTCTAAGCTAATTTCTGTTCGTTGTTGTTTTTTTTTTTTACTTCTTCTCTTGCTTAAAGGTATTTGACCCTTTGGCGCTCAGCTGATTTATGTGAATTTATTAAAGTTCTTTAGCTGCTTTTGATTTTTTTTTTTTTTTACCATTTTTGTTACCAATTGGCAAGCAAGTTGATTGTACCTTTTTGCGCGAAAGTTACAAAGATACAAAGACACTCACACACACAATAAGAAAATGAGCCAAAAAAAAAAAAAAGCTACAAAGAAGAAGAAAGCACATTCATGACATGCTGACCATATTAATTTATCTTCTTTTTTGCAACTCCGTGCATGATTGACTATTATTCTATGCCGCATACAATTTTTGATGATTCGCTGTCAGTTCGTCCGTCCATCTGACAGTTTGTTCACATTACTCCCTACTATGGTTGTACCTAAACCTAAGCGCCAAAAAAAAAAAGTTTCGTATCTATAAAAAAAAAAAAAAAAAAAAATAGAAGAAAAAATGCTTCCGTACAATGAACTTTTAGTTGAAGTTTGTGTCGAGATCATTGACACTTCGACGCGGAATGCATTAGTTACCTTTTTTTCACTCTTTCTTTGCTCTTTTTTTTTTTGGTGAAATGATCGTGCACTATAGTAGATAAATCGCAAAATACGCTTTTAGTTATGTTTTGTTGTAGCGTTGTATGTATGTATGTATGTTTGTATCTGAGTTCGTTTGGTTGCCATGGGCAAAATTGTTTGAAACTTCATTTGATTTCTGTGTAATTTTGCTTATCTGTTTGCCGAACACGTGCATATAGAATGTTTCTTTTAGTAGCGATTGCTTTGGCGACATGTTCTTTATGGCATTGAAATTTATAATATGTAACAATTTTAAATAAAAGCTGTGATAATGCATCAGTAAAATTTGCACATGACAACAGTAATAGATACTTGTATTAGTATTTATATAAGCCAAAAATAATGCGCAGTTATATTTTAAATTATGTCAAATAAATGAATACTCTAATTGTTTAAAATTTAATTTATTTAATGCATAAAATATGTAAAATTGAATTTCTTTTGACAAATATTTCACAAGATCAAAGCATTTGCCAACAACAATAGAACTTTGCCAGCACTCATATTATTAACCACAAAAAAAACTTTAATATGTTAAATGTTAAAACGTTTCACAAAGTCTTACACAAATGTGCCAATTAGCATAAATAATCGAGTCAATAATCTTTTCTTCATTTCATGTTTACGCATATTGATGCAAAATCGATAAAGTTCGCTGACTTTTTGTCATATTTCGTGCGAAGGCGAAGGCGTAGGAATAATTTATTTATAGATTAAGTAGATCACAAGAAATGAACATAAATAACTGATTAGAATATCATGTGGCTCGTCGGCTACTGAGTAGATTTATGGTGAGATTTTTAGCAGACACGTAAAATTTCTAATTTATTTAATTTAAACGAAATAAACCCAAAATTTCGTAACGACAAATATTAAAAAAATTAATAGTATTTAAAAAATATGCGGAAATGCATTGCAACTAAGAAAAGTGTAAGAAAAAGAGAGAGAGAGAGCGCGAAAAAAAAGAGCAAAGAAATTCAGTCATTTCATCGACTGATGAATATGTATTAACATGTATAGAAGGATGACAATCATCATGTTCATTATTATTGTCATGCTCATACATACACTTACATATATATACGTAAGCGAAGCACCCAAACTTGACGACGTCTTTATGTGGCCATAAGAATACAAAATGTGTGCTTTCCCACAACCAAAGTTGAATCAAGGCATATATGTAAGTAACGCAATGCAATGCAATGCAGTCAAGTACAAACTGATGACGACGAAGACAATAATGATGATCAAGCCACAGTTTAAGTAAATTTCAACGTTCATCGAACACATTCAATGCAGTAAGCGACTCGTCAGTCAGTTAGTCACTCAGTCAGTCAGTTAGCCAGTCAGCGCAACATTGGACAAATTTCCATGAGAGACAATGTAAAAAGAAAGATCAAAGACGTAAAGTAATAAATAAAATACAAAAAAAAAAAAAAAAAAAAAAGCAAAAATGTTAAGAAATGAAAGCTGCAATCACGATTACCAACTAAAGATTCTTGTTTTACGAGTACGTAGCATCTGTTACGTTACGTTAGGATTCGTAATTCGTATCTTCGTTCGTACAATATATTTACAAACGACTGAAAGTTCGTTGACCGTACAAATAGTGACCCACTAACATCCGCGAGTGCGTTCACCTTACAGTGACGTATTACTTACTGCCATGATCGAAGTTGAGGCTGAAGCTGAAGCTGAAAACTAAGGTTGAGTCTGAGACTGAGGCCGAGGTTGCTGCTGCTTTAGAAGCGGTTCTGGTTGTTAGTGTTGTTTGTTGTTGTCATTGGCGACTTAACATTATCAAGTTCGCTAAAAGAGAAAAGACGAGAGACAGTGAGATAGAGCATGAGAGGAAGAGAGTGTTTTATAACTGACGATCGAAAGAGTAATTTGGAAACTTGCTTTTCAAAGTTGATAAAGAAAGTTACTCTTTGCCAATGAATTGATTATAAATTTTTTTATTTTTGTGTTTTTTTGTTGGACTTCATGTAGTGCGAAAGTATTTGGAATTTATCATAAAGTTCTTATTGGCTCAAGGAAAACATGAGGGTGCATATAAAGAAGATTTGATTTCACAAATGAAGCAATTATTGATTGATCAAGATATTTTTGAGATATTGTTGAAGATAACAAATATTTCAATCGTTTGAATCAATTTCCTGATCCTAGCCTCAACAGCTTTATTATTACTCAAAGATTGATTAGCCTACGCTCAAGTGTTAAGAGTATTTTAAGCCTAATATGGGCAGATTAGATAATGCAAACAAGGCATTAATTCAATTATATGCCTGTGATAATTATGCGTATCATCAACAACAAAGAAAGTCTTAGCGCCATTTTACAAAAGGCATACATTAAGAAAGTCAGCAATTTTCTGCCTCACGACATGATTTTCACTTCTTTATATCTTCATGGATATAAATATTTGTATAATTTTTTTTGCACTAATGTTCCACGATGATTTGCGTATTCACATCATCAGCTTAGCGAGGGTTCATAGATATTTTTATTCAGCTTGGATTTATACTAACATGTTTTCTAATAACATTTTCTATAATGTTAAACAAGTAAATTCTGCAGCAACTCTCGTCAACCTCATCATTATCAACTTGTACACTTCAGACCAGGTTTCTACTGGCTTTGTCTATGTGTGATTGTGTTGTGTGCATGCGTCTGTATGTGTGTATGTATCTGTGTGCTTATGTATATCATTTGAGACGCGGAAATGTTGCATTTTTATACAATTCATATTGAATTTATTTTTATGTGTGATAATCTTATCTATGTAGACATCTTCATCAGTGCACAGATTACCAGCAAATTGCGGCTTTACATGTATGTGTGTGTGTATATATGTGTGTGTGTGTGTGCATGCTCTGTGCCGGTTTAACAACGCAGTTGCAACGTTAGATGCAACACAAAACCCACTGCCTCCACATGCCACCGCACTGACGACTCCTCGCTCTTGTTGTTGTTAGACTTTGTAAACAGCTTGGGAAAATTCAAACTGAATTGAAGATTTTTCTTGGCTGGCACAACATAGAAACGTTGTCGTTGTTGTTGTTGGCTGATGGCTGATGGCTGTTGCCTTTTGGTGGCGCTGTATGTGGCAAGTTGTATTTTGTACAAGTATCTTCTGTTGCTGACTGCTTGACTGGCTTATAAATTTTAATTAAATTAATTTTCTGAGCTTTTGAAAATTTACGACTTGAAATGTTGTCATTTAATTTATATCGGCAAGTTGAAAGCAAATTGTATTATATTTACTTTTTTTGTATCTTTAAGAAAAATCATTTGAAAAATGATGCCTCTTTTCATTAGATTTTTGTATAATAACTTTTGCTTATCTTATCGACATATGCTTTCCATAATATTTGACCTCACACTTGGCTCATGGGGGTGTCATAATATTTATCAAAAATGTTTTCCATTAATTTTCTTGTTTTTGTTTTTTGTTTTTATTATTATTTGTTCGAAGAAAGGCTGTAACCAGTTTCATATTGGTTCTGATGCCGACACCGCCATCGTTGCTGTTACCACCAAGCGTGCAACTAAAAATGTGCAACGACTCTGAACTTCGCTTAAATGCGAAGCGTGAAAGTCATAAAGTGAAGGTGAAGGAAAATTGCAACATGTTGTGAGCGAAACGAAGAAAGATGCAACAACATCAAAAAAACGAGATAAAGACAAACAAATATGTATGTATGTGCGCTGTGTTATGTGCTATCGTGTAGGCAAAATATGAGTATTAAAAGTCGGCATAGCAAATGTAAGTTGCTATTGTTGATCCTTGGAAAATTCATATTATCGCATTTTATGAGCGTTTATGCCGCAAAAGTGAGACCGCACAGAGTTCAACAACAATGCAAACAGCAAAAACGATAACAAAAGTGAGAATAACAAAGCGTGAAAAACATTTCGACCTCAGTGCGTTTCGCCCCATGCGGTGAAAGTAAAAATTCATAATTTTCACAATTTTATTTCATGAAAAACAATATTCATACACTGTAGAAAATGATGTTCAGTGTCAAAATGATTGGATCATTTAGTATGTTTGAGTCTAAGTCTAAGAAAGTAATTTGCTCAAACATGTCTGATCTGATAAACTTTTAGTTAAGATCAAACTAACGAAATCGAACGGATCAAGCAATTTTGGTTGATTATGGCTAAAAATTATAAGAAAAAGAATTTCTAATGATTTTCTACAATTATCACATGTTTCTGAACCCTAAAAGTATGCTATAGATTTGCTTATGCAACATTCCATTGGATTTTAAAGGATGATATTTTTGGATACCTATGATTATTTTAATAGACAAATTTAACGATATTCGCTCAGTGTAAACGCAATTCATAGTTTGTCGCTTAGCTTATATTTCCAGTTGAAAAATAACTGACTTTTTGGTTTCTGTTGTTTGAATTTTCCGCAATATGCGCGCCTACACAAGCCACACAAAGTTAAAGATGTTAAGTCGATGGAGTGTGTGTGTGAGAAAGAGAAAGCAAGCTAAGACATTACCATCAAGACAGCAAAGAAAAAAAAATAAATAAAGACAAGACATAAACATTTTCTTTCAATAGTAGAAAACCAGGTTTTTATCGCTTCATTAACAACGCTGACGGCAGCGCCGGCGGCGATGGCGGCGTTGAACATTTTCCTTTCGCTCGCTCTCACCACATTTTCCTATTTGACGCAGACTTTTGCACTTTTTCCAAATAAATTGCATTGTTCGGAATCAAGGTGTGGGTAAAAACATTTTCACGAACAATTGCAACAATAACACAACAACAACAACGAGTTAAGTTGATCATGAACATGACACAATATTGTAAATATATTTATTATGAAGCGGGTTGGCGTTGGCGGCAGCAGCGCTTGTATCTGTATCTGTATCGATGTGTACTTTGTAGCTTTGTTTGTGTGTGTGTATTTCGCCATATTAGAGTTTTGACATTAGTGTTGGTTGATCTTGTCTTGGTTTTGTTGGCGGCGACGGTGGCGGCGCCTCTCGCACAACATGCAACGAGACAACGCTAAAGGTCAGCAAATGCTTTTCTTTTTGTTTGCATCATTGTTGTATCTTGTCTTGTGCTGCATGTTAAGATAAGATACTCCTATTGTGTCGCTCATAATTTAACAGAAATTTATGACTTGTCAAATATTTAGGACGTGAGCGAAATTTTCGTTTTTTTTTTCTTGGCCCCTTGATTCTTTTAATTGTTATTGGCTGAAATTGAAACATTGAAACGTGTGACCGCCGCCGCCACCGTCCGGATAAGTGAAAGAAATGCCGGCCGGCGAAATTAAGTTGTACATGAAACGACTCTGGCACCTTTTTTTTCTGTATTTTGTTTTTTTTTTTTTCAAGTTCATGGCATTTTGTTGTGGTGAAAGTGACTTTGTGTGACGCCTACTTATATCTCTTTACCTTTGTTTTTTTTTTTTTTTTTTTTTTGTATTGTAGTTTAATTTCACTGCAATATGATCAATGAATTTGTGTCGTAGATTTTTCGTTTATGATATTATTTATAAGTTTATGCAGAAAATTTTCAGACTTCATCTTAATTTCACTTTAGTTTTTGTTATCTTTTTTCGTATTTCTTACTTTGCTGTTGTGTGAAGTTGTTCGTTATATTGGTTCCCAAGTTATTGTGTGGCCCTTTCACACGTTGTTTTTGGCATCTTATGAATGAATTCTGTGCGTTGGCTGCCTGTGACGGAGCTTGTGTGCGCTACACATATGCAAGGTGTGTATATTGCTTACTAAATTTTCGAATAATATCAAGAGTAAAAATTTAACAGAAAACCGTTAATTTAATGAAGAGACGACTTAACTTTTGAAGAATTTTTATGCATTGAAGTTTCAACCATGCTTTAGTAGCGCACTGAGGTGTCTGCTTAGTTAATATTTCAACGCCGCTTGAACAGAGCTGCTTATAGCAGTGACATTGCATCCTTGAACTCAACACTTGGGTTGCTCACTTGCCAAGCCTTGCGCAAGCGCAGTAGCATGAGCAGGAGCAGCAGCATATGCTCATGCCTACAGCATCACCCGAAAAATGCTGTAAATTATATTGACTACAAAAAAAAAAAAAGGACATTTTAAAATTTTCCAAGCCAATGCGCGCACACACAAAAACTTTTGACACTGTGAGAAATTGCCAAAAATTTTTAAGCAACTCGTATCGAATGTCAAGGCGTCTTGGACGCAAATAGGTTCATGTCATAGCAGGTGTTTTTTGCAACGGCTTGATTTGATTTTGATTTCTTTTTCTTTGCTTTTTTGTATCAAATTAAGCTTTGGTACACTTGATGAGCTATTTAAAGTCACACGCTTATAGATAATCCTTGATTTTCTGCCATTGATTTATTTAAATTGTTAGTTAAGCTCATTTGTAGAATTTTTTTTTTCGAAGAAGTTGAAGTCTTTCTTATTCGCTCCTTCATGCTATGGCTTTGCTTGGCTATTTGACTTATCGCCTTCGTTTCTTATTACATTCAACAGTGCAATTTATTCTTAAGTGCTACCAGTCATTAGATTAATTTTAATATTTTCATGTTTGGCTCGTTGGTTTGTTTGTTTGGTTGGTTGGTTGGTTGATTTGTTATTTGTTTTTTTTTCTGCAACATTTTTTCCCAACATACTCACACACACACACACACACACACACACATACATTTGTTTATAGACAGAGACACAGAGAGACAAACAGACACTTACCTCTATGTTGTGTAGTCTTTGCATCTCGTGCACGTTTCCAGTTGCCACTGGAATTGCGACCTCTTTGGAGTTGAAGCTGAAGCTGGTTACGAAACCCAAGAAAAACTTCCGCATTCATTTAAGATCATTTCTGTCGTTGCTTGTTGCTAAAGTTGCCACAGTTGATGTTGTCGTTGTTGCTGTTGCTATTGCTGTATGCCGTTGTTGTTTTTGTTATTGTTGTTGTTGTTATTGTTGTCGGTATGGCCTCCATTGCCTCTGCCAGCACAGCTGCCACCGTTGTTCATGCAACAACTGCTCCAACAACAATAACAACAACAACAACAACAACCCTGTACTATTATTGATGTGTTTGCTGAACGTTGGTTTCTCTTCACTAGTTTGTAGTGCTGTTGTTGTTTTTGTTGGTTGTTGTCGGTGGTTGTTATTGTTGTTATTGTTGCTTTTGTGGGCAATGTAGTTGTTGTGTGTTTAACGAATTTATGGATCAACGTTGCATACCATGATGCTTATTGGCAACACCAACCAAACTAACCAACGAACCAAACAGCCAACCAACCAACCAACAACAGCGGCAATCCGTCTGCCATAATCGACAATTGACAAAGTGTTGTTGTCCATGGGACAACAGATAGATAGATAGACAGACCGGCAGACAGACATTACATTAGATGAATTGATCGGCAAGAAGACTGAGGGCGGTAAAACGATTGAGAGATAGTTTGTTGAACGACACTTAAATTGATAGACAGCCAGTCATGGCACTCTAAATCGATTTCCACAAATACTTGAAGGGGCTTTTTTTTATTTTTGATTGTTTGAGATAACTTAATCAATTACTTTGTTGTTATACTCAATAATTGCTCCAAAGTGCTTATAAGGATGTATAATGAACATAGTTTAATACAATGAATTGGTAATAAAAATTAAAGAATGCTTTATATGAAAGTATTTTATTTCTTTTTAACGAAAATTAAATAATACAAAAAAAAAAAAAAAAATCTCAATTGAAATTTATAAAACTAAAATGTTTTAAATTTAACATTCAATGCTCTTATGTTGCAAAGTGCAATACGCTACATACAACTGCAAAGCATACGCAAAGGTGACACGAACACCAAGTTCAAAAATAGAATGCAATATGTGGCATGTGAGCTTAAGTAACATATGTCTATACATTATGGAAAACAGTTGACAAAAACAACTTTCATACCAAAACAAGTTTAAAACAAAATGGTTACAACTTAAATATAATTTTAAAAAATTATTGAAAAAAAAGAAATTACACACATGTCTATTGAAGTTAACGGCAAAATTGAACGCAATTCGTGTGCTGTCAATGCGCAATATTTACGCGTTGCCAACCATTTAGAACAACCGTTAGCACTAGAACAGCAACGGCAACAACAACTGTACAAGAACCAGCTAAACGGCTTATTTGCCACCAATAAAAACAGCAACAACAACAACAAAGTGCAACTACTGACCGACCGCTTTTGGTTGTTTTTGTTTTTGTTGTTTGTATTGTCACTGTCAAGGAGAAGAAAGGCATGCGCGATAATAAATTGTATAAAAACAAAAACAAAAAAAGCTAAAAACAACAACAGCACAAAAAGACAAACGCCAAAGGGGCCAAATCAAAGAACCAACAGCAACAACAACAACATCAGCAAAAAGAAAACAAGAGAAAAACTACGCGCGCGCAAAAAAAAAAAGTAAAAAAAAAAATATATAAAAAAAGTAAGATAAAACGGCAAAACTAACGGTTTATTATGCAATCACAGCATGAATGAGACACTCTTGACCGAGTTTTCAAAGCCAACTTAAGCGACTAACGGTAAATAGTTTGTTGTGCGAATGCGAAAGCGCACACACTTGCACACATACATATGTACAGACACAAATATATATATGTATGTATGTATATACATAGATATACGTGGAGTCGCGCACTTGCGCTCTGGATGACGACAATCGTCGATGTTGACGACAGCAGCGCTGCTCAAGTGGACAGCGAGCGAATAGCGGCTCATTGCGAATGCGCTGCCAGTCAGGCTCTTATTGTTGGTTTTGTTGTTGTTCTTGTTGTTGGTGCTATTGCCTGCGTTCTAGTTGAGACCCAAACGAACGAACGAACGAACAAACAAACAACAACACCAACAAAAAGCTTACTGACTGACTAAGAATGCAAACAATATTGTAGAAGCAAGAACAATTGCAGTCTTTCAAAAAGCATGTCAAAAAAGGAAGGGAGGCAGTTTCACAACTAGCATTTTTAGTCATCATTAGAATGCCTTCAACGTGTTGTTAAATATAGTTATTATCTATTACATATCAATATCACTCAGATTGTTGCTATATGTATCTATTAGTGTTCTAAAGCATTTATGCATTTAAAAGTCTTACAAATCCTCAGAAGATGTCACATGCTCAATAAATTGTACGAAAATATGAGAAGAATTCTACTCAATAGCTGCTTCAGACAAATCCAACAATGAGCTGCAAAAAAATAAAAAAAATCAAGATTTTCGGATCAAGATAATACAGATTGTTTATCCAAAGCTATAGAACTCGAATTTAAACACGCATTTTTAAGCTTTCAATACTTTTATTTAAAAATTTGTGATTTTAAATCATTACGTATTAACTGAAGAAAATGTGATGCAGTTTATAAAATCATTAGGTAGAATAGTACAGATACAGATAAGTACACAGGGTTCATTTATAAAACAGGAGCTTTTTACAAAATGCTCTCGTATGTGTTCATCTACAAAAGGTGATGCTTGGCCAAAGCGACAATGGGCGCAGCGGTTGGCGATTTCGGAAGATCGCCAGCACTGGCCGCAATATCCAAATGGCTGTATTTAATAGGATAGTCCGAATTCAAGCCATATTTGTCAAGACCAGCGGCGGTGATCATGAATGCGGCTGGCACCTGTCAAATAAAAATGTTTGGGGTTAACGACGGTAATATAAAAGAACAGACATTTATATCACGCACCTGATGACCTCTTGGCGTGCGTGTCGATGGCAAATTGTTGCACTGCACCAAATCCTCTTCAGGCGCTTGTGGTTCATTGAAAGCAAAATCATCAGGACGCAATGTTGAAATTTCAAATGGTTCACCGAATGATTGACCGGCAATTTGTAAACTACGTGCATGATCAGCTTCACGTGCCACACTATTATCAATAACAATGGAATAACCAGGGCCGGCAGATATGACAGCATGACCGGTCAGCGTGGCAACGGTGTACAAATGTGGATCGGGCAAATGTTCGCGTACAGCGATTTCTTTCATGCGACAGAGTGCATCGGCCATGCACATGCGACCCTCGGCATCGGTATTGCCAACACGAACGCGAACACCAGCGCGTGAAGTGATGATCTCATCGGAGACATACGATTCCTCGCCCACGGAATTACGTACCAAGCAAAGCGCAGCAATGACATGCACATCACATGGCTTTATCTCATTGACGACCTGATTGTTGTGTGATATGCAAAGAAAAAGCATAAAATTATATTGTCAACACCATATAGCGTGTTGTCAGTATAAGTCATCGCACCTGCATGAATCCAGCTACAGCGGCAGCACCGCATTTATCACGTGACATGCCCGCCATGACGCCACCGGCCTTAATGTCAGCGCCGCCAGTGTCATAGGTTACACCCTTGCCGACCAACATGATCGTTTTCCGTGCCTTTTGCAGCGGTGCATACTCAATGAAGATAATACGACCCTGATGACGTTCCACAGTGTTGGCAGCACGATTGACAGCAGCAAAAAGTGGATAGTCCTTTACGAGTTCTTCCGGTTTAGAAATTACAGTGACTTGCATCATTGGGAACAATGGTTTGATGTAATCCTCAATGCGTGGCGGTGCCATGCGTTCGGGATCACCACCACCTGGAAAGTAAAAAGAAAATTGTTGCATAATTTTAGGTGCTTTTGAATATTTTTGTACCAGCAACACTCACCTATATCACGCGCTACAAAACGACCTGACTCCAAAATTAATGCCTCCTTCATAATCTCGTCGGCATCTGATCTATCAATGAATACCGATAAATTCTTAACCAATTTTTCACGTTCTGGTAGATTTTCACGCACGCTGATTGGCTGTAGGAAACACATATTAGTATATTATATTTTTCTTAAATTACAAGCCCAAAAACTTACGACATAAAGTTGCTCTAAAGCGGCCAAAACGGAACAGAGCGGTGCACTTGAAAAGCGTTTGCTATCGGGCACCACAAGCATCGGTGACACAAAACCACCCTGTAGAACATAAAAAAAGCAATGATTAATAAACATAGAATAAGTTAAAATAAATGACAATCAATTAACCTTTAGTGCACGCTTGACCGCCTCAGCGATGGCCTTCTGGTAGCTACGCACATCATGATAATCGGTCAGCTCCTGCACCGGCGCATAAACAACGGGCAATTTATATTGATCCGACATGAAACACGATACGGATTTATCAAAGGCAGCATCAAAGCTGCGGTACTCATTGAACTGCTTTACAAGATCGGCGGGTCTATCTTGTACATCAACAACGCAGAGAACATCACAGCCGGTCTGCTGTATAACCCTTGCTAAACGCACCGAACACGGCAATAACCTGAAAATAGAAAGGGGGGAAGCAAAATAAAATGTTTGCGTCATCAACAATTATAACTAATAAATAAACTTTGAATCAGTCAGTGCAATTTGCAATACTTTCTGACACTTTGCCGTTTATTGTTTTCAATTAAATTTTATTTGCTTTAAATGCTTTTTTTTTTATTAAGAAGAAACTTTCAAATGCATTATTCGATGAGTTTATGTTTAAAATATAATTTTTTAAATCTTGTAGTATCGATGCACATAAAAGCAACATTAATATTTATAACTTTGGACAAACATCAAAATATTAATCTTATCAATGAAATTGTTTGAGTTATTTGAACATTTTCTTAATAAAGATTAAGAAAAATAAACATTCTGAAATTTTTAAAAATACCAAGGCACTATTGACAAGTCCAATTTGTATTTATTACTTTATAAATAATCCCAATAAAAGTGTGAAAATTAAGCATAAGACAGATAAGAATCTGATAATGCATTCTACGCTATAAAAAGTGGTCTGAGCCCCAGCTGTTCTTTTGCGGTTTATTGAACTTTCATGTGCCATAAGTCTTATCACGACTTAAGGGGGGGGTAAGGTTAATTCGTTGGAAAAAAAGCCCATTTTTGTGATTTTTATTAAGGAAAACGATAAGCATTTGTTCAGTTATTTGAATGGGAAGTTAATAAGTAATATCTTAAGCATATTTCCTGAAAATTTCATTAAAATTAAAAAAAGTTTGAGACGATGGCAGCAGTTTTAAATTAATGCCATTGAAAAAAGGTGTCTTGCGGTGACCACGATTACAAAGTACTGAATCATCGCAAACTCAAGACAAAATAAATGATTTTAGCTGATGAAATTTGCAGTGTCCTGACGTCGAGGTTTTTTAAAAAAAAAAAATTTTTAATTTTTTTTTAGCATGTTAAAGTCAAAATATCGATTTTTGACAAAAAAATCAACCTTCAAGCTGCTGAAAAAAATACTTAAATCTAAAAAAAAAAAAAAAACCTCGACGTCAGGACACGGCTAATTACGTCTAGAAAATGCCTGTAAAATTTCAAAAGAATCGGTTTGTTAGTTTTCGAGTGAGAGTGGTCACCGACTTTGCAAAACCAAGTTGTGGGAAAATCAAATTAAACTTTTGCTCTGCGCTATAAGCCGCATAGGAAGACTGAAACTGAAAACGCTCTATCTTCGTCAGTTTTCATCGGATCAAGCTGAAATTTTTATACGATATTCTCGGAACATTCTACTGTCATTCCACAAATTTTGGAAAAATCCAAAAAAAAAAAATTTAATACCTTACCCCCCCCCCCTTAAGAAAGTGAACAATTTCTTGTAGCAGAGTGTTGAACAAGTCAGAAGAGAAATCTGTAACGGCTACGCTATTTGGTTGACAATTTATCACAGACGATAAGATTTTAGTCTATTATTTAAATAAGTGTTAAGTATTTACTATTTTGTGCTAAAAACTATTTACTTTTGCAACAGGGGCGTGTTGTCTAACCCAAATTGTTGTTGCTTATTGAAAAAAATGCAAACACGTTCATAAAACTGATAAAATTACATTGAACGTGTTATGAATAGATTAATTGCAAACAACAGACAACAACATGTACGCTTTTTAATTATTCATTTACCATTAGACACGCTTATCAATGATAAATATGACACAATGGAAGTGTTACAATAGTTGACACATAACTCAAATTATTGCAAAAAGTATGAAATGCAAAATTTTTAAACAATTTTAGCCTCGAACTTGACCTTGAATATCATTTGAAATAGAAATTATTAGAAATCAACTTAATTTGTTGCAGACAACAAGCAAATAAAATTTTTTTTGTTTTTTGCAAAGACAATAAATTAATAAATAACTAACACAAAAAAAAAAAGTAGAAACAAAGAGAAACGCACAATAATTTATGCGCTAAGATAAGCGATTAAGTAACAAGCAACAATTATAAAAGTTGTTCTAAGATTCCATAAATAGCAACAAACTTACTTGTCCAGACCCATTTTGAAAACGGCGAGAGTAACGAAGCAATACAAACGGCAGCTGCGCCTTCACTGATGTCGACAATGATGGTGGCCTGGCAGCAAGTCAAGCAATCGAAGCGCCACAACACTTGAGCGTATCAAACAACAATAACAACAATGTGATAATCACTGAGCGGCAACAGGGGATGAGCGCCAACTAACTGTTATCTTTGCTTTGCGAACTGAAGAGTTGATGACCGCGAATCGTAGTGAAATTGATTATCTGAGCGAGCCGTATGAGCAAACGAACACAAACAAACTGCAATGAGACAAACTTGGAAATGAGCGCGTTTGCAGTAAAATTTCGCCTTTTTATTGCTTGAGCAAAAGACAACAATTTTATCGGCGCCTTTGTTTGTGAACAATGCACACAGAGAGCTGCCGAGTTATGATTAATAGCAACTACGTAATAAAATTCTATTACAATTAACAAACAAAGTTTAAAACTCACACTCACCGATCAGGCAGAGAAAAAATGATTTGGAGCCGCCGTGTTTTCGCTTGTCACGTTCTTTTTTTTCATTTGCCGGTAATTTGTTTTTGTTATTTTTCAGCCAAATCAGCTGAGGGAGAGCTGCCAACTTAATTGGCACATACGCTACAGTCTGACAGCAAGTTGATTTTATAAAGCTGTTTGGAACGCATGGGATGAACTTTGATTATGAATAAATAAATAAATGTTCTGGGTTCTTATCTTTCTGACTTATTCAACAGTTTATTTTATTACAAAAATATAATTTTATGTAGTAAGTCCCTTTGTTATTCGCCATTAACCAAATCTTTTATGTCTTTTATCAGTTGAGGCAATTGTTTAGCTTCAAATAAGACTATTTTACGGTAAGGCGTCAGTTGTGCATCGTTTTCAAGCCAATTGCCCGATAAACCCGTATCGCTTTCATTTGCAGTGGAAAATTCAAAACTGTGCTTTGCACGCTCTACAATAAGTTCTTCCTCAGCATTTGTATAGGTGTCCTCTGCCGGTTTCCCTTTTTTCGACTCTTTACGATACAGTTTTATAATCATTAGCAAGTAAGTGAAGTCAAATTTCATTTTCTTGGCTTTTGCATCTGTTATTTCCTTGTGTAGATTCTCCAGCAGTGGCACTGATATCTGTGCCGGTATATTGATAAAACGTTCGTTGATGAGATAACCAACGGATTGTTCATCGCTATCCAGTACACTGCGGAAAAATGCATTTACTTCGGCGTTGGCATTCTTAGCCGCGCGTTCTAATATGTATGCCCGTAGTTGTTCGACACCAGGTTTATCCTTCTTTGCTGTTATATTTAACACAGTGGTGATGCCAAATATGGTGCCTTCATCCAACATATCTTCATCGCCGTCGTCTGTATCACTCTCAGGACCGTCTGACTCACATTGGCAAATGACACTGCCCACGAAGTTTTGCGCTGGTGAAAGACGAAAAATTTATACTATTTTACTTTTGTTTATTTGAAGTTTGACCGACCTATTATCAATTCCGCCAACTGAGTGCAATTGATGTGTGCTCGCAAATAGACACGTTCGAGTAGTTGTGATATGCCAAAACGATCAGGATCTGTGGGTGGACGTCCTTCAAAGTCAACGGTTACTTGCTAAAATAGAAACACACAACTTAGTAGAGAACTTAAGTTTATTACATTTTCCACTTGCTTCATTGCCGGTGTATGCATCTGGATGCGGCTCATCGTCGTCACTATCATCGCTTGACGACGAGTCTCCCTGGTCTTGCTCCATGGCATCATCTTCATGCTCATTCTTTTCCGCAGACATTGTTTTATAGTTGTTTAAAGCTATTTGTTTTTACACGCGCTGCGGTTGTTTTTGTCCGCCTATTGCTTTTCACCAGCTGTTTGCGCACGTGTTGCATTGCGTTGCCAAATCAATTCAAAATATGTTTTGTTGTTGCCAACCAAATGTTAGGGCGGGATGAACCAGACCCCCCTACAACAAAACTTCGGTTTGATTTATGCAAAAAACAAACTGGTTACGTTCTTGAATGTATGTTAATCTTCTTTTATTTAAAATATTTATAAAAATTAAATATTGTTCTAACAATAACGAAATAACAAATTAATTTGAGCCGTTCTCCGACGCAAGTTGCTTGTTCGCAATGCGGTCATTATATTTTTCCTGTGTCATTAGACTCGCTTTTAGATCGTCGCAGTGTTCCGGCTTGGGCAGCACAATCGCTAGATAATTTGCGCCCTCGTCGAGTGTTTCCAAAAGTTTTGGTTCTTGAGCCACAGCCAAATTCACCTCGATAAGCTTACCGCGTATGCAACTGGGTACTTTGTAGACTTTGCCTTCGGCATCCGTTAATAAAGCCAGTGTCGAATCTGGCTGCAACGCCATGCCTCCTTTTTTTCCTTTGCCCTTTACAGTATTCTTGCTGCGATCAGCATTGCCAATGTCAAAGTTCAACGATGTGATGCCAGTGGTCAAAGCCGGATGCTGTGGCGCCAGGCAAATGAGGCAGATGCGATTTGAGTGGAATAACACTTGGTATGGTGATTCATCTGCACCTGGTTTGATGTAGTAATAACGTGTAAAAAACCGGTCAACTACGCTGGGATAATGCTCAGCGTAATCATCGGTAATGGGTGTCACTTCACGCCCGCAAATTATTTCCTTTTCATGACTAAAGTAATATGGTTCTAGTGGATCTATTGAGGCCGTCATTCTGTGTGTTTGTGTTGATTTTTGTTTCTAAGCTACAATATTGTCTATGAAGTCTGCTGTTGATCCGCTATTAAACGTTGTTTTATACGCTCCTGACGTTCCCGGGCTTTAGCACGATTATTAGCTGAACGCGCAACACGCTCCTGTTTGAGGCACTTGACCAATGCCGAGTCAATACTATTGCAGTAGCCAACAAATTTGGCAAACGCGTGCTACATTGCATTAACAAAACAAAATTATATAAACGACAAATTTGCGTAAACATGCTCTACTTACTTCTTCGTGGCAAGCCTTCAGCTGTTCAATAAGTTTGTTGCAAGCCGGCGTGTGTAGATGCGGCGATAAATCCGTGTGCATCTTCAATTGAACCAAGACAAGTTTCCGCGAAAGTGAATGAATGCAGTTACCAACTTTCAAAACTGTTTCCTTTTATCCGAATTATTTAATTTTTCTAAATTGGATTCGTCTAAACAGTTGAAAAATTCATTAAAAAATTTACGCTGAACGGTGATTAAACAGCTTTGCGTCGTGAGATTTTTACGTAAAAAAACACACGACCTGTCAAACAAACGAAAAAAAAAAATTGAAAAAAAAATGGTTAAAATGGTTTTTCATCAAAAAACGAACACGCACACGAACAAAACCCGAACGTTTCGATAGCCGAGGAGACTACCTAGTAATTGTATCATGGTTCAAGTGACGGGGTTCTATATGAAAACATAGGGCAAAAACATCGCGGTGAAAATCAGATTGAGAGTAAGAGATGATGTTCGCTCAATTGAGAGCGAGAGAGGATTCGTGTCATTTTTCGTGACACGGCGCAGGGGTATTGAATAAGCGTATGTGAGGTGCAGCCGCCTGCGATATTTCACCTACCCGCAATCGCGGGTAATTCCGACCAGGGTTTTTCCTGCTTCTTCTTCCACTTCTGCCGACGTCGGTGACACTTTTGTGTCAAATTGGCCCGTTTGCGTTTCTCAACCAATTGAAGGTGGTACCACCTCATGCTACCTAAATTTTCAAGCGAACATGCGGCACTTGCAGTTGAATGAATGTTACCGAAAAGGTTCGAAAAAAAAATAAACGATTTAAGCGAAGAGGAAGAAAAACAAAATTAACATATGACACAACCAGTGCTGCCAGATTTTCAGAAACCAGAATGGCAGGATAATAGTAAAACAATTTTTCAAAACCACCATGATCCATTTTTATAATTATGTTGAGTGTATACAACTAAAAAAAAAATATACAAAAAATATAGCGTTAAGTCAAATTTTATGGCTAATAGTTAAAAACGTCAGATCTATGCCGAAAGAGACTGATTTGGCAACACTATCACAATTACTAATGCTAAGAAGTGTTGGTAAATTCAGACGCGGTCACCGTTAGGGGACGTCCATAAATTACGTGAGATAAAATTAGGGGAGGGGGGGTTCAGGAAAATCTAAATTTCTAGAAAAAAACCTCACGTAATTTATGGACGTCCCCTTATGAGGCGCCTATAAAACTGAAATAGGCCACCGTCTGCATGATGGATAGGCAAGTATTTTTTTGGCCTGATGTTAAACAGTTATGTACCATTTCTGGCAACAGTAAAACTTTATACACGCTGGGATTGCCTCGCTAAGCTAATTTCCTAGATACAACCAAAGCAACAAAAAAAAAAAAAAAAAAGAATAGTTAATAAAACAAAACACACATTTTTTGGGGGTTTTTAAGTTGTTGTTTTTATTTATTTCGCTCATCTGCATTTATGTTACATTTTACATTCAAAGATCTTATATATGTAAAATTATATCAATGATTATTCAACACATTTTCTTTTAATAAATTTTCACTATGTTCTTTGTCCCTCCACTTAAGTCACTCAAATAATCATATACAATTTAATTAATTAAAAATTCGCAACGTCTTCACTGTTTTAAAATTACTTTTTATCAAAAAGTCTTATCAACTACAATATTCATGGGTTTTACTTTCGAGTCATATCTTTGGGATTGCTCATTGTAAATACCACTAAAGATTGTAAAATTATTGCATAATATTGAAAGTACAGCATTATTACAAATATTATTTCCGCTGCATTCGCAACAAAATGTGCTTAAAGCTGGCTCGTTTTTGTTTTTGTATTGTTCATTTTGCTATTTATTTATTTTTGTTTATTTTAACAGAACATGTTTTGTAATTATTTGGTTGATTTCGTTATTAATCGAATTGAATTTTTTTAAATATTTAAATCGGATTAAATAATTTTAAAAGTTAATCGGTGTGATTGTTGCGTGTTTTGTTTTTGTCTTCGTTTTTTTTTTCTATTTTACGTTTTTTATTTATTTTTATTTTTATTGTAATTAATTTAGTAAAATACGCGCCCGCCTCTCTAAGTTTTGTGCATTAAAAAGGTTTATAACATGTTTTTTGCAAAAAAAGTGCAAGTGCAACAAATGTTTTTTTTTGTTTATGCTCTCAGTTATAAAAATATTCGCTCTCTCTCTGTTGCTCTACGCATATATATTTATTTGCTGATATTTAATGCTGCTCTCAGTTAATAACATAAAAAGTGTGTAATTAAATAAATGTTTATTTAATCCTTTAGTTAATTTGAAATTAAAAATTGTTATTACTTTCTTGAGCACTTGTCGGCTCAAGAAATTCAAAAGTTGCTTAAAAAAAAGTTTCGGTTATCTTCAGCTGTTGTTCATCTCTATTTTTGCGCTCTTCGGTACCCTCACTCTTTTAGGCGCTTTGACCATATTCTAAGTTTATTTTATTTTGCTCTCTCTGTTCCCTCTCAGCCATTAAATATCTTATGTGAGTGCTTGTCATTTGTGTATGTTTAATTCTCCTCAACACTCTCCGCTCTCTCCCAATCTCAAGCTCTAAACTTCTTTTCGTATATTTTCTTAAATTTTTGTTTTTTTTTGTTGCTCTTTTTTTTTGTTTTACTAAAATAAACTACTTGGCAGGCTTTTCTCTAGAATTGAGCTTTTAACTCAACTTTTCGTCTTTTTTGCATCAACCTGAGCCGGGTTAGCTTCAACGGCTGCAGCCGCAGCTTCTTTGGCATCTATGCTCGACAGCGCTGCATCCGACATTTTCTTGTATTTGCCAGCCAATTCGGGCAGATCGTAAGCAATTGCAACATCCAGTTTGGTTATCGGACAGCCACGGAAGTAAGTGCATGTATCGGCAAGTTTCTTGAATTCGTACAATGGATTCAAACGGAAGAAGTCGCGATACACCTCGGGATCGGGCAAGTCATAACGTGAAATGTTGGTCAACGTTGATAGGCCCTCGTAGATGTGATAATTCTGTGGATGATCAATAATATCGTCCGCAATGCGTTTCTTATTGCCGAAGAGCGTCTTGTGGTTGTAATAAGTGTTCAAATAACAATCGACCATCTTAGCATGATTACGGACGCGAACCTGTATGTGTGTGTGTGTCATAGAATTTGCGTTAAAATGTGAACGGTAAAATTAGTAGTCAAAAACAACTTACAGCAAAACGACGCGCGCTTGCAATCTTATGTTCGATTCGCTTTTCGATTGCGGTGCGCAGATCACGTAGGAAAGCGCGTTCCTGTGCCAGTAGCAGACGTGCCGGTGCGCCATCCTGGTAGGGATTCGACCACAAGGAAGTTGTATATACCAGCGGTGGTTGAGCGGAAGACATGAGTGGCGAAATATTCCAAATGAGTGCGCTCTGGACACGCAACAATTCTTCAGGCTTCACTGTATCAGCTTTGTTCAATATAATGCGCGTTTGATATTCACGACCCTTCAGTTGATCGAGTATAGCTTCGGTTTCTGGACCAACATCCAATTTTGCCGGATCGTAGACAAGGAAAATGATATCAGCACGATCAATGAACCACTGGCAGGCGTCGTTGAAGGGAAAGACACGCGAGACTTGCTTGCGCACTTCGAGTATGCCGGGTATCTCAACGATATTAACCTGCAAGCAGACAAAAAAAAAATTATTTTTTTTTTAAATTTATTTTTAGAGAGCAAAAAACTATTTTTGGTATGCCATAATTAATTAAATAATATATTTTGTTTTTATTAATGTTAAAGGAATATTGAAATGTGCGTTAACAAGTTTAGGGGCTATAATAATCGGCATTTAATATTTGTGGGCAATGCGCCAAAAATTCTAGTTGCATTTCGAAATTGTTTCCCAATGTATGAAAAACTGCCAAGAAAGCACAGCATTGAAACAAGTTAATGCTCTCTGTGAGTGCTTAGTAGAGCATACCGAATAGGTTGTGAGTCCTGAAATTTGTTTACTTTCGAAATTGAGATAAAAATATACATATAATAATCGGATGCATTGCATTTTGTGTTCAATTTCACTCGAAATTTGAGTGAAAAATGAAGCAGTGATAAAGAGCGAGAAGAGAATGATCGGAAAGTAGAACTGTACATATATTTTTTTTTACATACAAAGCAAATTTGATTATTTGAGTAATATTTGAAATAAAAATTAATTTTGGATTTCACGATTTGTTGTTGTTGGCATCTAATTTTTTTTTTTTTAATTTCTTGTCTATTTTGTTTTTGTATTAGTTAAATGACGTTGTCTGTTTTTCATGGCGTTATTTTTGTATTTGAAGGTTAAAAAAAAAAAGTACATTGAATATTTTACCTTTTCGAGCAACTTGCTGGGCATTTTTAGACCGCGCAAGCGTTCTTCAAGACCCTGACCGAATTTTTGCAAGCCGGAGAATGTATAATCGGCCGCAAGTTGTGTGCCATCGAGCACTTCGGTCTCATTGCCCCACATAAGTATGTTGAAATAGGCGGGTGAAGGTTCAGCGCCTATAAATTAATGAACATTAATAATATCATATAGTTATATAATAATCTTTATACTTACCAGTTCTCAATGAGTTGGGAGTGTATTCGTTGTTAGTCAAATAATTTAAAATTGATGATTTACCGCCCGACCATGGACCCATAAAAAGAATCAATGGTTTTGAGAAGATTTCTGGATCACTGAAATGACGATTACTCAAATCGCGATACTTGTATAGTGTTTCCAATGGCTTGACTGCATTCTCATAGATGCGTTTAATATCACGCAAAACGATCTCAGCAACATTATCAATGGCCTTCTCACGCGGATTGAATTCTTCGTTCAATTGCAAAAGCTCCGTGACATGATCACGGCTACGACGGTTTTGGGGAATTTCACCTTCCTAAAAACAGATGTCGTTTGAAAACAAGTAATAAAAAATATGAAAAGATTTCAATTTGCATTTATAATACCCAAAGCAGCTCATCTTCTGGCATTGTGTCGTCGTCCTCTTCCCCAACTGCACCTTCGGCGCTGGCGCCACTCTGTTCCTGCTCGTCCTCTTCTTCAACAGTTTCTGCTGGAGCTGCTACTTCTTCAGTTTCTGGTTGTTCACTCTCTTCTTCTTCATTGGGTATGCCATCACCATCGATGTCATTGTCTAAGTCGTTTGGTATACCATCACCATCAATATCATCATCCTGGTCATCAGGTATGCCGTCACCGTCTCTGTCGTCGTCTTCATCGTCGGGTATACCATCGCCGTCAATATCGCCAGGCTTGCCTTTAGGCTCTTCAGCCACTGGTGCAGCATCGACTTCACGCTTGGTACGCTTAACAACTTCTTCTTGAACTTCTTCTTCTGTTTCGTCCTCTCCTACTGCTTCGTGGACGTCATCATCATGTACATTTGGTATGCCATCACCATCAATATCAGGATCGTGCACATTCAAAATACCATCACCGTCCATATCTTCATCCTTTTCATTGGGATGACTGTCACCATCGATATCATTGTCGTCATCGTTTGGTATGCCATCGCCGTCGATGTCCAAACTCTTTGGCTCCTTGTCATTTGGCATGCCATCACCATCAATATCATGATCTTTTTCATTTGGTATGCCATCGCCATCAATATCATTATCATTTACATTCGAAACGCCATCACCATCGATATCCTGGTCATCCTTATTTGGAATACCATCACCGTCAATATCATTATCCTGTTCATTTGGTATGCCATCGCCATCAATATCATCATCCTTATGATTGGGTATACCATCACCATCGATATCGTCATCCTCATCGTTTGGTATGCCATCACCATCGATATCTTCATCTTCATGATTAGGTATGCCATCACCATCAATATCATCGTCCTCATGATTTGGTATACCATCGCCATCAATGTCGTCATCCTGATCATTGGGTATACCATCACCATCGATATCATCATCATCTTCATTTGGGATGCCATCACCATCAATATCATTATCCTCATGATTTGGTATACCATCACCATCGATATCATCATCTTGGTCATTGGGTATGCCATCACCATCCATATCGTCATCCTCATCATTAGGTATACCATCGCCATCTAAATCATTGTCATTTACATTCGAAACGCCATCACCATCGATATCCTGGTCAACGTCATTGGGCACGCCGTCACCATCGATATCCTGGTCGACTACATTTAACACGCCATCGCCATCGATGTCACGATCATGCACATTAAGCACACCATCGCCATCTATGTCACTGTCGCGTTCATTTGGTATAACATCGCCGTCAATGTCATCATCGCTGACATTCGGTATGCCATCGCCGTCGATGTCGTCATCTTCATTATTTGGCTTGGAATCGCCATCAATATCGTTGTCCTCCTCATTCGGTATACCATCACCATCGAGATCAATATTCCGCTGGTCAACCTTATCTTCAGTCGAATCAACATCTGTGATTTCTACAGTCTCTTTCTCGTTATCGCCATTGTCGTTGCCGTCATCATCATCATCATCACCGTCAGCTGTTGGCTGATCGGATTGCATTTCGCCAGAATCATTATTCGTTGTGTCATCACCGGAAGTCGTTTCAGGACTAGGGACACTTTCTTCTAAATAAATTAATCACATTAGTCGCTGATTGACAATATGTCTTCGCTCATATCTTGAAATAAGCTCTAAATCTAAAATCTAACCTATTTACACGCATTTTTTTTCTGCTGTCAATATCGGTTTGACTATGGCCAATTGTTCTATTTACTTATTTGACAGTTTCTTCGTAATTTTTCATTTTTTTTTTGTTTTATCATGCGTCTATTTCACAAGGACAGACGCACTTTTTAAGTGCGCTACTGGCTTCATGCCAAGTCTATGGAATTTTTTTCCCTCATTGAAACTCGAGCAAGAACATTTCACATTTGTGTTTTTACTTAACTTTTTCACATGACAACCTATTGTTCCGAGCGCCTATTAAATTCAAATAATACATACCTTTCTCACTAGGTTCACCAGTTTTAAGTTCGTTTATAGCCTTTTCAATGTAGGGACGACATTCTGATTCGCTTGGTCCGACATCGGCACTAGCAAAAACATCTGTAAATGTAATTTAATTAATTTGAAGTTTCATTTAATCAGAACAAAAATGAAAATAATAATAAAGAAAATACATATCGAGATGATTCAAAATACGTAAACAATTGTTGCAGTTTTTCATATCTTTTGTCTACTGCCAGATTTAAGGTCATTTTATCCTTGCAAACTTGACATTAATTTATGGCTGCGGCAATCTATAATTTTATTTTTAAATATTCTGCTGCTGCTGCTCGTGCTGCGTCCATTTTTTTTTGCTGTTAATTTTGCTATATTTTTTTAATTTTTTTTCATTTTTTTTTTTGTTTTTGGCTTCTCGCCCACTCCTTTTTTCACTCCGCACACTCATGAATTTCATTGATATACATTTTTTTTTATTCTTAAAATAATCTTTTTTTTTTATTATTTATTTATTCACTGCTTTGTCATTTGCTTTATTGCTTATTTGGATCATTTGCGTCTTTGTGTATGTGTGTGTGTGTAACATTTTAAAGGCCGCCAATTAATGAGTGACAGTTTTCGGTAAGGTCATTTAGCATATTTTAATTGTCTTACGGCAACATGACGCAATTGGCAGCTCGTTACGCATACGCACCGTGCCCGATTAGCTAAGCATGAAATGCGGATTTTCTTTTGTCAATGACAATCTTTTTTAATTTATTTTTATTTACCTCAGAATTTTAATTAACACTAAAATATTTCTTTCTTTTTAAGTTTATACATAAGCCAAAATTGCATTGTCTATGACGTTAAATTTCCATGTCTCTTGGACTGTAAGGTTTTTAATAAAGATGTTGCTATGCATTTTTTATAATTATTTTCTTACTGAAAAATTAAATAATATTTGAAATGAAATGAATTAAGGACATTATAAATCTTCTACTTTCTTCAGCATGTATTGTTTTCCATAGAATTGTACTGAATTTTGGCTAAAGGTTTTCCCAAATGTGAGAATTTATTAACTTGTTAGTAAGTTTGTTAAGCAAATCTGTTGAAAGAAGACCATCAAGTCAACAACTACATTCTAAAATGTTTTAATTTGATTTTAATATAAATTAATCTAAATTCTTTTAACATAAAGTGCCAAATTCTTGTTCTAGTGTGTGATAGAAGGTCAAGTTATATTACAAATCTTTAAGGAAAGATTTCTATATCAAAACAATTTTACTATTCTTAAGATCGCATTTGTTGACACATCAAGTCGGCATCTATGAAAATCGCTTAAAATTAATTTTGTAAATAAACAAAACAGTGCAAACATTTACTTGTGCAAAAATTTACTACTTTCTTATTGTTTTCTTTATGGCTGTCTTATTCACATTAAATTTCAACCCTCTTTTTTTCGTTCGTATAATATCGCATTATTTATTTTCCCTAAAACATTAAGAAATTAACAAACAGAAAAAAAAACTCAAAAAAAATCTAAATTTAAAATATTACAAACCGTGACAACTAAGAGTAGCCAATCGCTTGCTTTGAGCTAAACATTTTGCTTTCTTTTTTGAGATATTTCTCGTTAACCGAGAACAAACAACAACAGCAACAACACCTAAATTATACTTATAGAAATAATAATAAAAAGAAAATAATAATTTTTATTTTGCTGTTATATTTTGTATTTAGTGAAAAGTGTCGCTGACGTTTTTCGTTTGCGCAGAGTTTCGCGCACACTTTGAGTTTTTTTTTGCAGGAGAAAAAAGTCGCCGATGCGATACTGTGATACTCTTTCATTTTCGCATGTCTACATGCTGTAGCAAACAGCGAAGACAGCAAGGCACACACACGCACGCATACAGTGACAAAAAGAAATATATTTTTAAATATTTAAAATTTTCATGTTGTTTTTTTTTTTCGAATATGCCGCAGAATATTTTTTCATAAAAATTGCATAATAATTTTTTTTTGCCGATTTCGCTGTACCTTCGTTCTTTTGTTGGTTTGGTTGTTTGCTTGGCTTGTAGCAAAGGACTTGAAAAATTTGTATATATTTCTCTGTTCACTGCTTGTATTATTATTTGATATTATATAAGATAGAAGATAGTTTCTGTATGCTCACCATTACTGGAGACGGCGAATAACGTTAGTCCTAATAGGAACCAAATTGTTAAACGCCCCATAATAATCGATCAAATTATCCTTAAGTTTCCCAGTGTTGATGTTGGTTAGTACGTTGTTAAACACGTCATAAATTTATTTTTATTTTTTATTTATATATATAGTGATGTAAAAAAGTATTACACTCTCGTATACTGCATTCATATAATATTGCCAACAATATTTTCGCTTAAATGCACTGAATTAAGAAAAGAATTAAGAAATTGATTTATTATTTAAATATAATTTTTATTGAATTATTTTTATGGTTTTTTTTTTTTATTTTTTATATATTTCACACAAGAATTATACAATCTAAAAAAACACAAAATATTTTAAAATCCGTTTCACATTTCACTTTGCTTGTCGTTTTGTTGTTGCTTTTTGGTTTCTTAAAAAATTTCGCGTTTGCGTCGTCGTATTTAGACCAACAATCGTATCCTGGGTAATCCTTTGTGTCCCTTTCAACGATTGTCAGCTAAATTTATATTAATATATATAGATATATATGTATAAATGTATATATATATATATCTTTTGCTCGTTTATTCGTTTCGTATGCGTTTCGTATCAGTTTGTCAGCCTTAATAAATTGAAATAATAAATTTTTAATAAGTCAGCAACAAGTCAGACTAAATTTAAATTTGTATATTGGCTATTGAAACTTGTAGTAGGGAACTATGAAATTATTCATTTATTTATATTTTTTTTTATTATTATTTATTTTATATATATTTTGTTTCTTCTAAATATACGAGTACGAGTATACGAGTCGATCTCTCCCGGTCCAAAACCAATTCGTAACACAACTAGAATATCCCACAAATTTACCTTGTGACCGCGAAAATTTTTTGATATTTTCTTAGCGCATCAAAAACGCTATGAAAATTTCACAAAAAAGAAATTTTGAGACAATTTGCTTTCTTTAGCGCTCAAAGAGCACCATTTTTTTTGTTTGATTTTCATATACGTTTCTTATTTTTGGTTCTGAGATACTTTTGATTGAATGAGTGGAGAGTGAGGCGTAGCGTGAGAGTGCAGCGTGTGTGTGTGATTTATGAGTCTGAATGAGTCTAATTGCAAAACATAAACGATTTGTCACTTGTGAAACAAATGTTGAGAGTTTATTAAAAACATTTGTTAAATTCTAATGACATTTAATGTTGCCTCGTGCTGGGAAGTGACAACTTCATATTGCATAATATTAAAATAGGAATTTTATAGTAGTAAAATGTTAGTTTTTGAAATTATTTTTATTTGACGTTCGTAAGGATTTTCAGCGCTCAATTCGTCAAACCGAATGTTTGCAACAAACCTTTTATTTTTATTATTTGAAAAATTTCTTACTGTCACTACGCTCTTCTCATTTTTGCTATAAATTTAAATATAGATATTCCGCCTTATCTTAGAGATATAATTTGCTCAAAGTCTCATCTTTGGCGCTTCACTCTTTCATCTCAGCTAAAATTTATGAGCAATTATTTTTTTTTTTTGAACGTAGGAAGCAGCAACTATAACAACAAATGCTAAAGCATCTCAAAAGAACCCTTATATTCAAAAACGAACACATTAAAGAAAACTTGTTGAAAATAAAAAAAAATAATTATAAAAAAATGTTTCTTCTTCGTTTATTTGCAATGAGCTAAGCGATTTGTTTTATGCCACAAATGATTTAATTTCATGCTGCGAACGTCAAATTCGCTCGTAACAACAAAAACAACGAATAAAAAAAATTAGGAAAAAAAATTGAAAAGGAATAATAAATAGAATTGTATCTAAGAATTATAGAATTTATCACCATTTGGTTGATTGCATTGGAACAGCTGTTGCCGAACTGCCGCCCAGCGCCGTTCCAAGGTGAAAATGTGCTCAATTCATTTGTTCAATTAATTTTGGCATTTGTTTGCTTAAACTTGTATAAGCATAACTTTTTTGATAGCTATTTGAGATATTTTAAACAAAATAATATTAGTATCTTGTTTTTATTTTTCCTGTCTCCATATCATTATTAAGCCTTGACGCACCAATTTGGTTCTGGCCGATTGCAGTCGCTTTTATTGCATGACTTATAAAATTTATTATTATTAATTTTGTCTAGAGCTCAAATTTATGGAATATTTTTACGTTTATTAAATAGAAATACAATTTATTTGTTTTATTGTTATAATAAAGCAAACGCCAGAAGTATACTAACTATATACCATACAGTGGAACATGGTAATTCTGGATAATTATTATTATTTATTACTTATAGCTAATTAATTATTTCTATACATTTTCTTAATTGAATATAATATTAATGATCGAATTGTTAGATCGACAAGATTATTGAGTGTCCGGTTCATCGAAATTCCACTGTATATTTATGTATATGTTTCTAACCGACGTCGTCATCAACCATCGACGACAAAGTGTTATATGTATGTTGACGTTGCGCATGAATGAAACTATTTCAGAAAATGTGTTTAAAATTTTGAAAAAAACACAAATTCAATTTACTAATTTTCGAAAAAAAATGATGATTTTTTTTTACAATATGAGCAATGCTCAATGCGTGGGTGGTTTGAAAAAATAAAAATAAATTGTACTTGATCAAGTATTGGCAAAATGAGGGAAATGTTATTCATTATTTTTATTTGTTAGTTTTGCTGACAGTTGATGAAAGGAAGAAAAAAAGACGATTAATAATTATTAATTAATTATAATTTATTATTTTTAAAATTGTATTCGAGTTCTTTTTCACTTATTTAATGGTGCTTTAGAATATCTTAAATTTGTATATCGATATTAAATACTAAAGCGCTGCTAGAAGCTTAAATATAAATTAGCTTCCTGCTCATCCTCAATAATCCCATTCACCATTTCGTTGTGTCTTCTTCTTAATGCGAGTGCAATAGTAACGATCACTATTTTCGATCCAATCACAAACATTCAGCACTGTGTGAAAAGCGGTGCCCTCCTTGCACTCAAACTCCACCGGTTTGCCATGAACGCAACGGAAATACTTAAGTATAAAAATTAAAATATGAAGTACATTAATTTCTAAAAAGGATAAAAAAATATTTCGTACCTTTCTGCAATTTGGATGCGGAACAAAATCTCGATTTGTGCAATCGATAACGCTTGGATCGAATGTTGAGCCATCAGCGCCGCTGCTGGCGCCGTCACCGCCACTTTGATCAATGCCTTCGGGTTCGATAACCAACTCAGGATCGTTTGTGATAGGTTCTGGTGCTGGTGTAGTTGTTGTTGTAGTCGTTGTTGTTGGACGTTTTGGTTTCTTTGTTGGTTTCTGAAAATTTATTATGAAAAAAATACGAATTCATTGAAATTGCAAGTATAATTTTAAGCATTCTTTCAACAACTTCAATAAATTAAATATTTTATGATCTTATTTTCCCTTACTTTTACCGGTTTTTTTGTTGTGATTTGTGTTGCTGCTGGCTTTTTTGTTGTTGTTGTTGATGCGACAACGGCAACGTGCGTTGGCTTTGGTTTTGGCTTTGGACGTCTTGTTGTTGTTACCAAATCGGTTGGCACAAATGAGCCCTCATCAGGATTGGGCGATGTTGCGGGCGGCTTCGCCCAGTCAGGCTATATTACAAATAGAATAAATAATAAAATTATATTAGTCAAACTGAGCCAATTTGAAGAGTTTTTTTTATCAGCTTTTGAAAAAGGTCACAGAGACTTCGTTGCAACCATACCATACATATTTTGCTCATTTGCACCTTAATAATTGCATTCTAAATTAACTGAAAACTAAACAAGTCACATGCCAACAATTGTTGGCAGACGTAAACATACCCGTGGCGTTGTCTCGCGCGTTGGCTCAGGCACACGATAATTTTTCATATTATCGTATAAAATTTTCATCAATGCATTTTCCTTGCCGCACAGACCATGAAAATCATCCATATCAATTGCCCAAGTCATAGCGCCTGCATAACCTTTTTCCTTAATGAAATCCATTTTGATCTGCACAGAATCTTCGTTTTCGTAGCCAACCCACTGGGTGTCCTTATACGTATATGGCACCATGCCAGCTTCATCCCACTCGACTGTCCAGCCCTTTGATTTGTCCATAACCTCTGTGCAAATTTCATAGTAGGCCAAGAAGCCACTGGCATTCGTATAGGGACCTGGTGCGCCACCGCCTGCCTCCTTGTTGATATAAGTGCCCATGTTGTAGTTTTTGTTTGAATTGCTTAGGGTATATGTGCGCCCATAGAAGGGAATGCCGACAACGAGTTTGTTTGCTGGACAGCCCATTTCCTCCCACAGAGCGAGGCCGTCGTTCTATGAACAATTGTAGAAATAGCAAAATAATCGTGTGAGCTGCTCCGAGTCACTTACCACATTGAGCTTTTCATAGGCATACTGATCATGTTTACGTCGATAGAGCGGACTGTGCGTGTCCGCGAAACCAGCCCAATTGCCGCGCAGATCATATGTCATCGCATGTATGGCATCGAGTTGTCTAATGTCGTTCAATATTATTGTATTATTTTATGCCAAAATGTATCATAAGTCATTCTCTCACTCACTCGCACAACTCGGGCACATGGTAGCCCTCCTGCAGTCTGAACTTTGCGACCGGTACCGCCATTGTGATCTCCCAACCGCGTCCTTCGCGATCGAACGCACGTCTCAATTCTTGGACAAAGTAAAGGAATTTATCTTTATCACCGAAGGTGCCACCACGATCAGTGGCGCCCGGATATTCCCAATCCAAATCAAAGCCATCGAAATCATATTGTTTCATGAAGTTGACGACGCTGCGTATGAAACTCAAGCGTCGCTCACGTACCGCCGACATTTGCGAATACTTTGAACCACCCTCCGCCCAGCCGCCCACCGCTATTTGTAATTTCAAATGTGGATGCTTTTGACGTAGCTGCGTAAATGTCCGGAAACCATTTTGATCGACATCCAACTCGGGATCAATGACCAACACCTGCCAAGTCTTGTCATCGACACCGATAAACGAATAAATAAGATGAGTGCACAAATCGGCGGGCACGTCCTCAATGCCATAGCGTCCAATGCCGGGCCGATAGACTGCCCAATTGCTGAAATAGCAGACAATGCGCGCCGACTGCTCGGCTGCCGATACAGCGCCAAGGCCTAACGCAGCCAAAAGCGCCAAACAGCAAAGTAGTTTATGTACTGGAAATTGATGAGATGTCATTTTGATAACATTTTGTTTACTTTGATATTTTTTTTGCTTTCTTTGACTATTATTTTTTTAATTAAAATAAATCGTTATTCAGAGCGACCTGTCAATCTGACTTATGAAAATTTATTTTCTAGAGTTTTCAATTCAATTTACTTCGTCCTCAAACAAAATATATTTGATTTATACTTTCTAATAAGAATCATCTCGATCTTTAATTTGAAGACTTAACCAATTTTCTTTGCCTGTTAATTACACAATTTATTGTATTTAAGTTGGACTTGTTTATAAATTATTTCACAAGCACTTGAATTTTGTTTTCTCGATTGTTGCTAAACTTGAAAGTTGGGACACAAAATTTTGTCCAACACTTTGAGCTGTGAAACGTTTCTTGAATTCGTAATTTCGTGCACGTCTGTTTGTTTTTTGTTTTGCCTGTTGTTTTTTTGTTTCTTTTTTATAGTTTCTAGATGCACTTTTTGGGCGTGTTAAGGTTTTGTGTCCATAACTTCAAAGCTGTCCGCACTTTGAGTTCATTCACCGTTTTTGCATAGATTAAAAAAAAGTCTTTGGTTTTTGTTTCTTTTAAATATTTTGTAGGCGTTTCGCATCGCTTACCCATTACACACACACACAGATAAAAACAAAATACGACTACGACGATCGAATGTTCGACGTCAAATGAAACCTGAGTATCGTAAGCCGCGACT
This sequence comes from Phortica okadai, assembly GCA_034638295.1. Classification (NCBI taxonomy): domain Eukaryota; kingdom Metazoa; phylum Arthropoda; class Insecta; order Diptera; family Drosophilidae; genus Phortica; species Phortica okadai. The sequence continues at coordinate 16,010,916 of CM067849.1, forward strand.
TTTATATGCCGGGAACGCTTCAAGATACTTTGGCTTGCTTGGCTTTGTTCTTCCTGCGTAACGTGCGTGTGCTTTGATGGCTCGATTTGTTGTTGCGGTTGTTCTGATTTTCTTTTCTTTAATGCTTTTTGCATGTATTGATCATTCAGATTAGATACTTTCTTCATTTGAAGTATGTTTTTGTTTTGCATTTGCCATTTTGTGCGCAACAGTAATAATAAAGTGATAAATATGTTTTTTTATCATAAACTGAGCATAAATCAGATGCTCTGGAACTTGTCTTTAGTAGTCAAGCAAACAGAAAAAAACTCATTAAAATTATTTACATCGATTTATGAACGTTTCTTTTGAGATCTTTACGATTTTTTCTTTGTGCTTGCGGTGTGTGTCATAAAATTTTGTTTTGCCATAAAATTGCAACTATTTATTGATTTTATATTGTAACTGTAAATTTTTTGTCAGATAATCTAGAATTAGCACTGCATTGTATTTACTGCAAAAGGGGTGTGTCATCTTGGTTGCCTGACAGACAATTGACAAGTTTTCTGTGCTCTCTTTTCATACAATTTTATTCAGATGTTCGCTCATCATCTTAAAAAACTGGATTAAAATGGTTTCATATTACAATCTGTCCTCTTACTGTTCATCATTATCATCATCATCATCATTGTGCTTGCCATTGTTGTGGTATCCTGGCGTTGTTTTATAAATTCTTATTAATGTCTGTAAAGTTGACAAAAGTTCGTTGGCCGTTTTTTGTTCCTTCATTGCACATTTGTACAACAAGCTACATCATTAATTATTATCGTCAACAATACACAACAAATTAAGTTGCGTGGAAAAGTTAGTACAGTACTTTTCCGCGCTTGGAGTATAAAAATTTTACAAATTACCCAAGTAAAAAAACAAGAATTTTATTCTTTTGTAGTTGTAAATAAATGTTTACATAAAATGGATATGAAAGACAGCAAGTCTTACTTATGTATGGTATATTAAGTGCCTATGCGTATATCAATAGCCAATGCGCCATCGTCTTCATCTGTACTCGCATTGGCAGCCGTTGGCGATGGAATTGCCCTTGCCGTTGGTACTGAAGTTGGCGCTGGTGTTGGCACTGCTGCTGGTACTGGGGTTGGTGCTGGTGTTGGTGCCGGTATAACTGGTGTTGGACTTATAGGGGAATTGTTATTGCCCTGATTGTTGTTTTGATTGTTTTTATTGTTAATTGCAGGTGTATTATTGTCGTTGCTTGGCCTTGGTCTTGTCTCTGCTTGGGGGAAAAAGGGTATATATTGATCTGTATATATAAATGTATGGTATGTAATTAGATCTGTAGAATTATAGATACAAATAGTACACGAAATGTTTACAAACCTATGAAAGGTGCAAGTGGTGTTTTAAAGGGATTCTGTGGTTGCGGATAATGCGGTGCTGGCGGCTCATGTCGATGATGACCATGCCTTGAACAACCACCATGTGGTCCAACAAAGCCTAATCCATGAGGCGGAAAGCCGTGATGAAAGCCATGTCCATGCCTTGGCGGTGGCCTATATGCATCGAAGCCAAAGAAATCACCACTATTCTCTTCTGAATCGAAGTGTGCGGAACGTTTTTTTGCATGATGATGATGATGATGTGCATGATTGTGATGAATGTGCTTGTGTTTGTGATGATGCGCGACATCAGGCAGACTGTCACTATTGGGGCCCAACGCTACATCATTGTAATGATGTCTCTTGGAGCGTGCATGCAAATGCTTTAGAACCTCATATGCAGGCGCTTGTTCGGTTTCTTCGGCCAGCAAATCGACATTGGTAAAGACGCTGAAATTTGAGTTGTCTTATACTTGTGTAAAGAAGACTTTTAATTCAGTTATACATACGCATTTTCAATGGCAGGCAATGCGTGACTCAACGGCGTTGTTTGACCAATGGCGAAGATTGCAAGCTGTGTAAAATATTTTTTTGTATTAAAACAGTTAAATTTTTAAGATATTTGAATTTATGTTACAACCATTAAGCATTGCCACGACATTTTCAGCACGCTCCTTTTTTTTTGATTTATATGTGTATTATATTTTATTGAATAAACTAAACACTTTAACAGCACATTGCCAACTGAATGAGTTGTTGATGAGCAACGCGAGTGAGTCCCTTCCCAGCTGCTGACTGCGAAATAATTAAAGTTGCTTTAGAGCAGTTTGTGTTTCGTGTTTTTGTATTTCTTGTATTTAGCTGAACCTTGTTTTATACACATAGTAAATACATATGTATTTTCTTATTACCAGTTTTAAATCTGAGCTTTTTGTCTTATATTTTTATGTATTTACTTGTTAAGTATATGCAAAATGACGGACAGAAATTGTAAACAAAAGAAAAATAAAAACAAAATGTACGCAAAATACAACAATATAGAAAACAAGTTAAGTTTCAAGTTTGTGACGTCAAGTTCAACTTATTTATTATTATTTTTTTTGCTAGTATATGTCGCTAATTTCGCTTCAAGATGCATGTGTCAAAGCCATGACTTGTAGTTTGTTGCTTGAGTCTTTCGTTTGCGGTTTGCGTTCCGTTGTGTGCATTCACCGGAAATTCATGTGTGCGCGAGTCAGAAAGTAAGAACAAAATTCGAATATTATCTTAATTGAAATCAGTTCACCTACTTTACGCTAAATTGGTTCGATTGACATGTTTATGTCTTTTTTTAATTTCATCTTGTCAGAAAAATTTGGTATGACATGTGTTAGCAAAGGCGTTGAGAGCTCGACTCTGTTTCATGTGCCACATAAAAGTCACGATTATGTTAATGCCTCATAATATTCTTATTGGTTTTTGTTTTTTTGATGATAGAAAGTTATAGATCACCTAATTGGTAAAGAAACTAATGGCCTTGATTGAGTTTTAAGCCGCTCTGTTTGTTTGTTTATTTATTTATTAATTTCATTTTGGCAAAGATTTGAATATTTTTCTTATTTTTATTTTGTTGAATTGACGTTTTTAACAATTTCTCCTTCATTGCGTTGTTTCTCATTTATTTTGCTTGTGTGTTTATGCATTTCTTTGAAGTCAGACACAGATACGCATATACACCTACGTGCCTTGCTTGGCATGCTTGGCGCGTTTTAAGGCACTTCAATGGTTTTTGGTGTTTTTGTTTTTATATAAAAACTTGGCAGCCGCTTTGAAGCCAAGCAAGCGTGTGTTAAAACAAAGGCACGTTTTCAACGTTGTGCGTAATTGTGTGAATCAGACTTTGTGTTTTTGTAAAGCATTTATTGATAACATAAAGAAACATTGATCTTGAACTTTTTTTTTTTTATTAATTTTTATTTGAATCTTTTAACAATTATTCAGTTACTTTGTTTTTTTCCTGTTCCGCCTTTAGAATAAATTGCCTTGTCAGATTTCTGTAACTTTAAACGACCGTATAATAAACGGACAGCTTCCTTGTAGTTAATATAACTTAGTTACTTACTTAATTGTGCTAATCACGTGCAATTTGGTAATAAAAACACTCAAAGATTTCGCTTCAACTATATTCTTTATTGATAACATTTCTTTGCATAATATTTTTTATTTTCAACTTACAATGATTTCATTCATAATTTTCTTCATGTTTTAATATACAATAAATATTTTTTTTTACTTTTATATATATATTTTATATCATGTATCATAATATTTGCACAAAATGCTTCATTTTCTTGGCTTATTATTTTTTTACTTATTTTTTTGTTTTCTTTTTTGAGTTTTTATGCTTTAACAAACATAATTTGGGTATCGAAATTGAAATTAAGCTTAGAAAAAAATAAAAATAATATTATTCAATTATCATTCATATAGCACCAATGAATTTATTTTTTAACACGCTGCTATATGTATTTGTTTAAAATAAGAGAAGCTTAAACAAAATTAATTGAAAATGTTCAATTTATTTAAAAAATAAGTTTTCAAATATTTTATTTGCATTATTTTTTTTTTGTACATTTCGCATAAACTTTACACATGCAATTTCTATTTAAACATTAACAACTCGTTGTTTCATTATTTATTAATTTATTATTTAAAATTTTTTTTTAGTGCTTTACTTTCCATAACTTTAAAAGTCATAATTGCAACTAAGATTTATTGACTTGTTTATTTTTATTCAATTTTTTTTTGTTTCACTTTTCTTGCTGTTTTCGAATACAGAACAATGTTTATGCTATTTTAATTGCCTTGCTAATTGACCTAAATTAATAAATAATTATTGTTTGCATTATACTTAAAGTAAAATTAAATTTCTTGCATAACTTAAAATCAAATTATAATTTTATAATAATTTTCTTACTTATTTGCGTAGCATGCATGAATATGACTTTCATATGATTTTCTTCAATTAATATGTTGTATAATAATATATTATTCATTTATTTATTTATATATATTTATATATATAATATTTATATAATTCTTTCTGTGTAGGTACATGTTAAATTGCTGAATTGTTCGGTTTTTTTTTATTATTTGATTTTTCATGGTGCACTACTTGGTGTATTTATATTCATATGGGCTTCATAACAATATCATCATTTTGGAATGTTCTATTTTACTTTATTTATTATTTTAATAATTATATTTATTTAAATAACAGTTTATTAACTTTCTGATTTTTATGTAATATCAATCAATCAGTGCGTTATCAATTTAGCGGTACACTATTAAAACGTTTTGCACGTAAAGAACGCTTATGTTACATCGAATCGCAAAACACATATGTCGTATGTATCAGACACGACTTCGATTGTAAACGGTGTGTGAATTGTGTTTGATAAGGTAACATATAAGTATGTTCATTCTAAACGTTTGGGCAAAAAAATCGATAACCACTAAATCGGCAACGCTTATCAATCGTTTGCTTTAAGTTGACTATTCCGTTTTTTAAGTCTAAAATACTTTTTTGTTTTTGTTTCTCTTTAATTGAACTTCGAAAGTGTTTTTAAGCTTCAGTCAATTTATATATGTAGTTTGTAAAACATTTATTTTTATAAAAATTTCTAATTGATTTTTTAATTGTTCATTGAAATAGCGAAAAAGTTGTCAGTTGGGTTATACATTTTGATAACGTTGTTGTTGGTTTTACATATCAAAATGAAATAAATGCTACTCAAAAGTCTGTTTCAAGTCTTGCAAGTTATTGTTTTAGTTATCATTACATTTAACAATGTTTTGTTTACTCTGGTTTTGTTATTTATTAAATCTGTTTTTTATGTATGTGTGCATTTGTTCCTTTTTTGAATTTTTATATTGCAAAGGGTCAAGCATAGAAATGCTTCAGTAGAAACATTGCGTTAGGAACAATTTTCCCATTGAACGAGAGATTTTGAGGAATTATATCAACTGAAAATTTTCATTAATTTGACTTTGTGTGTGACATTAATGTTATTTATATGAGTTTTGTTTTTACGAATATTTTCGAAATATTTTTTAATTGATATGTTGTATATTTTAATTTCATTTTAACAATTACAATTTTTTTTATTAAATGCTTTAACAATATTTCGTTATATTTTAAAATTATCTTTTTCATTAGCTCAAAATTCGTTTAAGTTTCATGTTATTCGCAACATTTTTTCTACATAGTCTTAAGAACTTTACTTCTTGTTTCATTTTGCTTCAGTCATTTACAATACAATTATATATTTTTAATTTTTTGTTTAAATTTGTTTGCTTTGCTTCTTTTGCATATGTTCAATTCTGGAAGTTTCTTTTAATTATTATTTGATAAATTTTGCAATCAAAAATTTTTCATATTTAAAGATAAATGCAGCAATTTTTTGTTTTGTTTACTATTTTCAATTGAATTGAATTTGGGCTTAATATGTTTCTTTGTGGTTGTTTTTATTAATAATTAATTTAGCTAAAATAATTGTCGCGTTGTTGATAAATCGGCAGTGAATCGGTTGGAGATTCTGATTTACGTTCTGCTTCATCATTTGATGGTGAATTTTGTGCCTTTGACATTGCTTTTTCTGTGGGTTGAACAGTTGTGAGAGCAGAAAAAAATGTTTATGATTAGTCAATTTATAATTATAGTTTGATATTTCATTGCCGAGACCGTAAAGCGTGCTGTAAATGATTAGAGAGAAGTTATAACACTTTGTTTGGTGTCATCATTATAATGTTTTTGTTGTTATTGTGTGTTGTTGGTGTTAACTTGTTAGTATATGTGTTGCATATGTTTTGTAATATTGTTAAATGTTGTAACTTATACTTACATACTCATTTATTGAGTGGTACTTTATGACTGTTTCTTTTTCTGTTTATTAAAAGTATTTAAAATATGTAAAGTTCTTGGTGCAAACAATTTGTGATAAGCAAAAGACTCAGCGGATATACTTTTTTACTTCTTCTACTAAAACAGTAAGCTCACCTAGGCTCTATACTTATAAAAGTATCCCTATCTTTTCTCAAACAATTGAAGTCAGGTATATGATCTTAATGGGCTAGAAATCATGTAAGCCAAAATATCTGAAATTGGTGTTCGGAAAGTGAGCAATGAAACCTGGATGTAAAATTATTAAAGTCATGGGTCTATAAAGGATATGTTCCACACAAAAATTGTGGTTAATAAAACAATTTATGATTTATGTTCTTTATGATTGACAGTTTTAAAGCCATTGAGCTTGAATATTTTCATAATTCCGTCATCTTCGGCTATAATTCTTTTCGTTTTTATTTGTTTCCTTATTTTTGTGTTTTCTATTTTGTGCTTTTGCTAAACTAATTGTGAATTGCGCTAACATTGTGAGTGTGTGTGCGTGTCAGATTGTGTAAGTGTGTGTTTCTTTGTATTTGTTGTGCTTTGTTGCAGGGCATGTGTTCAAAATGATGAGCTATGATATGAGTTGCATTAAAGCTTTTAATTTTATAATTTAAAATTAATTTTTCAGTTTATCATAAAAGCAAAACACGAAGCCAATCATTTTCGAAGCGCAAATTGAAACAAAATGTTTTTCTTTCATTTGAAGCATTTTGCAAACTACTTAAAAATATAAGGCAAAAAAAAAAGTAGCAAATAACAAAATTCGAACTTATACAAACCTTTTTAAACCTCTTCTTGTTATTGTTGGTCTAGTTGGAGTTGATGTTGTTGTTTTGTTGGTTGTAGTTGTTGTTGTGGGTTTTTTTTTTTAGTATAAGTTTAATTGAACATATTTTGTGTGAGTTAACATGCTGTAATCTCAACATCATCGTGTCAAATTGTTTCTGTTTTTCTTTAATTTGTCTTTCATATTATTATTATTATTTTGTAATGCAAGCTGTTGTTGTTGTAGTTGTTGTTATTGTTATACATATGACAACAATATTAAATATGTGAATTTTATGTTTATTGCATGTAGTATGTATGTATGTATTTATGTTTGTGTGTATATGTATTGTTATTATTATTTGAATTGCACATGTTTTAATTAACGATAACAATTGAAAGCGCACATGTTGATATTATGATTGCATAATTTGAGGCGCTGCAGCGACAACTTATGATAATTTCATCATTTGTTGTATTAAACAAATCGAAATGCAACAACAAAACAACAAATGAAATAAACATAACGACGAACAACTACTTGATATTAGTTTGACTAGTTGGATTGCCTAAAAAAAAAAGTAAATAAATATGCAAAAAATAATAAATAAAAATTAAAATAAATAAATTAAATTAAAACTATTTTTGAACTATAAATACAAATTCAAATTTTGTGACATAATTAAAATGTTTTTTTTTTTTCAAAGTTTTTTAAAATTAATTTTAAAACATTTGAAACTTGTTTATTAATATATTAATAAACAAAATAATTAGCAATTAAATAACAAAATGTAAAAGTTTTAACCCCCAAATGCTGACATTAAGTAGCCGATACGTTGACTGCGGCTTTTGATATGATTTAAATTAATTTAAAAACATTGAGATTGAATTTTGTATACAAAAAGTAATTTTTGAGAAAAAATTTTGAAATGATCAAATGTTTTTAGTGCTTTATGAGAGTGAATGGTGTGAAATGAGGAAAGTTGACGAAATACATGATTGTGAATGGTATTTGAATGTGTTTGTGTACTTTGATAATGAACGATAAGGCAAACGATTGATTGATTGATTGATTGATAAATTGTTTGTGATAGTTTGCTTTGTGTGTATTTCAAATGAATGGACATGTATGTATTAACACATATGCATTATTTTTGATGAACGGCGAATATGAAGTGAAAATGAAAATTTTGATTATTGACGAAACGTTTTATGTACTCAATTATCATCTAGAAAATTAGAAAATTGAAAGAAATATTTATATAGTTAGATTAGATCAGAGTAGAGCGAAATGTAACATTTACATACATTTACATATGGTCACTTATATTTATATAAGTACATAGATAAAAAATACATTTGTGAAAATTTATGAGATAAGTTTCAACAAATAAGTGTTTTTTTTCATAAATCAATATTTGAAATAATGTGAAAAATAATAATTGAACTTGCATAGAAAATGATATAAACATTTAAGTGACGGCACAACAAAAATTTTAACTCAAACAAAAGAAAAAAAAGTATAATAAAATTTAAACAATTTCGGATGCATTCACTGAGGCATGCCAAAATACAAGTTTACTTACCAGCAACAATTTTACTCATTTGCATGACTTGTTGTGCGAGTATCTGATTGAGTTGTAGCAAATGCTCGCGCTGCTTCTTTTCCGCATTGATTTTGCTCGGTGGCAAATTTTCATTCTCCTACAAACGAAAATACGAGTAATATTAGAATGCTAACAGATAAATAAAAATACTAACATTTGCCGTGCTAATGGGTGCTTCTGATAACATCTTCTTTATCGATTCAACCTTCTCTTGGCGACGTTTCTTCTCTTCGGGTGAAAGTTCGGGCGTCTGTTTGTAATAATATTTAATTAGTTGTAGTATTAAGACTTGAAATCGCAGATTACTTACAGTTTCGGGTATATAACGCTCAGGTATAACGATTTTATTTGGCGCCAGTAGTAGATTATCAATTGTATTCTCGGAGATCTTTTCGCCATGTCCCAAGGCTGAGCGCACCACATCCGGCGCATTCATACGTGGACGCAGTGCAACTTCCATATCGAGATCGTCACGTGCACGCCAATTGGTATTCTATGAGAAGAGAATATAAAAATTTAATATGATAGTTTTCGAATCTTAGACATGACTTACATTTCGATTCATGTCGTTCTCGGCCTGTACCTTCTCCATGGCCTTCACATTGACATTGTTGGGCGCTGTATAGTGACGTCGCTTCTCACGTGGCACTGCACGACGATGTTTATGCTGCGATGGCACCTTTTCGACAATCTTCTCAGTGTCCTCCGATGCTGAACCAGCAGACATTTCATTAATGATTTGACGTGCTGCTTCGCTCTGGAATATCGGATCTGGACTCAGATCAGTGAGACTTTTATTTAAGCTTTGCATTGAATCAGTTTTTTGACGTAGAGCAGCACGTGCTGAGTCACGTGAAACATGATGTTGTTGTTGTTGCAACTGTTTGGCAAAGTATGCATTGGCCAATGGATTGAGATGATCACGTGTAGTCCCATTGCTTAAATGCTGTTGGTGTTGTTGATGTTGCTGCTGCAGTTGCTGTTGTTGTTGCTGCTGTTCATGTTCAAAGTTGCTATTACGATCATAGCCATTGCCATAGTAGTCATTGTACTTTGAAGCTGTTGTTGTTGCCACTGTCACGGCTGGATAATGATGACCATTTTGCTTTGAGACACCATTGTGTTGCTTATGATGACGTTGCTTTTGTGGCGGTTCATTGTAACTGCGTGGCAGTGATTTTGAACGTCCATTCGTATGGTAATCATCAGCAGCAAAACCGCCATTTGTATGCAAATAATTGGCTGCTGCCGCTGCTAATTGCTGCTCTTCCTCCAACACTTGATCTAAATTCTGTGTCGAATTGCTCAGACCGACACGTTCACTGGCACGATCACGCTGCCGCCGCTCCGATTCACGCTTAACAATGCGTACTGTTTTGATTTCTTGCTTCTCGAGATTTGAGAGATTCGCAAATGGATTCGATTCAAGAAAACCATCACTATCAACGCCGCTTGTTTCCAATTGATCACTGGAGTCATTGTAACGATAAGCGCTGCTCGAGCGTCTTGCCGACTCATGTGTCATGCTGTCGCCTGTATTATAGTCACTCAATTTACTCGAGACATTCGATGTCGAACCAAGTAAATTGCCACTGGAATTCGCTGAGCCTGTGTCCACATACAGTGGCGTTGAAAGATTCACTGTTGAATCGCTAAGCGTACGATTGACGCTCATCATTGAATCCAAATCGGTTTCAATCCAACATGTTGTGCTGGCTCGCTTCTTTAGACTGCCATTTGTCGCCATTTCCTTGTTGCCAATTTCCTGATACAAACGATTCGAGTTCTCGGTCAGTTGACGCACAGCGGAACTGAGTTCATGTCGCTGTCGTTGCATGTCACCGACCAGTGTCTGTACGCGCTTCAGTTCCGATTCGAGCATGGCTGTTGTATTGCTGGCAAAACTTTCAACGCCATTTGCTGCGTGTATATCACGGCCACCGTTTGCCGTGCGTGACGCTTGCACTTTTTGACGCAACACAAGCAACTCCTGCTCCAAACGGGCATTTCCGGCCACAGTTTGCTCCAGTTTCTGTATATATATATTTTTTTTTTTTTGGGTTTTATTGTGAGAAATAAAATTTTAGTTTCATGTGAATTTATTGTTTACTGCATCATGCTGTTATGACATTGCAAAAGCATAAATGTACATATATAAAAGCAATATGAATGATTCGATGATGCAATCTAGTAGAAGTTCAATCGTCGCCATATGCGAGTGTCGAGCGTTGGTGAACAAGCGAGTAGGACACAAAAAAAATATAAGAGTTTATGAGCGACAGAAACAGTGAAACAGCAGAGAGAAAGATAAAAATTGATTCGTTTGAAATATTTGAAACTGAATCTGTTGAAATGAAATTTAAATCAATAAAGTTGCTTAAAGTTGCTTTCAAGTATTTAAATGCTTAAAGCAAAAAGTTAGTTTTATCTAAGCAAATGATTAGTTACAAAAGCAACATGCCAAGTTATTTGTTTTTTTTTGTTTACTTTATCACATATAGTTATATGTAAATCACATAAAAATAAAATGCTACGCTTTGTTGTTTGTCATTTTCTGTCATATTTGTATGTATGACAAAAAGCAGTGACATACACAAACAAACACACATATACAAATAGACGACGTAAGTGAATCTTCTACTAGGCACCTCGTCTACCTTTGAGTTATCCGCCAGCAATTGATGCACGCGTGACAGTTCACGCTCAAGTATATGCTGCTGCTTTTTGGCAGCATCTAAGACCATGGGCGATGCGCTGCTGTCTTGTATGCGTGCACGCAAGCCACCCAAAGCACGTTCCAAATCCTCTTTATCGCGTTGTAGACCCTGCAATGTGCCGGACTCTTCCTGCAGCAACTGATCCAATTGATAGAGCTGATGAACCTTCGCCTATTATTTTATTAGATAATTTTAGTATTTATTATAGGAAAGCATAAGCCCTTCAATATACCTGTAATTCGGTGTGATCTGGATTCAAGCGATCCCATTGCTTTTGCTCCTCAAGCAACAACTGACGCTCCTGCAGACGCTGATTGAACTCCAAGCGATCAAGCGTTGCGGCATCGTTGCGTGGCTGCTTTACGTCATTGTTGCGATAAAGCGAACCAAGCTTAACCATATTATCGACGAGATTCACCAATGGCTTGCTCTTCTCATACTGACGTTCCAGATCAAGCAAATGTTGCTTCAAATAATCCAATCGTTGTATGCTCTCAGCGCGTGTCAGGCCCTCCGCGGTGCGTAGACGATTCTATATAGTTGAAATAAATTATTAATTTGATGTTTTATATTAAAAACTAATACATTAAATGTTGTTAGCAGTGAAGCGTTTTTTATATATTAATTTGCATTTATTTCCTGCCATTTAATCACACACCAACACCAAAGCGTAGAAGCTTTGAACCAACACCAATTCCAGAAGTAAGAATAAACCAAAAAAAATAAATAAATAATTCAACCTGTACGGTATGTATATCGCTACAGCATTGCTCAATTGCACGGGCCGTGTTGCTATTCTGTCGACGCAACTGTATCAAAAGTAACACCAACTCCTCATGTGTGCGACTCAATAAATCGCCAGCGGAAACCTCCAGATTCTGTATAAAAATTATTATTAAATGTTAACCATTGCAAACAGTGCTCGAAATCATATACACTTTTAATTAGTGCTTCAGCATATTTTGCTTTATTTTCATAGCTTATGGAATTTTTATTGATTCAGACAGATTGGATTGCAGCTTCAAATGCCAACAATAAATAATCATTCAATTGGCTTTTGGCAAAGCAGCGCACACACAAAATGCCAGAACAATGCAGATGAAATATTTTCTTTGTGTGGTCGGTCGGTTGTTCATAGCCGCCCCTATTTCTTCCCTCAGGCTGGACAACATTACCGTTTTATAGCTTGCAGCTTCGAAAGCATACATATGTATATGTATAGGCAACTTACCCGCATTTGTGTGCTCGTCTCACGTTCTAACATATCGATTTCAGCACGGCTGCCAACACGTCGCATACCATACTGTTGTTGCTGTTGCTGTTGTTGTAGCTGTTGTTGTGTATATCCGTTTTGTTGCATGTCATACATGCCACCTCCGATACCGCCATTGCCACCATAGTAATCAACACCACCATTGCTACTTGGATGCAACGGTGTTGATGTTGCCAACATGCCGCCATTTATATCGTTGCCAGCGAAAGCATAACTCATGCCACCGCCTACGCCACCGGCATTTCGATCCGTTAAAGTAGTCGTCTTTGCGTATTTCGTATCTTGTGCGGTGCCATAGTACGTATTTGTTAGTTTGTTCATTTGATCATAATTGGCAAATGTTTGCTCACGTTCCAATTGCTCTTGTAGCTGCAATTGTTGCAGCTGTTGTGGATCGGACGGTTCCGGTTTCACAGTTAGATTGCCTTTAGGCAAATTTCGCACATTTCGCACCGAAATTGAAGCTGTAATGTGAGCAGCGAAAGAAGAGAAAAACGAGAATAAAAAATAGCAAAAATTTATGAAAAATTAGTTCATGAAAAATAAATTTTCAATTCCTATTTTTTTTATGTTTTTTTTTTTTTGTGGTTGTATGTAATTTGTTTGAGTTTGAATTTTGTTAAAAAAAAAAAGTGTAAATATTTAGCGAGCGATTTGGCAAACTGAATTATGTTTAGCGTGAAAACCAGCGCAAAGTTGTGAAAGTTAGTTTAGTATTTGATATTATTGACTTTTTTATTTCAAATTATTTTTTTTTTTATAAATCAAATTATTAAAAAAAAATGTGTGCTTTGAGGAAATTATTTTAGGCAAAGAATTTTTGATATTAGCTGTCTGTAAATATTTAATTTATTTTGAAACATTTTTTTTTAAATGAGGAGTAAACATTTCATTTTGCAATGCAAATATGTAGTGTGCACTAATTTTTCCAATTAATGGAGATAAAATCTGATTTATTCATTATGTTTTTTTTTTTTTTTTGTCTGAGATGCACATATGTATATCTATACACTTATGTACATGTATATTTTGTCATTAAAATTTTTATTAAAATTCTTTTTATAACATAACAAAATTCAAAATGTTTTTTTACAAAATATTTACAAAAGCAAGAGGCAAAACAAATATACAGAAAATGTAAAAAAAAAACAAGCAACGCAAAAAGATGGGAATGTTAAGCAATAATAAAGACAAAATAATGAAATGAATTTGAAAATAAAGAAATTTGCTTACCATATTTTTTTTTTGTTTTTGTTAAATAAATTATTATGCATAACAACGACAACAACAACTATGTGACAAAGCAACAGCAACAAACAAACACAAAAAAAACAACAGACAAAAAAAACAAAGACAAAAATTGCAAAATTTTCCACAACAACGAAAAATTTTCAACTAAAACTTTTGCATGTGTGACTTGTGTGCGTGTGTGTGTGTGTTTGTGACAATATATATGTGTGTGTGTGTATGTGTGCAGTTGTGCTCTAAACTCATTTGTTTGTATTGAATTAACTTGCTTATTCAAACAGTTACTCCTTCATTTGTTTGACTTTTGAGTTACAAAACATACACAGAATCCAAGCCAAAATGATATTACAAATTTCCAACGAACGAAACAATGAAAAATCAAAAAGATATAAAACGAACGAACAACAAAAATATCGATTTAATTCTATCTTCAGCCGACGCTGGCATGATGATGCTTTTGCTTGCTTGCTTACTTGCTTATTTATAGGGAACAACATTACATATAACAGACTTGAGATTAATTTGATTTTTTCGCCTCTTTCAACAATGAAAGCAGCAAACGTATAACGATTTATGATTTTCGAGATTTCGGCAATGCAGTTGTCAGCATTTGATTACCATTAGCATCATCATTGGCATTCAATTGATGTATAATTGATCTAACATTTGTTGCGGCTACCGATTCCGTCTCAATTATCGTATTCTTCATGTGACCGCTGGACATAGAATCCCATTGACGTATTGTCTCACGATCGAATTCTGATGATTTATGTGATATATTTGAGGCAGTTTCTTCGCGTAACACTTCATAAACATCTGAATTTTCATCGTCATCCTTATTGATACCAACATCGTTGCCCATACCAACATTGCCATCAACATCGACGTCAATATTATGCGTAGCGATCGCTGCCGCTGTCAATTGCACATAAACATCATTATCATTGAGACAATCGGTCTCGAGTTCGGATAGACGTGCTCCACTGTGCAGTCTGGAATTGTAGCTGGCACGTACTTGTTGTGAGACATTGTCATTGACATACGTAACGTCGCGAGTCAACTTTGTTTTGCTTTGCCTTGTGGGATTGGCATCGGTGCGTTGCAATGGTGGTGCTGACACATTCGCACTCACTGTGATGCGATCCAGATCATCCAGTGAACGTGCATGACGCTGTGATACACGGCGTAGACTCTCACGCCAGAGTGTATCCTCTTCCCAAAGTAGTTCACCACCTAGAACTGAGAGTGTGGTAGATACATTACTCGCGTTGCTTGAGGTATTTGTTCTTGTTGATGGTGTTGTGGTCGTAGACGTTGTGGATGGTATGGGATTGTTGTCATCACAAGTATTTGTACCAGCACCACTTAAGCGTACCAAATTGCCCAATTGTACATTTGTATTTTTAGTTGTTTGTAATTCTTCGCTATTCGCATTTGGATAATGATAATTGGCTTTGTGATTTGTGCTTATTGAAGGCAACGTTTGTTCTAATTCTGCCGTAGCCCGTGATGTTGATGTTGTTGTTGCTGATGTTGATGTTGATGATATTGATGTTGATGATGGATTAGTGATGACATTACTTAGTTTTGCCTGATAGTTGGCCAATTCAACTCCGCCTTTCTTCAAATACTTTGCCGTGCTATAGTTCAACTTCTCATTGTTAGCCTTAACGGTATAAAGATTCTTTCTATCAATTGCCTGATCCTTGTCGGCTAATTGTACCATATTGAACTGATGTCGTTCAATGGGATTATGTATGTGCGCTATATTCAGGCCATGTGCATGTATATCACGTTGATTGTTGAGCGGCGGCGGTGCTGGCAGCTCTCGGCTGCTGGTGAGCTCCGAATAATAATATGGCGCTGATTGTGTTGAAATATTGCTATTATTGCGACTGTGTATGGGCGTAATGCCAGTTATGGGCGGTGTCATAGAAGCAGCATCAGCGCCAGACGCACCCAATTGGTTGCCAACTGCTCCTGCTTCGGCATTGCCAATGTCAAGTTTCTGAATTGAGTCCGTTGATGAGAGAAAATGTATATTGCCATAGTAATGTCCATCATCATCATCGTCTGTTGTATTACGAAATATTTTCGGTGGTTTAATGAGATTCGTCAGTATGCTAGCGCCGGCAGCGGCATTTGCGTCATTCAACAACTGACTGGTCGTGTGCTGTTGATATGGCAACATATCATTACTCTGAAGTTGACTGAGATAACTGTCCAACTCATGGCTACTAAGTGTCTCCTCAAACTTTTCGCTTAATGATTCAATTTCACTTATCGATTCCTCAGACAGTGGTCGCCTCGAGCGTTGTCGTTCGAGCTCAGAGTCAGAACGTTGTCTATACTCAACGGCAGAGTCTGTTTCACTGCTGTCGCCCACGTATTTTTGCGGCAATGATGTATTCGATTGATAACGCACCGGACTGGCAACAAACGACGGCGATTGCTGCTTCAGTTTATTATAGAGATCAAAATCGGATGACGTATTCGAACTGTTATCTGTTTGAAAGCTATAATTGGAGTCAGAAAGCGTGCGTTCATGTTGTTTTAGTAGCGCAGCTGTGGCTGTCGAACTCGTTGCTGCTGTTTTTGTCGTTGCGTGTGGCATCTTCAATTGTGTGGTTGAGCCACGCAATTTGGCAAATTGATCAGGCAACGAAAGTCGACTGCTCTTTAAAGTCAAATCACTTGATTTAGCCATGTTTAATGAATTATTGCTGGCATGAATTTTCGGCAATTGTTCATAGGATAATGTCACTTTGCTGCCGCTGCTATCACGTCGCTTGACCGTATCATAATTTTCCGCCGAGAAGAACTCTTCAGTCTTCAATTCCTCCATGGGTGGCGGTGAGTCTGGTATTGGTGGCGGTGGTAAAATTTCGCTATCCGAACTTTCCGCATAGTTGGCCATTGGCGTGCTAGCGCCCAGATAGTATGAGGCCGGTCGAAATGTATCCGAGAGACTGAAACGTGTGCGTGAACGGAATTTTTTCGCATCAAATTGCTTCGAGGACTCATCATCAGCATCGGAACTATCACTGCCCACCATGGCCATGTTGTGTTGCGCGGGTTTCAATATGTCTGGCATATCCTTCCGCTTGCATTGTGCGCGTTCATTACACGATTTCTTTGTTTTCTTTTTAAGCGTCTCTGTGATTTTCTTATTTTTCTTTAATGTCGACTTGCCCGATGAACAATGCGCATCATCTGTTTGCGTTGTATTTAATACGGCTGCAGTTGTTGCTGTTGTTGCACCTGGTGTCGAAGTCACGGCTCTGCCAGTTGACAATTCCATATAGACAGGTTCAGCATTGACCTGTGACTTAATCATATTGCTTGCTGTGCTCATGCTTGTGTTACTTACGCACATAATCTCATAGTTACTTTTACTATCATCCTCTTGCAGGCCTTTTGTCATCTCGACATAATGATTTTCCTCTTCGACATTGTTGTCGTTCAATGCAACTAAAGTTAATTTACCTTTCTGACCCAATTCGACTTTCTTTGGTGTCATGGGCAGATAATGACTTTCGTCCAAACTCTGTATTGTTGTTGCTGCTGTTGTTGTTATTGTTGTTGTTGGCGTTATTGGTTCATTTTCATAAATTTGCACATTCACTTTTGTCTCATCAATATCAGCCTCTTCGGCTAAAGCCTCATCAAGATCATCATCTGTATATTCTTCACAAGCTGTATCATCATCGTCCTCACTCTCGTTTACATCATCTTGCTCCGTCTCCTTATTGTCATCATCATCATTATTATTGCCAATATCAATATTGCTGGCAGCATCATCAACAACAATTTGCTGTTGTTGTTGTTGTGGTTGCTGTTGCTCATCTACTTTTTCTGTTGCAACTTCAGCATTTGATTCTGCTAGCTCAGCACTTTGCTCAGCTGCCACATCCACGCTTGATTCCTTTGGAACTTTCAACTTATTTGCCTCTTGGCTTTCTTTGTACAGTTTCAATTGCATCAGCAATGGCGTCTCTTCCGCATTATTAATCACCGCTGCCGTCTCTGGCGTCAACACAGCTGGTACCGCAGTCTCAGCCTTTGGTAACTCTTGCATTGACATCGAATTTAATCTATCGTCGACCTTATCGAATTCAATGTTCTCATAGGTTTTTGCAGCCGTCAACACTTTTGTGCTATAGACTGGCACATAATTTGTATTCTGTGGCGATTTTGGCGCCGGTTTCTTTGGCACAATTGGCACCTCCTTGAGCAGTTGCTCATCATCCTTGTACTTTTGCGCAGCGACAATATTTAATTTCAATTTTTTATCGACAATCTCCTGGAGCAGTTTTGTGCTTTTCGGTTGTACTTGTATAATGGGCGTTTTACTTGCTTCATGAACTTTTAGTATCGGTTTTAGTTGTTTTATGTTCAACAATCTTTTATGACTGTCAGATTTTGTTATTGGCATTGGCGTTGTTGTTGTTATTATTGTTTGTGTTTTATTCAAAGTTTGTCTATCAATATTTGCAATTTGTGAAATTGTTGTTGTTGCTGCTATTTCTGTTGTTGTTGTTATTGGTTTTGCAACAACTGTTGCTGCCGTCGATGTTGCATCAACAGTATTACTAATATTTTCATTATTACTACAAGTTGTGGTCGTCATTGTTGTTGTTATTGTTGTTGTTGGGTTTATGGTTGTTGATGTATTTGCCGTTGACCTTCCTGCCAGCGCGTTTATTTTGTCCATCACAGCTGTTTTCATTTTTTGATTATTATTATTTATTTTTTTGTATTATTTTATGAAATTTTTTTTTTTTTTTGGAAAACAATTTTTGTGTATTTATTCAAATTGTATAGAAAATTTACCAAAAAAACGTATGCGCAAAAATAAAAAGATGAAAAAAGAAAATAATTTGTTTTTTATTTATAAGTTAAATGGGTTTTGAAAATATTTGTTGATTTTTTTTTATTTTTTTATTTATTTTCAGAGATGAATTTTAGTGCGAAATTTTTAGATATTTACTTTAACCCTTTTTTATATATTTTTAGTAGAAATGAAAAATACCAAAAACCCCAAAATTGATTTTGTTTTTTTTATGAAAGTTTAAAAATGGAAAAAATACAAAAATAATAAAATTAACTACAACAACAAATGTAAAAAAAGAAGTAAAAATGTTCAAAATGTTTGTCTTAACAAAGAGCCCGCCGCCTGTTTTTTATATTTTATTTTAAATACATGAAAATACATTTTTGTATGTATTTGTTTATGCATTATTACTTTGACTACTTTGAAATTCTGTCGACAATGAAAAAAAAAAAAATAAGTAAAATCAAATTTGCTCAACTTGTTATTTTGTTTACAGTAAAGTGTGAACAATTTGGACCGAAAACAAGCAAATACAACGAAGTAACAACATTTGACCTAATTTTTTTGGCACAATGTAACAACCAACAACAACAACAACAATAACGAGAACTACAATAAAATTACAAATATGAAATACAAAAGAAAGTTGAAAAAAAGGCAAACAAACATGAGGTTTACTTATAAAAGGAACTTAATTTCCTACACTAAACTTTTACTCGGTTTGTTATATTTGAGTTCGTTTTTTGCTTGTAACAAATTTTGCACACAGTTCGTTGCCATAAGCTTCTAAACTGTATGTACATGTGTAAGTGTATGTGTATTGTGGGAGGCATGTAGTTTTATGCCCAAATATTTGGTTCAACTTGCGTCATGTTCGTTTCGGCAACACTTTATCAAGTGAGTTTACTCATGCAATTTTTGACCACAAACTGTTACTTAGTTTGTATTCGTTGTTGTTGTTGCCATTAGTTGCCTTTTTTTTAGTATAACATAACCAAAAAACACGTAAAACATAACAAAAAAGTATTACATTTACTCGCTTTCAGCGCCCATTAAAAAAAAGAAAAATACATGTACGAATTTTTTTACTGCAAACAGTTGCGGCACCTTCATCAATTATTAAACATTTGTTTTAAAGTTTTTGTAATGCAAATGTGCTGTTTATGAATTTAATTGATTTTTTTTTCATAACAATATGTATTCAATTATAATAATAAATAATCATTTAAATCAATATGCATTGTAGTACGTCGTTGGTTTAGTACGCTCGGCAGGAAGGTTGGTCAAATTTTTCATTGTTTCATTATTAAATTGTTATAATAAAATCAAAAAAAAAAAAATATGCTTTATTTTTTAATCAATTAGCTAAGTCGAATTGTTAATGTTATTTATTGAAACAAATAATAGAAAAACAATAATTGCTTGATTTTTTTTTTATATTAAACACAATAAAAAGCAAAGTGAAGTTGTTGTTTGTTAGCATAAAGTGTTAAATTGAATTTGAATTTTTTATTAAAAATATATTTGGTTGAAAATCTAATTGTTAACCTGTACAATCTTGGCTATTAAAATTTCATGGACAAAGACATTCACATTAATATCGCTTGTATGCAAATTATTATGGCATATAAGCAATATTTGCACGCAAGCGATTAAAAATATCATTTACGTTGTTTCTTTTTTGATTTATTGTTTAAAAACACGCGCATTAATGTTTAAATTGCTTTATTAAATGTTTGTGTGAGTCATTTTATTTACAGAGTAGCGCAGAAGTAAATCAGTTTACAGTTAAAGAGTGCAGAGTCAAGTAGAAAAGAGGATTAGATAAAAATAGGTAACCATTAGCGAATGACAAGCACAAAAAAATAGACCGAAATAAAACAACGATTAAATGCTCATATACCACACTGTAGGACTAAAGCCGAAATGGAATTTGAGCGCTTAAATATGTATATTTAAACAGTTGTCCTTAGGGCGATGGCAACCACAATTTGAAAAACTAAATTAAAGTTAAATAAAAAAGCCACTAAACAAAGATAAAGCAAGAAAGAGAAAAATATTGCAATAAAAAAGCATGCAAGAAATGATATATAAAAAAAACTTATAATGCTTAAAATAGCCAATGAGAGCTAAGAAGGCGAGAGCGTTAGAGAACGAGAACGAAACCGAAAGCGGTTGACAGTAAATAAATGTAAAATCTGCTGGACCACAAAACCATGTAATATAAAAACAAAAAGGACGCATGTGGCAGTCAAAGTAGTAGTAGTTTTTTAAACAAAAATAGATGTTCTAAGTTAATAAAAAAAATGTAAGCAAGCAAACAAAATTCAGAAGAAGAAGAAATGTGGCAGTAAGGCGCAGTTGAAATTATAGCAATAGACAGACAGAGAGAGAGAGAGAGACAAGGATAGATAGAGAGACAAAAATATGCAAGCTTAATAAAAAAAAAAAAAATAAATAATAAATAAATAAATATTTATATTAAATACGCACCTTCATCATCCGATGAATAGCTATTGTAGCCAGCCGTGAGTCCTGCATTGGCATGAGTTTCGGAACGTGAACGTTGAAGCATGCCACCACTGCCACTGGCCTTGCCACTGCCACTGCCGCCAGGCACAGATGCCGTTGACGTTTTAGCAGAGACAACACCCGTTTTGCCCGCTTGCGGTGCATAGTGTGCGCCACTGGCCACCGCAGTGGACGAGAGCAAAATGTTGGGATTGCTGCCGAGCTTAGACATGGCAGTCATGTTACTGCCACCGTTCGGGTTGCCGGCCTGTTGAACGCTTTTGCGTGTCAACGGTGATTGCAGCATACGTTGTTTCCATTCAAGTAAACGTTTCATTGATTCCTCACGTTTACGTTCGCCATCCTGCAGCGATACATTGCCACCCGTTGGCGGCGGCGATGTGGCGCTTGCCGTTGGCGATGCCGGCGTTGCATTCATGCTGCTAATGAAATCCTCATCGAATGTATTGCTACGCTTGGGCAATCGTGCGCTTGCCGAACGTAAGAATTGCTCATTCTGTTTAATGATTTCCTGTGTGGACATTGTGGGCGGAAATATTGAGCCAGCCTGATGCTTGATCGGTGGCAAATCTTGTGCTTGTTGTTGTTGTTGCTGCTGCTGCTGTTGTTGTTGTGTTGTAGTTTGTGGATGCATTGAAGCAGAACGTATATGTGCGCCGCCTGTTTGAGCACTGGCCCGACTCAGGCGTGGCATGCTGGCCGCATTGCCCGTTTCATTCAAGAGCTCTTGACGTTTTTGTGTACGCTCATAGGGATTTTCATAGCCGATGGTATTAATGCCACTGACATGTGCCGTTTGGTATTCGAGGCCGCCAGCTGTTGCCGTACGATAATTGCCGGGTTGCTGTGGCTGTGCCGCTGAATTCTGTAGATACAAAGCGCTCTTGCGCATCTTTTCGGCATAGCTTGCTTCGGAATAGTAAACGCTATCTGGTGTACGATTAATGTCCAGACTAGATTTCGGACGTGGCGCACGACCATCGGCCTTATGTTGGCCTGCGCTCATATTGGCATTGACATTGGGCACAACACCGGCCGCAGCCGCTGCTTCGGCACGCGCTTCATATTCAAGAAAATCTGCCGAATGTGGACGCACAATGCCACCGGCAGCAGAACGTGTACGCAAATCCATATTGCTCAGCATTTGTGGTTGACCGGTGGCAGTTATTGTTGTCGTTGGCTGTGTGTGTGTGTGTAAAAATGGGAAAGAATAAAAAAATAAAGTTTTGAGTGCGTTTTCATAAATTACAGAGTGTAGTAACAATGATAATGCGCTTTGCTATGAAATTTGATTGTAAAATTTTTAAAGTTGCATAATATTTTTTAAGTTCTTCATCGTACATTGCACATAAATCATGCATGCGACTTCATTTTGATTTCCGTGCATAGCATAAAATATTTCTAACGAGCACTTCAAAAGCAACGCAAGCACGCAAGCAAAATGTCGTCCTCGGTTGACCTATAAAAGTCGCTCAATGTTGGCTTGGCATTTAAGACATTTTGCACGCGAGTTGGTAAGACAGAAGCAACCAACTAAAAACTTCTTGCAACGACTTGGACTAGAAGCATACGAAATGCGTTGCTTGCAATTTAGCAACCCACTGACACACATAAGGCCTAATTACGGTTCAAGACGCCTCGGAAAGAGTTTTCCACTTTGAAAGTGAAGACGACGTTAGATGGTCTAAGTCTGTGTGTGTGTGTGTGATGTATGCGCCCACCTACAACGCCCATAAAACTATAATGCCAACGTACAAACTCCGATCATATCTTTGGCAAAATGTGGCACAAAAGTACAAGTATGAAGTGAAGGAGAAGCGATGTAGTAAAAGCAGGTGCTCTTTCAAACTAAAGTCAGTAATACTTACAGTACTGCAACTGCTGCTTGTCCGTGTTATACTTAAAAGTTTTTACGTGCGGCAACAACGACTGATTATGTCTGTTTGTCTGTCAGTCTATCTGTTTGTGTGTATATATGTCTAAGTATACATATATCTATCGCTATGTTTACGTGCTTGTAACGATTTTCACTGCTTGTAAAAATGTTGAGTTTTTTGAAAATGCAATAAAAACTTCAAACCAAAAATAAACGAAAATTGCTGAATAGGAATTTTCAACATTATATCTACACAACTCACTCTTTCTCTTATAGCTTTAACTAAATTGCCGTGTCTTCGTTCGACTCACTGTCTGTCTGTCTATCTGTCTGTCTGTTTGCTACTGCAACGTGCCAGCTAGTTTTGCTTGTTACTTTTATCCATGTCATAAGCAATGCTATGCTTTATTAGCTTACGTTCAGCAGCAGTTCCCCCATACTCAATTGAACCCCAAGTTAAGTTATAAAATCTTTTAAGTCAATTGAGTATGCAATATGATTCGTTGGGTGGTTCTTGTCTCGTTTTTCTTTTTTTTTATGCTTGCTGATGCTGATGTTGCACATCAATGTTAGTTTGCTACCAAATGATTCTATTGGCAGAATTTGTACGCATTCGGACGCTGTCTTCTATGCAATTTCCTTTGAATGTGTTGAAAATGTGTCAGTAGCTTGTTTTACAAAACAAGTTGAAAATTGTAGCTGGTATGTATTTGGGCGTGGCACACAGGGGCGTACTTGATGATGCAAGACAGTTGCGTAGAGTTACACACAATTTCATTTAAGTGTATTACATTTTGAAGCAATTTTTATACCAAATACAGAGACAAGAAGAAGAACAGGAAGTTGTTTTTGGTTTGTCGGTTAATCAATCAATCAATCATTCAATTAATCAAACGTTGTTGGTATTTCAATTACTTAAATTTGTTTTTCGCATAGATTAGTTTGATTACGCAACCGTTGAGCAGTTACAAGTATCGAATGTTTATGCAAAATATTACTCACCTCCAAATGATTGGGTGTATAGCGTGCTGGCATTGCTGGCACATGCTTGTTGGCCTCATAGCTGGGTGGACTCAGTGGGCGCCGATAGCTGGCCGCCTCCTGCAGCAATGCTTCCTGTGCGCTTGTCGCTCCACCAACCTGTGTCAAATTATAGATATCTTCATAGTCGGCGAATACGCGATTCTTTGAGCGTCCATAAGCGTCGGGTGTACGACGTTCCACATTCGCATGCATGCCCAAATGCGCTGGGTAACGTTGTTGTATGAGCTTCTGCATGTAAAGTTCACGTTCGCCGTATATGTCTTCGCCACGCTGATGCGGTTGCTGTTGTTGTTGTTGTTGCAAGCGTGCAATTTGCTCTTCCACGTCCATGTAATTATGTGATGCGCCAGCCTCGCCAGCCATGGCCAGCTGATGTTGAAAATGTGCCTCAAGATTGTCGACCGAATATTGTTGTTGTGCTTGTTGCAAACGCAGCGCCGAAGATACATTGCCGGTGCGAGTATCGTAGATGGCATGATGTTGTTGTGGTTGCTGAGATCGTTGTTGTTGCTGCTGTTGGTGATGATGTTGTTGTTGCTGCTGATAGATTTGCTGTTGCAATGTTGGCGACATGATGCCAGTGCGTCGACTAGAATGTTGCTGTTGCTGCTGCTGTTGTTGGTGTTGGTGTTGTTGTTGCTGCTTGCGCTCGTTATGCTCAATTGAGTGTTCGGGACTTGGCGATGAATAACCGCCATCATTAATGCGTCGCGGCTTGGGCGGCGCATTGGCATAGAGCGGCTGAGCGCCACCGCCACTGTTGCTGCTCGACGCCGAATTGGCATTATTGCCAGCATTGTCCGAGGCTGGCGTCACCTGACCCTGACTCATTTTACTCTGATGCGATTGTAGCGTATGTATGCCGGAATCGGAATTCTCACCGCTGTGATTCAACGAAGACGATACGCTCGGCTGTGATGTCTGATCCGATTCACCGCTGCTGGGCGCTTGCATCATTGTGGCCGCGGTCAGTGCTCGCACCCACTGTAACATCGATTCACTTGTTTCGGCTGCCAACCAATATGTACGCATATTTTGATGTTCACATTTAAAGGCGAACTTTCGATAGATTTTATCTTCGGGCAGACAAGCGGACACTTTGTACGATGGCAACAACACTGAGCCGAGCAAACGTTCCTCCTCCGGTCCTTTGTAATAGTAGACACAATACTCGGCCAGCACAAACCAACGTTTACGCCAGACTTTGAGGCCATCGGAGCCTTGCTTGTACAACCAGCCGGCCAGTGTGACGGGCGTTGTGGGCGGACGCTTTGTCACCGGCGATTTGAGCGCTTGTATTGAACCGATGCTCTTCTTGCGATCGAGCGGTGCATGTGTGGGACTTTTGGTCGATGACTCCTCTGAGCTGGGCGTGGCCTTGTTGGGCACAGCATTGCCGCCAACTTTGACAGCGGAGATTTGTGTCTGACAGGCCTGATTGACAACATGACCGGGATGGTTTTGTTGTATATAAACGGGACCATGTTCGCTGCCCGGCGTCTGCAGATCACTCTTGTGGCGTTGTAGCTGTTGCTGCTGCTGCTGTTGTTGTTGTTGGCTTAAGTTTTGCTGTTGTAATTGTTGTTGATGCTGCAATTGCATTTGCAATTGTTGCTGTTGTTGATTGTAGATTTGCTCTTGTTGTTGCTGATGATAGAGTTGTTGTTGCTGTGCTGTTTGCTTTTGTTGCTGTCCTGGTTGCACTTTGAGTGGTCCAGCAGCAGGTTGAAATTGATTCGGCAAATTGAGCGACGATGGCGGTGCACGTTGCTGTTGTTGTTGCTGTTGTTGCAACGTTACATTTGACATCATGCTCGATGACTGACTCATGTGATAATGTCCCTGCGGCACCGGCGGATTCATGGCCTGTCGCATGGCAAATGTGCGCTGCTGCTGATGCACCGCCTCATTTTGTGTATGTATTTGTGCCTGTAATTTGGCCTGTTGCAATTGTTGATACTGCTGCTGCAATGCCGAGATCGGATTGTGTCCGCCACCACCACCCGCCGCTGCTGCTGCGGCCTGCAAACGTCCGGCAGCCGCCAAATATGTGCGCTCCGTTGGCGATTGATAGATTTGCTCGCCGCTTGTATATGACTGATGATAGGGTGAGCTGTGTGAGCTGCTCGACGTATTGCCGCCAATGCTGTGCTTGAGCAGTAATTTATGCGGCTGTGGTTGCATATCGATCGGTGATAATGGACCACCGCTTGAGGATGTTGCCGTTGGTGATTGTTGATACAACGATTGATGATAGGCGGCTGCCAGTGCGGCCTGCTGCTGCTGCTGCTGATGAAGATGTTGATGCTGCTGCAGCTGTTGCTGCTGGAAGACTGGCGAATGCGTTGCCGTACGATAATCGGCAATGTTGGTCTGATAGGCTAGCGGCAACTTTTTCTGTTGTGCTGCGTTCGCGGCCTGTAATTGTTGTAATTTTTTTGCGTCCATTGTCGCACCGGTAAAAAGTGGCGGCGCCTCCAACCTGCAATGCAATGCAAAAAATAAAAAAATGATATTAGTTTAGTTCCGTTCAATTTCTCGTACTCGGTCTCGGGGTCTCGTTTCGTTTATTCATGATGCAATCGGATTAATTAACAAAGGTCACATGCAGTTAATTCAATTGTGCTCTGTGTGTTCCACCACCCCCCTGTAAAGCCTTTCCCTACACTGTAAACAAATAAAACGTGCGCATATGTTGCAGTTTTCTTGTTGTTCTTGTTGCTGTTGGATTTATTGTTTAAATCCGTGCAATGGCGCGGTCATTTCTTTTTTTTTTATTTGTTTTTTTTGCACTTAACGGTTGATAATCACCGCCAGCATATTGTGCCCATTCTCCCCATCAGCATAGCGCCTGCCCTCGTAATTGCCTCTAATTGATTAAATGCGCCAGCGCCAGTGACTCTGCCTGTGCTTGTGCCAGCAGCTAAAGCACGCAACGTGCAACTTGCAACTACCGGACGTGCCATACGACGACGGTGAAAATGCACGGACGGACAGACAGTTGGGGAGAAATTGCCATCGCCTCTTCTTCTTTTTAGTGTTTCTTTGTCGACCGCAAGCATGGAAAAAAAAAGTGTTATTTTTTTCACATTTCAATATTTTGATCCAATTGGTTTTCAATTTATGAGCTCTTCAACTTACCAATCCCATAATTGATAAATGCAGCCGAACATTTTGATTTTTTTCTTATGTTTAAATCGATTAAAATATGTTTTTCGTACTGATTTTTTTTTTCAAATTAAATTTGCGCGTTTGACGTTTTTATATGTTGATAATTAACTTTAATTGATTCAATTATGTTGATAATTTAATAAGATTTTAAATTTATATATTTATTTTTTTTTTAGTATTTATTTTTTATATATTTTTAGATGATATGTTGCTCACTAAATTTCTGCTTGTTAAAAAATAAGATTTATTTAACATTTGTTTTTTTTTTTGGGTTTTTGATTTTTATCTTTTTTTAATTACAACATTTCACATTGATTTTTGTTGCATTTATTTGCCGCAATGATTACGCAATATTTCACTTTTTATTGTTATTATTATTGTTTTTTTATTTTATTATTTTTTCAATGCATTTATTTATACTTTTTTTGTATTATTTATATTTATTTAGAGCGCTTTTTGCCTTATGACTTTCTTTATTTGCTTCGAGCAAATAACGTGAATGGAAAATGTATCGCTAAATTTAATTTTTACGTTTTCATTGCGCGACGCAAATAAAAACTAAAATGTTGAAATTGTGCAAATTGAATAATACTTATTTGTTTAAAAATAAATACAATCAGCGGCAATGCAATGCATTTAAGTGTGCCAAGCGCAGTTGATGTAATAAAAATAAAAATGATGCTTTGTTGTTGTAAATAAAAGCGCACAGTGCTCGCCACTTTGGCAATTCGATTTGATAACAACAAAAAAATAGTGCAAATAAAAAATATATAAAACTATTATAATGAAAAGGATTTGTTAAAGCTCTGTGGAAAACTGATTTACAAAATAAAAAAAAGGGCAATAAAATTGGAAAATAATATAATAAATTATTTAACTGTCATGGGTCAACTTTAATATAAAATTGTGCCTTTTAGTGTAACTGAGCTCATTTAATAGTGAAATTATTTAAATCTTTAATTAACTTGATTTCATATTAAGTTTCAAATGCAGCAGTTTACAAATGGCCAAATGAATCTTCAACTTTTGCATTAACAGCAAGAACACTTAGATATTATCGCAAAAAATTCAACAGAAAACTGGGTCACTCTACAGCAAAATAAGTTTAAAGCTTGAGCTCTTGGTTCTAAGTTGAGAATATGCTTAAACTGTTAGTGAAGTTTTATTTAACGCATTTCAAAAGTTACACTTCACAAATTTTTATTTCTTAATTGAAAGCGAAAACTTTTAAATCTGTTCTGTGCATCTCTTAAAAAATGCTCATTGTAGAAAAAAAAAATTAATAAATAAACAACAAAAGCACACAATTTTCTTTGCATCTCTCTTTTGCGCGCTGTCTATTTTCACCCAAATCATTCTTACACACTTTCTTCCTCACTTATTTGCTGTCAAAGCCAAATATTGAAATATGGCAATCGATTTCTCTATGCAACTATATAAATATACTCAAATACAATAAGTATAACATAAGACGCCACATTCTATTTGCCTTAAATTTATACATATTTGAAAATATACATAACACACACACAAGCACAAAATGTCGCAGTATGAAAAGCACAAAGAATACATTACGCAAATATCTTTTATATTATTTGTTACTTTAATAGGACACAATGGTACAGCAATAACAACAACAACAAGTACGATTACAACAAAGGCCAAAGGCATACGATAAAAGTGTTTCAACACTGGCGGCATCAATAAGACTTGGCAAGCACATTTGGTATATGTCGAAATATGTATAAGTGTATATGTAAGTGGCTACATGCTCTTGTGTGTGTGTGTCGTTATGTGCGCCTGTTTGTGCTAAAAGCAAAATCCTGTTGAAAATGTTGCACAATAAATAAACGTTTGAGGGAGTAGCGACATTATTCAGGGACGCCATATTGGCAAATAAGCAAACAGCTACGACAATAGTTGTCGTGTAGTGTAGTGTTGTATAGTGTACTATAGAAAATCGAGTCGAGTTGTGGCGAGTTTGAGTATGAGTACGAGTCGGTGTATTGCATTATGTTGACTGGCATGCTTAACAGCTTGCAAAATGAAATAATCACATTCGTTGCCTGCAAAATCACATATGCAAAAACACTCACACACATGTGGTCGGTCTGTGTATTAGTTACGAGGTGGCGTAGCTTGGCAAATCGACAACACAGCGCCGTGAAGTATGCAACATAATTTACTTGCATTATTTACAAAATAGACTAAACAAAGCGAAAATGTACGCGAAAAGAGAAATAAAATTGCTTTAAACCAATTTTTTTTGCTCATTGTTTTTGTTATTTGTTATGCTGCCAGTTGAGCATGCACAAATACACTCACACAGGCACACAATCAGAGAAATTGCATTTTAATATATAACAAAAAAATATATATTTTCTTTGTGCGTGTTTGTCGAAGTAAACATTTAAGTTGTGCAATTGTTTTTTGTTCTGTGAAATTTATCTTTTGTTTTGCATTGTTTTCGATGGCATAGCAAATAGATTTATTCTACAAAATGTATTGTATTCCATTCCTCAAGGCTATGCAGCGCACAGGAAGACAATTTTACTTCAACATTTTTTTTTTTTTTCATTGTTTTTTGTTTTGTTTTCACGATTTTTTCGATAAGAAAATGAAAGACAAATAAATAATTTCTGTCAATACTTAAAAAAAAGCGTCTGGCAACTCGTTAAGTAAATTGCAGCAGAAATAAAAAAAAATCGTAAAGATAAATTGTTATATAAAAATAAATGAAGGAAGCATGAGAAACTATAAATTCTATTTGTTTTATTTTTTTTTCTTATTTTTTTCCGTTTTTGTGTCTCAACGCTGTGTAATAAAATACTCTGACGTATACGTAATAAAATCAATAACGATTAAGTCTGAGCCTGTGTATGTGTCGCGTCCTTTTTGATACGATTTGTCAGACTTGTAATTCTTTTCACATGTTCGACATTTCATTTTTAAGCTTAACGCACGAACGAAAATTGCTTTTTAATTGTTACCTTTATTTATTTATTTATTTATTGAATTTACTCACTTATGTAAATAACTTTAAAATCAATAAAATTAACATATTAAATACAAAAAACCAACGGTAGTAAAATTTTTAGTAATATTTACATAAGCTTTGGCATGCAAAAGCGAAAGCATTTCTATTATTTAAAAACCGAAAATTACCGCAAAAATATTTTGTTTGTACATGACAACACACAAAAAAACATATACACACACCCACACTCACTCGTGTATGTATGTACATGAGCTGCTCTGCTTTTGGGGGTATTATGAGAGAATGCATGTCACAGCTTCAACAAAAGATTGCCCTAGAAAATATTAAATGTAAATGTGCCAACAAGAAAACAAACAAACATACAAAAAATGACGGCAACATCAATTTTTGGCATAAATCCAAAAATGTATTTTGCCAACAAACTCGTGCAGTGCACTTTTTCATACATTATTTATCTCTTGTTGTTGATTTTAGTTAAAGCCGTGTACATTTTCTTTGCTTTGCTTTTATTTTCTTTTATTTTTTGGTTTTGCTTTTTTGGTCTCTCGCTTTTGTTGGTTAGCAAGCATATTGTGTGTCGTTTTAGTTTTATTTATACGTATATTTATGAAAAATACAGTGAGAAATTACTTGAAATTGGTTTGGTTGAGTAGAAAATTTTCTAATTTGAGTGCAAAATGTGCCAAAGGCGTGTTGTGTGTGAAATTTTTGTTGGCATTGAGTTGTTTGCCACTAATAAATGATAAAATAAGTCGTTGAAAAGACATGCCTCGAGTTGGAAAAGAAATAAAATGAATGCCAACGGTCTCTATTTATCTATCATCAACCTTCTTTCAATTAATTTAATGATATTCTTCACAATAATTTATTAAAATATAACACAACAATTGCACTGAAAGCAACAGTAGGTGGCAAAAGTGATACAAAAAGATATAATACATATCTTTTATCAAATTTTAATTAACTTGTATTCCAACATTTTCATCATCAATAATTGGTTTCATTGTATTCGCTTTCTGATTGACGTTTCTCATTTCTAAGTATATAAGAATGCACGTGCCTTGTTGAACAAAAACGTTGGTTTTTTGTAAAGAATCGATTTCGTATATTGTTGAAGTAATACAACTGACGTAATTCATTACAAACAAGGCTGGAAATGAAAATCATAATGAATTGTTAAAAAAAAAAAACCGAAATCAGACAATCAGATGTCAGTTGTCAGGCAGACAGGCAGTGAAATGTATAACGAGATAGTTGAAAAGGCAAAAATTTAGACAGACAGAAAGTTACACACACTCAAAAACACACACACACACATACAAACGCCCACGGCACTAAAAGTGAATTTGTGTTTTATGTACTAAAAATAAATTTAATTGTGGCTTTTGTCATATTCTGTAACACAGACACAAATACAAACACATTTTAGTTTAAAATGTGTGCGTATTGTATTTGTGTTTGTATTTGCGCTATTCAATCTAAATGTCAATTATTATTTATAATCAAATACTCTGACAGATTTTAGTTGTTACAATATATAAAAAGACAAATTGAATTAAAAATTTGCAAACATGACATGGCTAAATGTCAATTGTTTGGCCATAGATGTCTGTCTGACTATATGAAATTGCTAATGAAAACATTTTATATTGTGTGCTTTTAGGCGTTAGTTTTTCAAATGCAGCAATAGTCGCTGAAAATTAGTTATAGAGTAATTTTAATCTTTTTAAATGTCAGTTAGTTAGTTTTACATAAATTGGCGTTTGTTTTCACTATAGCCATTTTTTTTTGCTGTTATTACATTATTCTGATTAATGGCAAATGCGATCATTTGTCAGCAAACACTTACTGTAATTCATTTGAAAATTGCTTTGCACACCGCAAGCATGAAAACTTCTTTCGCAACTGTCATTCGCATAAAATCCGCAAAAGCACCGAGCAATACAACACCATAATGGCTTCAGAGCATGTGCGCGCGCTTTGTAATTGTTATGGCAGAGATTTAATCTTCTGAGCAAATACAACAATAGCAGCAAAACCCACAACAACGACGACGACAATAGCATCGTCGGTGGCAGCAGAAGCAACGGCGGCGGCTGAAGTTGTAGCAGGGCCTAAAGGCTCTTGTATTAACGCAGTTTAAATATTTAACGTTTGAAAAGTGCACCAAACCAAACAAACCACGCATACAGCTTCAAAAACTGTCTCACACATACACACAGACTGCCATGCAGAAACTGCGGCGTGCTTGTTTGTATATGTGTGTGTATGTGGAACGCTAAAAATGAATTTCAACTTGTTTTTTTTTTTGTATTTGCTTTCAGTTAACTTTTATGCATTTAGGTTTGCATACACTTCACTTGAGTGAAAATATATATACATACATATATGTGTGAGTGTACACAAACTATTGAAAACACTTAACAAAAGTGCACATATTAATTTGCACAATAAAATTTTAGTGCAATGCAAATGAATCATTTCAACAGTTTCAATAAATAAACAAAATTCCAAATAAATTTGCCAACTAAAGCACCTCAACTGACAGCAAACGTTCAAACGAGGCGTCGTTAGACACAGATTTAAATTCAACGAAAAATGTGAAGTCAAGTTGTTGGTAAACTTAATTAATATCTCAGTTGCTGAAGTGTGCACTGGCAAACGGCAACATTGAAATATGCGCCAAGTGCAATCAAAAGAAACACTTCAACATGATTCTAAGTGTGCAAGGCATGAGCGAAGTGAAGCACACAAAATTTATAAGAGAAAATGGAGCAAGTAGAAATGGAAAAGAAAAATCAATAATAAATAATTCACACTGTTGGTATATGAAAATGAGTTTTTTAATTAAAAGTTAGAACTATTTTTGTATGCTTCAATTTTGTACTCATTAGTCGAAGAACAAAAGTCGTTGTTTAACTTGGAAAAATATAGTTTTTCTTTGCCAACAATACAAACACAAAGTCACACTGAACCTCAAAATGACACGCATAGAGTGGCAAATGAAAAAAGAGAGAGCAAGAAGACGAGAAAGAGAGAGAGAGAGAGGCCAAGCATAAGACGAAGACAGAGTGTGCCTAAGCAGAATGTTAACGATTACTTTGTGTTTTTTGACCTTGTGTTGTCGCTCTTCATTATGTGTCAACAACTTTTCTTTCATCATGCAGTCATAGTAGCAACAACAAGTATAACAACAACAACAATAGCGGCAGCATGAACAACAGTGCGACAAAGAAAAGGCCATAAGCAGAGTAACAAAACGCAAGAAGAAGATGTCTACTAAAAATGAAAAAAAATACACATGCAAAAAAGGTTGCTGCCTACTTTTTGGGGCCCATGTATTTTTATCGTTCGTAATTTATTACGACATTTTTTTGCTTTGTGAGCCTCTCAGCCTTTTTCTTCTTCTATTGTTTTTCTTTTTTTTTTTTTGGCACACTTTGCTTTCTTCCGTTTACGCATGACAATATTTTATGTAATTTTTCACAAATTGCATATGTATGTGTGTGTGTGTGAGTTAAGATAAAAAATAGTCGCCTGAATTGTTTTACACTCAATTGTCACAGTTTAGTTTTTCTAAGAAAATTGTTTATCAGCTAAAGGTCATGCGGGCGCTCAATACATCTTACTCTTACACACACCCACCAACATACACACACACACACGTTAAATGCAGAATCATGAGTTGTTTTATGTGCATGTAAGTATTTGTGCGTATAAAAATGTTGCCCCCAAGCGATATAAAAAGTTGAAAAGAATATATTATTATTATTTTTTTTTTACACAAGTTTTTTTATGTTTGCTTGAAAATTTCATGCAAAGATTTTTGTTATTCGAGAAGAGAAAAATGTTACTTTTAAGTTCATGAAAAAATATTTATAAATTTATTTATGAAATTTATTTTTCTTTTTGATGAATTTTTCAGGTTCTTGATATTTGCCAGCTTATCAACCTGCTTTAAACCTCAAAACCCAAATGAATATGTGCGCATTGCTCAATAATTAAGCACATTTTAATTAAAGTTATTTATTATTTATTGTATAATTTGCCTTATAACATTAAAAGGGCAAACATTTTCAAACACAACGTTTGTCAAACTTATTTTTGCAAAGTGCATTTTTGTTAAGTGCATAATGGCATGATTTATGAAAATTGTATGAAATACAAATACATTTTCGCCAAATTATAATAAAGCAGAGACAATTTATGAAAATCAAATTTGCTGGCAATGGAAATTATTTGGCATAAATTAATAGAAAACGTTTAAATATACATTTATCAATGACATTTTGGACAGATGATGAAGCAATTTCAATGTATGCACATAAACAGTTATCCATATTGTACATACATATGTACAGTCGTAGCACAAATAAACGGACATCCCATGAGAATTATCGGCGTCTATTTTGCATGTCTAATGTTTCATATGTCTGATTTTACTGTATCCGAAGTACTGTTGATTTATTTATATGGTGGGCGTGTGCGTCGTTTGCTAATATGTTGGTTGGCAATTAGTTTGAAATTGATGCCAGAACAGTTGCGCTGTCATGGTTTAATTGATATAAATCATAAATAAAACATAAATGCCAAATGGAACTTCCACACATGTCATATGCGATTTGTTTGTCTATGTGTAGAGGAGCTGGCAGATACACACACACATACAGTTATAGAAATTCAAGCGCGTGCTTAAGGTCGCTTGGCATTTTGGTTAGTTTGCTTGGTCCTTCGTTAATTTAGAGCAGCCCTCAATGGTGTCATAAAACTTTATTAATTGGCCGGGGTCTGGTCTGGTTTGGTCTTGTTTGGCTTAGTTTTTCGAAACGCCTTCAATATGCACGCGCCACACAAATAAAAGTTGCCAAAACGTTAAAAATGAGCTTCATTCAAGTAGCTCATTTGCTTTGTTTTTGTTGTTGTCGTCCTGGTTGTTTTTGTTGTTGTGATACAGTTGAGTTTTATCGACGTAATTTGTGCGCGTTTCAAAACGGAAATTGCTTGCTTTTGAGCGGAAATGATTTATAGCAAAGAAGAACTTTGAAAGAAATTAAAAGTGAAATTAGTCAAACTGCAAATTAACTAAATGACTCTGCAAGAGGTTGCATGCCAATTAGGCCTAGTAAATATTAAAAAAAAAAAATAGCAACGATTTTTGTTTTTGGTTTTATTTTAGCTTAAAAGTGCTAACATGAATATGACAATTTCTGTCAATGAATTTCATACTTAATTGAATCGTCAATAAACGAAAGATGTTGCCAGACATGCTAAAAGCAATAACAACATCACCAACAACAACAGCAACACTGACAATTGCAATGAGTGTATAGCAACAATGGCAAACACTTCATTTGCATGCAAGTGCACTTGAATTTGTACTCAACTTGAATGCGTTGCTGTCAGCAGTAAAAGATATGCACACATTGACAGGCATAAAACACACACGCATAGTCACACTCATAAATAGTCATAGACAGCAGTAGATAACAATAACAACAACAATAAAAACAAGAACAACATCCGCCCACAATGACACTTGATGAAGATTTTGTTGCTTTCACTTTTTATACATGATTGGCGGAAGTGAGAAAACTGACACACACACGCACACACACAGCAACAAGAGAATTGTACCTTTTCATGTGTGTAAGTGTATTGCTTGACAAACATAAAATGGTGCAATGCAATTGTAGAACTTGTCAGCGCCTCTTCTACGCCATGAGTATATGTATGTGTGTGTGTGTGTGTTTGAGTGTACAAGTGTGTGTCACTTTAGTTAGCTGCTGCTGCTGCAGCTACAAAGCCGCTTGCCTGATTTCCTTTTAACTGTGACAGATGCACGCGCCAACTCGTGTCACGTAACTGCAATCATGTTACACACGTTTATTTCCTTTTATTTTTCGTTGGCGAATTTCGCTCCATCTGTATATGAGTGTGTGTGTTTGTTTGTGTGCTTGTGTTCGTGCGGGTCATCATTTTGCTTTGCCTGCAGTCAAATACATACAAAAAGCACTTAATCAGTTTTTCGTATGCGCTTTGTAAAAGTTTCATATCGCCAGCAGTTTTCAGCGCATACAAAACAAAAGAACTAAAACACAACACCAACAACAACACCAAAAACAACAACAACAACTAGTCTGACAATAACAAATGGTTGTGTATGACAGCCATTTTTGGTATGTTCTTTTTGGTTTTTTTTTTGCTCTGAAATTTTCTTCTTTCTTTTTGTCCGCCATGAGTGACATCTGTGTCAGCTCTTGTCATTTGATTAACATATTTACGCCTGAAATGCTTTTAAAATCCATGCCAATCTAAGCTAACTTGCCACCTTCCAACGTAAATGTGTAAAGTCGTGCAAAAGCTTTAAAGTTTTAGTCTTACTTAAGCACATAAAAGTATGAAAGTGACTTGCCTTAACTAAGCCTATAAAACAAACCTGCCGCCGCGGCACTCATACGGCATACTAATTTAAATGCCACGTGCAACATACAAACATATTTCGGACTCGAGGCAACACAATTTGCTGCCACGGGCAACATGAGTTAGGCCAAACACACGCGCAAAATAAAAAACAAATAAAAAAAAAAAATCAAATGTGGTTTTTACTATATTTGCAACTGTATTAGTTGTTTGAAAAAAAAAAAAAATACATTAAAAAGAAACTTTCAGTCAAAAAAGTATCTAACTTTTTGATATGTCATTCAGTTGTATGCCACGCGCAGCACACATTTATACATACACTGGCGAGCAAAATTGAGTAAATGTTTCACACTTTCTTACATTTTCTTCAGTTGTACGAAAACAAATGCTTAGAAAAATCTGTAAGAATTATTCAAGATTCTCGGTAGTCAAGTTAAAAATTCTTTACAACAATTATAGCGTTAAAGGGCATAGAAAATTAATATATGAAAAATCAATGATTGTTTTTTCGAAAAACAGTATTATTTTGTATTCAATCCAACGATTTTTATTATTTTTTACACTCTTGGGCATACTTTCAATCAAATTATATGAAAAATAAAACGAAATATTGTCCCACTCAAGCTGGACGCGGTTGTAAGCAAAGTTCCTCTTTCAAAGAGTGAGTGTTCTTATATTTGCAAATCTTTATTCTATAGATCGAATAAAGATTCTCTATCAGATTGTTCTGACAACTCTAATG
The DNA here is from genome assembly GCA_034638295.1 of Phortica okadai. NCBI lineage: Eukaryota > Metazoa > Arthropoda > Insecta > Diptera > Drosophilidae > Phortica > Phortica okadai. Next base: position 16,048,446 of record CM067849.1, read on the forward strand.
TTTGACTCTCTTGCTCACTAAGCGAGTTTTTTAAAAAAAAGGTAGAATTCTTGAGCTCCTATCTTGTCCAAGAACATAATACGCTGAAATAGGACTGTCATATCTTCCGGACACTACTTGCTAGTTTCAATTTTGCTCGCCAGTGTATGTATATGCATATATCTAAATGTATGAGTATCAATATGAAATATAAAACGCAAGCGAGCGAAAGTTATTGAATAATTTTTATTTTTTTATAAAGAGCATAAAACGAAATATTTCATGAAAATGCAAATTGATATTGATTTTGTTGTTATTGTTTTTCGTATGTTGATCAAATTTATTTTATTTATTATTTAGCTTGTTGTGTCAACTGTCGCATGAAATTAGATGCGAATTTTAAGCTAAAAAAAAATTGCGAAAAATAAAAACAAAAAAAAATCTTAAATTAAACAGTAAATAAATTATCAAAAATAATGTATTTTTGAGTGGTTTGTGTGTGTGTGTATATATATATATAGACTCTCATATTGTTTGCATAATTTAATTGAAAATTGAAGCACGGCGTATGCGTAATGAGCGTACAAGCGTATGAAAAAATTATATTACGTATACGCAATGCGGGACAAAACGACAAAAGTGTCTATGTTAATTATATGCATTTGATTATGTTTTGAGTAGCAGATGAAAATGCTGTCACATGCCGCACATACCAACGACATGAAGCTTATACTTGGTTAAGCACTTTCAGTTATGCATAAACATGTGCGCCCACTGTTCGTTTGGTCTGGTCGGGTCGAGTCTGGTTTGACTTGGTCTGTTTGGTTCGGCATTAACAAGCGATAAAGTAGTATGATAAAAATGAAACGGAGAGAACTGCATTCCAGCGCTTTGCGACGTTATGCGACAAGTGCAATAACAACAACAACAACGACAACAACGACCATTACAACAAGTTTACCAACTGCACTTTGCTTGTAGCTTGCATGCATGCTAAGTTTCAACAAGCAAGTGAATATTCACGACTTTAACAACCCGCATGCAAGCATACTTTGTTGTTGTAGTTATTGTTGTAGGTATGTGTGTGTGGTTGTTGTTGCTGCGGCATTTGTCGCTGCTCATACACATTGCGACATTTTGAGTTGTTTTTCTTTTTTTCTTTTTGTTTTGTTGTTTTTCTCTTTGTAAGCTTCATCACAATTCCTCCACTGCTACCTTCGTCTTTTATCACAACTTTTTGTATTTCGCTAACAATATCTTCAGGCACCTGCATACCAAAATAAACGTTGCAAAATGAAGAAAACGAAAACACCGCCATCGTTTATATTGCGTCGACCCAAGCGTCTACCTTTTGGCAACTTTAAGACAGCTGCACCAACGGTAAAGTCGCGCTAAGCGACGCAATTTTTCATTTTCTCATGACGCTTTTCGCTTTGCCATGCCGTCGCTTTTTGGCAGCGAGAGGTGGCGCAGCGTGGCGCTGCACAGGTGCAAACAATTTTCTCGCACACAGTTTTTTCGCCATTTTTTTTTTTTCATATTTTCGCTTTTTTTCACTCTTCCTCTCATTTTCGTTTTCATATATATAAGTATATTTTTTTCTTCGGTTGCTTTTGCATAATAAGCCACGCAGTATTTATTTTCTTTTTTATACTCTTGCAAGAGTATATTAACTTTGTCATGAAGTTTGCAACGCAGAGAAGGAGACATCTCCGACTATATAAAGTATATATATTCTTGATCAGCACGACGAGACGAGTTCATATAGCCATGTCCGTCTGTCCGTCTGTCTGTCCGTCTGTCTGTCTGTTTCAATACCAACTGTGGGCTCAGTTTAAACGATATCGAAAAAATTTAAACGCAGAAAATTTTCTTATAATTGCAGGCAGTTTGTATGTAAAATCCAGCATGATCGGATAACTATAGCATATAGCTGCCATAGGAACGATCGGTCAAAAATGAGGTTTTTGCTCAATAAACGCCTTGTTTTTAAAGCTATCGCCTCAATTTTTTGCACAAGAACATCTTGGACGTAAATTAAAACACGCTCCAAAATTGGTGGAGATCGGATAAATATAGGATATAGCTCCCATAGGAACAATCGGTCAAAAATTCGGTTTTTGTTAGAAAAACTTTTTTGTTCTTAAATATAAACGGATAAAACTTTGCAGTTACGCGTTTTTATACATCCTTGACCTTATTTCAAAATTTCGTACAAATCGCACATAAGGGCGTGGCACCGCCCATATAGAGAAAAAGTTAAAAATGTGATTTCTTTGTAAGCCGACGAGATATAAGATCGCAAAATAAAGTGTACAATGATTGCTATGTATATGTTAAAAAATTAGAATATGGGCGGGGCCACGCCCCTATATCTTTATAAAAGTATATGATTCTTATTGGAAAAACTATAAAACATATTTTCCAATAAGAATACTTGAGAAAATGCTTGCAAGAGTATATAAGTTTCAGCAAAGCTGAAAATAGCTCCCTTACTGGTTTAAATATACTTTATAATATTCTTTCTTTCGCTACTTTCGTTGTGCGCTGTGGTAATTGATATAATATTTGAATTTTTTTTTTTTAATAGCAAATTTCAACTCTTATTAAAATCATCTACAACAAAGATACTTGAGTGTACTAACATCTTGAAGAGCATGAAGAAATGTTGACCGGCATGCAGAAATGTTCTTAGACGCTTCTTTTTTAGCTGCCAGTCAGTCGACTCGTTTTCCTTTTTCGCTATCACAGGGTGTTACAATTGTCATGCGTCAGCATTGGAAATGAAATTGCGGTTTCATTTAGTAAGCAGCGCGCTGTCATTCAGTGACGCTTGTTATATGCTATAATCAACATTCTTGCGGTTTTTTGCAATCAGCATTTCAATATGACAGGCAAGAAATTGAAAAGCGTTAAGAAGTTTACTTCGTTCGTTATGCAAAGGTCACGGCATGTAAGTCTCTCAAATATTGTCAATCATTTAAACTTTAATAAAACTTATAATTTCGACTTAAACTCATTTGCAGGTGCAACAAATGCAATTTCATTAAAATGTTAAATGTATCTCAACTCTGGTACTATCATCTGAAGCATTTACTTTGATTTATTTTATAAATTTTCAAACAAGAATCGTTAAAAATTCATGTTTTATAAGTTTCTCAACTAAATAGACAACTCTACAGCAACAGAAAGCACTCGTGATAAAAGTTGAGCGTGCGTGCAAGCGGGCGAAAGATTGGGAATAGGTCGGAGTGAGATAGCAAGAGTGTATCAGGAAAACTCAAAAACCAAATTTGCGAAATTCAACAAAAAGTAAAAAATAAAATAAAACAAAACAAGAATAAAAAGGATTTTCAAACTTCACATGCAAACAACTTAAACGAGCGCCGACTGTGCCACCAACTCTTCATCAGTTTCCGGCCACACCTCTTACCCTACTCTTAGCCACACGTACATTCTGTTTGTATATGTGTGTGTGTGTGTGTGTGCGTTAACTTGCAACTTCGAAACGAACTTTCAGGCAATATTTCTTTCAGTAAAATGGCTTTTGAACGGATGTCATGTGATTGTTTTGGTTTTATTTTGTTATTCTGATTGTTGTTGTTGTTGCTGTTTTTATTATATTCTAGTTGTTCTTATTTTGTAAAGGAGTTTTGAAATTTTTGTTGGTGTTTGCGGTGCAAAAACTTAAGCAGTAACTTAAGCAGAAACTTTTCGCTTACTTTACTTCCTGCAAAAGGTTATACAACAATAATAACAACACTAACAGCAACAACAATACCAAACAAAACAGCGAAACTTACGCACTAAGCGTTTTTCAAGCGCTACAAAAACAGTGCATGGCATTTGGGTTAAAATATAAACTCTTCTTCTTTTTCTGCTTCTTGCTCGAGTGTTGTTGTTCTTTCTGTTGAGCAGCTGAGTTCAACTTGACTTTTTCTAATTGGAACTTAGTAATTTTTGGTAGAATTGCTATGACTACTTTTACAAATTTGATGTTAGATGTTTTAATTACAACAAACGGAAAAAAGTTTCGATGATGAAACTTATGTTTTTCATAGTCTTGTACCAGAAAAAGTGGGAAAAAAGTACGTTCTATCAAGAATGGAACATTTTTTCAGGAAATTAAAATTTTTTTCTACACCTTTCTTAGCAAAGTCATCAACTATACTTAGAGAATTGTATACATTACTTAAATTCCTCCAACAATTTATATTTATTAATATTTTGAAATGTATTTTGTTTACTTTATATAAAAATACCTCCATTATCACCTCTCTAAGATTTTTTATAAATATTCCATTATTGACTAAAAGAAATTGCCTGATTAAGAAACAATAATGGAATTCCTTTTATCATCTCAAATATTTTACTTTGTCGCCAATCAGAAATGTACGCCCATTAAGTTTTTTGCGACTCGATTTCAATTATATAAGCTGTGAGTTAAAAAGTTTTTCTTCTTTTCTTTTTTTTTTACTTTTTTTTCATATCCCTTTTCATTTCCCTTTCTATTTGTTGGCACGAAATTTAATTAGCGACAAAAAATTGGCTGTTATATGAAACCATTTAAAGTCATTTCGTATGCCTTTTTGTCTTCGTGCATAATAAATTGAAATTTTGTGCGAATTTATTGAAAATTCAATTGAACTGAAAGAGCTGATTTAAGTGTATTGAATTAATTAATATAAGTATATGAAAGCTTATTGTGTCAGTTGGGGCTTAAACTCAGCTTTAATTTGTTGTTGTTGTTGTTTTTTTAAGTAAATATGAAAATGTTAATGTGCAACATGGCGTATGCTTGATTTAAATATGAGCTTATTATATATATAATTCACTTAAGTTGTGACTATCATTTTGATAGACGATGTTTTATAACAAATTTCTGGTGTGTGTTTTATTTATTTATGTAGTGTTTTTTTTTTTTTTTTTTTTTGTTGTCTTCAACTAATACATGGCATAACATTTGCATGAATTTACGCGTGTTTCATTTGTAAAATAACTTATTCATTATGATTGCGCATGCATATGATTAAAAGAATTTATGCTTTGCTCTTGAGCATTGCACGAACGAAGAAAAAAGGGCGCACGACAAATGTTTCTCTGTTAACGTAATATGAACGTATATACGTAAGGCAATCAATGTAACGACGTAAGACGCATACACGCACATGGCCTTGGCTTACGTTCTGAGCTGAGCTCAGTCGATTTCTACACGTTCATTTTTACACATCGTTGTTGTTATTGTTTTGTGATTATTGTTGTTATTTTGGCTTCTATGTTTCCTTTTTAAATTTCCTACTGATTTTGCACTTCAGCGCACAAGCACTTATACACACACACACACATACACATACACGCATATACAAACTCACTGAGCGCATTATCATGATAACGAGCGACAGAAGCGCTTAACAAAAAGCAAAAAAGACAAGAAGAACTTATATTTTATCGAAGCATATAACAAAACAGCGCCAAAGCAAGTAGCAACAACAACAAAAACACCAACCAAAACAACGATGTATCTGTAGTTGCGCATACATATAAGCAAAGGCGCCTGCCAAAGGTTACCAAAAGTTATTTTCTGACGTAAATAACGGTAGGCAAAAAAAGAGGCATAAAAAAAAAAATATTAAGTCAAAATGTTTGTCATTTCTTTTGGTGAGCTGCGTTGAGCTAAGCAAAGCAAAGCAAAACTGATTAAGCATTTTGCTTGCTGGCTTGCTTATCTTGCCTACTGAAACAACCATGCGGTAGGTGTGCGCGTGTGTATGTCTATGAGTGTATGTGTGCGTGGTAAATGTTATAAAAACAACAAGTACGCTTTATATAATATACAATTTTCACTTGCACGAACACGCACTTGTAAGACGATTATTTTTTTTTTTTTATTAATTTATTATAATTTTTATAATATTATTTTATACAATTTATTTTACTTTTTTTTTTAAATTTTTTTTGTCGTCGCTTTTGATATGTTCACAAAAACAGATGAATATATTTTTTTTTGGTTCTCTCTAGTCTATTAAAATGCGCGCCATGTTGAGCGTTCTGCGTCCGCTTTCAGTTCCGTTTAACGCGAAAATTGTGTGGAAACTGAATTTTCATGGCATGCGTTTTGATTCGCTCGCGAAAAAATAACGTCAAACAATGACAAAAAAAACAACAAAAAGCAAAGAAAAACCAACAACAACAGCGAAGTAAAGAAAACCAAACGTTGATAGCGCAGGACATGTACAGGAATGTGCGTTCGTTGAGTGGAAGCTTGAAAGCTTTTGAGTGAAAGCTGCTTGCTTAGCACAAACTGAGAGCATCTGAGCTTGTTCAAGTGCCAATTTAGTGTTGGAAAAGCGCAAAAAGTTGTATGTTTCTACGTGTATTTTGTGTTTATGCAAAGGCAAACTGAAATTTGTTTTTGGTTTTCTTTCCCAACCAAATCAAGTTTTATGTTTTGTAGAAGCTTTCACTCATGTATAGCTTTTTGCATAAGCTTTAATGCTTATTTTGGGTGTCGTTTTTCATTGTTGTTGTTGTTGTTGCCCATGAGTTTATCAGGAGAAACGCTCTCTTAAGCAAATAACTCGAATCTTGTCTCTGCATTTTTTTTTTTTGTACTTTTCTGCTCCTTATACTTTTTGATTATTTTTTTTTTGTGTCTAATTTCGCATGAAAATGCAAAACTCAATAAAAAACAAAACAACAACAACTACAAGCAAACATAAAGCAACAAACACCGGCAACAAAAATGAACGGTCAAAGAAATGCCGAACAAAACTTTTTGAAATATTTATTTTCAGTCAATGTGACGTTCAGTCAATCTGACGAAGGCGAACAATACACAAGAAGGCGGCGCCACCGCCCATGCTCTTGCTGCTATTGTTGTGTTTGTTGTTGTCGTTGTTGTTGTTTTGGCACGTGTAAGGTGAGAAAAGCGAAAACTGAATTTGACAGAAGCTCTCATATATTTGGGTTGCCGACGGAGGGTGAAAGGACGACAGCCTTTGTACTTGTTTAGCATGCGTTTGTAAAAGTTTGCGGGGTCAGCTTATGCATGCCATGGCTGAACATATAAAAACAACAACAATAGCAACAACAACAACAACAATTAAACTGACAGCTAACGGAAATCTCAACCACCGCTAACTTAATTAATTAAAATGTATTATTAAGTGGCTTATTAGGATTCATTTTGATCCTGTGCCGTCTGTTGATTATTTCTTTTGTGCGTTGAAAATTTTAATTTCATTTAAAAGCAAATATATTTGTATATTTTTATTGACATTAATGAGGTTTTCTTTCATTATCATATCATAAATTTTTGATTGTTAAAGATTTTTTTTATATTTTGGAAAATTTAACTCTATTTTTAAAAAGAAGAAGAGTCCCATTTGTGTATGTTAGCTAATTAATTACAGAAAATATATAACGTTAACTCACCTTTCTCTATGAAACAATTAGCATGCAAGCCACAAACATTTCACGCATAAAAATAAAAGCCAGCAAATTTAAAGATCTGTAACGGAAAAAAAAAACAAGAGTAGAAAAAACAAAATGAATAAAAAAACAGAAAAATGTCTGAAAACGAAAATGACGTGAAAATGACTCTTAACTAGAACAAGCTTTGAATCTCAATTAAAATGTAATAACATTTTGAAAACGAAATGTCTTCAATAAAAGCAACAGCAAAAAACGAACAGATAAAAAACAAACAAAACAAAGAAGATGCATAAAGTAAACGACAGAGAAGAAGGCGTAAAGGGCGCACAAGAAAAACAAAAAAATAGACTCATGTCACATCAAAATTCAAGACGACAACAGTCAAAGCTGCAAATGCAAAACTGACAACTCACAACTTGAAGTTAAAGTCGTTTAAAAAAGAAAAAAAAAAATAAGAAAAAAAAAAGAAATTGCGCACACAAGTCACGTGCGTGTAAAAAGTAGAGACAAAACATAACACGACAAACACAAAAATCACGCACAAATTGATGCACATGACACGAGACGTTGAACAAGCAATAATACAGACACACACACACAGATATACACTGAGAAAGTGACAGTGGTGAACAATGGGTTAAACGATTGTCAAGCGTAAATTGAACCAGGAAAGAAAACTTAATTTGACTGCCACAAATGACCGCAAACTAATGACCAAAGACAGGCGACGTTGGCGGTTTGGCAGTTGGCGGCTTGGCAGCTTAACTCGACCGGTTGATTAACACACACACACACACACACACACAGATACACACAGAGAAGAATGCCTATTGTTATTGTTAGCATTGTTGTGTGATGGCATGCTGTAACGCTTGGCTTTACACATGGTTACGAATTTTTGAATGCCAAAAAGCAAAGTAACAAAACCCCACATTAATTATGTGCAACAACAAACACATATGCAAAAAGAAGAAGCCAAAAATGTTGGTTATTTATTAAAAGCAATAAACGATATAGAGACATGTATGCGAGACAGTGCCATCGATAGAGCGCAAGTGAGACAGATGGTCTGCGATTGGCAATAAAATTGCATTTAATAATTAATAAATACGATATATGACAGCAGCAATGGATGCAGAATGTCCTTTGTGTGTGCGTCTGAGCCAGCTAACAATAACACACACGCACACAACATGAGTTGTTATTCAGAACTTGCAATCAGTGCAGATACAATCATGCTAAAGTTGGCGAAGTGGCGAAGAGTTGGCAGAAGGAGACACTTAAAAATTCTTGCCACTTGCGTATTATAAAACAACGCCATACTTTTAAATGCACATGCCTTGCATAGTTTGCCATACACACACAGAAGCCATGATTGCGAATGTGGTGCGAGAAGCATGTTCATAAGTGTGTGTGTGTGTGCGAGTTGGTAGATAGTTGCATGCCTGGACATGAACAGGATTGTGTTAAAAAGCCAACAAGGACACATGCTTTTGCGTGTTGTCGCTTCTTCTTCATAGTCATGCCAAGGTAAAAAGCTTTAACCTTTTTTTTTTATTTTTATTATTTTTTTTGGTGCTTTTTAATTTAAATTTTTTGTCGAAATTCCCAAAACGACTGCTTGCGCATTTTTTATGGTCGCCCATGTACGTGGCAAAGTGATAAGTTTATTGCTTGCAAGCTGCGCTGAGCACCGAGAGTGAAATGGAATAATGGCAGCAAAAGGACAAGAGTAAAGCAGGAAAAACAGTTTTTTTTTAATTAAAACAAATAATTTCATTTTAATTTAAATATTATTTATTTTTAATTAAGCGCATATTCGACATTATTTTACACTAATCAACATACAATTAGTTGTGAATGAGTTGCCATGAGCAAATAATTATTAATTAATAAATTTCACATTTACAGCTGCAAGTGATGCCTAAAGTGTGATAAATTGCATACAATTTCACTCGTAAAACAGACAATTAGAGCATGTGCAAATCTTCACACGTCGCATGACAGAGTGAGCGAGAGAGAGAGAGAGGGAGACAACATAACAAAGGATTGACAAGTGCAATAAAACTAATTGAAGCATGTGTATTGCCTAAAGCAACGACAACAACAATAACTTAGCACATACTGCATACAATTAAAGCCTTGCAACTTAAGAGAAGAATTTTTAAAGTATTAATTTGATAAGAAAATAATTTGCATAAAAACTTGCTTGAAGGCGTTGAACAGAAGAGCTTGTGTGATTTAAGATGAAAAATTCTAGAAAATTGTTAAAAATATTTAAAACTGTTGAAAATTATATTCAATAAAACATTAAAATAGCAAAACGCATAAAAGTATGCTACGAAAAATTTCTTCACTGTCGAAGCAATTGAAATTTGATAAATCCGTTCTGGCAAATTGCAAAATACAACCACAACACACACACACAAGTAGTTGCGCTTGGTCACGTTATTTGTCAGTGATTGTGACATAAATTCACGGCTTAACACATGCATACACACACACACACAGCAGCAACTACAATGAGTATGACAACGACAACGGGCTCAATATTGGCACATCTGTGTGTGTGTGTGCATGAGTGCGTGTAAATGCTTTGCATGGCATTGTTGTGTGCAGTCAGGGCTGAATGATTTTGGTTGAGCGCATTTCGCGTTAAATACGCTTTGAAATCACTTTGCAGGCAATGAAGCACACAATCTGCAATTACACACAACCATAAACTTGAGTCGACGACAAAATGGTGCCGCAAAGGCGTACACACAAACTCAAACACACACATATATGTATGTACATGACTATCAGAGCCATGCAAAGGCGTAAATGTCGACTTGAAGTCCAATGGCTTTGAGGCAAACAAATTATTGTTGTGCACAGTTGTTTGATCAATCGATGCGACGAGCATGTCGTACACTTCAACTCATGCTTCAATTAAGCAGTGTGTGTATGTATGTGAGTGTTGTTGTTGAGTACAATATGTCATTATCGATCAATATGAAACAAATGATTTAAATTGATTTGCGACGCATATTGCAATGTGCGTGGAACTAATGAGCAGGTTGTCAACCTCAATTTATGGTCGCACTCTAACACCATGCATACACACACACACACACCTACATTGTTGGGGCACTTTAATTATCAGTCATTATGCGCTTGTTGATGCCAACACCTTCTGACAAGTAGACTAGTGTTAGTTAGTTTTGTGCTGCCACAACCTTTTATCATGTTTCCTAAGTTTTCACATATCCGTTGAGGCACACCAACACCAACACACACACACACACACACTCATGCACACATATATATGTAATTGCTTGAATGTCAACAATTCGTACGTTGAACTCGCTTCGATGTTAATAAAGATGCTGCGCCTGTTTGGCTCTTGTGTGCATAGAGTTGCCAACTGATTATAGTTTAGTTTAGCATAAGCACAGGCGCACCACTCAACTTGCCATTTTGTGTACGGATTTGTCGTTGTTGTCGTTGTTATTATTGTACTTAGTTGTTGGCGTTGTTGGTGCTGCTGCAAATGTCAATTTTACTGCTTAATGCATAATGAAGTGTTTAGCGTGTTGCTTGTTTCTTGGTTTGTTTACACACAAATACATGCATATATGGTATATGCATGTGTTTAACTACATATGTATAGGTATATACTACATATGTATGTGCATATATCCGTTAGTTTGTTTGTTCATTTGCTTCCTTGTTGGTTTGTTTGTTCGTTGATTCGTTTGTTGGCATCTTTGCGTTCAACTATGCGTAAAATATGCGCTCATTGCGCCTAGAAGTATGCTTGCATACATTAGACTATCATTTCAGTTTTTGCTTTTTGCTATTTTCTTTTTCTCTTTCTTCACTACTTTTTCTTTATACATATTCTTTAGCATTTGTCGCATTGAGTGTTGTGCAAAGCAGAAAATGTTACTGCGGCTGTTGCACTCAAGCAAAAATTTGTTCATAGTCGTTGCACTTGGGCGACATGCGACAAGTAAGTCAGAGCAACAGCAGCCAAGGAAGCATAAGAAATAAGAAATTTGCAGCGTGATAATCTTGAAGAAGGATTTGCATGGCATTTCTTTGCCCATAAATAAATAAGAAATGCTCACAAGAGCAGCTTGCGCGTTGAGCACGACAAGTGTGAAATGCAAATATGTCTAATGTTGAAATAGTTGTATTAGATTAAATTTGAAATGTAGTAAAATGAAGTAATTCAAAGATATTTCAAAAGTTAAAATGAGAAATTGCATTGAAAAGCAATTTTTTTATGAAATTTTATGCAAAAGTATGAAGAACTTAAAGGTATTGAAGTCATATTGTTCAACATATAAATTATCATGTGCTATCTTAACTTTAGTTTGACGTTTATAAAAGTCTATGAGATACAAACCTTATAAGAGATTCTTTATTATCTATTTATGATTTCAACTCACAGTTTATCTGGCTTGAAGTACAAAATTTTGTTACTTGAAACGTTTTACTTTGTATTTGATTTAAATTTTTCTTTGCAATAACTTACTGAGTGAAGGCTGCTTAGATTTTAAAAACCACATAAAAAGAAAACTCTGTTGCCATGACATTTAAATTTGCATAAACAATAAAAACTGAAAATTTAACAAAGCAAAGTCTATTTTATCAGTTTAACTTGTGTGCGTTTTAAATATTGTTTTGCGTTATTTATTGACAAAAGAATAAGTCATGTATTTTCAATTGTGCTTCTTTTTTTATGATTTTATCAATACAACTTTTCTTTGATTCAAGAACAGCATTTTCATTTGCTGACAAACACAATTACATTTAACAACAAAAGAAATATCAGCAGAGCACATCACATCACAGCATGAAGATACAAAAACATTTGACATTTAAGCGTTGAGTGTCATCTACTCAAACGTTGTGCTTTTCTAACCGCCTCCCCCCGGCGACGACCATCAACAAGTCACTTGCACCATGTCGCTGCCACTAACATAGCATGAGATATGCACTGTGAGTGAGGTAGAGGGAGAGAGAGAGAGAGCTACTCAATCATTGTGCACTGTTTGCAATCAAATGCCGCAGGCGGTAAATTGTTCGATTTACGTTACAAATTGCGCTTGACTTCCGTTTGCGGTATTTTCATAGTCGTACATTTTCACTCTTCACAATGTTTTCCTATAAGTTTTTGCCCTTCTATCGTCTTTTTCCCGTAACTTCTTTTGCTATTTCTTAGTGTGTGTGCATTGTAACTGTTTTATTGCTTGAACGTTCTTAGATTGATTTGTCCCAAAGAAAATTTGCGGTTGTCAGTTGAAGAGTAACGAGTAACAACATCTTTTTATTTGCAAGGCAGACAGTTGGACTGAGCGACAGACTGAGACAACGACAATCTTCATCAATCAGTTGTTGTTGTTGCAACAATAGCAACATTTAAAGATATTAGAAAAGGAAAAAAAAACAAAAGAAAAAAATCAAAAATAAAAAAACCATCAACAAAACGAAGCCAGCAGCGCCATTATCATCAACATTATTTGCACATTATGCACACAACGGTGGCAGCGACGGCGACGACGACGCCGCAATGAGCAACAACGCAAAGTGGGTCAAAAGGTGAATTCCACAGCATTTTGCGGCAAATCATCAACATCAACAGCAACAACAACATTATCATTATCGCCATTAACTTTAGCTCATCATCAGCCAGTGTTGGCAAAAGCTTCAAGGTGATGCTTTGTATGATTTTTTTTGCTATTTTTCTTAACAATTTTTTTCTATTTATTTTTTTTTTCTTTTACTTTAAATTGCCATTTTGTGAACATGTAAATTTTGATTTTCCCATAATGTCTTTCAAAGCAATTGAATTAAAAGTATTTCATGCCGTTTGTTTTTCTTCTTCTTCTTCTTTGTCTTCTTCGCTTTTGTTTACCAAATTTTAATTATATAATAAACAGTTCATTTACTTCACTTGCATTTGAACTTGAACTTGAAAATGTAAACAATAATAAAATACACGAAGAGGAAGAAGCAGCAGAAGCAGACACGCCTACACTTAAAATGTTCATGCAATTTATTGCTTAATTTCAACGCTAAATTTTAATTGTAATTTTCCTCATTTGGCTTGGCCGTCGTTTTTACCACATGTGTTTTTGTTGTTGTTGGTTTTTTTATTTTTATTTATTTGACTTTTATTTGTTGTTTTGCGCTTTTGTTGCATGTGTCGCTGAACCGTAAAAATACATTTTGTTGTTTTTTGCTTACTACTTTTGTTACTGCTCTTCTTCTGCTTCTTTTAGTGTTGTTGTTTGAATGTGTGTGTGTGTTTTTTTTTTTTTTTTGATAAAAAATAAAAATTGTTTAAAACAAACAATTAAATTGTGCAAGTTTGCGTGACGCAAATGCGCGGCGTGCTTCAACCAATGTCGATAACAAGTTTTTCAGAATTTTTCTTTGCTCAAATAAGCATGAAATACAAGTTAAACTTAGAAGTTTGCGTGCTCTATATCAATTCATAGCAAATGAGTAATGCTCAACCGAAAACAAAATGCATTTGAAAATTATATGCCGAAAACGTGACTTTCAATTTGTTTATTTTTGTCACTCTTGACTTTGTCAATTCAAAGTTGAAAACATTTTCAAAACCAAAACTAAAAACAAAAAATAAATACCAAAGAAAATTCAAAGAAATACAAAACGATCGTTATACTTTATTTGAAATATTTTACGTGAAAAAGAAACAAGTTTCTTTTGCTTTGCTTGCATAGAAAAATGCTTATGCACGCAACAATTTGAAGCCACAAACATGCTTCGCAACAAATTTAAATATGAAAATCATTACGAATTTGCCTTGCCTCATGTGTATGTTGCAACACATGTGCAACTCGGCTCATTCATTCAAATTGACGTCAAGGCAATTTTCGAAATCGTTTTTCTTTATGTTTTTTTTTGTTTTTTTTTTTGTATCTCTCTTTCTATTGAACTATTTTGATTGGTTTTGGTTAGCTTTGTGCGCTCAATTACACCTGCATACAATTTTCTGTTCACATGTTTCTTTCGTCTTTGTGTTGAAAGTATTTTCAAGTCGCTGTTGGACGCTTAGACATTTGTCTGTCCGTGCCTTTGGTTAGATTGTCTGCGCCAAACAATATTTGAATCAATGAAATTTAATCAGGCAGCAGCAGGTTTTCTTACGATTTCTTTTCGCATTTTGCTTTATTTCTTTTTTTGATTAATTTAATTTGATTAAAGTTGAATACGTGAAAAGATAAATCAATATTGATACAAATATTTCATTTGTAGCTTATAAAAATATGCAAATTGAGGCATTTCTTTGTTTAGGCGTTTAGCAGCTTAGAGTTATTTATTTATTTTTTGTATTTTTTTTTTGGCTTCTTGAAACACTTTAGTGCCTCTTAAATAATTGGACTTATTGATAGATTTTATTAAATATAAGCCGGAAATTTGGCTCTTTAAAAAAGGTTGCTCACTGACTAACGATGGATTTATGGCGCTTTCAAAATATCATCTAATTATATAAATCAAAGATTAGTTGATTACATTATGATTTTTTAACAAAAAACTTTGAAGAAACAAGTTTTTGTTGAGAGACAAAAAGTAAATTATTTAAAAGAAGTAATTTTAATTGGCAAAAAATCAACGGTAAAAAGAGTTTTTATATATTACAAAAAATAGTGATAAGCAAAATGTTTTAACAATTAAAAAAAAAAGTGCTAACAAAGCGCTTAAAAGACAATAAAAATGTAACGTTTTTCAAGCTTTTAAAAAAAAAATCAGACATGTACAAAAACGCTAATAATGATGTAATTACCATTTGAATAACAACAATAAAAAAAAGTTGTAATAAAAAACGCTTGCCCTTCATATGGCACCACCACACACACACCCTCACCGCACACCATGCCTCTTTCAGCATCAAAATCATATGAACTCAATTGAACACGAGTTACACAATGCGAAGAAACCTCATTCAAGTGAGAATGAGATTGTCATGCAACACATTTTGCTTTAATAATTGATCATTTTTAAGTGCAAAACTGCAACAAAAGCAACAACAACATCAACAACAACAATAAATGCAACGAGGCGACAACATTTGCAATTGAACAGCGGCAGCAACAACAGCAACAGCAGCAGTTGTAATGAGCCGACTTGCTGCAAATTTGTGCCAATTTGACAGACAATTACTGTCGGACCAACGTAATGTTAACGGGCAACAGACGGACAGACATAGAGCAATGAGCAATGACATAGGCTGAGACAAAGGCAGAAGGCAAAATGCAACGACAATGACAACACTAACAGAAACAACAAAAAAGTGTAACAAAAAGTGCAACAACAGTAAAAACAGCAACAATAGTAACATTATTAGCAACACTGACAGTAATGACCAAATAGCAACAACAACAACAATGGTAAACAACAAAAAAACACAGACATTTGGCTAACAATGAAGGACGCTCAGCAGCATTTTGGCTTGTTTGGCAATGCAACGTTGCCAAGTCTTCTCGTTCTCTATTCAGTTTGACCTAATCCACTTCACAGTGGCTCGGAAATATATAATTTATTTATTTTTTTTTTTTTTGTTTTTAAGTCTGAATATTTTCATAGAAATTAAGTTACGCAGCTTTGTTGGCCTGCTTTGCTGTGTGGTCAACAATTCAATACATTAAAAAAAAAATAATAATAAACAAAAAACGAAAACTGCATCTTTATATAAGTTGAATTCATAGAAAATGTAGCAACTATTTGTGTTGCTGATAATAAAAGTCGATCATAAAAGTTGCACAAACAAAAAGATTTAATGCGTTGCTCGGTTTTGGTTACAACATTTCGGTATTGATTACATTTAATTTGTTATATTGAAGAAAAAAGCAATAAAAATTAGAAAACGCTTATCAGCCAACAAACACGATAAGCCACATTTGCTATTGAACTTTGCCACACAGACACACAAACACATAAGCAAGTGTGTGGCAATGTTGTCAATCGAGTATATTTATATGTTGAAATGTTGACTCAAATGACACAAATGAGGCAAGTCGATGATGACAACATAGAGCGATAATCAATAATGCAATGAGTCAATAAGTTCATAGATTTGTTATCAACAATGAAGTGCTTTATTTGTATAAGAAATTAGTTTAATTTTGGACGTCTTGTTTATTCACATATATAATGCAGCGTGGTTAGTTTGAAGAGTATTCCATATGACGCATGCCAAAGCTGCTTTGGCAAATGTTATGAAGCCAACCACGTAGCAATAAAATTCCGTTATTTATTAAATAAAAACCATTTTGTTTCATTTCCATTTCCAATTTTTTTTCTCTCTTTATTACTTGATGTCAATAATGGAACGCTTTCAGCTTCATTTGTATAACCAAAACTGTCTGATCGTTGCTATGAAACATGTACGAACGAGCATTGTTTCAGGGCAAAAAAAATATATATATTTAGTTCCCTCACACCGGCATATAAACCGCCCTTAAATACACTTACCAAACGTTCAGTGGTTTTTTTTTTTTTTTTTGTTACCCCTTTCATGACCAATTCGACCGCAACTGTTACAAATTGTTACATTTTTTACGCCATTTACTGCAACAAGAGCAGAACCAATACGGCGCCCAAGCTCCCCCCTTCACGCCTTCGCCTTCACGACGAAACGAAAGCAACAAAACTTGAGCGACGCAAAATCAACGTCAATTTAGTATGCATGACAAAGGGTGCAACAGACTGACTAACTGACTGACGGACAGACAGATTGTGGGTGTGTGTGTGAGTGATATGGTGTGTGATAGGAGGGAGCGCGTGTGAGAATGAATGTGTAGGGTGGTATAGCATGGTGTCATAAGCCCCCCATGTGTGCATGGAAAGTCAATTTCATCGATCAAACTTTTTGGCATTGTATAAAGTTGAGTTTTTATATCAATCACCCCCTCACTCCACGCTGAGTCCACAGTTCAATGCGCATTTGCCGGCGGGAAATTTGGTTTGGCATTCGAAGCGTAAAAATGATTTTCAACGTCAAGCGCATTTTGTGAATTGATTTGTATAAATTTTTCTATTTCTATTTCTTCGTTTGTGTTGTATTTTCGCCCCTCTCTTTTTTTCTTTTGTATTCTCCCCCGCGCCAACCACTTGTTTTCTCTTTTTGAACAACTATTTCAATATTGCTCGGTTGGCGCACAAAGAAGGAACACGCGGGATTTGCTGCCACAACTATTTGCATATATGATTTGTTTGTTAGTTTTCGGTTGGCACATGTGTTGATTTTGACAAGGCGTGTGGGGAGTGGGCGAACGGGTTAAGTGAAGAATTTTCATATGGGAATGCAATGATTGAAATTGCATGCAGTCGACAACGACATTATTCTCTACATCATCAACATCATCATCATCATCATTGCATATGTCAATATTCATAAATTTTGCGGTTGCTTGCAATGTTCATGCTCTGACATGTCATGTTCAGTTGTGTTGTTGCCTTTTGCTTGATTTGCTTAACCATAAATGTAATACTTGAAGCGTAAAATCTTTTGAGGTTTTCAACATGAGCTTATCTCTAAGCAATTTACTTAACTGCATGCTTAATGTGCTTCAATGCACTTAAATTAATGGCATGCATGTGCATGGAACTAATTTTTTTCGAATATCATTTTGATTTTGTATTAAGTGATTTTAGAGTTGGCCAATCGAGCGATGAGAAACTTATAAATACAGAGCTACTTTTAGTTGGATTGGTTTATCAAATCATTATAAGTGCTGATTTGTCAGCAAAATAAAAAAAAGCATTGAATCCATCACATCACATGTCACAACATTGCAAAGACGTAAAATTGTAACGAAGAAAGAAGTTGGCTGAACTCAAATGCAACAAAAACAAGTTTGGCGCCAACAAAACAAGTTACCGCCACATCAGCCACAAGTCAAAAAAACATAACAAAAAAACAACAACGAAATGCATAAATGGCGTTTTGTCTTATTTATTATTACTTTTTTCATTCATTTCGTATGTTTTTATTTACAAAATCTTTGCTGTTGTTAGTTGACCAACAAGCTTACATTTTATGCATTTAATTTTCTCAACCAGCGCCACGCCCCTTCCTCAAACCCCGCTTGCCTAGGTTTGTTTTCTACAATCCATGTTCAAAGTTAAAGCTTCTCGGTTTTTTGTCATGAAATTTCTCCAAATAATTGAACATTTGTGACCCAATTTAAACATGGCACGCTTTTTCAACGTCTTTTTCTTTTTTTTTTACTTCAATGTGAAAATCATGGGCGACGCCCAGAAAACAAATTACGCTTTGTTCAAAA
Organism: Phortica okadai; assembly: GCA_034638295.1. NCBI lineage: Eukaryota > Metazoa > Arthropoda > Insecta > Diptera > Drosophilidae > Phortica > Phortica okadai. The sequence continues at coordinate 16,067,165 of CM067849.1, forward strand.
CGCACAGCGAAAAGCGGCAAAAAGAAAAAAAAAAAAAAATTTATACGAAAAAGCAAAAAAAAGGTGACCAAGTCGAAGAAAAATATTAAAAAATTCCCATGTGTGATTTTTATAAACGGTTGAGCATGCCAAATATCACCATTTGTGGCATGTGCCACTTTAAGCTGAGAAGTTTGCGACAATGCAATACACTACAACTTGAGTTAGGTTCGACTTAAGGAACCTTATGGCAAATTTGTTCATATATCACAAGAAACAATTTTGGATCATCTGATTGCTGATTTAATATTGATTTTTAAAGAAATATACAACTAACAGATTGTAAGATGATGAGAGTTCCCGATCTCTTCGAATATAAATACCCGATCGAATGTAAACCTAAACCAGCTATTTATAGAGGATATTTTTGATAGATTTTTTAATACATATTTTTAACAATGTGTGTGTAAATATGAGTTTAATGCCTCTCTTGCTGCTTGATACATCAAAAATTATTGAACTAAATAAAATACACATTTTATAAGATTATGTTTATTGACGAAGGGTATCAAAATGCTGCAGCACGATTTCCACTGTACGTTGTATAGTAAATTTGCTTCAAAGAAATATCTTGAAGCAATAAAGTTTAACAACGTTTTACCCGTGCTAAGCTGAAATCTTTAATACACAATCTACAAGCTGGCCGAGAGCGAAATAAATAAAGTTGAGAGTGGCGCAAATGCCTTAAACTTTTGCAGCACAGAAAGTTTTACAGGAAAACTTGACCATAAAGTTTACAGTTGCAGTTGGTCAATGTGTCTGTCTGGATCTGAGCGAGTGTCTGTTTGTAAGTGATTGAGTGTATATGTATGTATGTATATATGTGTGGCATACACATGTGGCTACTTATGTGGCCAATAACTTTCAATTGGCAATTGCACGCCATGAAAAATGCTGTACAAGTCGATTGGCTACCGTTTATTTTCTATATTTTTATTTTTAACAGTTTTTTGTTGTTGTTGTTTGGTTTTTTTGTTTCTTGCTTGTAAGTTAAGCTGTGCAGAAAGTTTGCTTCGTACGCGTTGAAAATGCTTAAGCGTCAATAACCTCGTTGCGGCAGCTGCAAAACGCTTTTGGTTCACCGCCATTGCCACAGCCAATGTTCAATCAATGAAGCACATAAAGCACACAATTGAAACTGTGATTTATAACTCTTTCAAACACAAACAGTTACAAGTTTTCATTAAGGATTTTTTTCTCTTTTTTTTCATTATTGTAAATATTGTTTGCTTTGATTTTCATATTTTGCTTGTCATTCAATACACTTGGTATTTTTTTACTCATTGTAAGTAACCGTAATATTTGCAGTGAAAGTGTCTCGTTTACATACTTGTAATTTATCGCTTTTCAATAATTTGCAATTCTTTCTTTGCTTTATGTTTCTTTTCAATAATTGCGTGAATTATTAAAGAAAAGGAAAAATATCGCACAACTTTTCTCATACGATTTTAATTACAATTTCACCATGTTCATTACTCATGTCCGCTCGTTTGTCCGCCCGTTTGTCCGTTTCAATTGTGACTTGCATCGTCTGATAAATCATAAATTATTGTTGTCTTGTTTGTTCGCGCACAATTTGCCGGAATGACATTTATACGTAAGCATTCATAAATATTGCAAATACGCAAAGCGTCGAAAGACATCGACATTTCAATGAATTCACTTTGATAATGTTTGCGACATGGCAACGCAATTAAGCTGTCAATTGATGTTTTGACAGAAGCATGCGAAAGTTGACTATAATTGAGACTTCAAAGTCAATGTACTTATCGATATTTACTTGTGCACAAAATGTCGGAATGAATATTGAAAATGCTCAAAAGTGAGCAATGATATTTCATAACTTTTAATAATGGAATTGATTTTACTTAATTTTGTGCTTATAAGCATCTTCAAATTGATTCAATATTCATTACTTAAGGCAGCTAACATTCGACCTTGATTAAAGCATCGCACAATTGACATCAGTAACATTTTCTCTCCGTTCATTCTGTTGATTTTTTTTTTTTCATTGCATTACATTTGCATTCGTCATTGAATCTTTGAAAATCGAGCTCAATGCTGATGCTGCGCTTTTATATCAATAACAAAAACAACATCCACAAATGGCAGCTAGAAGAGCAGCACAAACATTCAACGCTTGAATGCAATGAAGTGAGAAGTGAGCATAAAAAGAAAGCAACAACTTGCACGATTGATTTTCACTTGAGTCATTTCAAATCATTTCACTTAACCTCAAAGTTCACAATGAACGCATTTCTCAATATTTCAATCGAACTTGCCGCCACTCTATCTTCCACTCTCTTGCTCTCACTCTATCATTCACTCGTGCTCTCGTTGGATTTTAAGTTGGTGTTCTGTTTCTAACAATAGCACCGAAAAGCACTCTAAGGGTTAATGCTTTGACACTAAAAACGTTACTTGAGACACCTTTTGTTGCAGCTTAAGTTCGATTTGGCATTAAAAGTTTCTAGCAAATGACTGTCAATGTTGCGCTTTGTTGTTGTTTGTCTGTTGTATGTGTGCTACTGTTAAAGTCAGTTGAATCTTAACAAATTTTCACAGCAAAGTTTTTCTTCTACAACTTATTTGTAGGTGAAGACGGTATTAACTGATTTTTCTTCTTTGTTGTCGTTCACGTTCTTTGCCTGACATTTAGCAATTCGGCCAATAGGGCAATGTGTATTTCAGGCATTAGACAAGATTAAAGTTGAAAATGAAAAAAGAGTAAAAAAAACGAACACTCACCGATTGAATGTGACACGTAAGAGTCAAACACTGCAGGCGCTGTAAAAAGAGAAGAAGAAAATAATATGAATTAATGATGAAAAAATATATTTTCCAACCAGTTTTTCTTTATGTTAATTAAAGGCTTGTACAAAAAGGGTGACCGGCTTTTTCTTTATTATTCAACATTTTTTTTTTTTTGTTGTATTTTCTTTGCCTTATCAAACAAAAGTCAATGCCGCGAGCACATTAAGCGAGCACAATTAAAAACGGATGCGTTGTATCCGCTCACAAAATGAAATCGAAACCTGGCGGGCAATGGCAATGCCAACAAAAGCAACGAGACTCAAACGGATAGAAGTAGACTGAAATGTGTGTGGGGGGAGCCGGCGATAGGCGCAGACTTACTCATAGAGCAACGCGTGCCTTTGCAACAACAAAAATAATGAGAGCAACAATAACAATGAAAACAAACTGGCAAGCGTATACGAGATTTACTGACTCAGTTGTTGGAAGATACAAAAAAAAAGCAGACAAAGAGCTTGCGTAAATATATTGCACTGATACGAGTATATGTAATATATTAATACATATGCATAAATATACATGTGTGTGTCTGCAGATGAATCTAGAACGAATGCAAGAACAATAGCTTGTGCTAAATGAAAGACGCATGGGAAGACAATGTTGTCGTTGACAACAGTTGGCAAAACGTAGCATGCTTGCGAGCGTGATAAAGTGGCTTCCGGCAAATCTTGGCCCGCTGGCAGACGCCATACATGTTAAAGACAATTCACACAGCAAAGCGTCTTAAAGGCACGCTGGCAAGCAAGCGTGTCTGAAAGTTGACATTAAATTGCAAACGTCATAGCTGAAAATATTGTTATTATTATCACTTCTTTTTTGCTACCTTTTTTTATGTCTGACAAATGTGGTGCACAGACAGAATTCAAGTGCTGACGCTGCATGTGAAAAAAGTATAGAGTCGGAAATGTGGCAACGAAAGTGAAAACTAAATAAATATGCACAAGAAAGATACAAAAAAAAAAGAAGAAAACATGAAACTATGAATATTTTTATCTGATATGCACTTATGTGTTATGTGTAAGATAAAAATAGTGATATGTAAGACGAGTGTTGAGACACGTTTGTAACACACCCGCGCGTGATGAGGCATGCAGCGTTGATTTGAGTAAGTTTCTTAAGTTTCCGTTTCCGGCTAAAAAGTGTTGAGTTGTTGATGGATGAGAAGCATTTAAGACGAAAAATATTTTTTTTTTTTTTTGTTTTCTACTTTTCTACATTTTGTATTTGACGTTGTAGTTTTGATGATGTCTTTCATTCCTTATGTGCTGTACGTGATTTATTAAATTGCTTTTTTTATATTCAATAAAGTTCAAAGAAGCCAAAGAAATAAGCTTTCGTTAGCACATAAAAATTTGATCTTCTGATCTGTTGAAATGAGACAAAAAACTACTTTGTGGCCTTTCGACTGTAAAAATATTTTGGAGGGAGGGACGTGTTTTGAGCAAAGAACCTTCTGAATGTTTTTAAAAATTAAATAAATAAAAAAATAAGAAATGTTTGTGTTACACGTTTATCTTTTGGCTTAAAATTCCCACGCTTGACTAATTAAAATCATCATAAAATTCAAGAACAAAAACTTTATTTCAGTTTTATTTTACGATTTCTCAATTAGGTATGGCAAAGCTATTAGTCATGACACCGCACCGCCGCGCACTGCACTACGACTGACAGCTCAACTCAACTCTACTCAACACACGCACAAAAGACGCGCTGAGCGGTCAAGTTATGCATAAATTATGTACAAATGAAGAAGAGAGCTAAGAAAGAAAAAAAAAAAAACTACACAAATAACTTATTTTCAAAACGTGTAAAGTTTTTTTTTGTATTCCAAGAAAGGCTAATGGCTAAATTGATATGCATAACTTAGACACGCACATAAGAAAAATGTCAAAAGATACAAATGCCCAAAAGAAAGTTGAAAGCAGACAAAGACGAAAATGTAAAAAAATAATAAAAACAGAAACAAAATGAGCAAGAGAAAATAACGTAGCACGTTGACCAACTGAACTGTGCAAGAGTTTTGGTAGGTGTAATGAAAATATACAAATTAACATATTCATGCACATTCAAATGAAATTGAAACTGAAACTAAATTAGAATGAAACTCAAAAAAACAAAAAAAAGTGAAGAAAACAAATGAAAGAAAAGTTTTGTAGGAACACGATAATGTTGCCAAAGTCACAGTGTCGTTTGCTTAATTGTTAACAAGTGCAACGAGACGACAGACGACGCTCATTGACAATGAAGAGAACGCCACGAAAATGAAGGTTTAGGTTGAGGTTTACTTGACTTCGCGCATCGTTGATTCCCCTCCTACTGACTAACTGACTGAATAACTGACGAATAGACAGAATAGCTGCTGTTGTTGTTGTTTTTTTTTTTTTTTGGCGCTTAGACATGCCAACTACTTACATGCAAATTACAAATTAAATTGTGTGAATGAAAATTAACGTACAAGTTGAGCGAGTCGAGCATGAAGTCAAAAGGAAGTGGCAAACGGTCGTGGCTTGGTTGGGTTGGGCCGAGCTGGTCTGCTCTGTGCAGACAATTGACAGTTGAGCGTGTGTCTTAAGTCTCGTGATGAATGCAACAGTTGCTTCCGTCTAAGCTTGTTTTCATTTGACCAATTTTCATTTAGTGATGCTGTTGTTGCTGTTGCTGTTGTTTGTTGCCGTTTCCTTCCGTGGGAAATTTATGTAGCAATCAACAACTAACTAAGACTCATTTGTATGCTTCATAAAATTTTGCGGAAAAGAAATAACTTTGTTGGCCAAAATCATGCTGTCTCATTGCTGCATGTGCGACATGAAAGTGAATTTCACTTTTTTTTTTGATTTTTTTTTGTTTTTGGTGCTTAAGTCACTTTAATTAAAACATGTTAAGTATTTTGGCAAAAGTGAAATAAAAACGAAATAAAGAAAACCTTTGCTGAACTTTAAACAAGCTTAAAAATTTGTGCTGAGCGCGTGAATAATGTTGAAATTTTTTTTCTCGCAATTTTGCCGAAATTTTTTATTTTTGCTTCATATCTGGAAATTGCAAATTTCCGGTTCACAACCTGCATTTAATTTTTCTTTTCGTTTCTTTGCTGACAGCCAAGTTTGTTTTTGTTTTAAAAAAAAAGTATGATTTTGATTAATTTTAATTAAACGAATTTTTTACTTTCACTGTATTTTTTTTTTTTTTATTGGAGTAAAACAAGTAGGTATGTAGAAAGAAACACATAACAGCGTCAAAAAAAAATTGCTGTGCATTAAAAGTTGAAATTATGCAAACATGCAAAAAAACAAAACCAACAATAAAAAGAAATCATATGTGCAACGAAATTTTAAAGTTTATGTGGCTTGAAATTAAAGTTTTTAAAAACATAAAAATATTTCTTTTATTTTGCTTGTGCTAAAACTGTTTTATATCTCCACGTAACATAAAATTATGCTCATATAAGTTATGCTAAAGTCAAGTCATATAACACTATTCAAGTCTTTGTGTGTTTGAGGCAACTTTTTCCAATTATTTTTAGAACCATTTCAAAATTTTGTTAATTTCCGTGAAAGAAACTTTCAGCTACCAAATACGTGCAATATTCACTTATTGAAGCTGTTCTCAAATGGAGCTTTCACTGTATATCCGAAATTATTTGAAAGCAAGCAACATCTTTGAAGCATCCGAAATGACTTTCTTAGACACAATTGCTTGCAGCTGCACACCAATCATAATAATTGCCTTTCGGGCATATGTTAATCATTCTAAGTCAATCGTGACAACCATTAAATTGTCATTAGTCAATAAGTAATCAAAAAAACAACAACAAAAATCAACATGACCTTAAACTAAATCATTTTGTTGTGACAAATTATTATACAAAGCGACGTGTTGTCGTTGTGTGGTCGATTAAACGATATATACCAACAAAAAAATAAATAAAAAAAAACACAGAAAATAATAACAAAATTAGAACACTTGCATTATGAAATGCTTACTATGAAATTTTCAATTAGTAACGTTATATTTTTTTCTAAGCAAAAAAAAAGGTAAAGTAAAGGAAAACAAAGCTTAGAAAATTAAATAAAAATGTGCGGCTTAATTGAAAGTCGTAAATTTCGTGGGTCAAACACGAAGAAGAAGAAAAAAATAGTGTAAACAAAAATTGAAGTCAACGACTGTTTCGAACCAAGTCGACCCAAACAGCAAAGAGTTATGAAGAACGCTTGGACACAGGTCCAAATAAACACAACAACAATAACAACCAAAAGCAAAAGCAAAACAACAACAAGTAAATTGAAACACTTTTGTAACTAAACGTGCCGTCATTAAATTTAATAAGCAATTTTTGTTTTTGTTGTACTTATAGTTGTTGTTGCTTAAGCAAGCCAAGCTTGATAAAAGCATGCGTCGAAAAAATAAAAAAAGATACAAAACAACAAATGAAATTGTTTAAAGAAATTGTTGAATTTAAGTGGTTTTCGGTTTAATTTCGTTGCCTTTAGAATTTCAGTTTGAGTAAATGAATTTTTTTTTATTTGGTGTTTTGTGTAATAGACAAGCTAACGGTTCATTTGTTCAGTTTGATTTTTTTCGACGCTTTTTTTGCGCCCTTTGTAAACAATGCCCAAGCACTTTATTGTCAATAAGCTGCGAGTACACAAACAACAAAGGGCAAAATTGTATGATTTTTTTTTTTTTTTTTTTATCCAACAGTGGAAAAAAGTAGCTGAAGACAAACAAAAAATAATAATAGTCAGCCAGCCAGACAAAACAGTATTATGCATCATTATGAAATAATGAATGCTGTGCAACAAAAAGCAAGAAAAACAAATCTTCGTCTATGATTTATTTTCTTTTTTTTTGTTGTTTTCGCCAATCTTTGTTTTTTTTTTTTTACATTCAACCTACAAATTACGAGCTTTGTTGCTTCCTGCATGCTTTGGCTTACTTTGGTGTAAGTAATTTTGGCAATGACTTGAAATGAATGTGCCTTTGCCAACAGAGAAACAACAATGAAAACACGATAAAACGAACAACAAAAAATAAAGTACGAAAATAAATGTTTAAAACTGTTGCTTTAATGAATACAACTTTGTTAATTAAGTACCAAAAATTGAGTAATTACGACACTCACTTAAAATGCGCAAAAAATAAACCGAAAAAAATGATGATTTTGTTGCGTTTTGAAGAAAAATAAATTGAAATAAATAAGAAAAACAACTTTAATTAAATGTGTTTTATTTGCAAGCTTTGTTTAATGTACTAATTTAATTGTAATGGACACTAAAATCAATGAATATGAACAGAAAGCTGAAAGCATTGTTGCGAGGGACGTTTGACAAGTCAGTAAGTTAGTCATTAGGCGCATACATTATATTTCATTAACGTTGAATTCAAGACAATAATGTTTGTTATGTCATACATATATTATGCTGCATCTTAGTGTCTCTCAAATATTAAAGATCTTCAAAAAGTTTTTATTACTATTATATATTTCTCATGACTTCATTACGCAAAATCTCATTACTTGATATTGACCAAAAACATTTTCCTTATTCAAAATTGCAATTTACAAATGTTGAGTAATTTTTTAAGCAACAAATTTAAAACCAACTTTATTGTTGTAATATATTCTTTGTACTTTCTCTGCCTCATCGAACCACCCTCGCTCGTATATATATTGTTTGTTAGTGCGTTTCAGACTATTTGCAATTTTTACGTGTACATAGAACAGGAAGTATCTTTAACGATATTTCATCTGATTCGTTGAACCTGCACACGGAAGTATTCATGACAAAAAACTAGCAAAAACAAAAAGTACTAAAACAACCACCATCATGCTTCACTTTATATTGCTTTGTCTTTGCCAACTATTCTATATTTTCATTTATTTTTCTATATTATTTTTTTTTTTCATTTTAATTTTTTTATTTCTATATAAATCATGAGCGTGCACACAAATGACTTTTGCAAAACTATGCAGACAGATAGACGAACAGACCGCGCGACGTCTGGTTGACGTTGAAGGAACAAAACAAAAGCTCAGCACCGTAGCAAAGTTATAAATGAAGTTTACTTCTCAAACTAAAAATATTTGCTGTGCATTACTTTTATATTTGTGTTACACTCACACATGTATGGTATATAAAAATTACACTTGATGCGGTTTGGCCATGCTCAGATGCCATAAAGAAATGCAGACTCTGAAAGAGAGTCGTCGTCGACAACAACGACAACAACGACAACGAAACGACAAGTGCGATTTTTAATAATATCGCGTTTCAGTTGGTCCAAAAGTGCAGAACTTTTTCGCATTGAATGCACATGAGCGCACACGAAGTAAGCCAGGCAAACAGCCAACGAACCAAGCCGGATTCAAACCTTTCATTTCATAATATGTTCTTGATGTTTTTGTTTGTTCGTCGTATGCCACACTGTGCGCGTCGTACTTGCGCTACACCCTCATATATGTATATATATAATTTTTTTACTGGCAAACTTAATTATAGCTTGCAAAATGCATAAAACACATTAAAAAAAGGAAATTGCAATGGAAAAGAGGGTTTAAAAGGTTGTGTTGTTCTATGATTTTTTTCTTTTCTTTTAATTTCATTTTTATGTTTATTGTTTTTGCTGCAGCGGCAAAGACTTGAAGCACGAGTAGAGCAAAGATAAAAGATATTTCTAAGGGGCGTTCACATCAGTCGTCTAAGATGCCTTTGAGACTACTATTGGAAATAATTTTAGGCTGTTGTGAGCTTTTAATCCTTAAGTAGAAAAACTGTTGAGCTGTGCATTTTTTTATGTTATGCATAAAATTTATGTGTAGATGGTAAAGATTTCCTTAAACATGCTCTATAATGTTCCTGTTGTGTGCAAATTGTTTGCTGAAGTCAATTAGTCGATGCATTAAGCCCAAATAGTTAGTAAATGGCCAAGTTAGGCAATAAATTTATTTTCTTTGTGCGCTTTGAACTGACAAAGTAAGCAATTTTAAGCTAATTAACACAGCCAATAAATAGTATAATTAAAATTAATCTTAACGTGTGACTAACTAATAATTTAACACACCGATTCATAAACGATAAAGTTTTAATGCTAATTTGATTATGACATGTCATAAGCAAACCCGAACAAAATCATGTGAAAATGTATTTGCACTTTAAGTATCTATTGACATGCACCGAATACAATGTGGGAAAATCAAATGTAAAGACAAAAACTAACTAAACATTTATGACATGGCACACATGAGAAAGTCAAAGTGACCGACACACCTGCCTTTATTGAACTTTAGTCACGACAATTGTCAGCTGAAAATGCATTCAACGGATTTGTTTATTTGCTGAACATGTGCCCATATTAATTAAGTCCGCTTGACCGAGCATTGATCGTACAAACGGCCGAACGACAGTCAGACAAGCAAACAAGCCAAACGGCCGGAAGTGCAATTGTCATACACGCACACACACGTGCACCCACACACACCCTAAACTAAATTAAATTGATGAGAAAAACTACCACCGATTTAAGTGCAACCACCTCGAATAACACATTGCCTCATTTGTCTGTGTGGGCTGTTTGGTGGCAGCAGATTCCACAGTCGAAAAAATTTATGTATTTTTAATATGTTGAAGACGCGCCCACGCACTTCCAAACCAGACGCAGTGGATTTATCACTTTATAGTCATTTGAATATTTTTTTTTTTCAAAACAAAAAGAAGCCAAGAAGAAAGGCAGTGGCGTCACTATGAGCAATCGGTCAGGCAATCTGCCTAAGGGCTATAAAACGATATTCAAATTTTATTAGCTCTGAATTTCATACTTAAAATGTTTGTGTTACACAGAATGAGTCTGTTTTTTAACCGAATTTGGTGAGTTGATATAATTCACATAAACAACAAATTTCTCGCATGTGAGTAAAAATGTACGTGGGTGCAATTTTCTCATGCGATATTAATGCCTTCAGCCTTTAAGCATTTACACAATGTTGCTGTTTGAGTTACAAACCGAATGTTAACCACAAGCGTTGATTGTATCGCAGTTAAAGTAAAGTCTAAAGAAACGAGCAGCATCAAATGTACAAATATATTTGTATATTGCAAGTGTTGCCACCAGTGACTATCACACAGCTGACGGTGATGAAATATCGCTGATGGACTTGCCTGTTGTGCTAATTACAAAAGTTCAAATGAAATTGCAAAATTGTTGCCACAGTTGCATACCTCTTAAGCTTTTGTTTGGCCTCAATGAGTTCATTACGCAGCACATTTTGCATCGTGATGTACAAGTGACCTTTAAAATGATGAAAGTAACAAGTATACGCTTTACATAATTGTAGATAATAAACGCTGATAAAAAATTGTTATCTTATTTTGCAGTCTACAAAGTTGCTTTAATATACATAAATACAATATATAATATATAAAAATATGTATATTTAATGCCTTCGCGTTTCTAATGTAACGCCACTGGAAATAAAAAGGGCATCAGCATAAATAAAATATATTTTAAGGTGTGGTGCCCTTCAATATTTGTGTTTCGTTGTTAAATTGATATTGACAGAAGAGCTCGTGCTATGCGATACAAAAACAGACGCTGCCAGTGTCATCAGGGCATTATGATGATGATGAAGCCGCTTTTAATGGGTTCGGCGCATGCACATGAAAAAAAAAACAATCTAACAGCAGCGTATCAGCAGTGGTGGCTTCACTGTCGGTGTCGGCGTCATCAGCATGTGCAATGACGACTGCAGCTGTCACTTTTTTTACTTTTTGTTTCCTTCGCTCTCTTTCACTCACTCACTCATGCATTTTTCGGCTGCTATGCATGAATACGCTTATATGCCTACATTTGCGTGTTTTTGTGCTTGTTAAATTACAAAAAAAAAGAAGAAATTATTGGGTTCGGTTCTACTCAAATAGACGCTCGTTCGCATGCCAAAGTGCCTAAACATGTGTTTGACATTCAGCTGGCGGCACTGCCATAAATGTTAGTTTTTTTTGTTCTTTTGAGCAGTTATAATTTTAAAATTTTATAGTCGAGCAACCTGCAATCCAACATAAGGTTCAAAACAGCTGTGCTCAACAAATATTTTATTGCTTATCAAAATATTTATTAGCAAACATTGCAGGTACATTTGACTGAGATACAAATAACAAAAGTTTATATAAATGATTTATGTTCCATTGTATATCAGCATTTTGATAAATATATCACACACAATTTCAATACACATGTGATTTCATACAAAATTGTTTTTTTTATGCACGTAACAATTTAAAATTTATGTAATGTACAAAGATAACTAAAAAGACTGGCATGACTTTTTTATTATTTATTTTTACACTTTAATGAAACCTTTACTGTCTCAAAAAAAAAAAAAAAAATTATGAAAAAAGCAAATGTAAGCATTTTTCAGCTTTGTTTGGCGCGTGATAAAAATGTTGACGTTGCTGTCTCTTTCTATGCCACACGCTATGCTATTAATTCAGGCATTCGCCCCCCTTCCTTTCGAAAGCTACTTAACACACTAAGCGAATGATTACTATGTCAAAATCAAAGCCAACCAAGGCAGTCATAAGCTGTCTAAGCCTCACTTAGCCTCAGCCTCGGCGGCCTCATCTGCTTAAGTGTGTCAACGAATTTTTCATGCTGCATTTCAGTGTCATTTTGAAAGCAGAAATAATTTCATATCTAGGGGCTTTCTTGTGCTTAGTTTTCTGCTTGTTTCCCACACGAATTATACAAATTATTTAAATTGGTTAGGCTTTCTCATATTTTCTTTCTTTTATTATTTAAACTTCCGGTATGCTATTTTTGACTTTGCCTCGATTTTTCTATCAAGATTCAACAAAATTCAATAAAAAACAAAAACAAAATAAAATAAAAACAAACTCAAAATTACTTCAATTTCAAAATTTTAAGTATTTCACCGGTATCGTGTTTCTTCAGCAGAAGAACGAAGCACAAAACAACAAAATACAAACTTTTTGCAAACCCACCATAATCAAATATAACTTTTGTAAAACGCCAAAATGTCTGAACCGCAATCCTCGCTGCTGCTGAAGAAACAACTCGCCGAACTGCAACGCAATCCTGTCGAAGGTTTCTCGGCGGGTCCAATCAATGAACACGACATATTCAAATGGGAAGTTGTGATTATAGGACCGCCTGATACGCTCTACGAGGGCGGCTGTTTTAAGGCGCATTTACTCTTTCCCAAAGAGTATCCACTGCGGCCGCCGCGCATGAAATTCGTAACGGAAATTTGGCATCCAAATATCGATAAGACCGGCGACGTTTGCATATCAATATTACACGAACCCGGCGACGATAAATGGGGCTACGAAAAGGCCGAAGAACGTTGGCTGCCTGTGCACACGGTGGAGACAATACTACTTTCTGTCATTTCGATGCTCACCGATCCGAATGATGAATCTGCGGCGAACGTTGATGCCGCAAAGGAGTGGCGTGAAGATTATACTGAATTCAAACGGAAAGTGGCACGTTGTGTGCGTCGCAGTCAAGAGGAAGGAGAATAAAGGCCGCACCATGAATCCAACAAATATGCATATAAACTTTTTTTTAATTTGAAAAACTCGTTTTTGCACTTTGGAGAAGCAGTGATTGAATACATGCATTAATAAGGCAAAAAAAAGAGAAAAATTTAAATTCTTTACGCCGCATATTCGTCACTACGAAATTGTGTCGAGATGAGTTGAGAATATTATAAAAAAAAATATATATATATGCATAACTAAATGAAATCAATATTGAAATAAGAGTATCTGTGCATGTTTTTTTTTTATACTATGTATCTACAACCGAACCAATTCAATTCATCCCAATTCCGCATGACAGTCATGCTCAAGTAGGCGTCAGCATGTGTCTGTCTAAGTGTGACTGTATAACTAACTGACAAATTGGCATATGTGCACTGCAATCGAGACGCTTCAGGCCAATAAACAAAGCCGAAAGGCGAAAAAGTTTGTTCGAAAAAAATAAGCGCCAACATATCAAAGGTTAATTAATATTGTTTATACACACATACAAGCCCCAAGGCTCACACACACACACACACTCAGCCATACATTCAATCACTCAATCAAGTCAGTCAATCATTCAATCATGCAATTCAATTAGGCGCAGATTTAACGCTTTGTCGCACTTACTTCAACAGCTGCTCTTGCTGTTGTTACTAATTGAAAAATCGCAAAGTTTCAGCAATTTTTCTCTTATAATTAAATGCATTTTATTTTTATCTTCACTACTTTTTAACGACTCAGCTTTGCAGATACTTTCACAATGTGCTTAATCCAATAGAATTCTACTTTTTGCTTTATAAAAATATATACATATACTCTCTAATGGTCTGCTAAGTCAGATGCCAACGCTGTGCTGCTGCCGCATGCTGTCAACTTTAATTAGCCATAATCGCCGCAAAATCTTGTTTGAAATCTCATTTGATGTTTTTCCTAACGCACACACACACACACATACACACTCTCTTACTGTTCTGACACTTTGATTGTTGACGTTTACGCTGAAAACTGATTTCAAGTTAGTTGCGCCGAGTCGAGTTAAGTTGAGCTTGAGCTGTGAGCGTTGTGCCGAGTTCAGTTGGGTTAAGTTGAGTTGGCCAAGTCGACGTGCTTAATTGGCTTTTTCACACACTGACATAGTTCTTAACTCACAAGTATGTTGAATATGTGTTTATTTATTTTTGTATATTTTTTTATTTTTCCTTGTCGCTAATAAAGTTAATCAGTTGCGCACAAAGCTGATCATGCAATCAGGCTTTGTTGTGTTTTAAGGCGCGCTTGAATTTGTCAATTTACGCTCAACTTTTTTTTTATTTTTTTCCAGTTGAGTTGAGGTTCGCATAAAATTTGCTGTGACACCAAAAAACGAAAACGTTTTTCGCGCCATTTTTATGTTATTTTTTTTGGTTTATGGTTGGCGCTCAAAGCGTTTTTTTTTTCAATTTCAATGCCGACACTTTTTGTACTTCGCTAAATAGCAGCCACAACAACATTACCAGTCACAACAATAAATCAAGCGTATGCTTGGCTAAATAGAAATGTACACAGACTTGATAATTGTTCTTGTTGTAATTGTTTTTGAAGTTGTTGCTGTTGGTGGCGTTTAAACTTGGCTTTGGTTTATTAGCAACAAGCTATGATTTGAATTGTTCATGCTCGTTACATTCTGCAAATGGAATTTTTGTAAGGTATATACATTTTGTAAGGCATTTTGTCTTTGCTCTTTGAAAATTCTGTAATAAAACCTCTTAAGAATTTGGTTCTTGCAATTATACAACACAGTGAAAGCTCATAGAAGAAATAATGAGAGTGCTATTGCTTATTTAAGGGACAGTTAGGAGAGATATTTAATAGACAGTTAAATAAACAAAAGATCAACTAATTTAGATCTCTTTCAAACATTACAATACACTTCCATTTAATGCTCACAATACCCCTAACAGTAACAAAGAAGTGAAGTGAGCTTATTGTGCATGTCAGCTTCATTAGTGTCGATCCGAACGTTATTTTATTCAAACAGTTCATTTGTCGATTGTTACCAAGTAACAGTTGAATTCCTTGATATTGCGGATTGTTCATTTTTCATATTGTGTTCTTTAGTTATTTATTTATTGTATACATTTTTTTTTTTCTTCCAACCATTAAAAAAAAATATACGTGTTGCCAATAACCGCAAAAATGTTGTTGTTGTTATTTTTTTCTTCTTTTTTCAGCGACAGTTAGAGTAGCTTTTGTTGTTGGCATTTTTGTATGGTTTTTTTTTTTCCTGTCACGGTGATTGTGACTCAAAACATGTTGTGATTTTCTACACTTTTTTTTTATTTTTTTATTTACTCTCAAAGAGCGACAGTGTACAAAAACAACTATTAAAAAAGAAACCAAATACGTTATAACTTTAAAGGTATTTTTTGCTACAGAAATATGCATTGAGGAGTGTTCTGTTTGCCGATTTCATAATGAACTTTTTTGTATTTATGTATGTTGAGCATATTTACATTTTTATTAATAAACATTTTTGTTTTATGAATCAGTTTAAAATTTGATTTGATTTTATTCATAATCCAAAAAAAAAGTATAATTTTTAAGGCAAAATATCAATTTTTGTTCAATCAAAATCAAAAATGCCAAAACCGCTAACGTTTTTATGCGCGTCTCAAATTTATGAAGGCAGACACACCACAACAACAACATTAATA
Organism: Phortica okadai; assembly: GCA_034638295.1. NCBI lineage: Eukaryota > Metazoa > Arthropoda > Insecta > Diptera > Drosophilidae > Phortica > Phortica okadai. The sequence continues at coordinate 16,083,243 of CM067849.1, forward strand.
ACAACAATAAGTATGAAAACAAAAATAAAAAATTCATATTAATCAGTTAACAATTCCGAATCTGGGTAAATAAGGCCATGCACCTTAGACAAAAAAAAGCCAGAATGGCAAGAACAACAAAGAAAGTTTAAGCCAATCAACAATGGCACATAAAGCACTAAAATCACGATTTTTAACATGATCATTATATTCATTATCATCATCATCATTGGCATTTGGCATCGCTGTACGAGTATCGAAGCAACGTTGAAGAAGAGTGAATTTAAGTAAAGAAACTGAATTGAAGTAAATGAAAATGAAAAAGAAACCTGAAGTCAACAAAACGCAAAGCAAGACACAAACAACTTTAAAAACCTGGCTATGAATTCAGCGCATGCGTCACAGGTCGACGTGAAGCTCTGAGATTGAAGAGGACACTTAGGAACCACAACGGCAAGCGAAAAATTGCGGCTTGGCCAAGTGAACTGTGTTGATGACTGTTCTTCTTGAATACACAAGCACACACACACACACACATGTGTACCATCATACACAGATACAGATACGCGCACTTAACACAGATACAGTCAATCCGGTCCGCATTCAAAGCAGAAGAAAACGAAGACGACTACAAATTGAATCGAAAAGATCAACTGAAAACCGGCTTTATTTTCTTTTCATTTGTTTTGTTTTTGTTGCTGTTGTTGTTGTTGTGATTATTTCTGTTGCTGTTGTTGTTTTTGTTTTTGATTTTTATTCTTCTTTTCTTCATATGCTTGGCGTACGTTGTAAACATGGCATAAATACACACACGCCCCGCTGACTGTTGATGGTGGCATGCCAGTGACGAAGACGACGCTCAGATACTCAATTACTGCGATTCAACTTTGGTTTTTTTTTTAGTATTTTTATTTTTTGTAACGGCCAAGTCTCTCTTACCAAATGAAATAAAAACTTACTTAATTCTAAAATATGCGCAGGCACATTTTAAAAAGCGCGCTTGAGCAACAACATGGCGCAGCTTAAATATGACATTATTAATTGTGTATAATTTATGATTTGAAAACTGGCTTAAAGTTGATATTCAACAACAACAACAACAACAACAACAACAACAGCAGCAACTTGTGAAAAATATTTTTTTCTCTCTTGAGCCAAATGCAAACTTTGCTTATACTAATAACAACGCTCGACACATGCATAGTTATTATTATATCTTTTGCATCCGTTTCTGGAGTACACTTCTGACTGTTGTTGCTGCTGTTGTTGTTGTCACTGTCTGAAGTAGGCATCTGCATGCTAGGCAGTTTTGCTTGAAATAACGCTTTTTTTTTTTTTTTTGTTTCATTGTATGTGTTGACCGTAAACTGACCTCACTCAAAGTGTAGTTATTCACGCCGCATTCGAGTGGCTTAAGTGGCCAAACATGTGTGAAATGGTTCTAGTTCTTTGTTCGTTTGCTGTTGGTGAATATTGTTTTTGAAAATAGTTGCAAAGCTTTAGAAACTTCTAAAGTCGTTGAGAACAAAAACAAAAACAAACTGAAAAATAGCAATAAAATAATAAAATACTTACAAATTTCAAACAAATTAATGCACATGAGTTGAATGAGAATAATTACAAACAGATGCGCGGCTACCTAAGCTGTAAGCGTTAGGGGATTTTCCCAATACATATAGATTGACCAAGCGCACCGTGCGATCGTCAAAGCAACCTGTCCGCAATGCACTTGATTAAACAACAAAAACAACAACACGAAACAGTGGAAATATCTAACCATGCTAGCAGGTAAAAAATACTATCAAAAACGCTTAATTACCCAAACTAAGGGTGAATATCGAAGCAAAGCGAAATGTGCTGAGCTGAGCTGACAAGCTGTGTTGCTGTAGTGGTAGCTAAGGAAGCATATAAAAGATAAGACTCAAAAGTTACCTACTTACCTCAAGAACGTGAGAAATTATGTTGTTGCTGTTGTTGTAGAAAAGTGCGAAGAAAATCGAAAATGAAAATTTCTCAGCTAAAATCCAATAGACATAAAAGTCGCCTTCATGTTTGTTTTTTTATTTTACTTTGGTTTTCTTTGTTTGTATGTACGTGTATTTGCTGCTGCTGCTGCAGTCGTTAAGTAAATTCCAATATACGCTAAAAGTATCTTACAGATACGTTACAGTGATACTGGTTTCCGATTTCGTAAAGTTACAGCGACGCCAACTGCAGGTCGTAGTCTAGTCTTTTGTTCACAAAAAACCACAAAATAGATGAAGCAGCAAGCAAATGACGTTGACGACGATAATGAAGTTCGAATCGAAGTTGTTGTTGTTGTTGTTGTGGATGCTGAAGCAGTCGAGGTTGATGATGCGGTCGCCTTTTGAATGCTCAAAGTGACTATGCTGGTTTCTCCTTGCTTTCGATGAGTAATCCAAAGGCTTGTTGTTGTTTGTTTGATTTGCGTTTTTTTTTTTTAATTTTTCGTTTGAGTTGTTGTTAGTAGTTGAAACACATATGCGTTTAGATACTTTTTCTACACTTTTTTCTTATTCAAAATTTTATTTGAATTCCTTTTAAATGCACCGTAAACTTCAATAATATAAACGTGTTTAAACGCGCATTAACGCTGCTGAGGCTAACAAAAATTATGCTGCCAACATAATTCCACTTTAGTCGTTATATTTTATTTTTTTTTATCACTTTGTATCTAACACATGAGCACTCGTATCTCTTTATAACTGAGATTTCGAACGAGCTTATGAAATGTGTTAAACTACCTGCACACGCGTTTTAGACCACGGCAAAAAAATTTCACATTCAAGATAAAAAACTGACGACAACAACAATGTTAGGCTACTACACTCGTTCTGTTAAATGGTTAAAGATACAATGTGTACGCACGCACGCTTTATTCGTTTTGAAATGGGCGTCCAAACGGCGTGCCGACTGAAAGAAAACTACTTTTCAAAACTTGTTTTCAATCATTTGCAAGCGGCATCGTTGGTTTTAACATTCACTAAACACACACTCATGCACAAACACAAGCAGATACAAACATACATACATACGCACACTGAAGCAACAACTGCACACAGATACTTTTTTTTCAAATATAACAGACAAATGCAAACAAAGCCACACAGATGGACAATACAACGACCAAAAGACATACATACACACAGACACATGTTCAAATAAGCGCATTTTAATGTTACATTGCTGTAAGTACGTTTTTAACAGTGGGCACATTGCACTTGTCAATATTGGCGGCATGAGCACATGTTAGCTAACAGTATGTTAAATTCTTGTTTACAAACACTCACTATCACACAGACTGTAGCGTCGCCTCTATACACTAACATTCGCGTATACACTTGTCGGCTACATTGCGGTTAACAGTTGATAGTGAACAGAATGTTATAGCAGCTAACAGCTGTTGTTTTCAAAATAACAGTCAACCTGTTACAAACAGCGCCTGTTAGTAACAGTTTTTAATTTATCTCACAATTGTTTTTATCTTACAGATACAATTTGTGTTTTGCCGGCATTTGACTATTGATGATGTGCACGTGCACCCCTTTTCCTCCTGCTAACAATTTTGTTATTGCTTTGTTTGTTTGTGTGTTGGTTTTATTTTTGTTTTGAAGAAAATAAAAGCAACAGCAGCAAATTTTGTGGCGTTTACATAGCACGGCTCGCCTGACTGGCTGACTGGCGCGCGTCTCAGCGTCTATAGTTATTGTATCTATGTGTATTTGTTAACGTAGTGACTGCATGTCTGTATTTGCTTTTAAAACTCTTTTATTTTCTGCCTGCCTGTTTGTTTGTTTGTTTCTATCTATATTGTGTTTGTGTATGCTTTCAATGCTAAATTTTTCATGAAGCTTGCCAACATTGAAATCGTAGATTCTTTCCTGTTACCATCATGGCAAGTACATATGTATAATAAATACAAATGAGTTACAGATACAAATATTCTACTACAGCTTTGTCTTCTCTTTTACTTTACTGCTTTTCACTTGTCAGTTTACACATTTGAAAAGTAATCAGAATATAAACAACATTTCTTGATGCCTTCTGCAATACGAACTAAATCACATGCCCTTTTGTTTATTCCCCTCTAGTGTTTGTTGTTTTCGTTGTTACTTATGCCTGAAAGAAAATGTCACTGGCCCAGGATTTGTTTATTTATGCAGTGCACATACTTGTACAGAGAGAGAGAGAGATATCTCAGTTTGTCTGGCGTTATGTGCATTTTGTCATGTTAAGACAATATTTCTTAGAATGTTTTAGTGTGACACCCACTTATCATCACATGACTTTGACATATTATATGACAAGTTATGCTCTGCCCAACGACAACTCTTCTATCTCATCAACTTCATCATCATCATTATTATCATCCCCATTATTATCAGCAGCATTGTGACAAACATTGTGATCTTTATTAGCATCAGAAACGTAATCATTCTTGTGAGTTTGTCATATCTATTCACTTTTATGCATTTGCATTTTAAACAATTGACAACAATTGCTGAGTGTCGTAACAACAACAAACCCGACAAAACAACAACAACAGCGTCATTTGTTGTACAGCTTTGCAAAGAAATTTGCATATGAAATTGTATCTGTCTTTTGGGCAGTTAGTTTGTCTGTCATCAGACACGTCGCCAAAGGGGTCTCGAGGCGTGGAATTGTCATTTTGAATTCTCCATGAAAAATGGTGAAGTGCAGAATGTTTTTGTGGTTTTATACAATAGAAAAATATAATTATTTTTTGCACATATGACTTGAAATAAAATTATTCTTTATATTGTTGTTTGATTAAGTTAATTGATTTTTTTTTTTTTAAGCAAAATAAAGAATTTTATACAAAAATGTTTTAAGTCAAATTCTCTTTGAAAATTACGATGTGTATGTGCGTCATAATAACTCAAAGAAGCCAACACACCCATGTTGTCTCAAGGATTTATTTTGTCACATCAAATGAACTGATTTTTTTTATCAGTTTTAAAATTTGCATATAATTTTGTTTATTATTCTTATTTAACAAACAGTAAAATCAAAAAATATGTGAAGTGTGAAAAAATAATCCCTTTTTATGGGTAAAGTTTCCTACATATACATAGAGAGTGTCTTGTTTCCAATGTTGAAATAAATTTAAATTAATATCACAAAATTTTGTATTCACCTAAAACGTTGAAAAGACGGTTCTCTGAGACAAGTGTCTACTGTATTTGTGCCAAGACATTGTTGAACACAAAAAAATCTGAAGCCAAGCTCAATTTAATTTAAATTATTCCGCTACAAACGCAGAAAATGATATTCTTATGTATGTTAAATGTTGCTAAAGCATGTTGAAGCTATCCAAGAACTTGTTCAAAGTACATACAAGATTACAATGAACTTTGTCCTCCACATTGCAACTGTTGCTGCTCTCAACCCTAACCCGCACTGGCTGCTCTTGCAGAGTGTGCGCGCCATGTTTTACCTTAGCCGAAACCGCAGGCTACGACAAACTTTTAACTCGACGCTGTATTACTTTTGCGGGTGGCTGACAAAGAGGCCACTCCTCTGCTTCAATGCAATATTTATTCATTCAAATGGATAGTGTCACTCGTTTTTTGCATTGCTGTCTGTGAGTGTGTGTATGTGTGGCGTATGTCAGTGCGTTTGTGTGTGTGCACTGCAAAACTCATTAAATATTTTTAAGCTTACGCTCCAGCTTCCACCATGCCCCAAGGTACTGTCTGCCTGGTTTCCGTGCTGCACTTCGCTTTTCATTCTTAACTAGCATTGTTGAATGCAGTTTTGTTATTGTTGGCATGGCGTTCTTGTTGTTGTTGTTGTTGCTGCCCTCCTGTTGCTGAGCATCGTCGCAGTTTGCATATTCCGGCACAATGCTTTTGTTGGTTTCATCAACTGTTGGAACTTTTGAGCTCAGTTTGTTAAGATACTTAAGCGGCACCGTCACTGTTAATGATGTGACATCAAAAGAATGTTGCACCGCTCTGCATCTTTGTTGTACTTAATTAATAAAGCCATTTTATATCTCATTTCGGTTATTAAAGGATTCGAGTTGGTTAAATGAAAAGCGAGACAGAAAACAGGTTAAAACGACATTTTGTAAAAGGCTTAAAATATAATACAGGAAACCTTTGCTCGACTTCTCGTCAGAAAGGGATATAGTTTCATGTTTATTATTCAAATTTAATGTTTTAAAGTTAAATTTAAAGTAATGCCCCAAATAAGGAATGAAGACAAGGTTTGTAGTCAACTTATTTTCTATCAGGTATCTTTTTGTAAAACTTTTATACTGAAGTGACGGTTTTCTACCATCTGCATGTTTGGCCTCATAATTTAAAAGTCAGAAAATGAACTAAAAATTTAAATAAAACTTTAACAAATCTTTAGTTATCGCGAATTTTTAGTTGAAATTTTTTATTTTTTGTTAACGTCGATTTGGATTATTTAGAAATTCTTCAAAACACAAAATACCAAAATACGGTCATGCCGTTGTTTAATAAAGTCATGCGTTGTGAAAAACATAAAACTTCGTATCAAAATTTTGTAAAAGCACATGACCATCATAGTTTTGTAATCACCTCAAACTATTAATTTGCATGCATCTCAAACTGTAGAATTTTCAAAAAATTTACGCAAACGTATGCATTCGCATTACTACTGCGCAGTCAAACATATGCATTGTGGACAAATTTTGTTTTTTTTTTAATGGCAATCAACAATATATATTTACGATCAGGATGTTTCTGCAGTTTGTCTGGCTAGATACGGTTTTTTTAACACGACGCGATGTTTATGCGCTGCAGTACTGCTTTGTGAATAGATCGAAATATTTGAGTTGATTATTATGCACAAGGTTAAAAATTATTAATAATCTTATGATTTATTTTATTGCTGACTGTATCACTTCATCAATTATGCCAAAATAACAAAAACAAAATCTTTGATGCCATCGAGCATTTCTTGAAGTCATGACGAAGTAATTGAAAAGCATCTTAATGCACATAAAAATCAAAATTTATCTTCATTTCATCGCGTTAACATTTATCATGTATATTTTTAAAGTGAGCATTTTTATTAAATGACTTTGCAAAGATTGCGAATAGTTAAGAAAAAAAGAAAAAGCATAAAAAAGTCTTCGCCTATCTTCGATCACTATGCAAAGTCATCAATTGGCTGGTTAAAAAATGAAGTTAACATGGTCGTTTGATAAATACGCTACACTCCGTTTTGTGTCAATATTTGTAGACTTGAAAGAAGTTATTTCGATTTCGAATTCTCTAAATAATTTTTTTTTGATTTTTGAAATGACCCAAGTAGAGAGATTAAATGATACAACTTTCGCCAATTCAACTCTAAGTAAATATACTCATTTGATAACTCAGCGTAGGGCATTCGTGTAATAAAACTGTTGTACGACAGTAAATTTTATTTATGTAAATAATTTGTTATTTTGCCTTTTTAACGTTTATAATAATTTATTTTGTTACGTTTGTTCGTGAGTGTCTTTCGTGTACAATCGAATGCAATCGAGCTTAATAGGGTTCAATAAACGTTGCAAGTTTAAGAGGCAAGACTTGTCATTATGGTCACTGCGGTGGCTGATGGAGTTGTTATTGCGATCAATACTATGGCCGGCGGCATTTGTTGCTTATGACCGTTGTCGTTGTTGTTGTTATTGTTATTATCTACTCTTGCTTTTAAGGCATGCTCTCAAATAGATGCCAGGGTCAAGCGTTCGTTTGACAGTTTCTACGCACTCATTCATTGTGGTTTGAACGTAGTTTTTGTTTGGCTTTGTTTGGTTTGGCTTCTTTTATTTTTTGTTATTTTGCTGACTCTGCGAGCTACTCTGTGAACGCATCTTCACATTTAATTGACGCATCTTTAACAATTCAAATCGTTTTCTTACCAATTTGCGCGTGTTTGTCTTTGAATGCGTTAAGTACTAAATTTCAAGCCAACAATAAGATAGGCAATGCCCGAAACGAAACAAATATTTTATAAATGGTTTTGTCTTCCTTATTTTTTGTTCAGTATTTTATTGTTAGCTCTGGTCGCAACGCGTGCGCGTCGAACTCTTCGATTCTGAGTGTCTGAAGTTGAAGTTTTTAAAGAAAAAAAAATGGTATTGTGTAACCACAAAAAGTGTAAATTTCATTTAAATATAATTAATCGAGTGCATTTGTTATTTTAGGCTTTGTGTTGGAAGTTCATGATAGTTCTCAGTGTACTACAAGTGATCCAAGCAGCTACAATTGGCTCAACGACTTCTCTTCTAACATCACCATTGCCCTCACAGGATATATCACGTCGGCTGCAAGGACACAAGTCATATTTGTCGTCTTACAATGACAAAAAAGCACAAACTGTGACATATACAACGCAACCATTGCAGGAACCGGACACATTTCTCACACAGCCACAAGTGAATGCTAAGAAGGAAAATATAAAACCTCATAAATTCATCTTAAATTCATATGCGCCGCCCGCCTCTGGCCTAGCCTCAACATATCAATACTCAGCGCCCCAACCATCGCAAATTATACAATTACCCGCCTTGCCGCCTTTGTCTCTTACACGTGATGCACTCAAGCCACGCATGTTGATGGTGGAGGAGCCTGCTAGCGTGTTTCTAACGCCAAACCAGAATAAAACGCTTGAGGCAGCACGACTATTGGCCAATTCACTGCTCGAGGCTAATGGTGAACAGCCGCTGCCACCACAGGACTATGCGCCTGTGGTTCTTAATTCTGGCAACGTGCCACAAAATCCAAATACATTGAATCGCACAAATGTGCTCATTGTGAAGGCACAGAAACACGCATACATTATACCCAAGGAGCTTGGCAGCGAGCAGGCTGAAAGTGTGTCCTCGACGGGCAGAAATCGTGTGCAGGAACTTTATCAGATGCGCGATCAGTTCCCAAAGGCTTATACCGTCAATCAGTTCATTTTTATTATCAAACCGGAGAAAATCAATTTTCTCAATAAGCTCGTTTGAGAAGCACCTATGTTGTTGTTAGAATAATTTTTGTTTTTGTTTTAGTAAAAAAGTATTATTTTTGTTTTTATTAAATAAATTTTTGAAAAATTTAAATTTTTGTATTTCAGCTCTCATTAAAAGATATTATCGAATCAATTTTAAGCGCAGCCCAAAAATATGGGATAATAAATTACATGCACTCGCGAGTTTTTGAGAGAGCAACAGAATTTTAACAGGGCTAAAGAGAGGAATTGAGAGACCCTGAATTAAAACGTGTGGTAACATTGTGGTAACAGTGTGGTAACAGTGTGGTAACAGTGTGGTAACAGCGCTGTTAAACACCGATGGAAATGAAGTGCCGTATGTTCGCTTGAAATGAGTCAATTATGCCCAAAAGCATGCTAAATTTTGGCATTTAGCATTTTCATTTTCACATTTTGGGGTCATGCGTTCAGTCGAAGTGTCATGTGCCTGTGCGCCCGTTGCAGAACAGATGTAAAAATAGTTTAGCAAGTGTCGTCAGTCAGTTCAATCGAAATTTTGTAATTTCAGAGCTAGTAGAGGTTTTGCAGTTTTGAGAAAATAGCTTCTAAAGCGCGGTAAAGATGTAAATATTTTCCGACTCGGTGTTGATGCAGCATGCGCCGAATTTTATTGATGTTTAGACGAAACGAATTTAGCAAAATTAAATTTAAAAATAAAAATGTAGTTCGAATTGGAAATAGACTCGGCGTAAGCATGGTCTTATTGTATTAAAATACAACGCACCACTTTCAAATTGGGAACACTGGCTTTCAACAAGCTTTCATGCTATCCAGTCACTACGTAGGTGTTATCTGTACGAATACGACATTTCAGTTCTAGTTTGCTAATAGAAGTACTCTATATAATTTGATACTGTCTAAATTCTGTCCTAAATTCGATAGTTGAGATATAGTCTAGACTATCGAAAAGTGGACAATTGACACAACGAGAACTACTGGGTTAATTTCATTGCATTATGCCGCCGGGCGTATTGCAATCAAGTGTGCGTATATCAATTGCATGGCAGACATTGGCAGAACAGCATATATATAGACATCCCGCTGTAAGCATTTGTGCAGCAAATCCGATGAGATTGAGATTGCTACCGCGATGATTAAACAAGACAGGCCGCCGTGATGTGTCACCATTATAATATGCCAGAAACGCGAAATCACAAAACATTTTTGCTGTTTGTCGTATTTTAAGTAAAATGTCGTTCTTATCGTCAGCATTGTTGCAATAAATTTAATCAGGCTTATAATCATTTTGCTAGCGAACAGACTGAAACAGACTGTTATCAAAAAAGAGTTTGAAATTCATTGACCCTTAGTACATTTAGTTATGGTTATTACTATTAATGGAATTGAATTCGGCATAATGACTACAATTAATCAAGGTGACAATAGATCGTTTTTCAGACTCTGTCACAAACGATCGAAAGCATTAATCAAATACAAACATAATCTAATAATGGTTTGTTTGTTACAATAAAAGTAAATTTATAAATCGTGAAAATTATTAGTCTTTATTTACTACTTTAACAGTATGTAAGCTTTATAAACAGTACCATATAAATACAAATACTAAAAAAGTGCACTTTTTTGGCTATTAACCAATTGAAAGTCGTCGCATGTCGGAAGCTCAATAAACATTCTCGCAAAAAGTGTTGTTCTATCTAAAATAATGATCAATGTTTGTGAAATGGTTTCTTATCAATTTGAACACTATTCGCACTCACTATTCTGGCGCGTACTTTTGACTTGAGTAAACCGGTGGAGCGCCAAATAAGCTTTGTGCGTGATAGGCTACGCGCCTTGTCCAAATAGGCACGTTCTAACTGAAATATATCGTCAAAATCAGCATGTAAATTTGTTTGGACAACTCACCTTTCGAAATTTTGTATCAGCATTGCGAAGTTCACCATGTTCACACTCAAGGATACAATTTCGAAGTTCTAATTCGCTATCCCTAAGATTCATTTGTATGTAGCTTAAAATGAATAAGTAAACTAATGAAAATATTGGTTGGAAGAAGAATTTGTGATGATACCACTTAATCACCACAATGGTACATAAGTTTTTCAATACAAAAGGCCAAGACAGGCATTCCAATCGTTGACGCATATCTCTTAAATGTCCATACAAAATCAGTAGCTTATGTGTTTTACGCTGATTTATGTTTCGCAGCTGCGACAAGTTAATGTATATCTGCTGTGCGATCGCCTTTGTCGCGCTTTGCAGCCACATGTAGCTAAACACTACAAAGAAGGTAATAATTGCCAGCGGTTCTATGACCAAATATACGATAAGTAGATGAGCAAGGCTAAAAAATGACAGAACTATATATAAGCCCAATGTAATGCCTAGCAGGCCAGTAATAAGTTGTCTTGGTCTGATTTCGACTGTTTTGAAAAGCGATTCATATTCGTGTAGCAAACTCCAAACAATGTTGAAATAGTTGTGCATATGCGGCGCCAGCAAAATGACAGTTATGCTCCAGTATAGAGTAGTCGCAACATGCGGTGCTGTCAAATACAGCACCTCGATTATTTTCTTGCAATTAGTGACTTCCTTTGTCAGTATACGAAATATGATTGAACAGCAGCAGGGTAAGATGAATGCGAGGTTTTGCGTCCAAAGCAAAGTTAGCCATTTTTGTGAAGTTATGAAAGTTTTATTTTTGCTGTTGTATGTGACACAAATAATGCCGCGTATGCGTAGAAAGTAAAAGATGAACTTCCAGAAATGAAGTATCGTAAATTCCATATTTTCAGCGCTGACACAACAATTGTGTTGTATTAAAGTATAAAGACTGACAAGGTTTTCCCATTCTACAGAATTTTTGGAACTTTGGCTAATTAGTTTTGGGGTTTTATTATTAATGGCAGCGATTAATTATAATAAATGTAAAGTTAGTAAATATTCTACGAGGTAGACAGTCGTTGTTGAAATGCCGAACTCTTTCAACTTAAAGTATGCAGTATTTTTTTTATAACAATACAAAGAAATGAATTTTTTTTTTGTAAATTTATTTATTTTTTTAACGCTAAAAATTGTTTTTTTTTTATAACAATGCTAAAACTATGCAACAATAAACGATCAAAGTATCGACTCGCTCTCGAGAGTCACTCTCACAGGAACACAAGGTTGGATCACCCAAGGGTAGTTATGTACTACTTGAAGAGACCATTCTTAGAAGCGTCTGTTTGGTGGCAAGTAGGCGTTGGGCTGCTCTGGCAGACGGAGAGGTGCTTGTGGAACTGGTGCCTTCGAGGCGAAGTCCAAAACGGGAGCAATACCGCCATTGGTGCTGCTGGAACGACCGCCAAGAGCATCGTACTGCGATTGAATGGCATGCTGGGCATTCTCGGCATCAGCCTGAGTCCTGTACTTGACGAAGTGCACTTCGGGTTTGTTGGCATTGTTGTGGTTGAGTGAGTTCAACTTGTTGGCCAAATCGCCGATATCAGCTTGCTTGTTGAGCACATAGATGGCGGTTTGTTGTTCGTTGGCCGATTTGGCCAACTGGAGTGCAGCATTCTCGAGACCGCTGCTCTCGGGTCCCTTAATGAAAACGACACGCAATGAGCGGCGCAGTGAATCACCAACGCGATCGTTATCGATGTTATCATTGAAGGCGCCCTCGGGTGCGGAGTAGGTGAAGAATTCCTTGGTCAATTCAGGTGCTGGTGCTGGCGCAGGAGCAGCATCATAATTGTTGTTGATTGGCAGACTGGCATCGGATGAGAAGATTGGTGCGCTGGGAGCTGCAGAGTTGCGTTGATAGTCGTAGCCACCAAGGCTGGCAGAGTAGGCGGTAGCAAGGCAGCAGATCAACTGTCAAGTAAAAATTGTACTTTTAGTTATGTAATCTTCATCAAATCTTCAACGAAACTTACCACGAAGGCACGCATTTTTGTTTTTGGTTTTGGTTTGTTGAGTTGATACTTTACTCGAAGAAGTTACTTTGGCTTCTGTTTGTTATCTTCATGCTACATTTTGCTTTATATACAAAATGGTCAACAAATATTGCAAAAATGTGGTTTCATTCATGTTTTCGATACATATTCATATTTGTGATACATTTTGAAATGTTTTAAAATAATGCAAAATTTGTGCCAAAAAAGTCAACTGTTTATCCTTGACGTTGTTATCAACATCATTGCGAATTTGATAAAATTCGTGTTGACAAAATCAAGTCAAATGAAATGGAGCAAAAAATAAATAATAAATTAAATAATTATAACAAAAATAAAGTTAAGACAAAAACCATAAAACAATCAACAAAAAAACAAACAAAAAAATATAATAACCGGCTGCCTATCTGTGTTTGTGTGCATGTTTATTTATGCGTGTGTTTCAGTGATGTGTATCTGTGTTTGTATACGTGCGTGAGTGTGTGAGATAAGTGATCTAGCAATAAAAATCAGTCCGATAAAGTTTCGAATTTTATATCGTATGTCAACATTGTTCGATCTTCGGCCAGCATTGCCTCGACCGTCCGCCACTCATGGCGTCTATGCATTTGTATTCATCCAATTAATTAACACACAGTAAGCGATGTCGATCTGCACGAAATTTTTTTGCTAACATTTTATTTAAATTATCGATTTTATTTCTTTTACGACGATTTTCGCATTTGTTTCTACTTTGCCGCGCTTTGGATCGTTAATCATTTATCGGAATGATGTATGTAGGTGTGAATTCACATTAAGTCTACGCCAATGTGCAAAATTAGAAGAAGAAAAAAAATTTGCAAATTTTCTTGTTTTGCTAATTTTATTTTAATTTTTTTTTTTTGTTTTGTTTTTCTGCTTTGGCGCCGTGTTAACTTTTAATCGCAAGTTCAAATCGAGTCTTCGCTAATGGTATGCTGATGTGCGATTTTAATGCTAATGAGCAGGGGGATTGATGGATGGGCAAGGGTTTCGACAAAGTTAAGTGTCTGAAAAACTTTAAAATGTTTTTTGTGCCAACAAGAAGTGCTTTTGCACAATTTCGACTAAAAATAGCGAAAATCAATAAACATTTTATGCAAATTGTTTGTTTTGTTATCTACAAGTTTATGTCTTGATTGGTTTTTCGCATGTTTAGCATTCCTTTGCTTTCTTGCTTTCTTTTGTCTCAGATAACTCACAGTTAGCTGAAATTCTTTCAATGTGTCTTTTTTTCGTCTTAGTTTTTGTTTTGTTGCTTTTTTTAAAAATGATTTAAATTCGCATTTAAATTTTTCATAGTTAGTTTGAAAGCTTTTTCGGTCGGCATTTCTTTCATGTTCATTCAATATTTTTTCAGCTTAGTTTGATCAAGCATTGTTTTGTTTTTTTTGTGACTTATGCATTTTTTTTGTGTTTTTCTTTGACGCTTTCTTTGATGTTGTCATATTTATTTGGATTTTTTGTTACATTAGCAACACATAATATTCATTAGGAAGCGGAAAATTTATTGTTCATTTGTCACGGATTTTAATTTCTGCGTTGGTTATGTTCATGCAAGTTCGAGTTCGAAGTCTAAAATTGTGGCCAAATTGTCTGGCAATGAAAATGTTTTTGTTGTCATTCCTTTCACCTTTTGTTCAACATTATTATTTATGCAGATTCGATGCAATTTGACAAATTGTTAATTTAGTGAAAGGGTTTCCTTCATGTTGACAGTTTTCTTGACAGTTGAAGGTGTAGTAGTTGATTATAAAGTCAAGGCGTTTTCTGAGAACAGTGAGTTATCGGTTCAAGGAGGCATGCATCGATAATTTATTAAGTATTTTGCATATGTGATTGCTAATTCACTAATGCATAGAACATGTTTAAGAAACTTTTTGAAGAGGGAAATAATATATATTCGTTTTTGATTGAAATGATTCCATGCAAGCTCAGTCAAGAATGGCCTGAGAACAGCTTTTTGAAGCATATTCATAAAGTTAAAAAATATATATATTTTTTTTGATACTGAAACTGAATTGAATTTCAAACAAATCAATCAAAAAGTGGATAAATTGTGAAAAAAATCATACTAAGTAAATATTATTGATTCCTTAACGACGTTTGGTCATGAAAGCTGCTTTGATAAATGAAAAGTTGAAAAATTTTGGTTTAAAACATTGAATTTATTTGCATTAACGAACGAATAATTTCTTAAAACTAATCAACAATCACATGTACTGATTACAACCTTACACGCGTCTGCCTGGTGGCAAATACGATGCTTGTGGTGGAATGTATGAGTTGGTTGGTGCAGAAGGGGCGGCCACACGGGCAGGTGCCTTTGAGGCGAAGTCGAGAACGGGAGCATTGCCGCCGTTTGAGCTGCTTGATGGACCGGGCAATGAGTCGTATTGCGATTGAATTGTGCGTTGAGCGTTCTCAGCATCGGCTTGTGTCCTGTACTTGACAAAGTGAACTTCGGGTTTGTTGTTGTTGTTGTTCTTCACCTGGTTCAGCTTGTTGGCCAAATCAGAGATATCAGCCTGCTTGTTGAGCACATAGATGGCAGTACGATCATCGCCAGCAGACTGAGCCAATTGGAGAGCAGCATTTTCGAGACCAGAGTTTTCAGGACCCTTGATGAAGACAACGCGAAGATTTCTCTTCAATGCACTGGCGATTTGATCATTGGCGCCGGCATCGTCGAACTCATGCTCTGGTGCGGAATAGCTATAGAATTCCTTGTTGAATTCGCTGGCGGGCACAATGGGTTGCGAGAGCTGAGCAGCACCGCTCGAAATGCCACCATCGTTGCCAAGGCCTTGCTGTGGCGAGTAGTCGTATTGAGCCGCTGCGACGGCAACCAAGCATAGAATCTGTTAAAAGTTAGAAAATGAAAAGTTAATAATCCTTCGTAGTTGGCAGCTCCTGATTGCGCTGTGTTGCACCTACCACAAAAGCACGCATTGTCGGGTTTGAGTGTGTGTAGCAGTTGGTACAGTTTTGATTGAGTGTTGAATCGATTATGACTTAATTCGCTTCAGTGCCGTGGTTTTATACTCTGTTCGCTCTATTATCGAAATACAGTTTCAAATGTCGCACGAAGGGAAAAAACGCTTTGTTTCATTGCCGCCTGTTGTGTGCCAATGAATTTGCGTTGTTTTATTTTGTGTTTCGTCTTTTTTTTTCTGGTTTTAGTTTCATGTTAGTTTGTGTTGCTTTTTCTGCTTTGCATCTTTTTGTTGTTAAAAAAGTGTTAGGAGTTCATTTGGTTTGTGTTGATGTTGTTGTTGTTGCTTGTTAGCAAAAATTATCTTGTGTCACTGATGACCGAATTTCTTGACAAAAGCGTTCAAAGTTGGGATTGGTTAGCAATGATTAAAATATTTCATTAGAAAGTGCCCTCTGCACTAAGAGAATTTTGAGAGCACGATAAGGATTATTAGAAGGAGCTATGCAAAATTTTAATTAAAATGACAAAAAAAAAAAAGAAAAAGATTTTTAAATAAAGTTCTAGTTTAGAATTATCGAACGATCTCTTTGAAATTATAAATATTAATAATTTTTTGTCAGTGTATGACAAACATAACATCGAAACCACAAACAAGATGAACATGACACAACCTACCGCAACATGATATTAAAATGTTTAGTATTTTACACTGTTTGGCTTAACAAATACCCTATTATTTACGCTTTTATTAAAATAGGCATAATTTGTGTTTACAAACAGCTTCTCACTTCAATATCACACTACTTTATGCCAAACATATTAGATATTTTCTATCTTTCTGCTAATTCTATATTTCTTGTAATAAAAAGAACAAAAATCATAGGGTATTTAATAATCAACTAATCTCTTTTATGAAATTCATACTTGTTGATTTTCAAATTTATTCAATTTTGCTAATTTTTATATATATTTTTGACAAGTTGAAAATCGAGGGAATTGTGGGTGAAATACTGCTTCGAAATATTATAAAACTTGCGTTGTTTTTGATGTCTTTGTTGTTGTTGTTGTCGTTGTTCATTCGGAATTCCCAGACGAAAAGCTTTCGTTTAAATTTCTTTTGTTGTTGTTATTGTTGGTTGTGATATTGGCAGTGTTGTTGGCTTAAATGACAGTTGTCACAGTTTAAACAAAATGTCGTTAATTGGCGATAACATTTTAGCTTTGCAGATGTTTTATTTTTTTTTATTTTATTAATATTTTTTTTTTCGGTTTTTGGCCAACGATTTGCTTAAAACGCTTTAAGCTTCATGCTCATTTCATTTCTCGCTCCCTCTTTCGGCATACATTTAATAAATGACGCATTATGATTGGTCGAAAGGTAATAATATTTTTTTTCTCTAATTTATTATATTTTATATGGTTTTTTTTTGCTTTTGTGTCTACTTGCCTGGCGCTTTTTTTTTTGTGTCTAATTATGCGCGTTTATGTTAATTTCTTTAATGGTTATTTATCTTAGGAAATTTGAAGAAATGTGGTACATGTTTTTTATTTTTTGTATTTTTTTTTTTTTGTTTATTCGTATAGTATATTATGCTGATGTACCAAGAAATTATTAAAACATCTTAAACGAGCGATTTCTTCATGCTTTATATAAATAAATCAATTATATAAAAATTGTGTTTATGTATATTAATTACAGATAACCCCTTCACGAAATATGATTTATTTGTAATTTTTAACGAATATGGGTCAAGGTTTCCTCATGTCAGGCACTAAATGCCACACGATCCAACCATACGTCCACCTGCTACAAATTGTATCGTATACCGCTTTGAACCGGTTGCTCGTCGCAGACATTCGCTAATTTAGGCAACGACAACGGCAACAAAAATGCAAAATAAGCCTATGTATGTTTGCCTATGCCGAAATTTTTTTCCCAGTGCTTTTGACAAAGAAAAAAACGTTTTGCCTTGCATTTGAACGCGATCGATTAATAATCCGAATGTGATATCGTTTTGTCTTCCGTGGGCCATAAAATTAATTCAACGCATTGGCTAATTAACGCATTAGTTGACATTAATGACATTAATTTCGAAGGAGAGTTGAACTTTCAACATGTTTTAGGCATGTTCAATCGTATGTTTCAATGCATCAAGAGAAAGAATTGAACACCTGTTAAACTTCGATTTGGTTTTGTTATTTAGTTGAAAGCAATTTTTATGTGTCAAAAGTATGATAAATAGTTTCCGACAATGTCTTTGATATGCTTCTTTGTGTTTAAACACTGAGTGTTATTTAATAGACTTGAAAAATGAAGAGCTGAAAAAGAGAAAATAAATCGTAAGAAAGGTGCCTCGAAATTTGTATTTGAATTGTCTTTGTTGCATTGCGTAGTTTGGTAGCACGCCAAGAAATGAAAATAAACGAATGTATAAGTCAATTTTTTTGTTTGGCTTTCTTGATATTTTAGACCTTTTTTTTTAAATAAGAAAGAAGCTTAATTATTATTACCATACATAAGACTCAAGGCATACTCAGTTGCGCTATGCTGGTGTCGTCTGAAAATGCCGATGGTTTCAATTTTTATACATAAGTAGAATGAAATGCTTTTCTTTTCATAGAGGACAAAAGCCATTGATATTGAAATGATGTTTAATTTTTCTATATATTATTTGACTTCCTTTAATGGTTTCATTAAGCTTTAATTAATTCAATCTCAGTATAATATTAATATGACCTCATGTGTGGCCGAGAGGCAATCGATACCTTTCAAAATTTACCTCTGCTGATATACCAATTAAGATAAGGTCAATCTCGATCGCTGACGTTGTGATCAAGAGCCTCAATTGCATAAATTAATGGAACTTCTTAATAAAAAGTAAAAGCTTCAAGTGCTAATACAGTCTATCTAAAGGCGCCAAAAATCTGCCGTAGTTATTGTGAATGTTTCTGAAATGTTTCAATAAAATCAAAGTGAATTTTTATTGATCAATAACTTTATTTTATTTCATCTTCATGCATCAGCTACTAAACTTACATATTAAAAAAAAGTCAAGACATGTTTGATTCGTTTAAAAGTTGTTGGACATATTCATTTGCTATGAAATTTGAATAGATTTTTTATTGCTTAAGGGTTTTTTTCTCGTTTTTCAATCGATGTTCGTTTTGATTTTATTGAATAATTTTTTGTTGATGTGATACAAGCGAAACATCGTATTTCGCAGCACCTAAAACTATGCAATCAATCGGAGATCTTTGCAAAAAATCAAATCAGCGAATCGCGTTACGTTCCATTCTGATTGGTTGAAGTTTTTGCTTGAATGATCCCACGCTGCACAAAACAAAACGATGCAGTAATTTATTTAAATTGATGCATTCCTCTTTCTCTTTCACTTGAGATTCCAATTCCAATACCAATTTGATTGAATAACTTGTTTCCCAACATAGTTACAAATGCATATAAATTAATTTATAATTTTTGTTTCGGCGCTCTATGCTGAACGCAATATTATGCACGCTACCAGCTGATTGTCGCCGTTGATGCAGCTCAGCTTAGCTGAACTTAATAATTTACAATGATATACGAAAAAATGCCGTTGACAGTGTCTGCCGAATGCCTAATTAGAAAAAATTATGCAGCTTAAGAGCAATTTGTACATATTTCCGTGAGTTGGTGTATCTTGTTTCGATACGATGTCATGCTGTGGGTTCGAAATTTCCAAATGCAGCCGGAACGAGTTTTCGCCTCGATTTGCGTGGTTAGAAAGCGGCAGATGCATCTAGTTTCAATCTGATAACAGTGTTGACATTGAAGGCGTGACGGCGTTTTCGGTTGTCAATATAAATAGCCGTGCTCGAGTGCATTGAAGAGACACAAACAGTTCAACGCTTGTACAGCTCGTACATACTTACAGTCAGTTTTTGAAGAACTCACCGAATTAAGCTTAAAATGCACGCTTTCGTGGTAAGTGTTGATACAGACATCAATCGAAGACTATCTTAACATATTTTGGATACATTCGCCAGGTGTTTTGTATGTTCGCGGTCGCTGCGGCACAATACGATTACACGCCGGGCACAAGTCCACCAGTCGATGCCGGTAATCTTATCCTCAATGGCGCTGCACAACTGTCCGAGCCCATACATCCGGTGCTGTCGAACGAATTCAGCAAAGAGTTCTATACATATACAGCGCCCGAACATGAATTCGATGATGCTCACAGCAATGAGCAAATAATCAGCACATTGAAGAAGAATGTCCGAGTGCTTTTCATCAAGGGACCTGAGAACTCTGGCTTGGAGAATGCTGCGCTTCAACTCGCTAGCTCCGCTGCCGACGACCGTACTGCGATCTATGTGCTCAGCAAACAGGCTGATGTCTCTGAATTGGCCAATAAGCTCAACCAGATCAAGAGCAATAATCAACAGAAACCAGAGGTGCACTTCGTCAAGTACAGGACTCAGGCTGATGCTGACAATGCGCAGCGCACAATTCAATCGCAATACGATTCATTGCCCGGTCCGTCGAGCAATCACAATGCCGGTCAGTCGCCAGTGTTGGACTTTGCTACCAAATCGGCGAGCAGCACGTCCTCAACGAACGGTTTCAATGCACCATCGAATAGCGAGTACTTGCCTCCACACAGAAGGTTCTAAACTGTCTGTCTGATTTGATGTTAACTGTTGACTAGTTTTAGTTCTTGTTGCTCATTGTTTTTTAGTTTTGATTTTATTTTTGTTTTCTTTATGTTTTTATTTGTTTTTGTTTTTGTCATCTCTTGGGTTTCCCCAAGCATTTTTATGTAAATAACTAGTTATGTAAATATATTCAAGCAGAAAATATAAAGTGAAAAGAAAAAATGGGTAAATAAGTTGTATAAAATAACAATTTGCGAAATCTTAACTGATTTATGAGTTTAGGTTTGTTAGTTGACGTCGCTTTGTTGATTGCCTCAAAGAAACAAAAGAGCTTTTTGGCTTCAAATTTGAGGTTTGTCTCTCAAATCTGTGTTCAATCTTCATTGCAAAAAATTAATTTTTATTTTATAGTAAACGATTTTTGCTAATTGATTGGGCTTGTCAGATGAAGTCATCATCTTGGCTTTCTTTAAACTACATTTAAACTGTTTTTAAATATTTTTTCAAGCTTGTTACTGACTATGAGCCAAGCTTATGTTATTGACGTCAAAATCTCTTTTATCTATTATAATAGTTAACACTTAAACTTTATACACTCAAAAAAATAGTAATAATAATAATAATAATTTCAATCTCTAAAACTACGTGACTAAAAATCCGTTAACAACGGATGAGATCACTATGGTTAGAGGACTACTACTTTGTTGAACAGTAGTTGGATTGTGACATCATTGGAATAGTATAGGCATCTGTACATAAATGTCTATATTATATAAAACTTTAACAAATGAAAGTTGGCGTTGAAAGAAAATCATAAATCCAGTGAAAATAAATGAATTAATTATTTTATACCATCGTTTTCACTGAAAATTGAAACCTGACTTTTTTTGTTTCGCTTAGAGTTGAGGTGAGTAGCTTACGATAGGGGAATATTATTTATCATCAGTGTTATCTTGTAAGTTTTACTCTAAAATTATTTCCTTTTTATGACCTTTAAATATTCAAACAATTTTAACACACACTTTTATTCAATAAATGTCGTTAAAAATGCTGTTAATTTTGTGAAAATCATAATTTGGAAAATTACTGAAATAGTGGATTGGAATTTTATTTTAAGAGATTTCAAGTCAAGTAGTTTTTGTTGTTATGTTATTTTAATTATGCATATAAAAAACACATAAAACCTACACTGACATAAAACTCGCATTTGTTACTTATCAGCAATCAAAACCAAATATACAAAGCAAAGCATCAACGACCGTTAAAAACACAAAGTTTGCACAAACTTTCAAAGGAAAGAAATGTATGCGCCTAAAAGTATGCAAAACAATTTGTAACAATATTTTTAAATAATTTTTTATTTAATTTGTATAATATTTTAGATGTGACTGTGTGTATGTTTTTTTGTTTTTTTTTTATAACTTAGCGAATGATGTACAGAAAGAAACATAACCAGTGGCGTAGATTATGAGGGGGCAACACCAAAAGATGAAGTGAACCCTTGGCGCTTACAATTTTGCTGATGCGGGTAAATATTTGCTTACTGGCGTGTCAGCTGATGACTTACGAGGTTCGATGCCAGTTGAACCCACAAAGTTGTGCGTTGGCGCCACACCATCGAGATTGAAGTGATTAGGGCCATCCAGTGCCTCATATTGCGCCTGAATTTTACGCTGTGCTTGTTCGGCCTCCTCGGGTGTGCGATATTTGATGAAGGAGACCTCTGGCTTGGGTGCGCTGATACGAACATTTTGCAGTTTCTGGGCCAAAGCAGAGGCGTCATGCTGTTTGGTGAGCACATAAATGGCGGTCTGTTGCTCGACGGCCTGTTTGGCCAATTGTACGGCGGCATTCTCGAGACCATTCTGTTCGGGTGCTTTGATAAAGACAACACGCAGATTCTTTTTCAATGCTGCAAGTTCATTTTGAAGATTTTTGGGTTCTTCATAGTCTTCTTGTGGCGCGGAGAGGTAAAAGAACTCTTTATTGAATTGTGGTCGGCTCTCATAGAGCTGCTGTGGTTGCTGCTGCTGCTGTGGTTGCTGTGCAGCAAAGCGTGGCAGTGCTGGCACTTCAATGGGCGCGATTGGCTGTGTTGGAGCGATCGTTTTTGGCTTGAAAACCTGTATGACTTCCTCTTGCTGCTCGTTGACGACTTGTCTAATCGCTTGTGGTGCAACCGGTTTATTTGCCACAATGGTTGATGACTCTTGTTGCGCTTCGATATCTTTCAATTGCTGTTGCTCGTATTGCACCAATTGCTTTGCTTGCTGCAACTGATTGGCAAATTGATAACTGATGCCATTATTGTCGCCGCTATTTTGATTCAAAATGGTTTCTTCCGGTTGTGTGGCTTTGTTCTCATTGATCTGTGGCAATTGTTGTTGAAATACTATTTGTGGCTGTTGTTGTTGCTGTCCTTGTTGCTGTTGTTGTTGTGCGTACTCTTGCAGCAATTGAAATTGTTCCAAGTTCAACTCATTGTCACCACTGCCAGCAAACTGAATTTGATAATTATAACCCTGAGGCGCTGAATTCGCCAACGTCACGCCAACCGCAAAAACAAAAGACTGTAAAGATGAGTTTGATTTTGAAACTATAATCAAATCGTTAAATCATTAATGAGTTAAACAAAATACAAACCAAAAACACACGCATCTTTTTGTATATCCACTGGGAAATGTTGTTGGCGCTGCTGCTAAACTCCGCTCGACTTCGCTTTGCGAATTTTAAGCCGTAACTGTTAACGAAGTTAAGCCAAAGTGCAGTTTTTATATGTGGTCGATGGTTTTGCCTTATCGCTTGACTCGGCAACCCACATAAAACCTCGAAATTTTGCATAATTTCCTGGTGGCAAAAAAAAAAAAAAAAGAAAAAAAAATATGCCAACTAATTTCTTTCGTGATTTCGATGTTCGAGATATATTAATTTTTCGTTTTTTATATCTTTGCACCATTTCTTTGTTAACAAATCCATTAAAACAATAGGAACTGATATAAAATGTGCACAATATTAAACCATAATCGTAATCTGCTTGGCGTCAGTTATCAACATCATCGACATCGATGGCTTGATTTGCATTAATTTGGCAACATGATCGCGAAAAACAACACAAAGGTCAGCCATTCAGGCAGTCAGTTCGTCTATCCGACAGACTGGTAATCAACAGACAGTAGCCAAGAAAGCGACAAGAGTGTGATTTTAGCCAATCAAATGATTTACTTTGCTTTATTCATTGATTTTATGAGACCAAAATTTATGCTAATTTTATGCCGCCAACTTTTGTGGAATTTATTGTTCATATGCGTCTATTATGCCCTGAGTGAATTTCGTTGTTTTATGGTGTCGCCTCATATATTTATTTTTTTTGTTATTATTTTTTTCTTTATTTTTCCTATACATACTTTACGATTGTTTGATTGTCCACAAATTTGAAAGGGTATACATTTTTTATGATCTATTTACGCTTTTTTGATTTGATCTTAATTGACTACGAAGTCATAAACTAATTGCATTGACTCATTTGCTTTTTTTTATCTTAATAGATACACTCGTTTGAGTATATTTGTTGATTAACGAACTTTTTGCGAGTCGTACTCATGGGATTATCATATTTTGGCAATGATCGTAAATAAGTAGCAATATAATATCGCATTACATGCTGTTTTTGGTATTTTATGTCACCTATCATATTCGGTCGTAAATTCGCTTGCATTTCATTTGCAAGCTAATATTTTAAGCTTTATGCTAATCAAAAATCATATCTTCTGCTTTCGTTTTGATGCCTTCGATTTAAGGCATTTGCATTTCTTAATAATAAATGATCGTTGCTTATTATAAACAAATATTTCTGCTTTTGTTGAATGAATTTCTTTGTTCACTTTTTCTCTTCGTTGATGTTTGTCATTTACATTAAATAACATAAAATTGTCGTTAAAATAGTTGTTTTTTGGTTAGTTGTTTTTGCTTCTGATCCATGCATCTTTTTAAAGGCATTCCTTATCTTTGTTAATGACAATGATTCCAGTCATTGTTGTAAAAGTTGGCGCCAACTTAAAATTTTTTGATATTTTATCCCAATTATTTTTGTTTTGTTTTGTTTTAATAAGTATGCACAGTGTGTACAAAAAATATTCACACATCTACTTTTTACTAAATTTAATGAAATAGAGTTAATTTTTCATGATTATATGATTTTTTTTAAATAAGTATAAAATGAAAGTAGGAATATAAACCTGATTCTATATTAAAAAATTGTTTTATTTAATATAATATAAACTCTTAGGTATTGTTGAAACTTATGTTTTATAAGTGTACATATATTCATATACGTATATGTATATATTTTGCTTATAACTTCATGAGATATTATTAAATGTTAATATTATTAATTTCAATATCGTGCTCAAAGTTAACTAAGGTGGGGCGGGACAATTAATCGGCTTACATACTTATTATAATAACTCGAATTTTAACAACATGAATTGATGCATGAAGCCTTGGAAGCCATTAATTGATGAAAATGCTTATAAAACACTACTGGTTTGATTTTAAAATGTCCGATTATTTGTCAGCCGCGCCTAGTACAACGTTCTCTAGGAGAAGAAAATTACATTGATTATAGACAATCACTCAAGATGACAGCCTACCCTAATATTTAAATATTGTGCAACTCTAACTTGAATTAAAAAAGTTTTGTGCAATAAATCTATAAAAGTGTCTTTGAAATTTTGAAAAACCTTAGTAAACTTTTGTTAATATAAAAATATTTCAAAAAATTCAATCGTTCTTATCATTATATTTTGTTCAATCGTTCTTATCAACTAAAAGTTACTTTATAAAAACGTTTGTAAGTAAAAATGTGTTTCCTAATGAATGTAATTATGCAACTATAAAAAATGCTCGTTTGTAGATATCCTTGACTGTTCATTAAATCAGCTCCACAAAACGACAGTCAATTAAAAGATAATACATTCTCTTGTTTGTTAAAAATACAATCGTATGTCATCCATAAGCACCCCCAACTGTGTATGAACTGTTATGACTTTAGTGAACAATAAAAAAACCACAAAAAAACTTCCAATCTGAATCAATTTTCATAATTTAACACATTGCGAAAGTTTTACAACAATAACAACGACCGAAATGAACGAAGATAAACGATGAAAATGTAAACAAAAATCACCACAAAAAGCTGTGAAAAGGCCACAACCAATAAACAAAAAAAAAGCTTTCTTTTGCAACAAATAAACAAATCTCACCTTTTATGCTGGACCCAAAATAACAAATGTGTTGATAATTTTGCATAACAAACTAAATTAACGAAAAGCGAGTTAATTTATGCGCATAGATTAAACGACGAGTTGGTAACTCTTCGCTGACAGCACGTTTGACTGGCTTAAAGCAATGGAGCAGCAGAAGCAGCAGCAAAAGCATCGCCGTCGACAGAGACTTAAGCTACTGGCTGTATGTCGGTCTGAAGCAAATCCAAATCTAAAGCACTGGGTCAGAGCGTACGACCTAAAGGTAGAAAGACAGAGATATAAGGCAACCTAGAGACAGACGGTCAACTAGACATGTTGTTAGACGACCTATGATATGCAAATGACTTTCTTGTGAGACATCGAACTAGCATCAAATATTAAATAATAATATTTTGCATTAATTTCGATTCAGCGTTGACAATGGACAACGTTTCCAAAGAAAGGCCATAAACGAAGCGGAATTTGAATAAAAGATTTTGTGGCCAGTGTTAGATAATCGATAGCGTTTTGCAGAGGAGGATGCATTTTTAATTCGTTTGTTTGTTGGTTGGTGGTTCGGGCTTCGTTATGGTTCCGTGATTTGCCAATAGTTTTGTTACATGATCACATTGACGTAGCTGTTGCCGGTGCTAAAGACTCTATTCAAACGCACAGACGAGCATGTGAGACAATAACTTTTTATAGTTTATAGTAGACACTTCTGTTTTGGGAGTGGACAAGCTAAGCGCGTGCATTGATGTCATTTGATCGCGTCTTATAAAAACTTTGCGCTGTCAGAGAGTCAGCATCATTCGTTCATCAGCAGCAGTTGTGGAAGTTAGTGTGGAAGCCCAACAGCAAATTCCATTGGTACAAAATGAAACAATTCAGTGTCGCTCTTGTAAGTAGCCTCAGATCGTTGGGATTTAGACGACCAATTTTAATTAAATTTCTCTTGCAGTGTTTTGCGTTCATCGCAGCCGTTAGTGCCATCTCTGTGCCACTGAACGGTTACAAATATCAAACGCCTCTGCCTGTTAAGCAGATCTTGCCAAATGGCAACCTACGTCCTCAGACGCCGCCATCTAATAGCGGTATTTTCTCTAATGTTCAGTCTCAGCCGATCGCACAGTTCAATCAGGGACCAACTTTAATCTCTCAACCTGCTCCAGCGCCAGTTGGCATTCCTCAACCTGCACCCGCACCAATCTACACACAACAGGCTCAAGTTTCTTTGCCTGCACCAGCACCAATTTCTGTGCAACAACAGAATGGCTTTATTCCGTCTCAAGCACCAATTCAGCAAACTATTTCTGTTTCACAGCCACAACATCAACAACAAATCATTTCTCAGCCAATTTCCCAGCCAATTTCCCAACCAATTTCCTACCAACCACAACAACAGCAAGTACAACAGCAAGTACAACATCAGCAAATACAACAACAACAGCAAATACCACAACAGCAACAGCAGCTCTTTGTTCCAAGCTACCAGCCTCAGCCTCAACAAGAATTCGTTCAGAACTATCAACAGCCTCAGCAACAAATTGTCCAGAACATTCAGCGACCAGCTATCGTGACCAAGGACATTTACATTCATTCCGCACCTGAGGAGACTGAGGAAATCAGTGTCGGCCCACAACTAGACAATGTCCCCGTACGCAAAAACTATCGTATTGTCTTCATCAAGGCACCACACCAGAACATCAGACACACTGCTGCTGCCCTGAAGCGCGCCCAGGCCTCAAATGAAGAGAAGACCGTCATTTATGTGCTCTCGAAGAAGCCCGACATTACCGAAATCCAACAGCAATTGCAACTCACTCAGACCGAACAAAAGGTGCACAAGCCCGAAGTCTACTTCATCAAGTACAAGACTCAGGAAGAGGCTGCACGTGCTCAACAAGAGATTCAGGCTCAGTACGATGCTTTGGGCGGTGCCACACACATCTCCGATGAAGGTGTTGCTCCCATTACCTCTATCTCTGGGGGTTCGATCAACCTTGGTGCCATTGGACAAAATATCATCAGCGGTGGTGGCGCCATCGGACAAAACATCATTAACGGTGGTATCTCTATTGGACAAAACATTATTAGCGGTGGTAGCGGTAGCATCTCAGTTCAGCCACAAGTTCAGACCATCGTTCAAAATGGCCAGCAGCAACAATCTTTCGTTCAAGAGAGCTCGTTTTCAAGCGGTGGCAGCGTTAGCTTTGGCAACACGCAATCAAAGTATTTGCCAGCTAAAACCACTAAATAAGCATAAATTCTTATTTTGAATTTATCTTATTTGTAGGTCCAAAGCGTGATGGACTCAAAAAGTACAAAGCTATCCGATTTCTTACTCCTTTCCTAAAATTTCACGTATTCCCACACTATTTCCTTTACTTTTATTTGTTTCTTACTTTTTTTCCACACTTTGCTATTGTTATTAATTTATTACGATCAAAATACAAACATTAATTAAATTTAAACAAAAAGTATTTTTTATTCAGAAGAGTATAATCTTAAACCAAATATTAGATGAGTAATATTAAAACAAAATATTAGCTGTTTTTCGCAACAACAAGAACAAGCTCAAAAACTGTTATCAGGTCTTTATCACCGTTTTTTGTTTAACGATAAACCATTATTCACCACTTTTTATAAACTATTTTAGAAAAACAGATAATTAAAATAAATATGTTGTGAGATGCTGCTTTGGTCTATTGCCTTCCAAGAAGACTTCGAGATGGCTATTTTCATTAAATTTAATGTTACTTAAAAAAAAAAATAAATTATAAGAAGTGATTATGCTTTCTCTGATGCCACGAAGTTGACAAGTGTGATTCATATACTACTGAATTATTTCTGTCCAATTATAAAATCAGGAATTTCTGTTAAAATTTTTCTAAAAACACTACAGCTAATTTACACAATTTACATTTTAAAAACAAAATAGATTATTTTTAAAAATCGTACATTCATGTTGATGATATGTGAAAAAGGGTTCACTTTACTTTGCTCGTACGTATAGGTATATACGTTTTTTTTCGCATCTCCACACACACTGCAAATATTTTTCTACGTATAATAGTGTTATATCAACTGAATCTGAAGTTCGTTGTCTAAGTCTTTCGTTTTTAAAACCGGATTTATACTTGAAAAATGCATACTTTTTGGCGCATATTAAAAATAAATCAATAATGAATGTATTTTTCCTTTGAAAAGCATACTTTTAGGCATGACAACCTTTTACAGTAAATAAAAAGCATTCCTAAATATTCAAGCTTTGTTAAATTTTAAAGGTCGAATGGAAAGATGATGTAGCAACTATTTGAATAGAAATAAATGAAACAAATATTTTCAAATGAACAACATAAATTCGAAAATGTCAAAACTGATTGAAAGAGAATTCAGTCAAAAGTGAACATAAACACAAAGCAAAGGTCATTATAATAAAATGGATGATTAATTTATTTGAATGCAAAAAGCGTTGGTTTTTAGTCAACGCCTCATCGTTGTTGCTTTTATTTATTTATTGTTTATTTTAATCAATGCAATCAAGTTTCGGCGCCAGCTGAAGATGCACAACTATATTAAAACATCAATTCCAATGTTGTTTGTTTGAGTTTGTTTTCACTTTTCTCGACTGATCTGACGTGACCATTTGGCGAAGTATGCGATTAAATATTTTGCAATAGAAAACGACTTCAAAACGACAGCGAACGGGTGCAAAAAAAAAAAAAGTCAAAGATGCAACAATGCCAAAAGCAATTTACTCAAACATTTTGCAAAAATTCGAAAATGAGCAGACAATTAAACAAATTTTCTGCTAAGTTGATGAGGAAATACACATTTATTATTTTTAGCAATATGTTTCTGCTTTTAGTGGACAAGCAAGCATTTATGTGTTTTTTTTTTTAAGACAAAAAAGAAACTAAGACCGCAATGGATATTTTACAGCTTTTTCAATTGCAAGCTTTTCTTTGTAAAGTCATAAAAATTTCGTGTATGTCTAAGGTATTACTTTGAAAGTATTATGTAAGATGTAAGTGGCAACACCCGCTCATAAAACTGAACTGCATGTCAAGTAAGGTAAACAAATAAATAAAAACCCTTGTATATTTGCATATTACCATTGTTCATTTTAAATTTGCACTATTTTTTCAATTGTTGCGGTAAATGTTAAAGAAACTTTTAATTACTTGTATCTCTTTGTGTCGGCTTCGTTTATTTCCCGATTTCTTTTCATTTGACATTGACCCAACGTACGCACAAATGCCAACAGAATGCAAATTAGCAATAGTTTCAAACGCAAACGAAGCTGACCAAAGGTAATCTGATGGCTCAGACTTTTTCACATCACACCGCAACGCATCGTGTTGCGCAGTGCCCACTGCCCGTTGACTGTAATCGAACGAGCGACTGATGCGGGCAAAAACAGTTAGATTGCTCACACTTCTTAAGTGGCTTTTTTGTTTGTATCGTATCTGTTTTATTGCTTTAGTGCTATGCTAGTCACGGCATGACTATGTCGGCATCGGCTTCCGACAATGATGATGATGATGACGTTGATGTTGATGACGATGACGATGCCCCCACAACACAATTTCATGTTTTTAGCCAACATAAATGAATTTTCTTGCCGCCGCTTACGAAACACAACATAAACGCGGTCTTTTGTGTTATGCACGAATGTAGACCACTTTGTATTAGCATGAGTATCGAAATATTTCACTGACCATGGCGCGTTTATCGTTTTTACTGTCCCTTATGACAATCATTAGTTGTGCCTTCTCTTTGGTCTTCAGTTGTTATCGGCTACGTTATTTTTGTTTTTGTTTTTGTTTCTGTTTTGTTTTATTTATTGTTTTAAGGTTGTAAATTTGAAACTCAAGCGAAGGTATCTGTCTCAAATATGTCTTTATTAGTCTGACAATACAATTTTGGCGTATTGCCATCAAACACATTTTTCAAGTGTTTCTCTTTTGAAGTGAGCGCCATTGCGTTCATAAAATGAATATTTATGTTTTATAATTTTTATTGCGAATGACTTTGTTAGTGTGGGTTTACCTGTTGAAGAAATTGCTTTGGTAGCATTGCGGAAAGGTCGTATTAGTGGGTGTCGAGTGTAGATTTAATATTTGAACCGGTTTTAAATTGGAATTTAAAATTTAATTATAAATTAATATAAAAAGGTGCACCATTTTTTATTTGCAACTACTAAAACTGGTTAAAGGGACAAAAGGTTTCCATTGCAAGAAAAGATGTTTTTTTTTTTTAATTTCTTTTATTTACAAGTAAATAAACAATATTACAGCCTTAAAATAACTCAAAGTGCAAAACTGTTTAACGAAATCATTAACAAAGAAATGAATAACATTTAATAGATAACGATAGATAACGATCAAGTCATCAACATAGAAGGCGAAGAAAAATAATACAAGAATAACAAACATGCAAATTTTCAAGGAAATAAGCGAGTTTAACAAACTATTTCGCAATGAGGCGAAAGTGAAATTTTTTTTTTTAAAACACATAAAATGGCGATCAGTCAATTAAATTAAACAATTATTTGTAAATTTCTATACTGAAGTGTCGTGGCTTCACTTATGGCGTACAATGGGTGGCAGATACTTGCTTAAGCCAGCGTTGACTTGACCAGTTATTGAGTTTGTGTTGAAACCTGACGATGACGACGACGACGACGACGACGTTGATGCAAACGAATTTGCTTGATCCAAAGCGCCAATGACTGAGGTAACAGGTGCCACGCCTTCATCGGAGACCTGTGTAGTGCCGCCAAGTTGATCGTATTGTGCTGTAAGCAGAAGTTGACAAGATCGATTAGTGTGTGTGTTTTGTTAATTGTACTTAGTTAACTAATGACTTAAACCGAAACTGGGCTAATCGAAGTGTTCGCAAATTTTGCAATGATTCATTGCGGTTTTGTGTTATGCAAAATGTCGTTCGTTCAGCCTTCAAATTATGCAGCGTGAGATTTGTTTGACGCGCTCGTAAACATATTAATATGTCCAACAAATATTTCAAGTTGATGATATGCAAACGGATGGTTTTTTGTGTATAACATCGGAAACAACAAAACGTCAGCATTATACACAAAATTGAATATCAAATGAAGTCACCGCCATAAAAGGTGACAAATATGTTTCTTTAATATTCGAAAGCACTTAAAAGCAAAGCATATTTCAAAAAATTTAGAATAATTACCTTGAATGGCGCGCTGAGCGTGTTGAGCCTCTTCCTGTGTTTTGTACTTGATGAAATAGACTTCCGGCTTGCTGGGCGTTTTCGGTGCCTCTTCGATGGCGGCCTGCAGATCAAGTGGATCGGGCTTCTTGGTGAGCACATAGATGATGGTCTTCTCCTCGCTGGGTGCCTGTTGGACACGCAATGCGGCCTTGTTTACGTTGGGCGATGGCGCCTTGATGAAGACGATGCGGTAATGTTTGCGTGGTGGCGGCACTGGCAGCTGTGGCTGAACGAAGCGTTCCTCTTGCTCTTCGGGCGCAACGTGTACATAGATGTCCTTAGTGACGACTGGTGGTCCGGCAGGCACCTGTTGTTGTGGCAGGAATTGTTGTTGCTGTTGTTGTGGGCCAAAGTTTTGTGGCAACACATTTAAGCCAAAGTTCTGTTGTGGTATGAATTGTTGCTGTTGTTGTTGTTGTTGCTGAGGTGCAGTGTTGTAGCCGCTCAGGCTTGAACCACCTAAGAATGTTTGTTGTACTTTGGGTGTATGCAATGCTTGCTGTAAGAAGCTTTGTCCTTCGGGTATGTTGCTAGGGCCTGAGGCAGAGACCGCATTTATTTGAGGTAGGCCGGGCAATTGAAACCTGTTGTTCTGTTGCTGATAGTTGTAGCCCTGTGGTGCTGCCAATGCTGTGGCCAGCAAACAGGTGACCTAAAGGGTGAAGCATGAAAGTTCATCAGTGGAATAAAGCGTCAAAGCGATGCACACACATAACACACTCATAAACACACACACACACACGCACTCACTAACAAGCACACACAAAATGAAAAGTTCATTTTATTCTCTTCTGTACTTTTATTATTTTTCCAACAGGATATTTTTTTTTGATTTTTTTTCTTTTTTTTGGACACTTACAATGAATGCGCGCATTTCAGAGTATATTTTAGTTTCACACAAAAATCACAAAACCGTTTATATGTTTGACCAAGCCCAGCGAAGTTGGCCGTTCGACGATGACAATTCAACTAAATGCTAATCAGCAGCCGTTCAAACTTTTATAAAACCAAAGACACGTCAAAGATGACCAAAAGCAGATAAAAAAAAAAAATAAAAAATCATCGCTAAAAAAACAAAGATCAGCGGAGAGTTGGAAAAAGACACAAAACCGCTAAGAGCATTAAATTGTTATGTTTTCTCTCAGTTGCCATAAGCATCTTTGTTATTTCTGCGCTCTATTTCTCTGACTCTGTCTCAGTTTCCAATGCTCTTCACTTGTTAGCTGCGCTACTTGACTTCATTCAACATGTTTATCTTATGTGCATCGTGAGCTCAGAGATTAACTTAATTTCGCCGGAAGTTGTGTTACTCACGC
Source organism: Phortica okadai (assembly GCA_034638295.1). Taxonomy (NCBI): domain Eukaryota; kingdom Metazoa; phylum Arthropoda; class Insecta; order Diptera; family Drosophilidae; genus Phortica; species Phortica okadai. The sequence continues at coordinate 16,116,568 of CM067849.1, forward strand.
ACACACGCACACTCGGCGATTCTTCAACGCCACCAAATACAGGGAACGCACTAATTTGTTACTCCGATTTAAGCAAACTGGGAATGTTGAGATTACATAATCTCGAAACTAATTACAATCAACGATTTGTTTAGCTCAACTTTGCCATCTCGTGCAGTCTTATGCTCACCAATTAAATCGTGACGCTTTTTTTTTTGGATTTTTTATCTTATTTTTCTTTTCTTTTAAGCCAAATCAGCGGGTGTGTACATTTCCGCTCAGTTTGAGGGCGTCAGTCATCAACATTTTGGAATTGTATAAAAAGCCAAAAGTTGCGAAAAACAAATGTTACATTTACTTTTTCTACTTTTGTTTTCTACTATAACGATTACTTTATGCGATTTAGCTTGATTGGTGATTAAATGCGCGAAAGACGTTCGCTCATTTTGTGGATGTGGGTTAATTTGACATTTGACGCATTAATGAGCCTTCAAATTCATTGATTAATACTTTAATGGAGTGCAATTGAAAAGTTGGCCAAAGTGTTATTCACGTCATATATTGGATGGTTATAACAAACATTAAGATCGCCAGATGAATTGAGGCGATAATTACTTGAACATAATTAAAGTGCCAAACTTTGTTAAAGTTCAACGTGATTCGGGTTGAAGTAACTTTTAAATTACTTATAATGACAACAAGCATACGAAATTTATGTGATTGTTATTAAATGATTTCATTTAATTTTGCTTAAGCAAAGATAGTTGAAGACTTATTTTCGTCAGCATTTATCAACACTTTCTTCTACTAAATATTTCTTTGCTCCCCGACTTTTGTCTCGCCTCTACGAGTTTTTTCATTGACTCCAAATAACTTGATTTAATCTCTTAAAATTGCTGCCTCTTATTAAAATATAATCTCAATGAAGTCTATGGGCCTGCGTAGAAACTCATAGGTATTCAGTTACATAACTTTTTTGTTGACTAAGGGATTAGTTTCATGCCTAAGGCTTGGTTAACAGTTCAGTTCAATGAAATTAAAATGCTCGAAGCGTTTTTTTTTTATAGTTAACAAAACACAGATTTCACTACCGAAAAGACAATTTCGCTGCGGCATCAATACATTTTCGTATGCTTGAAAATTGCAAAAAGGTAGCAATGTTTTTCAACGACATTCAGTCTGAAGTATTGACACTTAATTTGCATTCATGTTACTTAAAAAAGTGGGTCGTCGATGTATCTTAAACGAACGCAAATGACTTAAAAGCGCTTGAACCATCTTTAAAGAGCTCTAATTGGCTGCTTGATGAACATTATTATTATTTGACCTTTGCACGCGCAAATGACTTTTAATTTAAACAAATTCAAACATGTTTCTTTGATCCATCAACGCTAATAATACAGTTTTTGCGCTTAAATATATTATGCGTTTAGTTCATAATGGCTTTTTGCTCAATACGCAAATTATTGATGCTTGAAGCTTTGAAGTTGTAAAGAAAAATAAAAGCAACAACAACAACAAATCAATGTTCATCACATGAAAAGCACCTGCTGAGCTCATCCGATTATTAGGTAATTTTCAAACAATTTTCATAAGTAACTTAAGTTTGTATTGACTTAATTTGATTGATTTGATGAACTAAACAAAAAAAAAAAAAACACGAATGTTAGAAAAACGTTATTGTTGCTTTGTTTTAAAGAAAGAAAGAGAAAAAGCAATTGATTATTATCATTATCATGCTGAAGACAAAACATGACATAAAAAGACTTACAAATTTTATTTAGATGGATGCGTTAATTTGAAGCACACGAAAGTGAAATTTTACATAAAATGATTTGATGTTTGAAAACACAAGAAATGCAAACGTCAAATCCAAAAATAAATTAATTATAAATTAACAAAAAAATAAAACTTATATCATATGTTTGCTATGAGAATTGCTTGTGTGATATTGAATATTATGTAATACAACAAGTCAAAATTGAAGAAAGACAAAAAATTTGTAAAAAACCGCCCACAATGTAAAGCACGAAATAATTTTAGTATGTGCATTTGTTTACTTTACAAATACAATGAGCAGAAACTCATAAAAAAAGATCTATTCACCCACAACTTTAAAAATGCCATCAACGAGTTGGTAAGACACAGGCAGACAAACAAAAACAATATAAACAACACAACTAAAAAGTTGTAAAAGAAAGAAGCCAACACGCATGTTGGCATCTCTTAGCGTTGTCAATACATCAAAAGTAGGAAGAGACGCAACTAGAAAAAAAGAGGAGAAAAAAAAATACGCTTAATCATAATTACATAATCGAGCTCTAACTTATACGATAGCTCTCTCGCCTTGACTTCAAACCGCACGCTGACCAAGTGTCTAAGCCGCAGATCCCACAACTTTCGTGCACATAATCAACGAAAAAGTCATCAAATGGCGTCAGACAGACAAATGGGCAAACTCACTGGACGGACGGCGTGTTTGAACAGTGAAAAAGTAGCCTGCTACCACACACTTCGACACATAGTCAACGCAACGTGTCTCAACTTGGCTTCATTTCAATTCACTTCATTTGAACCGAACTTCACTCGACTTCTTTACACTTCACTTGAAATCAATGTACCCGAAAAAATAAGTAAATAAATAAATGTGTGAGCGTTTTTAAATATTTTGATTAATCTGCATGCATTCATCAAAATATCATCATCATTTATCTTTGTTAGTGCGCAAACAACAAAATTTAATAAAAGCAAAAGTGACCCAAATCTTTATTTGTATCTGCAAAACTCACAAGAGTTGAAAATATTTGATTTGCGGTTACACTTTATTGTGTCATCTGTTTTTACCATACAAAACATTAATTTTCAAAGAAAGAAAAGTAAATCAAATGAAATGTCAATTGATTTTTAAAGTAAATAATGAAAGCCTAATTCAATGAAAGACTCACACACGTTGTCACTGCAGCCATGAGACGGGGATTTTTTATCTATGACATTTCTCATTGTTATTGCTCATCAACTAAGTTTGACTTTACCCTTCAATGCAATTCGACGCGTTTTGCAAATATATATAAATATACTTTTAGCTATGTCATATTATGTTTGCGGTTTGGCATTGAAGATGATTTTTGCCAAATTAGACAATTGCATTGACTGGAAAGTATTCATCTGTACCAAACATATTTTTTATAAAAACATTTCATCTGCTTTGGGCAATAAATTTAAGAATTGTGTAAATTAGACAAATTACTGGCTATTTGTAGTAAAGATTAAATATTTTTTTAAAGATGCCAACAAATGCTAGTCGAGGCAATGATTTATAGTCGAGGGAGCGGCGATGTAAGGTGTGGTCTTTAATTAGTTAAGTTTTTAAATTACTTTGTTTTAATTTTAAGTTCGCAAAAAATGTTAATTATAAACAAATAATTTCAATGTCTTACATAAATCTTTGGACCCCACACTAAGCTGAGAGTAGACAAATTATAACTATTGTTATTTTCAACATACACTAAATAAGAAGAAGAAGCAATGGCATAGCCAAACAACCTCATATCATAGATTCCAACACAGAAATTAATTTTGACCTTTCTGAAGATAGTTTCCATATATATTTTTTAAAGTAAAAGTTTTAAAAAAATTGTTGTTTAAGTACAATTTCTATGTGGGAGCATTACTCGTCAATTTGATCAGAAAAACATATCTTGTTTTAAACACTTGCCTTTTATATCCGATCAAATTTCATTGCCTCTTCTGCATACCCCTTGGCCTAAAACATTCAGCTTGATTAGGCGTATCGAATGCGTTGAATCTACTACTGCCGACCATTTTAGGTGCGCGAATATTCATGAGCATTTCATTGTATTAACTAATTTGTATAATGTTTTTTATCTTTAGGTGGCCCGAAGTGTTTATGGCTTCGAACAAAGACTTGCATTTGTCAAAAAATATCTTGTGTGTTTTAAAGGCATCAGGTGAATATTTTGTTATTTTTTCTTTACTTTTTGGGATCAATAAAAACCGGTAGCGTGCGACGCAAATGTACGAAATTAATGGGCTTATTTATAAAATCATCAATAAAAACCATTAGTTAATGTAAAAATTTTACAAAATTAATTTTGTTGCATTTTTTTTTTTAATTAAATATTATTTTTTTATGTAATCGTTGATGCAACTATCTAATGATTAAAACCTGTAAATATTTGTTGGGATATTTTATTTAAAATTTTACAAAAATATTTTGGAAAAATCTTCCGCTTCTTAAATCAGATTAAATTCTCTGTTTAATGAAAAGGATTGGATATGTGTAAATGTTGTAATCGTGCTTAATAGTCGAAGTCCAAGAATATAAAAGTTGTTAAATTAATGACAAAATTTAATTTGAAATGTTTTTTAAATATATGTTTTTAGCATCTAAGATTTTAGTCGATTTCTTCTTTACCTTTCTGTTTCTTTTGTTTACCTTTCTGTAAATTTTCGGTTTCCGAAATAGCATCAAACAATTTACTTTTAGGTTGGCAGTATTGTGTCAAGCTTTAAGCTTTCCTTTTTCGTATTTCGTTCATGTACCAAATTAATGTGTGTGTTTGAAGCTTTTGCGCCAAAGAGACGCTTTTAAGCTTACTAGCTTTACGCATCAACCGGAAGTCGGTGTCAGTGTCGAATGAGTGATTCAAAAAGCTTTCGCTACTGCTTTGTTGCTGCTCGAACAGACTCAACATTTTATGTAAAGTAACTAAGTCAAACAGTGGCAAAAATTCGCCGAGGGCAAACATAAATTAATGCCAACAAATAATTATTTGTTATATATTCGATGTTTGGCAGCAACGCGCCACATCAAATTAAGCCACGCCATGCCAATGCCAATCGTTACGACGTCGGTCAGAAATAAATACTCAAAAGTCAAGCGTCTGTTTCTAACATTGTTGATCGATATCGCAGACGATTTTGATTTGATGTTGTTAATTTCGGCAGCTGCCAAAAGCCGGAATTTGCATATCAAAGAAATGCGTGTGTTTATGTGAGCGTTAATGAAGATGGGCGCTGCAATGAAATCGGATCGTTTCACCCGCTGCCATTTTGCTCCGCTTTCACAAGCACATCTCACCACAGCATCGCTTTCAGCTACTTCGGTAAAATGCCCCGGAGCTGTTGAGTGATAGTGATGCATGTTCATTCAACGTGGGCCTAATCATTGGCCTATATGCCGGCAACAAAGTCATTTATTATCTTTCGAACACATTCATACCATCGTTATTGATATGTTAGCGCGCGCAAGGTGAATTATGCTCGAAAAATTTCAACTGCTTTGTAATTATTCAGATTAGTGTCGATTTTTCGGTTTAACACAAATTTTGAATTTTTATAATTTAAAAATGCCAACGAACACTTTGTGTGCGGTAAATCGATTTTCGCTGAATTTGTTTTTTTCGCATATTTGCCTATGAACTTTGAGTGTTCTGCAATTTTTTTTAATTTTTTGCAATTTGTTTGTTTATTGTTTGGCCTCGATGAATTAATTGTTTAATTAAAAATTTTTAATTTTTTGAAACCGTGAAATTTAATATCAAATCAAAAAGTTAATTTTAAACAAACAATATTTCAGTCATCCACAAAAATAATGACATAGTAAAAATTTGTGTATCCGAAAATCCGAGCTGGGCACTGAAAAACCATTGAATAGTAAAAGTGCCTTCCTAAGGCTACAAACATGAAAAATGATTGAGTTTTATGTATTTTAGAAACTTTAAAATAAAAATTTATACAAATTATTTATGTAAATAAAGACATTACAGCTTATTGTTGTAAGAAATCATTAACTTGAACATACAAATGAGTTTGCCCATTTGAAAGAAAATACTTTTGTAAAAATATGCCAGAATGCAATTTGGAAATCAATTTCCCAAGACGAAGTAACGAACAAACTTCAACAAAATCATTAACTGCATTTTTTTTTCTGTATTCTCAACTCGGTTCGAGTACAAAACATTGAGTAATTAGTTAATGAATGTTTAAATGTACATGGATTTACATGAGCCGAACATGAAGACAATGTTAAAGATGACGTTGTCAGAGATGAAGATGAAGATGGTCAATACCAAAACTACAGCCAATGTTGAAGTTAAAGTTAACGAGCTCTAAACCAAAAATACAAATTGTTTTGTAAGCGTTTTTGTAAGACACAACTATGGCCACCCGACGTGCAAGGGGAGTCGCCGTATAGTTGTTGCGCCTGCTTAAAAAATACATAATCAAAAATAGATTTGAACAAAAGCTTTAAACCGAAAAATGTTTAAGACAAAAACAGAAAAGTAAAATGATAAATGAGCCATAAATGAAAAGGAAATTCGGCATACTTGTACAATTAGAAATTTTTAAGTGCAATCAAAGGGAAAAAGTTTCAAAAATAGCATTTCTACGCTGAGTAACTGACATCGAAGCCGGTCTGGCACAGCATGCACAATATTAGTGCTGGCCAATGACAGTGCTTTCGAAAGAAAGACTAGTCAAAGTTTACTGCCAGTGTGCGGCAGCTAAGATAAACGACTTGCAAACCAACTCCGGTTCATGATAACGATGCGCAAATGAAGTCACCGAGCGCACGGATGAAAGCGTGTTGCATGCTGGGGCACTATGAATGTGTATTTTTAGCTGCAACGAATGCTGCTGGTATGTGACTATTAGTTACATGATTACTCTGCATGTACGAACTGAGATATTTCGGCAATGTGATTGATAATGATCTTGAAGATACACTCGGTGCGTTATGATGCTTATGACGGCGTTGGTGTTTGCGTCGACATCGGCATCGGCATCCGCATTGTTGTTGCCATTGTTGCTGATTATTGGTGTTCGTCGTTACTCGTCGTTTTCGCGTGCCGAGGTGTGAATTGTATGTAGTTAATCGTTAATGGTAGTAACGCTTTTTAATTACTAACGCTAAATGCCTTTCTGGAGCAGCTATAAAAGCCAAGCACACCATCGCTTTCAGGCATACATCATACACAGCTGTTCAACGGAAAGGTTCAACACAAGCGAGAACATGCGTGCATACATTGTAAATATTCAACGACAACGATGTCGACAACGACCTGTGGATAATTTTAATTAACTCCTTCACATGATTTCGCTTATTCACAGATTTTATGTTTGGCTAGCTTGAGCGCTGCCGCACCACAAGGATACAACTACGCTGCGCAGCAACAACATGGAGGCAGCGGCATTAGTGCCAGCACTTTCCTTAAGGATCTGCACGCTGTAATGGCAGTGCAGTCGTCTGGCCTTGATGCATCAACGGCAGTAAATTTCGGTGCTACTTATCCGAGTGTCGCTGACATTGCCGAGCAATATGTGCCACAGCAGATTGCACAGCCGCAGCCACGTTACCTGCCACCCAACACATATGCCAATGCCAACTACGATGCTGCTCCCGCACACTATGAACAGCAGCCGATTGTGTCGAAGCGTTTCTTTATACACTCGGCACCCGAAGAGGAGGAAGACGAAGTGCAACATCGTTCGCTAACCATTGGTCAAGCGCGCAAGAATTACAATGTCGTTTTCATCAAAGCACCAGCAAAGGCAGCTCAGAAGACCAGCATTAAGATTTCGCCAGCCGTCAATGAGGAGAAGACTGTCATCTATGTGCTCGCCAAGAAAGCCGAGGAGGCACAAATCGATGCACATGTACATGAGCCAGCCACAACTACCGCTAAGCCGGAAGTCTTCTTCATCAAGTACAAAACGAATGAGGAGGCTGAGCATGCCCAGCGCACGATTCAATCACAGTACGACAGCATCGGCGGCTCAACGGTCATCTCCAATGAAGGCATTGCGCCCGTTTCCTCCGTTATTGGTGCTTTGGATGCCGGCCGTCAAGTGTCGGGTTACGGCAGCGCAGAGGCTGTCTCGGCTGATTTGGGTGCGGGCGTCAACAACAGTTACCTGCCACCTGCCAAATACAAGCACTAAGTGCTGCTGTGAGACCTGTGAAACATCTTTGGGTCCCTTGTGGCCAATCAATCGTTTTAGGCTAAGATATGTTAACTTGTTTTTCTTGTTGTTTGTTGCGTCATTTGTGATCCTGCGTGTTTGTGTGCACGCGTGTCAGTTTGGCAGCCATTTTTGTTGTACCTCAAATAAAGTAATGATGGATTTTTTATAAAAAAGGTATTTGATGTAAAAGTTTTTGAAACATGAAGAATCTAAAACATTTAATTTTACACATTTTATGTTGTGATGTTTAATTATATCGCGTATCGTGTAACAAGAGGAATTGAATTCAAAACGATGTATATTCAATTTAATCAATCAAGTGATAAAGTATTAATACACAAAGTATGAAATAAATAAAAAATTCAGTTCTGTGTGATGAAATTTCGCCAAGTTGGCAAAGTAACGCATAACTAATAATTGAAAACATACAAAATAATCATCAGTGATTATCACTGATTAGCATTTGAGCGATAAAAAACTCGAAAGTTTTATTTTCTTCTTCACATCGGTAAATAACAATCTCATTTCATTGGAATCAATTAGCCAAGAGGCGATTATGTTGATACCAAATAGAAATTTCATTGTTTTTTGTTAATTGATCGCTCAGTCAAACGGTCAACTTTAGTTTACACATGATTAATTTAGCTCACAAGCAAAAAACTATAGAAATTTTTTAATCATCGTTCAAACATAGCAAACTCAATAATTATTAATTTGCGAAAATATATTTGCAAATTTTCGCATAGCGAAAAAAATTAATTGCATAGATGACTTTGTTGTATTTATATAACATATTCATTTATTTTTTTCGCATTTACTTTATTTTATTTAGAAAAAATAAAAATGATGTGAAAAATATAATTAATTGACACTGACATATAATTAAAATATCAAATTTTCAGTTGTCGTTGCTAATATTTAACCTAAATTTAAATCTTTTTCATTGTATCTAAATACAAAAATTATGAAATTGTTTTTTTGGTATTTTTTTTAATTTAACTAAATTGTGAATTTTGCGATATTGTGTGCGGTTTGAAGTCGCCTTGCCGCAGGTGTCAAATGTATAGTTTTCCCCCTCATCACTGTCAGGCAGTGGCTTTGTCGAGTAGAGTGGACCCGCGCCATTTGGACTGTGCGTAATTATAGTGATTATTTTGTAAACAGCGTCGACATTAGCAGACTCATCAACATTTTTGCTCTCGTGACACGCAAACTTTGTCTTTCATGTCTGGTTTCGTGGTTTGCTTTTTGTTGAGTTTATCTGTCTGGTTTTTTTTTATGTCAACGGTGTTGGCGTCATAGATTGAAGCGGTATTTTTATCTGAGGTTTCTATGTTTATGTTTTTTTTTTACGCTTGCGTTTTTGCGCCTACATTTTCTTACTCAACTTTTGTCGTAATTCGCACAAGGGCCGCCAAAGCCGCCGACCGCCACAGCATGATGATGACTTCGTTGTCTGCTCATTTATCTCTGCTTCTTCTTTTTATATTTGATTATTGCGCAGCCGCAGCGTCATCACTTTTAATTATTTGTATGCCGAAGTTGTTGTTGTTGATGAAAGCGAAAATCATTGCTTGATATTGAACTCTATTTCGCCTCTGTTCGTCGCCTTTGTGTTAAAATTGCAAAAGTGTTTATGATTTCTTTTGCAATTTTTTTTTTGACTTGTTGTTTTTGTTTTGCCAACTTTAAGCGGCTTAAAAATTCTCTGCTTTAAAGCATAAATTGCGCCGGGGAAGTACCTTGTTAGCTGGTGTGGAAATTGGGTGGAGTGTGTCTTAAATAAAGTAATTTATCAAGGTGAAATAAACGATTATAATTGCTTAACAATTCATTGTTTGCTTAAGTAAAAGTGTCTGAATAATAACAGTAATTTTCTTTTATCTTTCATTTCAAAAGAAAGTCAATAATACAATTGTCTTAGACCATTACAAAAAATGTAATTGATAAAACTCATTTTATATTACAACAAAAGAAACAAATTAATTTCTGCAATTCAAATATTTATAATTTCAAACACTTTACCATACTCACACCCAAACCTCTGAAGATATCAAATATTTGTTTTTGATTAAAAATGTTTGCATAATAAAAAAAAAAATTATTGCAATAAATAGTTAAAAAGTTGTTGTAATTATGTATTTAATTACATTTAATCAATCAGTGGCAACAAACCCGAACATAGTTTAATCAAACCAAACATGACGCAGTGGGAAAGTCAAAGTTATCCGGCCGCGGATACATGGACCGGCAATTATAGATTAGCTACACTGCTACAGGCCAACAAAGCCATCATCCGTCGTGTTTGTTGCGTCCAAAACAACAAGGTTGCTACAATAATTAACTGAGCCAACCAACAAGCGACTAATGTCGAAGATCAGCAAACATCGCGCAAACCAAACCAAAGCGAAACTATCGAATGCGGTGTCGAAGTTGATCTGCAATAATTGCGCGCTTGCTATCGAAAGAGTCAAAAATTTAATGGAATATTTCAAAGCACACATATCCAAATAGCCAGAAGCAAAAATATTAGCCAACACGATTACGAGTGAGAAAGAGATAGTGAGAGCATAGAAATACAAATACAATGAAATGAAGACGACAGCATAACGTTGGTCAAGATATGTAGTGGTAAAGGTAGTAAGGTAAAACGGCACGAAGATGATGACAACGCTGACGCTTATGCGAAGACAATGAGCGTGCAACAAGTGAGCCAAGCGCTTCGAAATGATTTGTGTTGCGTTGTATAAAAGAAGAGGCTGTGGCGTTGTAAGATCAGTACAAACCCAACATTCAAACCTAAAAGCACATACAAGTCTAACTTTCAAGTAGCTCAACTAGCAAAAAACCTAAGCAAAGAAATGCGTGGATTCATTGTAAGCAAGGATTAAGCAACCGCATTGCAACAAGAACAAGGATTATAAAAATTTTTCTATTTTTATCATTCAATCTCACTCAAGGTTTTGTGCCTGGCCGCCGTCGCCGTAGCCGCTCCTCAGGGCTACAACTACAATCCTGGCAGCAGTGGCGTGCAACAGTCAACTGGCTTTGGCGGCAACTATGCTGGTGCCGGCAGCAGCTCAGTGATCAGCAGTGGCGGCAGTTCAGCTGGTTTCTTCCAGGGTGGCGCTCAACAGCAGCAGCAGCAGGGCTTCTTCAATCAGGGCGTCATTGGACACCAACAGCAACAGGTGCAGCACCAGCAACAGCAACAACAACAGCAGCCAATCGTATCGAAGCGTTTCTTCATTCACTCAGCGCCCGAGGATGCTGAGGAGGACTACAAAGAGAAGCACATCACTGTTGGTGTGCCAAAGCGTAACTACAACGTTGTCTTCATCAAGTCGCCACAACGCTCGAACAAGAAGACCTCGATCAAGATCAGCCCTGCCGTCAACGAGGAGAAGACTGTCATCTATGTGTTGAACAAGAAGACTGACGCATCCGACATTCAAGCCGAAGTCGTTGAGCACGCCACTTCAACCGCCAAGCCTGAGGTCTTCTTCATCAAATACAAGACCAACGAGGAAGCTGCTCATGCCCAACAACAGATTCAGTCTCAATACGATGCTTTGGGTGGCAGCAGCCAAGTCACCGATGAGGGTGTTGCTCCAGTTTCATCTGTCATTGGCGCTTTGGGCGGCGGTGATGCGCATGGTGCTGATGGCGGCGCTGCCAGTGGTGGTGTTATTGTCAATGCCGGCCAACAGGGTGGCTTCAACCAAGGCGGTTTCTCCTCTACTGGCGTGTCGCACGGCATCTCCGGCTCATCTCAGGGCGCAAGCAATGCTTATCTGCCACCAAATTTCTAAACAGTCAAGTTGAGTTACACACTTGTGCTTTTGTTAATTTTGTGTTTGTCTCCTAGAAAAATAGTTAATAAACATTTTTGTTGATTTTTTATCGAAAAAAAAAAAAAAATCTGTGTACTTTTACTTCATCCATTGGCGGTCTGGCATAATGGATGGCTTCCCTGCTTGTTCGGCATAATTGCATTTTATCTGAATGTGCCAATCTACTTTGAACTGTTCATAATTGGCAACATTAATCAGCAAACTCTCGGCATGGCATTTCGTGCGCATCATCACCATAATTATCATCATTGTCATTTTCGCTTGGTTACTTTTACTTAGCGAATCTCGAAATTGAGCTCAGCGCGTTTTAATCATCAGCATCATCATCTTCACTCTCTTTCTTTTTTAATTTTTTTGTTATATGTCGTTGTTTAAAAGTTTTTGAGTTTAATTCCCCGTGGCTTTTGTTTGCTTGGTGCTGAATATTTGGGTTAAAGGTCGCAACATGCTTACAAGTAATCATACATACATATTTGGACCGCTGACGTTCTGTTAATTATGTGAGCTTTGATTAATTACAATCTGCATGTGAAGATTTGTTTGACTTTGTTTGATTTCGCTCCAACAGAAGGTGGTGAGAAAAAGTTAACTTTCATGTTTACTTTCAATGTGATATATTCAAAGTCTGTCGGTGTAGCTCTTGAAATATTTGGTATCGAAGATTGTTCACCAATTGATACACTATTTTTTTTTTTTTTTGTATAAGTAAACTAATATTTTTTGCTCCATATTTTGTCCACTGATTTACCAATTGTGTAAATGAAAAGACTTTCCCAAAAGAATGTTATTTTAATATCAAAGCACAATAACATGTAATTAGTTTCTTACGTTATATTTTAATTAGTTATTTATTTGTTAGTCAACCTGTACTTTGGTTCGTATTTTGTTTAAGTAAATTCATTTTAATAACTGTGGTTTTATTAACATGTTGACTGTAAATAAGACAATAAATTAATAACAAGTAATTAACGAATTCAAGTCGTAATTAAAAGAAACAAAGAATTCTATAAAAGTCACAATTCTCTGCGTGCAATACACAGTATTGAAATGGGTACCCAAATAGAAAAGTACAACGCACCAGAACATCAGACAAAGACGTGTCTCTTTGAGTTCCACAAAATGTTGCTGCGCCTAATGGGCAACAACATGAGCAGCGACCAAAGTAGCAACAGCTTCAGTTTGAAGCACATTGCAGTGTTGTTGTTGGTGGTCTCAGCTGAGTATCCTTTGATAAACTATGTGTTCTATCACAAAGACAATGTGGAGCTCATCACAGCTGGACTGAGTGTGTTCTTCACAAATCTACTAACGGTCATCAAGATAACAACATTTCTCAGTCACAAGCGTGGATTTTGGCTGATGATGCACGATTTTAATGTACTGCACAATCGCTGTAAGTGACAAATCGAAACTATTTCTGCATGTTGGTAAGGTTTGTACTTTGGCAGCACAACACGCAGAGGGTGCAAAGTATCTGGAAGTGGCCAATCGTCTATCAGCGCGGATTAGCAAGACATATGGTCTATCGTGTTTTTTCACTGGCCTTTACTTCACCTTAAATCCAATTGTGAAAATTGTGCGCGCCACTTGGCACGGCACTGTCTATGAGCGTGAGCTGCCTATGCCTCTCAAGTGTGTAGTGTACAATATTTGATATTGTTATAAGTAATTTTTTTATTTATTACGTAAAGATTTCACTTCAACGACGTTGATACGCCTGGTTATGAAATTGGTTTTATTTATACTGTCTTCGTGACCATTTCCGTTGTGTCCTTTGCTTCAGCCATCGATGGTCTATTCATCTCATTTGCTATTAATCTGCGTGGACATTTTCAAGTTTTGCAAAATTTTTTACGCACACTTGACTATAAACTCGCCGCAGATCAGTTCGAACATCAAATTGCAGAGTTTGTGAACTACCACGTTACAATATTGGATTTGGCCAAGAAATTGCGCACAATTTACACAAACATCGTTATTGGCCAGTTTTTGATTACCTCACTGCAAGTTTGTGTCATCATTTATCAAATTGTCACGGTTTGTTTTTTTAGTTAGTTGCTTTTCTACTGAAATGGTATTTACATCATCAACACTTACAGCAAATGGACTCGATTATGTCACTTGTGGTTTATATCTCGTTTGCACTCTCAATTCTGTTGCAGCTCTTCATTTATTGCTACGGCGGCGAGATTATCAAAATTGAGGTTAGCAATATTATTTGCTGAAAATGTTATAAAATTCGCTTACATATTACAGAGTCTCATGGTGAGCATTGCCATTCAATTGTCTAATTGGTATGAACTTGCACCAAAGCATCGCAAAATGTTTCAATTGATAATGATGCGTTCGCAACGTGAGACTTTGATCAAGGCAGGGTTCTATGAGGCATCGTTGGCTAATTTCATGTCGGTGAGTTGAACTTAGGCCTCTTGAGTATTATTTCGTCATATTAACATTAAATTTTTTGGGTAGATAATACGTGCTGGCCTGTCTTATATTGCGCTCATTCAATCGATTGAATAGTCCCATGGGCTAATCTACCAAGATCTGCCTAATATAAATTGTTCACTGATGCTTATGGCTCACTCGTGTTAATGTTATGTGTATTTATAAGTATGATGAATATTAAAAAAAAAGAAAATAAAAAGCATTTCCCACGTTCAATGCCATTTCAAATTCTATTTTCGATTATTTACAGATAATAGCTTATTGTGAACTCATTATCGATTGCCTTTAATTATTGTAATATATTTTCATATCAACTGATTTGAGCAAGTGTAATGAGACTAAAGTGCAATGAATATTGATTCGAAAACAAAAATAAACCATGGAAAATCATATATTTGTGTTTGTTATTGTGTTTCTAAAAAAAAAGTCAACAATTTCAATCAATTTGTAGATAATGCACAAAATGCAAGTCTATAAATTTGCGAAAAATGCAGTCGAGGCAAACATTTGACAAGTATTCAGTGCATTGAGCAGGCAACGACAAAGATGTCCAGTAAAAATAGTGAGTACAGCTTAGATTGATTTCGTTCCTTTGATAAATGAGACTGCTGTAATTCAACACTCACACACCCACACAGAATTGACAATTGGATTGTTGCAACTGCCAGTTGGTCGTGATGTTGAGACTAATGTGGAGAATGCTGTGCGGGCCGTCACTAAATTGAAGAGCGAAAATCCAAAGTTAAAATTGGCCATATTGCCGGAGAGTTTCAATGCGCCATACGGACAGGAATATTTCGAAATGTATGCGGAACGTGTGCCTGAGGGTTATACCTGTCAAATATTGTCACAGCTCGCTTTGCAGCTGGGCATTTACATAATTGGCGGCAGCATTATTGAACGCGTTGCATCGGATAAACTCTACAATACGTGCACCGTTTGGTCGCCCGAGGGCAAACTAATTGGCCAACATCGCAAGGTAAGCAATAAGTGCGTCATCGTATTTGTTTAATAATTACAATGCAATTATGAACGTCGCTGCCAGATACATCTCTTTACCATGGCCATTGACATTGAGCACAACGGTGGCGTGCACTTCGATGAGGCGGCCGTGTTGAGTGCCGGCAACGATTTCACAATTGTCAATATCGAAAATCACAAAATCGGCATTGGCATATGTCACGATAAACGTTTCGACGAATTGGCGCGCATTTACCGCAATCAGGGTGAGTATCGATGACCAAACGAAGCGTCTCTAATAATGGCATTGCCATGTATCGTTATTTGTGCACGTTTGTATTAAATTTTACATTGTTTCGGTTTTGTTAAAACGGTTTTCAGGTTGCTCAATGATTGTGTATCCGTCGGCATTTTGCATTTGCCAGGGCCCAATGCACTGGGAACTGTTGCAACGTGCGCGTGCCACAGACAATCAACTGTTTGTGGTCACCTGTTCGCCGGCCCGTGACAACATGTCCGGCTATGTTGCTTATGGTCACTCCATGATTGTCGATCCCTGGGCGCGTGTTCAACGTGAGGCGGGCGTATCACGTGAACTGATTGTGGAGGAAATCGGTGAGTGGTTGATACATGATATTGTTATTGGGATTTCATTTTATTTAATAATTCGTTTGTCGACTGTTTTTTTAATAGATTTTGATATGGTTGAGTCAGTGCGCAGACAAATACCAATTTATGGACAGCGACGCACAGATTTGTACACCACAAAAGTGATCAAGCAGTAAAGTGTAAATAAAAGTACATATTTAGATTCAACTAAGTACATGCGCTAAGTGCAAATGAGTGTGTTTTATTTGTTGTTGTTGTGTACTAAAAGGTGGTAGAGCTTTACTAGAAAGTTGCTTAAATTAACATGCTACTAACATGTTTTTGGAATTGTTACTTACATAAATAATCGATATGTTATATTGTTTTAAAAGTTGAAACATTAAAATATTACTTTGTTGACAACAACTCATTTTAGGAATATTATTTTTTGAAAGGTAAATACTTTTAAATGATTTGTGAGGCTCAACTTTAAAGCTCTGTTTACATTAGAGATTTTTTGTGTAGATATCTCAACACAAAGTGTAGATAAATTACGTTTTATGTTTACACTGAATTGAAAATCTACGAAATTTTTCTTTCGAGTAGATAAATTTGGAAAATATCTACATTGCTATTTACAAGGTGTTTACACTGACTACACTTTCGAGCAGAATGTAGATAAACATAGAGGGCGCTAATGTTCCGCTTTTGACATAACTGATTTTTGACATTAAAAAATTATTCCCAAAAATAAATTAACAAAAAAAATTAGAAAAGTTGGAAATGCGCCAGAAATAATATGCATCAACAAAATCGATGATGGAAGAAATCATAGATCACAAAAATAAATGCTAGGAATGCTGAGAACGTTGGATTTTACCAGCAGTTATTGTAGGAGTTGAAGGAAGGAGTCGCAGCTGTGTGCCAACATTTTTTGAAGAATGGCATTGTCAAATTATTGATATTATTGAGTATGGGTACACCATACATTCAAAAACAGTACACTCGCATCCGTCATTTGATATAATAATATTCATATAATATTTATATATACACATAATCGCATTTCCCACGCATTTTTTTTTTTTTTTTTGGTGAAGGGGCCATTTTATTCTTTGTTTTTGTTCTTCCTTTGATTCTTTTTCCCAAATTGGGACGAATTTTTGGAAGTGTCAAACGTGACAAATGAATCATCGATATTATTTTTATGTGAAAATAACAATGTAGAGAAAAAAATTTGTTCTGTTGCTTAACAAACTTGTAGACACAAATCGAGGCTGTTTTATCTACTCTGAAAGTTGTTTACACACACTACTCATTGTGTAGATAAAAATTTGTTGTAGAGACAGTGTAGATAAATCTACAAGGTGTTTACACTTGTAGACATGAGATTTTTGTCTAAATCTACACAAAAAATCTCTAGTGTAAACAGAGCTTAACAGTTAAATTTTATTTGTTATTTTACTAGTAAGTAATAGTAAGTTTTTTCCTCATTCCGTTGGACACGTTTCACAACATGCAAAAACTTGTTAAGGTTTTTGTGGAAATTTAACTACCGACCGGTCAGACTTTTTATGGATTTCGAATACGAGCTGTTAGCATCAACATAAACCTGTGATTTATTTTGAGTAAAATTTTTGGGTCACTATTACACAAATGTTTAACTGCGGCATATTGTGTGTGTGTTATGTAATATTTATTTTTGCAAAAATAAAACAGGCACTTATGAATAGTGCGACTTGGCTGTCTGTTTAAATCTGTACTAATTCTTAAATTACAAAGTTTTAAATATTAACTTGCTTCAAAGAAAATATTAAAATTCCATGCTATGTCTTAATGAAATATTTCATAAACAAACGAACATTGCCCAAACAAGGCAAATTAACGCAAAACCAATTTGGTGAATTTTGCAAATGTTTATGCATTCAAAGCAATTTGCAAAATTTATGCGGGTCTAAGACGACTATGCAAGTGAGTGCACAAATGAACGAACGAACCAACCAACGGACAGCAACACCAACTGATATATGTGTATATAGTATGTAGAATACACAGATATTTTGCAACCAACCGAACGTTGCATACCCGCAGCATGGTACTGCTTGCATAGCTCAACACCTCGGCGACTGGCGTAGAACCAAAAATGAAAGCACTGCGAGCGTACTTAATGGTAACGATGTTGATCATAATGAGCTGGATGCAAGCTTCGGATTATCAACTGTAGCAGCAGCAAACAAGCGCAGCGGTATAGAAGTGGAAAACCGAAAATCAAATTGAGCAACTAACTAAAGCTTATGATGAAGCGAAAATGTACATACGAACAACAAAAAGTGGAGCTTATTAAACGTACTGAACTGAACTGAATTGAAACAGAAGCTGAGCGCGCAGTAAGTGAAACTATCGAACGGAAAAACAACGATGGGCAAAAGTTTTATAAACATTGTTGATTTTGTGAAATATCAACTTAAAATTGCGAAAGTCTGTGCTGTCCTATGTGTGTGTGTATGGCGAGTACTGTGTGCTTTGGGCACTATCTCGTCTCGGTGACACCGCAGGCCAGGCTTATCAGTCAGCCAACCAGCAGCATTTTCAGCGTACGCGACAGCAGCTTGTGCTGAGCGTCAGTTTGTGCTTTGTTGACGTTGGGCAAGGTTTGAAAGCATCATCAGCGTCGAAAATAAAATAATCAAAATCCGCACAGACGGAAGCAAATGGTGGAAGCTAACGCGTTGCAATCTACTTCGTTGTTTTTTTTTTTGTTTTTTTTAGAAAAACTCAAGTGAAGCGTTTGTTTGAGTTTGGACTTTTATTTGAGTTGCTGTCCGTTGAACTACAACGTATTGAGTTTTTTGGAATATCAATTTAAGTCAAAAACCATCGACTATCGTCCATTTGCACAGCCATTCGCACAGACACAACCAACAACAGCCACGACCGCAGAACGTTGTTTGTGCTTTGTGCTTGTCAAAGTTTCCCCCAGTGATCCATCGGCCACAACAATGACAGCTTTTTTGCTCTTCAAAGTTTTAGCGTTTTGCGCGTTTTTGTCGCGAAGTTTTGTCAACACACAAATCGCTTACGTACGCCATCTATCCGAGCTGCGCATAAAGGAGTTGCACAATTTGGCCATACGCCTCGAGCATTCCGTCAACACGGACAAGTATGCCTGCGAAAGTTACTTTGACTATGCCTGTAGTCGTAATCGACCGCTTTTCTCTATATTGGGTGAGTTAATCGAAAATGTCTTTTGCTACATGAACAAGACACTTTGACTGACACGTTGTTTTTGTTTTTTTCGGTGGTTTTGGTTTGGAAATTAGGTCACTTGCCCGATACGAGTGAACTCATACAATTACTGACCGAGCTGCAGAACGACCCCGAGCAATTTGCGGCAAAACAGAAACTCATGGACTTTTTCATCTCTTGCAATACACGTAAAACGCTTGAGGATTGTTATCGCGAAGCGTTTGAATACTTTAAGCCGCTCTTTGGCTACATCATCACAAAGAATCACATTGATGCCAGTTCGCATGAGCATCGCAACTTTCTCGAAGTGCTTGAACGCTTCTTAAAGAAATCGGAGCAAGTCGATGGTTTTGGCCGTCATCCGTTACATGAAAAATTGAGCGCCTATCGTGAGAAATATCGTACGCCGAACATTTACTTTCGCGCCCGCGATCTTGATCGTGAGTACGGCGCGTTACGCATCTATCGTGAGAGTTATCAGCATAATTTACGTAATCTGGAGCAGCATCAACGACGCAACTCAACTTACGTATTGGGCGTGGATCGCACTATGCTGGACTGGAGTTTGTATGTGTTTCAGAGCCGTAATAAGCCCATGTCATACTATTATTCGACATTGAACGTACATCTCTGGATGATGGTGTTCAATGCTACGGAACGCATGAGAGAACCACGTTACTTTGAGGAGCGTGCTGTTTGTTTGAATCTGCCACAGTTTGTTAATGTGCTCGAAGAGGCACGTATATTGGCTGTCGTTTATCTGAAGAGCTTCCGCAATGCGTATGACGAATATAAAAGTTGGTTATTGGGTTCGAGCATTAACAAAGAGATCTATAATCATGAGAATGAGATACTGAGTACGTACGGCTTTAATAATCAACGTTTATTCTTTACGCTTTATGCACAGAATTTCTGTGATTTTGGCAAGGAGCTGGCCGAACAAGTCTTCTATTTGGGCTTGCAGAAGCAAGAAGACTTCTTTCAAACATATTCCTGTGGTCATCATTCGGATTTAAATAATGACTGTGTGTAACTCAAGCAACAAAAGAGTATCATTAAGAATCTTAGAATATTTCTTTTACCAGTTTAAGTTTTTTGCATAAACATTTACGAAAACGATCGCCATAAAAAGTTTACTTAATTGTGTGCTCGTTTAGTTTAATTGTCGTTTGCATTTAACACGTATTACTCTGCTCGTTATTTTTAACAACTTCTGATTCGGCTTCAATTGACTCGACTTGCGCTAACAACTTCGCTTTTGCCGCCTCAGCAGCTTCAGCCGCCGCTGCAGCTGCATTTTTGGCTGCCAACGCCTCTGCTTCCAGTCGCTGCCGATACTTGAGCACCTTCTCAAAATATTCGAGCGCATCCTGTCGTCGATACATGCGTGCCAATTGCACACAATTCTGTCTCAGATTGTCCGACACCGACAAATCCGCGCCATGTGCCACTAACATTTTCAGCAGATTCACATTGGCAGCCATTACCACTGAAATGCACGCACAGACCAACAGAGAGGTAAAGCGATTATACAACAACAAGAACAAGAACAGCAAAAACAATATAACTCACCGCCACGTAATAGCAACGTCCAACCGCAAGCATCCTTTGCCTCCAGATTTGTGCCAGAATCCAAAGCAAACTTGAGCAATTCGCCTTGATTGGCATCGATAGCAAAGTGCGCTGCTGTCATGCCATTGCAATCGGTCGCCTCAAGTTTGGCGCGCTTGTTCAACAGTATGCGTGCAGCTGACATGCGGCCATGGTAGAAGGCCAACTACAAGCGTAGCAGAGGAGGTATTAATCAACGATCGACAAAATACACGACTACTTGCGGCAATGTTACGCACATGCAACGGTGTACGACCGGTGCGCGGATGGCCGACGTGCACACTGGCGCCCTCTGTGAGCAGCAAATCTATGAGGCACATGTCACTATGGATTATTGCATTGGCCAATGGCAGATAACCATTCGGTCCGGGATATTCAATTAAACTCGGTCGACGGCGCAATATACGTTTCACAAGGAACTGCTGACCTTTCTTAATAGCGCGCTGCAAGCAGACAGTCGTCGGCAGCGCTGCTTCCGTCATGACCTGCAAAACAATTGTCGACACTTAAAGAAGCCACAATCTCGATGCACTTTAGTTCACTACGCACTATTATATCTTCAGATACTTTCGTTGTGTCATAGCACTGCTTCGATTCACTGAGCTGCAATGCTTTTATACGAAATCGATAGCCAAAGTTCTCCTCGAGTTGTTCAATTGTCGCTGGACTGCTGCTCGTCCTGATGATGAGAAATCAACGTGTTTTGAAGGTTACTCCAGCAGCAACAAGCATTCCCGCCACTCACCATGCCACCTTCTCCCAGTCGCGTTTGCTGTGATACTTCTCGATTTTGTACACTTCGGTATGCTCTATTAAATTCCAATCGATGGTGACACTGTTCACCGTTTGTTTTGTTATTCTCGGTTTGAAATCCGCTGCCAAAGCTACGCTCTCCTCAGTGGTGTCTGCTGTGTCGACTGCCACTGTGCCCGCTACATTTTCATCGCTTGCTATGTTCCCATGCGCTTTCAACTTGTCATCGCCCTCTTCCGTTGGACCACCTGCATTGTCATTCGGTTCGTTCGCCGATATTGAAGTCCGTTCACTATTATTGTCGCTTTCCATTTTCAACAATTTCGAGATTTTTTACATTTTACCAATTTTTGAACATTTATTGGCTTACATTCGTTCGACTGCACCAGCGTATTTTTTATTTTTCATCTTCTTTTGTTTTTATACAATTTGTTTTGATGGTATCCGCGCTATTTGGCCAATATATCTGTACTTCCTTTTTGGCCAACTATTTCCGTTGGCGCTGTTTTCATTTACTTTTATACTTCAACATGCTATTGTGTTTTTTTTTTCGCTTCTCGCCTCTACATTTTTGTTTAATCAATAAATTGCTAGCACTATCAACACCACACCTTCATCCCTCAGTCATCGGCAACCAACACAGCCAAGCCCGTTGTCGTTCGCGGCATGAATTTTATACTCACTTCGATTGCATTCATGGTTTTTAGTTTTATACTTAATCGGTGTTTGAATGACTTCTATACGTTGCGTTGGCATGCATTTAATTAACGATTTTTAGCAGTGGCGATGCACTTTGATGTTATCCGCGTTTCTGTTGAACAATTTTAATTAAGTTTCATTTGAATATGCTGACATTTGGCTGAGTTTAGTGTGCACTAAACTTTGAAGCACTTAAAGTTTTTAATTACAATAAAAAATTCGTTCTATGGACATTTTGATTTTGTTATTAGTTTTATTGGCATTGCTAGTAATATGAGAAAGTCTTAAATTTGTATTTTTCGTTGATATTGTCATTCAACAAAAAGCCTTAAAGCTACAATTTTGAAATGAAACTTGCATGCATGTTGATATTAGACAACAAATCTATCTTGTGTTTAATATCAAACTCTACGAAATATACATGATGTTTACAAAACTTTTCATTTTCAAGTATTTTCGTGTGTCTTTCGCAAACATCAATGCAAATTTCATTTAGCATTCTCAATGTAAAGAGACTATACTATACATATGTGCCTTTGTCTCTGTGTCATATCGAAATCGAATTCCTTTCAATTCGAACTTACTTCGAAAATTACTGCATCAACATTTCATTCATAAGAACACAAGGATTCTGCAGAAAATATTTTGTTTGAGGTTGAACAAAAAAAAAAAAAAAAAATACTTGAAAATATGTTATGCTTACTTGCATTCATTTCGATTCATTTCATTTCGTTTCGTTTTATGAAATGTTTTTGGTGAATGACATGGTTTTTCATTTATTAACACCTCACAAAGAAGCAAACATGTTTGCATTACGAAAACGAATATTCAACTTTAAGCAAACAAACACAAACCAAAGAAATCAAAATACCTTTTTACATATGAGCCATGTCGGCACCTTACTTCAACGCACACCAAAGAAATTCTATTCATATAGAAGAAGATAAATGAAAACAACGAGTGCAAAGTGTATGAATGAAAGAATGAGTACATGAATAGCATAGTGAGGTGTTTGTGTCCATGTGTCTGTGCATGTTGGTGTGTCTAAAATTGTAGAAGTATGCAGCGGCAGTATAAGTTTGCAGAGTTAAAAGTCGAAATGCCAGTTAAGGTGCTCAAAAACAAGGCAACAAAAATTTCATAAGCTGCATGTGAAGTTAACCAAATTCATATGCTAAGGTTTTTTTGCTCCTTTCATCAAGATATTGTTGTTGTTGTAATTTTGGAAAATCATGGCATGCCACAGTTTCAGTTTGGCATTTGACTTTTGCATCAACTGTTGGAAAATTCATTTTCTTCGTTTGCTTTTGACTGACAGACAAGGTAATACTTACACACATAGATGAAGAAATGCGTCGACGAGTTTGGCACGAGTTCATATACTAAATATTTGCAAAGTGGAATGTTTGTATTTTCGATAGCAAAATTTTTAAGCTTTTCCAGCATAAAAGTGTAAATGTTTGCACATTTCTTTTGCCCTCAACAGAGACTTAATTTTCCATTTTTTCGTTCTTTATTTTTTCTGTTTTTTTTTAAATTCTTGTGCTGGCAAATTTTTTAATTATGAATAAAATTCAAATCATATTTTCTTTTCGCATTCTTTGCATTTTCGCCTCTGGACACATTGAGGGAACCATGCCATGGCAAAGTTTGCATTCTGGCGTGGCATACTGTATTATTACATAAAAAAAAAAAAAAAGAGAGAATCATAAAATACTTTGGTGTAGTATTTTATACTCACACCAATCACCATTAATTTTCGTTGACTTCATTTCAAGGGGTTTCAGTTTAACAAATGTGTCAGTGTTGCCTTCAACACCAAAATCGGATTTATGTGTGCTTCAGCTTAACGTCCTTCGTAATAGAAAACTTTTACGCTCAAGTTTAAGCCGCAGCAGAATAGATACGAAGCGCATTAAATTTGTTAGTCAAATGTGCCTGAAAGTGTTGTATGTGTGTATATGTGGAGCAACAAAAATTTAGCAAGTCGAAAGTAAGAATTGAATTTAAAATGAAATTTGTTGCATTATTTACGTGCAAAATACTTCAAGCAATGCCATGTCGTGCTGCGAGCGCATATTTTGCGCACATGTGCTACACGTACAGCAGCACAGAGCAGAGCAGAGCAGCGCATAAATGCGGCAAACGGGCAGACATTTATGTAAGTAAAGTCGCCCGAAATTATGCAACTGTAAAGCATACGAAAAATAAGAATACCAAAAAAATTTTACCCACGACAAAAAAGAATAAACGAAGTAAAATGCAGGCAACGCGCAAATTTCTCCTTTAGGTCCATTTTAATCTTGCATACTTTATGGCGCATGAGTTCTTTTTTTCCCCCATTTTGAGTTTGTCGTTTTTTGTTGTACGTTTCTTTTATTTGTGGTTGTTGTCGTGCTGAATCAAGTCGACACGACTCAAGTGTTGAGTTGCTTTACTTGCCGTTGTTGTTTTTTTTGTTTGCCTGATTTCATAGCGTCCTTTATGCTTATTTTTTATTTTGTTTTCAAGCTGTTCCTACATGTTTTTTGAAATATGCGCTCAAAGAAAATTGCAGCCAAAGGATATCGTATCGCAATGCATTGCATGGCTTGGTCTGTGCTGCTCGCCGCTCCTCACCCCGCTCAGGCTTGCCCGATTTCTTTGTTCTGTTGCTGATACATTTGTGCTGTGCAACGGACCAACAGTAGCAACTGAACAAAATAAGCGTACAAAATGAGCCCAAAAGAAAAAAAAAAGGAATAAAGAGAAGGAAAGAAAGTGCACGATGCAATAAAGTGCGCGCATAGCGAGTTTTCAACTTTATTGGTTACTTGACTGAATTTTATGCACAAAAATTAAGTTAAGCACTATAAAAGGGCAAATAAAACAAAAATCGAGCAATTGTGGCACGGCCGCCCTGGACCATCCGGGCCGCAGCGCCCACTCGTTAAGCTGTGTGCGCACGCTGCAGTTGACTGTGCAATTTGCTGTGCTGCGCTGCAAGCGTACAATTTTTTTTTTTTTTTTTTGTTTATAATTGGAAATGAGTTGTGCGGAAAAATTTTTTAATTAAATATAATGCAAACGTTTCGACGTGCGCAACTTAAAAAATGCATTAATTGAAAATGTATGCCTTTGAGCATATTTCAAGGCGATTTAAAATCATGTCATATTAAAGTGCCAACAACACACACACACACACACATGCACATATATTGAAGAAGTGATTATCATTTGTCAAAATCACCGTTCAAATGTTTCCGCTCATTTTGAGTTGCTTTGTTTACGTCTTTGCGTTTTTCTTTTTTTTTTCATGCCTCTTTATGCAAATAATCACTTACTTTGTATAACAGTTGTGTTAGTGTATTGTTACTTTTGTTCGCAATATGTAAGCTATCAATCAGTGTATGCATTTAGGCGCACAGGTGCCATAATCACTTCAGATTTGACAGTTTTTACAAGCAGACAAGACAGTTTGCCTTTTCTTTTGATTGAATGTTTGCATGTATCATGCGTAAATTTCTTTAGTCATTTTGTTGGCCACTTTGCTTGATACTTGTTCAAACATGGTACACGATTTCAAATAAGGAGCATTTTATGCAAAGAATCATTGTATTGCTAACAATAAAATTGAAAGTCACTTTGTATGTTATAACAGCTGAGTTACTTTCGTTTAAGATTGAGATATTTTTTATCCTGTCATTAGTAGAAAATAATTTAAAGGCTTCCCTTTCTTAAGATTTAAGTCGAAGGTACAAAAATGCTCAGCTCATCTTATTTCCATATTTTTAGCCGATTAGCATTTTTCCACTTAATTACAGAATATTTCTTTAATAACAAAATGAAGTGTATTAAATGTTCTACACTGAATTATTATTTTTTTTTATTTTTCCCGCCGTTTTTGTTGCTTATATAATTGTCGTTCTTAAAAACCACTCAATTCTTGGTAACAAATCCAAATCCAGCTGCGGCTAATCACCGGCTTAAACTGATTGCGTCTGAAGTTATTAGCGTCAACGCAGGGAAGCACAATGTGATTGCTATGAACTGGGCTCATTGTCGTAGTGCTGTGTGTACATTTTGCCGATAGCGTGACAACTTTTTAATTTACAGTTAATGATGCGAAAATATCTGCAGCGCTGGCACACAAGCCAAGCAATCATTTTGCTTATATGCTCAAAGTGTACGGCATGTCTCTGTGTAAGTGTAAATATATATACATATATATGTATATAAATATATGTGGGTGTGAGCGAAAAAAGATGCCAAAGGCAACACGGACAGAAACCGCAAGAGAACAATTGGCGTATACGATGATAAATGATGCTACAGAGATTTATGCGACAACGAATTAAATAAAGTACAAAAACACTTTATACGAAAGAGTAAGAGTGTAAAAGAGCGGCGGAAAGAGTGACTGTTGTAAGAGATTTTCGTGATTTTATGCGATTTATTGCCGATTTACAAAATGACATAAAATCGAAATTAAATACCAACAAAACTGAAGTGACAATTAGAAAACCACAAACGCGACAGAACGACGGTTAAATAAATAGAATGTATAGCTTAGCAGCGCTTAAAGTTTTCAAACATCGAATACTAGATAACTGGAAAGATACGCTCAGCAAACATGTCACTTAAATGGCTTCAACGAGCATTGATTCTGCGTTGCTTACGCCGCCAAAATCCACTTCAGCAAGATTAAAGTTGCCACGCGGGAGTTGCGGCCAGAGTGGCCAGAAAGGAGTGACTCGCAAAATGGCACACGTAGTGAAAAATATGCGCTCGGCAAAGCAACGCCGTCGGCAACAAGGGTGCGGGGGGTCTTGCATCGTAGGGTTTTTGCAGTCGCTCGCTGCAGTGTAGAGTGTGCTTTGAGTGCTTTGCAAAAGGATTTTCGTAGCATAAAATGCTGAAATCCTTTTGGGCATTAAAACTGTTTTGAATTGTGAGAGCAATTAAAACGCTAAATTGGTGAATATTCGCTGAAATAAAAGCACGCAAAAGCAAAACTATTAAAAAGAGATATCAACATTTTCCAAAAAAAAAACGGGGCTTTTTATATATTCAATGAATATTATTGATTTTTTTTTTTTCATGGTTGACCCTTTTGCATGTAAAGCGAACAGGAAATATGATTAATTACGCAAGTCAACGGAAGTTTACTATGAATTATAAATAAATCTAATGAATTTATGTTGTTTTGGCACAAGGGAGTTTTGCATAACATAAACAGAATGTGAAAAAAACAAATTTTCATGTTTTTAATTACGCAATAAATAAAAGGAAAAAAGGACATTAAGCAACTAACATACCATGGAAAGGTGTAGAGCGTCGACTCATAATTAATTTATTGCGCTATAGCGTTGCGTCGGCGGTAACAATGCGAAAATTGGGTTAATTCCTATCAAAGTAGCTACACATCAAAGTTTTATTTATCCAAGTACTTTTGCAGTTTGCAGGCATTTGAGTTGTGGCAACTTTAGCAAATAATTCAAGAAACTCAAACTGAAGCTCAAACTCAACTCAACTCAATTCAGAGAAAGAAAGAAATAAACAATCCTGAGAAGAGAAGAAAAGTAAGCAAGCGCTTTGAAGTGGCGGCAGAAAGCCGACCGACGCTCAAGTTCAAAATGCAACTGCAAAGTTTTCAAAAACTATTTAGCACTGAATTATACACAATCCACATCGAAATCCTGACAAAGTTTCCATGAAAAACTTTCTGTGCATTTCACTTTTCCCTTCTTATTTTTTTCTACGTGCGATTTTTTTTTTTTTTTTAAGTTTGCCACCTAAAATATTTAATGCACTGCGATTTAATGCAAGATTTGTTGCAAGTTTTAAGTTCTTTTATATTATTTTTTTTGGTCCTCCAAGAGGGTAAGTGTGTGTTTGTGTTAGTGTATGCGCACAACTTTCTGGCAATTTGATGTGATGCTGTGCAGCGCACGTGATTGGTTTCTGAGCCTTTATCACCCACGCATTTTACTTACTTTCTTGCTTACTTGCCGCTGTCTTCAGCAGTTGGTCTGCTTGGTTGGTTCAATACGTTTGAACTGAACTGATTTCTCTGAAAGTTGCAAACGTTTTCAAGTGCTTTTCGTTGCGGCTTCCGGTTTGTTGGGTTGCACGCTAATGGTTTTCCATGATTGCACAATTCAATTTCCACTTCAAGTGCTAAGCCAAAAAACGTTTGAAATCTTTTAATGAACAACATAATAAATACACGACAATTAAAGTGTATTAAGTGTTATTTGTAACTCATTTATGGCCTTTTTATACTTTTAATTAGTTTTGTAATTGTTTTATAGCAATTTTGTGAAGTGTTTACGTAATCGCCATGACTGATGTAATGTGATAATTTTGATTTATTGTACTGTTGAAATAAATGCTTACTTAATAAAGTTGGTCATTGAAGAATATTTATAACTTTATTGCAATGTTGCACTTCAAATTTATTGCTTTTTCTTTTCTTTAATAAAATATTTAATTTTTAAATTTTCAAATCACCTGTTTTTTTTTGGTGCTCATTGGCTGAGATTACATTTCTGTAACAAACAGAAAATTTTCGTTAACCACTCTGGCATTATAAATTCAGCAATTTACGTGTCCTGGCGCTATACCAATTGGCTTCATTTAAATTTCCATTGGTCTGACCCATATCAGTTTTGAGTTTTACAACGCATTTGTGCTTAGCACGTGCTTCGTTTGGATTTTCAACTCAATATTACTGGTAATATTCTTTTCACATACACACACACAGACACACACATGCACAACTATAGCAACACCATTAAATTTAATCCTGTTAAGTCTTTTTTGGTTTTATTTCGTTTGTAGAAAGTTTTTAGTAATCAACCTTGATGTTCTTTGCTTACAGCATTTACAGAATATTAAAGATGCTCTTACAGCTTCTTTATGTATCTTTAACGGCAAAGCGAACATAGTTTCAAGCCACCGACACAAGCTTTGAAAACACTTTAAGCCGATTTGGTTGCATAAACACCTGCTGCATATTAATTAATATATTTTCATACAAAAGCATACAAGAGCACCAAACATGATCGTCATTTGTGCAAGAAGTGTGAAAAACGTAAGCAAAAATAGTCTAAAATGCGCTTAAATGTATGCAAAGACAAAAATGTGTACATAAATTTTGCTTGTCTGTGACAGCGAAGAGCTCAGCAAGCAGTAAAAACATTAAACAAAGTCGTTAAAGTGCATAATCATGAAAATAATATTTCTTGTTTCGAAAAGTGACTTTGGCCAAAAATGCTACAGTTGCAAAAAAGAAAAATGAATTAATAAATAACATGCACAGCAACAACAACAATGCAAAGCAAAAGTTTGAGTTGGCGAAATGGAGAAACAAATTTGAAATTTTGTGGTTTCTCGTTTATAAACTTTATCTTAGCTAAAGGATAAGCGTTTAATGCTGCGATTTTTCGTATTATTTTTTTTTTCAAGTGACAAATTAAGCATAAAGTTTATGGCTTTATGGCCAAGCACAAGTGTGAGATGTGTCTAGTGGGTGATTATTATTTTTTAGATTCAATGTTGAGTAAATTTCGCTATAGCATGTCAACAAATTTATATCAAATAAAATGAAATTTAATAATAAACCAAAAAGCTGAAAAAAAAAAAAAATTGTATATAACCAAGGGCCAATTTGATGGCATAGAATAAACATGTTCGCAAATCATGCAGCAACAAGAGCAGCTGCAGAACACAGGCGAGCGGAGCAGAACATAAGACAGCACACTGGGCGGAGCAATGAGGCGTTGTGTGGCATCAGCATCAGCAGGCTGCCGGACAATGGTCTCGTGTGTTTTGTAAAACCGATTACAAAGCAATTTAGTTGCCAATATAATGGACTTGTGTAATGCTCTTATGCCAATAACACACACACACACACATATATACACTCATACAAATATATATATATTAGTATATACGACGCAAGTAACAAAAGTCAAATGCTAAGAAATCGAGCTAGAAAGCGACATGGACAACTCCTTTGGTCGCTCTTGGTGTCGTTGTTGTTCTTGGTGTTGTTGTTAGTGTCGGTGTCGGTGTCGGCGTCTGATAATGTCTATGTTCCAGTATTGCCTCAGTGGGTATAAGTTTCTAATTTTGTAGCATATATGAAGATGTGTGTGTGTGTGTGTGTGAAGCGTAACAGGACTTTTTACTCGTCCAACAAGAAAATGCAATTTAGCGTGAAAATATTGTTTCGTTTTCGCATCACCCTCCATCTTTACACGCTGCTGCGTTTGTGATTTCTTCTTCGACAGTGACTCGGCTTCTTCTTATTCGTATTGAAAAACAAGTAAACCGCCCAAGACGACACAAAAATAAAAAAGAATGGTAAGAGAAGGGGTAAAACGCATGAAAGTATGCTTGGCATGCACTGTGATATCCTTCGTCGTCGAAAACGGCTAAACTTGTTGGATGATTTTATTAGTTTTGCACTCTTTCAATAACTTTGCTTAAGAAATTTATTTAAAGCTTACAAGCAAATTGAATTAAACGCTTAGTCAACGTCTCTCTGACTTTCGAAATCAATTTCAGTTTGTTGAGCAACTCAACTTGGCCACCGCACACGCCCCAAACGCCTCAAACGTCTCACAGGCCATAACTCGCCGCTGTCACCAACACTTTCATTTCGATGCCACTAAACTCAAACCCAATTTTTAGTTTATTTTCTTTTTTGCTTTCAATTTGCGACTCAGTTAAGTTGAAACCGAGCCCAAGCTGGAGCCCAAGCCCAAGCCCGCTGTCATTGGTTGCCATGAGTCGCTGATGGCGTCAAATGTTCAGGCGTAAAATGAAAACCAAAAACAAGAAAAAACGAACAACGAAATCCTTTAAATGAAATTTAATGCACATAAAAGTGATTTTTATGACTTTAAGAAACGTCGGCCAGCGACATTTTTCAGCCTTTAGCAAAAAATTTGATATTTTATGTCGGCGCACACTTAAAGCGTTTTATGAGCGCTTCTATGTGTGTGTGTGCGTGCATCTGTTTGTGTCCTGTGTGTGCCATTTCCGTCGTTGTGCCTTTTGGCCCTTTTTAGTTTCGTTTCTTTTCTCGTTGTTGTTGTTTCTTTTGCGTTAAAATGATTGCATATAATTTTAGTTAAAATGATTTTTTATGCAAATTCCAATTGAATTAGTCTTCATTCTCACAATCTGACGCATTTCATACTAAGCCGATTTCATAGGCAATCTCATTAAGTACTCTGCGTTGGTCTTCATTGCGCGTCGGTCACTCGCTCTCATAGACAGTCGAACCGTCTGTGTCCTTTTGTCGATATCATGCAGCGAAATAACTTATCGCGTGTCTAGTTTGGCATATGTTTAGTCATTTGTATTTATGGCTTTGTGCTTCTGTATTGTATTTCCTTATACACATACACATACATACATAAGCAAGTGTTACGTCGGCGTGCCTTTTTAGTAATGAAATGTTATTGTCAAATATGTTTTTTGTAGCTAATAAAAACATAATTTATTTTAAGGACATTGAGAAACAAAAGCACAACTGTTATGCCATCACATTTAAGGATATTGGCGTCATTGTTGATCCTAAGCTAAATTTTAACTCGCAAATTTCTGCAATTGTAAATAAATCTAAAATTATTATAGGCTTCATTTGTTACTAAACTTTTCTTCATCTCTCTGATCCGCCCACTACTCGAGTACTGTTCTTGTGTTTGAAGTACTCAATACAAAAAATATTGAGTTCCTTCTTGTTGGTTTTTCTTAGCTTAAAATGGAATCGTTCGTCAGTGTGCCATCATATTTTAGTAGGCTTAATTAACTGCTTCTCAAAATTTATGCTGCAAGCATTTGCCAATCATCACTTTACGAATTGCTTCAGGTAATTTGCTCAGAGTTATTTACACAACTGACCCAACGATTTCAAATTGCAGTCTGGCCAAAACCAGAAATCAATCAAAAACAATTTAACAAACAATTTACTAAAACGATTGCAATTATGAAACTATTTTATTGAAGTGAAATCCGAGTACGCCACTGACTTATTGTGTTGTGGCAACGTAACGCAACGCAACGCAATGTAACGTAACGGAACGCATCGAATTAGAACAACAACAAGAGACAGAACGAGCATCAAATGTAAAACGGTAAAATATAATTTACCTTCCTGGGTACCATTACAAGCACATGCCACCAGCAAATGAGGCTAATTTCCACAGGGAACTGTTGTGGGGGGACAAAAAGACAAATGCCAAGAAATGCGTTGGCAGTGCGACACAAAGCAGAAGCCAAAGTTGTAAAAGAAGCCAAAAAGGAAGTGTGAAAAATCAAAAGCAAAAAGCATGCCACAGCAAATAAGAAGAAACAAAACAAAGCGCACAAAGAAGAGTGTTGGCAAAGTGGTGGCGCCGAGCTGAGCTGAGCGTACGCCGCAATAAGTGAGAGAGAAAGCAAATGTAATAAACATGTGCGAGAGTGTGGCCAAACGAGTACAGAAAGAAGAAGAAAGTAAAGTAAAAAGTCAGAGAGAGAGAGAGAGAGCGTCTGCAAAGGCAACCCCGGAAAGTATGCAACACGAAAATTACGAAATATAACCAAGTGAGAAAAATAACAAAATAAAACAGCCAAAGAACATCGAGCAGCATTAAACGTGTCCGATTTGTATCTAAATTACGAGTCATTGCAAATTTAGCAACGTATAGGAAATTTCTTAATTTTCTTAACGTAGAAAAGAGGAAAAATAAAATCTAAAAGAAAAAAGGAGAAATAACTTAGCGCAAAATAAGAATTTATAACGTTTGTTTCAACGCTATACACGTGTACGTGTCTGTGTGCCTGGCTGTGAGCAAATTTATGTATATGTGTGTGTGCGTGCGTGCGTGCGTGTGAGTTATTCCTGCAAACAACATAAAAACACG
Source organism: Phortica okadai (assembly GCA_034638295.1). Taxonomy (NCBI): domain Eukaryota; kingdom Metazoa; phylum Arthropoda; class Insecta; order Diptera; family Drosophilidae; genus Phortica; species Phortica okadai. The sequence goes on from CM067849.1 coordinate 16,149,596, forward strand.
ACAGAAATTTTCAAGCGCTGTTATTCAAGGAAATAATCAATGTGTGTGCGTGCGTGTAAATGTTTCCGGGTTGTGTTAAATATTATACACATATAGCAATAAATAAATATTAAAAAAAAAAAATACAAGAAAATATTAATCTAAGGAAGCGTTAAGCGACGTCTTCAAAATTTACAACAACAAATGCGCGACGGATGAAAATCGTAAACCTTCTTTTGCCGGTTTCCGTTGTCACGAAAACATATCAGCGACATTGTCACCAGCAGCAGCAACAGTAGCAATAGCAGTAGCAGTAGCATCGGCAGACAAACCAAAAACAACAACAACGACAATTACATAAAGTAAAACACCAATCGAAAACACCTATCGGCCTCAGATTAGTCTTAGATATTTTTTTCATTGTTGTAAACCTTTTTGTCGTCGTTACCGTCGTCCTCATCGACGTCTCGTTTCGTCTCGTCGTCGTCATCGTATTTAGTCATAGTGCACAGAACAACGATTCCAAGTGTCTTCTAAAATTTTTGCTATTCTCGTTATTATTTTTTGTAATAATAAAATTAAAAAAAAAAAAAATTTGAAGCAAACGCAATATAAATTCTAAGTAGTCATTAAAAAAATCGAAACAAGCAAGCAAATAAACGCAAGTGTTGTGAAGAAAGTCTTATGAAACAAACAAAAAAACTAATATTAAAAATAAACGCCTGAAAATATACAACAAAAAAAACATATTTTATAAACAAATAACGCGAAGGTAAAAACAAAGAACGTACGAACGAACGCCAGAGCAAAAGAAAACACGTAAAAGTTACAGCAACAGACAACAGACAACAGCAAACGACGGCAAACCTAACCTCAAAAACTTGTAAACGGGCGCAACGTGCGGCAGGTAAGTCAGTTAACGGTAAAGCTTTTCGCTGCACATTCATGAAGCTTTTTTGCCTGCACAAAACTATGTCTTCTAAAAGCTTCTTTATTGCTTTAGTTTTGCTCCAAATTGTTCTATAGCGGCGCTGAGCATTGAGGCGTGGGTTGGGAAGGGGGGGCGATTCGGCATAAGCGGCTATAGCGTAGTTTTTATGACATTTGATTGCCGCTAAAATGAGAAATTCGCTCACAGTTGTGCTTTGCAGAGGTTATTGACAGACGACAGACGGACAGAGGCGACGTGCGCCGTGCTCGTTGTAATATTTTGTTTGTTTCTTACTTTGTTTATGTACGAATATGTGCGATAGCGTGTGTGAAATGTTTTGTGTTTAACAAAAATAGAAAATAAAAAAAATATAATAAAAAACCAAAAAAGTGTTAACCGAAAAAAGCAAAAACAACAACGCAATTAATGCAAAACTAACTGATTAAGTAAGCAACAACAATAACAACAACAGAAGTATTTTTTCGCTTTGTCATGAGTTATTTAACCTTTGAGCTCGTTTGTTTATCTACAAACGTCATCAACGACAAACATAAATTAACTTGAAAGTCATCGTTAATGTCATAATCATTAACATCGTCAACGTCATCATTGTCATCATCGTCATTATTATTGTTATTAGCGCCACAAAACGTACATTGTCGACATCAGCAGCACTTGAGTAAGAAATGCTTCTGTTTCTGTTTCGGATTCGGATTCGGATTCTTCTGCTCTTTCTTGTTGTTTCTGGTTCTCAGCACGCGTTCGACTACGTCATCGTTTTGCTTACACTCTTACATAAGTGTATGCGTGTGAGAGTGTGTGTGTGTGTGTGCATTGTGAGCTCTTTGTAAATTCTGCTCTTGATTTGCGTGCTTTGTGTGTGTGTGTGTGTCTGTTTGTTCTGTTGTTGTGTGTGACCTCATATTCATGTATTTTTTTAATGCTTCACTTTTATATTGTTGTGTTTGCGTTTCCGGTTATGTTTTTTTTACTTATCGCGTTCTGATTTTTTGCAAAACAAAAAAAAAATATTTCATTTTTTATCGCAAATATAAAAAAAAGTTTATTAATATTTCATATCGCTCATACGCAGTGTGTAACATTCAGTTACGCTTTTTAGGCTTTTATGCATTCTCATCGAGAACGACAACGACAACGTCATTGCCATCGTCATCGTCAGCGTCGTTGTTGTTGCTGTTGCTGTTGTTGTTGAATGCCAGAAGTGATTGAAATGTCACTTGATAATCCTCAACTTCTGAAATCACATAATCGAGAATGATGACATGTTTGAATATATGCGCTTTCACTTTATGCTTTTGTAATATGAAATCAGTGTTATGCATGATAAAAGATACAATGCATATGACTTTCTTTGAATTTAAAAGAGATCTTGAAAAATGATTATGTGTATTTTATTAATATAATTCAAGTGTAGCACTGTGTATTTAATGTTAGACTGCTGTATGTGCGCTGCGGTGCTGTTCAACATAGGACTATTTTATTTGTTTTCATTGACAGTTTTCTATCTAATTTAGATAGGCGACTTTTTAAAAGCTTACATTTTGAGATACTTCTAAGATCAATAAAATTTTTAAAACGTCTTATAGTTACACTCTATTAAAGCAAAGTTAAGTGACTTGATTAAGTCTGATTAGTTTATTAAATGTTTATGAAAAAATTCACTTTTTTTTAAATCCTGACGATAAGAAATCTCAAATCTTTCTTCATTTTGGTCTCTTAAAATTTCCTTTCAGTAACTTGGAAAGGCCAAAGGTATTTTAAATTTGCCTCAATTATGATTTAACCAGACGTGAGGCACATATCTTTGCTTCAATCTAGACCAGTCATGTGCACGTTTAATCTCTTATGTAATCTCTAATTTTTCTTTGACACAAAAACGCACACTCATACCCACAAACACACACACACACACAAACAGCCTTTCTTTCATTACACAAACAAACTTTTGCTAAACGAAATCAAATTGCGCAAAGGACCACAAAACAGCACAAAATTGCAAAGGGCGAAGAGAAGCACAGAAGAGCAAAGGAAAAGAAAAAAAAATCCAAATCGAAAGGAAACATTTTTTGGCCACAACCACAACCAATACAAATCAATTTACTGTTACGCATGCTGGATTATTCTCCTGATTGTGTGCGAGTCACATATGTGCGCCACACACACACACACACACACACACACACATGCACACTTTTCTGTTTAACATTATGGACACATTTAGTTGAAAGCAAAAAGAAAAAAAAGTTTTTAGCTTTCCCAAGGCTCGGCAGCAGCAGCAGTAGCAGCAGAATCGAAGAGATGTCAGCAGCACGTGAGTGCCATTTCAAAAAGCTCATCAATTAAGAAATCGAAATGATTGCAATACAAAAACAACAACAAAAGCGACAACAAGAAATCAGGCAAACACACACACACACACCGACCAAGAGACCATTAAATAGCAATGGGACCAAACGAGCTGTGAGAAAATATTTTATATGACACAAACGTAAAAGCAAAAAAGAAAAAAAAAACCTATCAAATAAAATACGAAGCAAATATAACTGATTGGAAAATAATGTAGCAAAGGATGAGGCGCTTGAAGCTATTTGATTTACAAATAACCGCAAAGGATGCGCCACACAAGCGGACAGAGATGGTTCCGGAAATGGCTTATTGAGTTTGATTTAATAAACCAATTAGTTCGGCCTTAGTTAATCACTTGTCTGTTTTTTTGGGTTGTCCAACATCCTTAAGCATCCTTTGCGTCAGACACTTCATTGGCAGACCATTTGTGCTGCTCATTAGAAATGGCAGAGCACTGAGTTGTCGACTGTCGACTGACGGTCGATGTTGGCAACTTTAAACACTTGAGGACATCTTTGCAATTTCCTCATTGCTTTCAAATGTGTTCGCCTTTGATGTGTCATACTTGTACAAATGCAAGAATAGAAAAACAAAAGTTACACGCAAAAAGTCTGCTGGCCGGAAATGCCGGAAATACACATGCAAACACACACATACATATAGCAAACAAACAAATGAGTGTGTGTGTGTGAGAGTTGACAATTCAATAGATTGTCGACACTCGAACGTTGTCAGCTCATGTTGTCCTGTTTGTCAGGCTGTTTGCCTGTCCTGTGGTCGCTCTTATGTCCGCCAGCAAACTCACAAAAGCCACAATTGCTTAATGAAATCGTATCGGAAATGCGATTTAAAAAGACATTCTTTTGCAAAGCTACGGAAATGCAAATCAGCGTCGCTCAAGAGTCCTTTGACACAGTTTGGCATCATGCGACTGCTTAATTGGCATGCCACCGATTGGCTTGTGACCAAAAGTTCTTATAAAACGGAACGTTAGCACAAAACTGCCTTGTGCGAGTTGGCTGTCAGTTGAATTGCGCTCAGTTGACATAATGTTGTTCACAATGCATGCAAACACAGCTGCATTAGCGTACAATTTTGCTATCTTTCCAATACTTTTCCACTTTTCAATGTTCTTTCATGTATTTTGTTGCCAGAATGCTCATTATATCTTATCACATATGCACTTATTTGCCATTCCACTCGCACATGTTACATATTTGTTGTTATTATGTGTTGTATTTGTTATTGTTATTGTGTTAACTGTAACGCCTTATTACAACATTGTTGGCAAAACAACAAAAGTCAAATAACAACAATAACAACGCCAAAATATCATTTGCTAAAATATTCTTGTCAAACAACAACAAAATTATACAAAATTACAACAAATAAACAAATTCTACAATAACAAATCAATACACAAACACAACAACACTCACACAAGCACACACACATAGAGACACACGTGCACACTTAACATTTTGATGCTCACGGCGCATGCGCTCTTACAACGCACAAAAGTATGCAACGAAAAGCCGAAAGTCGTTTGATTCAAAGTTGCAAGCAAGCAAGTTGAATATGTAACGGTAAATGATTGAAAGTGAACTGTTTTTAGGGTTGTCGCGTGCAAAGATTTTTGAAAGAAATTTTTTAGTATTATTTTTGGTTTTTTTTTTTATGCATTTTAGTGTAAATAAAATAATAAATAAATTTAAAAAATTCAAAAATATTTCTTCTTATAAGTCTTTTAAAAATGCCAGTCTGACAATTTCCCCTACGCCATGAACATGTCCAAAAAAACACTCAATTCCATTTCGATTTCTCCGCTCTGTTCAAGCCAAAAATCAACAAAATGTTATACAAAATGTATCTTTTACATGTGCCATGTCACTCACACACACAGAGCGCACTAATGCGGTCTCGCTTTAACATGTTCTCAGGCACACCAGCGAGCAAATGTAACAGCAAAATGATAACAACAAAATCCCATGTTAACAACAACAGTAACAGCAACAACAACGATAACAACAAAAAGCGGCGGCGTCGTCAGCACGAATATTAAAATGCCTCCGTTTTGAGTTAAAATTGTAACAAACTCAATAACGAAAATGAGAGAAAAAACTCAAAAATATTTTGGTTTTATAGGCCGGGGGGAGGGTGAGCAACGTAAGCGGCAAAATGTTTTCAGGCTTGTTTGTCTAAACGATGTATGATGCGTGTTGAGTGCCGAAGAGGACACGCGGTTCGGTGGAGGAACTTTGCCGAAACGACGCACAAAACTATGCAATGGATTTTTGTATTTCCTTTTTTTTTTTGTTGTTTTTGGTTTTGCTACATATGCTAAAACGAAACGAAATGAAATTTTTGTGTATGACGCCAACAGCGACGTTGACTGCGACAGTATCAGTGACGCCAAGCAGCCGACAACGTCGGAGCCGAAGTTATGGCAGATGGCCGATGACGGCTTCGCCAACGTTTGCCAACCGCGGCCGCTGCGACCGTTACTGCTGCTGCTGCTGCTGCTGCTGCTGGTGCTGCTGCTACTGACGATGTTGACGAAAACGACGACGACAACAACAACAACAACGGCAAGAACGACAAGAACGACAATCACGACGACGACAACGGCGCCGCCGAGTAAAAGCAACGCGCACGAAGCCAAGACGATGCGACGCGACGAGTAAATGCTTTTGCTTTCAGTTTAGGGAGCACATCAGTGCGCTACAGAAGAGTGCGAACGTAGCACGAAGCAAGAAGCATAGTGTAAGAAACAATTGTAAATATACCCACATATATGTGTAGAATAGAGCGAACCGAAAACGACGGACAGAAGACGACAAATGTAAAGTGCGAACGCAAAACAAGACCTTTCTGGCTTAGCCTACAACTTTAAATAATAAGAAAAATTCTCATATATGTACATATATACATTTATATAAACAGAAAGTATTACAAAAAAAAAAAAACTAAGAACTACAAAAAAAAATTAAAACAATAAAAAAAAGAAAAACTCTTGTAAACGTTTGAAGAAGTCATTAAAAGTAAAAGCAGGCAAGAAAGTAGTGCAACTTCAACTTCCACTGTGTGAGTCTGTGATCCAACCCATGTGTGTGCCTCTGTGTGTATGTGTGTGTGTGTACTTGAATGAGTGCGTACATTTGAGTGTATGAGCTTGTGTTTATCTGTGTGTGTGTGTGTGTTTGATGCTGCGACAAGCGTTTATAGTCAACATTAATCTTGAGTAAAACGTGAACTTGTTTAGCATTTTACATTGCAGTTTATTTCTTCCGGTTTTGTGCATATTTTTGTGCCAAACTTATACACACACACACACAGACTCATGTTTCACATCATATCAAATGTTTTTCCAGCCTCACTTTAATGTTGTTGCCGTTGCCGCTTCTTTTCTTAATGTGTTTTATATAATTTAAGCCTTTATATAAGCTTCTTCTATCTTCGTTTCTAAATTCTAAGTGGCTTAAAATATTTTGCTTGTGCAAGTGATTCCCAGAGCATGTGTCTGTCTCTGTGTGTGTGTGTGTGTGCCTTATATGCCCAAAAAAAAATCAGTTGTTGTTGCTTTTTGTTGAAGTGTTTTACTTGTTTATCGATTTTCTAGCCGCTTTAATTCTCAACTCGAAAAATATTCTGCACACACACACACACAAGCACATAAAAATGCCATGACATGCTTCATTTTTGTTTTCCAATTTAGTCGGTTTTCTTGTTTTACTATTTTATTTTTTATTTTATTTGTTTGCTTTCTTCATTCCTCATGTAGCTCATTTATGCGCCGCCGCTCTATTAAAGTTTTGCTGAGTTATCAAGCGGCGGGTTGGCGTTTGTTTGCCGCTACCATGGCGGCGGCATAGCCGTCATCGTCTGTGCTTGTAATAAACTTGTGCTTGTCACACTCAGTTCAGCTCTGTCTGCATTTCTGCCATGGCCAATGTAACGCATGTATTTGTATTTGCGCACGAGTTCATTTACGCCTTAGACGCGCTATTTAGTTTCGCCAACAACTTCTGCGACTTCCGCTTCCGTTTCGATACACTCTTGTGCAACTTCTGCCTCGCAGACTCGTTTAGTTTACTCAGTCAGTTCAATGTAGTATATGTTTTTCTATGCTTCATGCCAGACTTCTTGCCGCCGTCGTCGTTCGTCGCAGCTACTGCCAATGTGTCTGGGCTTGAAATGTTAGCATTTCTATCATCTTCTTCTTTTTAGTTTGTATGTTGGCGTGTGTGTGCGTGTGTCTGTCTTTGGCTGTGTAGCAAATTTGTTTTGTGCACATTTGAGTCTTGTGTACAAAGTATTTGCCTTAATCCTTTTACGCACATTTCACACCACTTCATCCTTCACTTGATTTGCTCCTCTCTACTGTGCTAACCTTCTAGCAGCTTTTCACGCCATACTATCTCATTTTTTTCTCGGTATTTTGTATCTCTTTGTTTTCTGTTTTCTGTTTTCTTTTTTCTGTTTTCTTCTTTTTCCGGTGTTAAATTTCAGTTGAACTTTTCTTTATCGTGTCTTTTGTTTTGTTCGTCGCTTTGTTGTTGCTATTTTCCATTTTGTATTCTTCAACGCTTAAAATTAAAATATATTTTAATCTAATTAGCGCACGCAGCCGCTGATTTAACTGAGGCAGCCGCAGCAGCAGCTCAGCGTGGGACGCGTTGAAAAGCTGCCACTAAAGCCCCAAAATTCGCAATGGTATTTAAAATTAAAATTCGTTACGTCAATTTGAAATGAGAAGCGTTAAAAAAGTATTTAAGCGGATTTCTTTTCATACAATTTTTTCTGCCCTTTTGTCTTTAACTTGCCTTACTTAATTGGTCTTGGTTGCCTTCACTACTTAACTGTCTTAACTGTTCTCTGTGTGTGTGTGTGTGTGCTTGTGCACTTTAATGATTTTAAAGCCGTCGCAAGTTCACTGTCAAGTCGACAGTCTTAAATATAGACATTCAAGCACAAGAAACACTTCATTGCTCAACTAAAACGCAATTTGTGTAATGAAATTTTACTTTATTTAAAATTTATATCTTTTTTTTTTGTTTTCTTTAACTGAGAAGAGAAGTCTTTCACAATCTTGCATAAGTTCAGAGCAAACACAATTGTGTGAATTGTCTTGCAGCGTTTGTGTCTGTGTCTGTCATTAAATTTCAATCAAGCGAGTCATGTTACATCGACTGACAGGTCAACAAAAATGACCTCTACAACATTACGAAGCGAAAACGTTTGTCGACGGCCTAGAGTGTTACTGCTGCGCTGCTTCTTCTGGCTTTTTAGTGTGTCACTTGTGCATGGCAATCAATTATTTTTATTACTTTCATAAATAATTTGTACAAAATTCGAACTTATTGATTTTGGTACAAAGCTATTAAATGCCCGCGGTTGAATGCTCAAAATGGTCAGAGCAAAAATTGAAAGCAAAATAAGTATTACAAATACAAAGAAATAAAATGAATGTCATAATTTAATTTAGTTGTACAGCAACAATAGCAACAACAAACACATGCACTAAATATTTCGTACAAATCGAGTAATGGCAAACGACAACAAAAAAAAAGTCTGAGAACATTGTAAGCGTGTTGTTGAAAAGAGCGGAAGTGCGGCAAAGTGATAAGCTTAGCGACGTTTGTAGATGATAGCGGCGGAGTAACAAGAAGAAGAAGAAGAAGAAGCTTCTGTGCCGACGGCGGCAAACAATTTGTTTGGCTCGCATGTGCTTTGAGGCACAAAGCAAAAAGGGCATAAACACCGCATTGGCAGCGACCCGTAACCGCAGGATATGAGCAAACACTAACAACAACAAAAAAAAACACAAATACAACAAACAGTAAAAAAAATACACGGCTATATTAGTATATGCTTGTGCGACTAAAAAGGAGACACACGTACACGCACACACACAGCAAGCAACTTGGCAAAAGGTTACATAAAAGTAGCATAGATAAAAGACAAAAAAATAATGTATAGAAAATTGAAAGGAGCGAAGCATAGATTGTTGTTGTTCGACCACACAGAGATAGGCATAAAAATGTCGAATTAGTAAGTTAATCTAAACTACAAAGAGCAACATTGAGATAGCGTCCTATCGAAGGCAGCGGCACAAGGATAATGGCCTGGCCGCGCCCTGCAGTCGAGCGAGTATGACAAGCAAACCGTGCCTTGGCATTGGCAGCACAGCGGGCCAGGCACTAATAGCCGGAAATATGTTTGCCCTCTCACTCGCTCTCGCTCTCAAGCCTTCGCATATTACATTACCAAGCACCAAAATAAGAAAGAAAACGGGCACATAAACGAAGCAAGCAAGCAATAGACTGATAAGCATAACAAAAAAAACTTGAACTAATAAAATAACAAAATGAAAGCGCGTGCAAATGGCGCAGAATATACTTATAAGAAGCGAACGAACGAACGAGCCAAGTTCACGGCATGCAGTTGACTCTCCCGTCGGTTGACTGCCGACGCCTCAGTTGGCAATTGTTGTTCCGCTGGCAGCGCGCTGCCATTGGCAATGCTGCTGTTCAAATGAAGCTAATAAAAATGTTAAAAAGTCGTTTGCTTTTCTTGCTTCTACTTTTTTTTGTTGTCTTCTACTTTTTTACAAATTAGAAAAATACCGCAGGGCGTCATGGCAAACAATGCAACATCGCTGCTGCTGCTGCTGCCAACATTACCTGCAGCTTCTGCATTCTTTTCTTTGCCATCGCCATTTTATTGTAGTACTCAATTAGTTTGAAATATTATGTAAACTTTTTGTTTTTGTGTTTTTGTTTGTGTTTGCTCGCTGCTCTTGTTGCCATGCCCCACGTTGCTTTCATGATTTCGCCGCGAGCTACTATCATAAATAATTCAAATCTTCATTTACACACACTTTGTATCTCTTGACGCTTTGTCTTTACACTTGTCTGCTCTTCATTCATTTTTCAATCTGTTCATTTTCTTTTCTTCTTCTCATATCTTTACAGCATCTCTAACTATCCTGTGCACATATTTCTCTAAGCAACAACAGCAACAACAACAACAACAGCAACACTTACTTCTTCAGTAATAAAAATTCAAATCTGAATTCTTCAAAAAATCTCTTCTGCTAAACTGTGCTTCAAAAAAAGAAAAATACAATAAAAAATAAAACAGCGAGTGAAAGTAACAAAAAAAAATAAAAATTAGAAAACAGAAAAAAAAACCAAAAACAACAAAACTTTTGTGCAGATTGGGAGAGAAAGCGCTGAGGTAAGTTTTATTCCTTATTTGTTTCGCTACGTCCTTTTATTTTTCTACTCCTTCTTCTTCATATTATTGCATCTTTTCAACTAAATTACTAAACTGACTTTACCTGCCACAATGCTGTCGTCGTCGTCGCCGTCGTCGCCGCTGACGACGCACTACAGCAACTTCTTGTCTAAAGCCAAAGGTTAAAAAGTATTTCAAAAGTATTTAACGCAAAATGCTTTCGTGAGAACTTTTTAAGTAGCACTCTTGGCGAATGTTGAGCATTTGAGATACACCGCCGAGATTTCGCTTTGCTTTGCTTTACCGCCGCTAAGCAGTTTTGTGTTGAGCGTTTTGAAGCTTTGCAAAGTGCTAAAATGACAGAGAGAGAAGCACGGCTGTGGCTAATGGTGGCGGGTTTTTGGTGAAGAGTTAAATGTGTTAGTTTATTAAAATAAATCTGGCCAATATTTGTTGTTTGTGGCTGGGCACGCAAAACGCAACTTGAATGCTTTTGAATAGTGCCGAAAATACTGCTGAGTGTCGCAGAACTTTTTTGATTAGTTAAGTTTTTGAAAGTTGTATTAAATGGTTTTGCGAGTTGATTAAAAAAGTCAGTTTGAACTTAGCGAACGAGTTTGTTGACAAAACTTGTGCTTTACAAAAACAAAAACAAGGAAATGAAAATGAGTTTTCATAGACAACAAGCACAACATTTCTGACATAGCTGAAGAAATGTGAGAAAATAGATTTTTGCAATCTTTAACTCGTCAATCAATTCAATGCAACATTATTTGTGTCTGTCTCAGCTGTTTGTCAACCTCAACTGTAATTGCTGCCGCAATAAATCATTTTAATCAAAACAAAATTGGTTCAATTTCACAGCGACGCCAATATTCGCAGCAAATTTGCATATTTTATATCAAAGTTAGTCAAACAAACTTTTGTATATCGTAATTTGTAAGCAATTTGCCTCTTAACGTTGACATGTCAACACTAACTGCTGTAAAATTTATAATTCTGACATGTGCACACACACACACACACACGGACAGTGATTGGAACACAGCCAAACACAAACACACATTTATTAATGAATAACCGAAAGGAGTTGACACAGAGACGCATACAGTCACGGATATGTCAACGGATACGGACACGAACACGGACGTATGACGACATCACGTGATGGTTATTACCCGTGCGTACTTTACAATTTAATGCGCTCACAAGCAAACACACGTTATGTATTTATTCGGCAGCAGTTGAATGCTCAGGCAACGCGACGTATACGTAATATTAAATTTAACATCGGACATTGCATAAATTTACGTATCACACACGTATTTTTGTACACATTGAAACGCACAAAGCCGTATTCAAATATGGCTTTAATAGCTCTTCACAGCCTTCCGCCCACGCACGGCTTACATAAAAGCTTAAATTTGATTTTATGAAAAAAAGAAACAACTCTGCGGTTTTACCGTGTCGGCATAACATGCCCCAAAAAAACAACTGCAAACCCAAACTACCCATGAAATAACTGTTAATTTTTTTGTCGCCACTGTTTTTCGCTTTTGTTTATTTTTTCTTTGGTTTTAAATATTTTCATTCGTGTTCACCAATTTTCTGTGCATAAATATTATAACAGAGGCAACAAAAACGAAAAAAAAAATAAATAAATAACACATGACGTATGATTGATTTTAATTTGCATGAAAGGTTTTCGCGTGTACCGTTGCTTATACTTTTAACATAAAAATAAATTTAAAACAAAATGATAGCAAAAATAGCATTTACAATGATTGTAGAACTCATTACATTGCTGGCGATTTTCACACGGTTCTGAAAACAAAAGAAAAAAACAATAGAATTCTATTTTGAATTGAATGTTTGTAACAATCAACGTTCTCGGAATTTCAATGTGACCAAAGCATTTATAATTTATAATCGTGCTCATGTCATATATGTAATTTGTAATAAGCGCTGGAACGGGCCTATGAGCCAACGAGCCATTCGAGCGGACACAAACAGCAAATGATATTCAGGACAATGTTATGCATATCGTCTGTCTCTGCGTCTCTCCTTCAGTCTGTCTGCCTGTAATTACGACTGGTTGTGGTTTGCCATTATTTGTGTGTGCACCTTTGCACACCTTTATAGTCGTAAGCCAAGCCATGTACATGACAATTGCTTACCAAGCTGGCGTTCGATCGATTCCCAATAAACGCTGACGATGATGATGACGCTGACGCTGACCGTCACCTTTGGTTTGTGTTGTTTTCTGTCTTTTCACATGCTTTCGCTTTGGTCATTTGCGGCACTTAAGTGCACGAGCACGCATCGTTTGTTTTGGCCCCAAGATAATCATCTTAATTATTATTATGACAGCGCTCAGTTGGTTAGATTGCTGGTCGATCATTGGTCATTAGGCCAAAGTTACATGACTTCTTGCTTTATTGACCAAATCGTTTAATAACTCATATCAATTTTCTCTTTTACATTACCACAACTTTCTCATAATTATGCGTTAATCAGCACACTTTGATTAGTGAGTCATTTTTACTACTTATAATAATACTTTTTTTTTGTCATTTGTATTCTTTAATGATATTCGAATTGCTTTAATAATGAACGATAGTTTTGTGTGTGTGGCAATAAAATGTCAATAAGAAAAACTTTTGTCACATTTCACTTTGGAATGACCTTTGATAAGCGCACATAAAACTTGCCGCTCAACACACAAAAAAGGCGATAAAAGCACTCAAGCGTCCCTCCATAAACGAAGTTTTTAAATTTAGCATCACTTTGCTTGTCCCCGCTTGTGCTTGACGGGGGTCGCCTTTGTCTAATTGCGAGCATTTACAACTTGTGTGCCAACGCATCGCACAAACCATATATGAGTGCAGCAGCGGCAGCCAACAGAGCCCGAGTTCGTGGCAATAAATACTTTTGTGCATTTTGCTGTGGCTTGTTGGCAATGTCAGTGAGCGAGCGGGCCGGACGCGGGGGCATGTGCTGCAGCAACCTCAGATTTGAACACGATTTATGCGCCGCTGCGGGCCGCTCTTTGCACCTTTGCTGCGCTGTTGTTGCATGCGTGCATAACTTATGCCTTCAAAATGGCGATTACGGTTGTGAATGTGGATGTGCATGTGTATGTGAGAGAGCCGACAGTCGCCTGACAATGCTGTGGCGCCGGCAAGTCTCGATGTGCCTGTGGGATTTTGTGCAATTCATGTGCGTCTCCGTTTCAAATGCGAAAATATTTCACATTCGGACAGTTTTGTTTGGCATATTTCCGGCGTTTCGACAACGATGGAATTCAACGTTTAATTCATTTTTGCTTTGCTGTGTGAATGTCTGAAAGAGTAATGAAAAAAATCTTGCATATTTCTATTTTGTGTTTTTGTGGTGTTGGAGAAAGAGAGATAGAGTAAGTGAGAGGTAGAGAAAGCAATTTTGGTTATTAAAAAGTATGAAATTTGTTACGAAATACAAGAGAGATGTGAAATTCGAAATCTGATAATGGAAGAGGGCTTTTTACTATGTTGGTTCATTCACCTAAGATTCCTATGTAAAGACATATGACAGTCTAGCATTCGAAGTTTGTCTTTGAGTTGAATGTTACACAAAAAATATACATAATTTTTATTTTATAACTTTATATAAACAGTTTTGTGTATCAGCTTAAAAGTATCAAAAAGCTCTTAGGCATAAACACTCACTCAAATATATGTACATACATAAATGAAAGAAATTTTTAGTGACACCAGCAGCGCCGCCTCAAATTAAATCTCAAAGCTGACAAATGTTAAACTCAATTACCGCAATTCTGCAAATAAACTTTGCAACACAACACACACACACACACACACATGCGCGTTCAAAGAGTTTGTCAATGGCGGCAGGGTGTTTGTGGCAAAAGAATGATGAACAACGAAACGGGTTCATGGCGTTGACGATGACAAACAAGCTCAGCTCAGCTCAGCTAAAAGTTGTAAGCAAACAAGTAAGCAAACTAACAGACAAACAAACAAACATTTCACTTGAAAATCCCTTTTTTGAAAAACGCTTCGCATGTTAACCGCACATACGCACACAAAACCTCCAAAAAAGAAAGAAAAGTGATGAAGGTTGAGGGTGGGACAAGCGCATGGGCGTGCGGGTAAGTTTGGTGAGGTTTGGAGAGGTTGTGGCAACGACAAAGTACGGGCAAAGTTTTACATGTGATAAAAACAAAAACAAAACCAGCAACAACAACAACAATGACAACAACAAAAAGGCACTAAACAAACGACAATGACAACGACAACACATGACAAGTCAAGGCAACCCCGTCGCATTTTAAAGCAAACCCATCGACTCAATCCAATTCGCGTTCAGCGATACTAGCTAGACCCAAACCAGACTTGACTAAACAGAAATTACGTACAAATGTAACAAAGCGGTGCTTGTTTTGGTCGCTACAGAGAGACACAGGACGAGATAGAGAGAGAGAGAGATGCAGAAAGATGACGCTGACAATGATATATGTCTGTGTGCTGTCGTTTATTGTGTACGGGTATGGTTTTTTGGCAGCAAGCGAAGTTCGTTCATTTGGCGGCACATTAGCCAAGAAAAAAACAAAAAAGGGTTAGAATATTTAAAGCTAATTTTGTGCACGCATAAACAGAGAGAGAGAGAGATAGAGCAACAAAAAACGAGTGCTTAAAAGTTTTTGCCTCCAACGACTTTTTGGCACTAATTTAATTTCGAGTTATTTAAATAAACCAAAAAAGGACTTCCTGAATAACAAATACAACACTTACAAAAACACAAACAAATACATGTACATATGTATGCATGTATGTACAACAACATGCTTGCCGAATGTCACTTTTCCCACGAATGAGTTGAAAAATAGCTTGCAAGGCAAATGGGCTTGTATGAGAGGCTATGTGTGTATGTGTGTAAATGTGTATGAGTATGTGTGTGTGTGTTTGGTACACGTTTAATTATATATGTATATATATCAATTTATTGCATTATCCTTACTTATTTCCTTGCTTGGCTATCCTTTCCGACATTCGCACAGCTGTCGCTCTTCGATGAGTTTTTTTTTCTCCGCTGCCTCTGCTGCTTCTTCTTCTGCTGCTGCTGCTGCTACATGCTTGTCATTTAAATCGGACATTAATGTTGTGCGTGTGTGTATGTACGGCCAATTCAGTATGTGTGTGAGTGCTCGTAACATGTGCATTTGATCACGCACTTATAAAAGCTTCTTCATACCCTTTTCACGCTCGGCGCTTCTTCATAGAGGCAAACCACTTTTATTGCTGGCAAAATAACAAATAACAAAAACAAAAGCAAAACAAACAAAAAAAAAGCGAAAACAAAAAAAATACTTCAACTTTGCACAATGAAAATTCGGTCCACTCTTCAATATTTGGGTCATCTAAACAACTTTGTTGTGCTCGAAGCTTGGCATTGTTCTTGTGGTTGTTGTTGTTGCTGTTGCTGTTGTTGTTATTATTCGAGTATCTGTCGCTGCTCGTGTGTCCTTTTTCAAATTATTCAAGTGGTCAACTGCAGAGCACATCCTTTCAAAAACAACAACAGGAGCAACAACAACAACAGCAAAATAAGTACTGATAAAGTGTTTAATGCTCAAAATACGAACTGTCAGCAAGCAGTAAAGAAGGATATGAAAGTATTGGATTTTGTTTTTGTGACCAAATGCCAAAAATCTGAAATTAAAATGAACTTGTATTTGATTTTATGTGCCATTGTTGTCGACATTGTTGTTGTTGTTGTTGTTATTGCTATAATGCTTTGTGACACAAAAGTACGCTTGACTTTAAAACGATTTCAAGGACATAAAGGACATTAATTGGCATTTTATATACGCATAAATATTAGGCTTTTTGAAAATGAATGTGTAATTTGAAATGCTCTGCGATCTCTAAAAGCAATTTTCTGCCATCGAAATGAAAATAAAGCACCAAAATAAATTTATTGGTTGACTGATATTTATTTTAATTTTTACTACAAAGTTAACAAAATATGCTTAAAAGAACTATCAAAGGCAAAAAAGCGAAGCATTCTTTAAAATTATGTACCACAAACCACATTAAATACGCTCATGTTACACAGTGCTGCAGCGCACATACGGCAATCTAGCATTCGAATTTAGCCAAATAACTGTTATGCACCATAAATCCTCTCAAACGAGCATCATTTTTTTAATCACACAGGGAAAGTTCACATAAAGAACGTTTACGATTTGTTTGTGTTTTCTAAACAAAAACAATTCGATTGTCACAAAGTTTCGATGAAATAAATCAATAAAAAACAAAAAAATCGCTGCAATTTTGCCATTCTTATAAATATTGTACAACAAACAACAGAACGATTTATGCATATAACCAAAAGCAGAGCAAAAAATAACTAAAATGTTGTTTCAAGCCAATTGAAATACTAAATTGTGCGCCCTCTGCGCTGTGACAATAAACTAACGAACCAAAAACAACAATGAATAAAATATAAATCAAATGTCAAAACAAATGAAGAAAAAATATAAAAAAATAAATTGTGACAAAAAGAAAATACTCGAAACTTGCAACATATGCAAAATAAATAACAATGAACGAAAAAAAAATATCGAATTGAATTGTTTGGCAAAGGCAAAGAAAATATTTGACTAAATTGTGCTTAAATCGTCAAATGGCGCATTAACTTTTATGATTTTTTTTTTTTGTTATTTGAGGTTGTAATTTTTTTTTTTTTACGAAAATAAGCGCATTTTAAATGTTAAATATTTCAGTATATATTTCTGTGTAAGCAAAGCATTGTTGCAAGCATAGAACAGAACAGAATAGGACAAAAAACCGTTGTTGTCATGGAAAATTTATGTTCAAAGAAGAAGAAGAAGAGAAAAAAGAAATGCAAAACAAAAGCGTAAGAAATCTGCACTCGTTTAGTTAAACAAAGTGCGTTATGGAATGCGTTCATTCATTCATTCATCATATTTGTGCATGTAAAAAATACTTTTGCATTTTAATTTCTTTCGCTGCGCTTTACTGCTCTGCTCTGTGCTGCGCTGCGCCGTGCCATGTTGCATCATCAGTCGCGCAAAACGGAACGCTTTCCACCTTCATAAGTTGCAATTTGCTTACATTTCCCGTTGTGCTTATTTCCTTCTCATTTCTTCTTTTTCCTTAACCACGCTGCTGCTTCTGCACGAACATTCCTTCATGAACATTTGTATTTTATATTCCGTTTCATAGCTGCCATTCTTCTTCTTTAATTTTGTACTATTTCTTCCTCTTTTTTATATGCCATTGTGTGCACTCAAATGTGAAATATAAACCGTTATCTTATCATTTGCGCTGTTTGGTATGCAATGGTTTCTTATTTTCCTTTTTTTTCAACTTTCTCTATTTGCTTTGCTTTTGCGTTACTTTTGCTCTGCCCCACTTAGTTGAACAATGCCTTTTGCTGACATTTAAAGCAGCAAACATGCCAAAAGCCATCGGCGCATTTCTTTTATAAAGAAATTTAAAATTTATTTGCCTTTACGGATTTATTTAAAAAAAAAAATAAATAACCAAAGTTTAAATAACTTAATATAACTTATCAGTTTGCACTTATATAATCCTGTCAGGCTTGGGTTTTAACATGATCAGCTGCCAAAATTTAAGTTGTATTATTTTGCCTTCATCAACTTTCTGTATGAGCGGCAGCAAGCATGAGATAAGCCAACAAATATTTGCATAGCATTTTTTTTTTTTGGCATGCGTAAAGTCTGTTATTAAAGTACATGCGAAACAAGTCCCAAATGAAAACAGCCACGCGTGCAAACACACACACACACGCACACACATGCAGGCAAATTAAACACATAAATGTGTAGGCAGAAGTTGTTGGCTGTGAAGGCATTGCGAAATATTAAATCTCAGTTGTACTTGAACTTTTGGCATAACCTTCCTATAACGCTGTGCCATTACCGACGTCGACGTTGACTTCGGCAGCGACAGCGACAGCGGTGTCACTGACGTTGCTTTGTTCATCCGTTGACTTTAGACTGCTTTTGTTTAAGCTTGTAAAACTATTGTTTAACTTTTTGCTACAACGTCAGCTGGCATGCGCTTCAGCGCCACCCCTACCCTACCCTAGTTTGCCCACAGCACACACACATTATGTTGGCCAACACACACACACGCACACACACATACACTCAGGCCGTTTGCGACAAGTTAATGAGTTGCAATGACAAGTTACGCTCGACGCACTGCAACAACCTCGAAACAGGCACAAGAACGATGATGATGTTGTTGCTATTGTTGTTGCCTTTTGGTCGACCATGCCAGACCCGAGCCGACCCACAAATGAAAGAGCGTTGCAGCTGTGCCTCTCAAAAGTTTGGCCTGTGCATTGTGAATGCAATGTGCGATTTTTGTTTTTGGGTCAGGCGCGTGTTGGGATTAAATTTGAATAAAAACGAGCTCAGCACAAAAAGAAAGTTTTTAACACACGAAAAACTTTCGCGCAAATAAATAAAAAAATGTACAACAACAAAAAAAAATTGGATGAGATGATTTTACACAATTGTTTAAACTTTTTCTCATTTTCCTTATAATTCTTCTCTGTTTTTTTTTCCAATGTTTACTAACAAAGACTTTGTTTGTGTTTATATTTTCAATGCTGCGAAAGTGTTTTATCAGCAAGTTTTTTTTTCCCACTCTTGTTATGAAATCGGGGTTTTTTTTGTAAGCATTTTTTTATCACTTTACCGCAAACATTATTTTTACTTACGTTAAATTTCGACGCTTTATATTCTATTCAATTATGCCAAACTACTCACGTTGATGTTGTTGTTGTTATTATTGTTGCTTGCACTTTGCCTTTAATGGCATAAAGCGCAAAGCACATTTCAATGCCCGCCGCTCGAACTGATGATGGCTGCAGAAAAGTTTCGTAGCTGTTGTTGTTGTTGTTGTGCACTGTGTGCCCTTCAAACACAGTTTATCCTGCGCTGCTTCCGTTTCCGCTGAAACAATGGCGCCACTGGCAAAGGCAGCGGCAAAGGCAGCGGCAAAGGCAGCGGCAAAGGCAGCGGCAAAGGCAGCGGCAGCGACAGCAATGGCAATGGCAGCATTCAGTGTCAGCTAAAGGAAACGAATGGCATCGTGTGCTGTCGCTGGACTATGCCAAATAATGACGCAACACACACACACACACAGAGCACATGGCACTCACAAACATGTGCAAACGCAAACAAAGTGCATCTGCCTCTCTTGTTGGCCATTATTATTCGCCCCCGCTCGTCGTTGGCGTCTCTTGCCACATGCGCTCATGCTCATTCATTTCTGGCACCATTATTTTTTGGCACGTTGCCAACTTTTCACATAGTCATGGTTTTTTTCTTTGTGCTCTTCTTTTTTTCAACCCTATTTTGTCAGCTGTTTCATACGTTTGCTCTCCCTCTTTCACTCATTCATTGCATAAGAGTTCAGTGCGCCATTTTTACAGTGCCGCCGTCGCCATCGCCCTCATCATCGTCTTCAAAAAAAACTTGATTTCAATTTTATTTCTTCAGATATTTGTTTTTTTATTTCTTTTTGGTTTTTCATGCCACTATTCAATACTGTTGTTGTTTTTGCTGCTGTCGCCGCCGCCGCTCCTGTTGTTTGCCAACGGAGCTTTGTTATCCTTTATCATAGTTATTTCTTCTAGCGTGTTCGCGCTCTCTTATGCAACTGCCAGCAGCGTAGGCAGCGCCGCGACGTCCAAAAAGGCGCCACTGTGTATGCCTTTGCCCACAAGCGCCAACTGCGTCTTTCGACGCCATCAAAAACCAACACCGACAAAGAAACAAGAAAAAAAAATATTCCAAAAAAATCAACAAAAAAAATGAAGGCGAAAAATGTTGGCATATTTAAATTTCAACATTCGTTTTTTGCCAAAATTTTTGTTCTATTTTTTTTTACTGTTTTTAATGCAATTTACAGTTATGCTCTGCTTGCTTCATACGGCGCTTCGTCCGTTTGTTCTTTAACGCTCACATCAGCGCCAGAGGCCAACAACGGGCAGCAGCATCAGCGGCAATTGGGGCATTTGCTCATTGTGTCTCCCTGCTTTGCGCATTCTCTCTTGCATATCATTTTAGCAACTTGCATGCTTTTAAAATTCTATTTAATTTTTTTTTTTTCTTTCCTTTCTTTTTTTTTTTGATTTGTTCGCCTTTTATATAAGTTGGCAATACAATTTAAATTGAATTTTTGTCTGCCACAAAATTTGCAATATTTGCCTCCATGCTGCTTTTCGATTGCACTTGACTGTTGTGTGTGTATTGGCTGTGTGTGTGTGTGCCTTGTAAGTGTGTGTGTGTGTGATTGTTTGAAATGCAGCAAGAATTTAAGTGCCTAAATGCATTAAAAAGTTTCAAAAGTTTATTCTCATTTCTTTTTTTTTTTATATATACATTTTTTTTTTTTTTTTTTGTTTTATTTGTATTTTTATACTTGGCTGCAAATTGCTTAAGTTTTGCACAAACTTAATTAAATTCTTTACTTAACCTCTTTACGAACAAAATCTGGCTATAGATACATAGATAGATTTAAGTACTGTTCAACAATGTTTTACATCCATTTGGGTTGAATAATATTTGGCTTTTGTTGAATAAATGCAATATGACAAAAGTACAACAATGTTACTACATAAGTGTTTTGGCTTTTAACATTTTAACATTAACATAAGAGGACACAGCAAATTTTGTTTAAGATGCAGAATAATAACTAATATAAAAACATAAAAAAAGAAATCCGAAAGATAACCTTTCACTACAGTCGCCAATAAATCGACAAAGCGTTAAAGTTTGAATCAGACTGCTGTATGTGTCCAAGTGACCTTACGTAACATGAGTTTATGTATTATTGAAAAAATGTTCTTGAAAAATTGCTAAACTGAATAACACAGATATAAACGTCAAACATACGAAACCGCAGCTATTTGATTGCTTCATTTAATTGCTACGATTTTAAGCACGTAACATTCATTTCTAAAGAAACGTAATGACCTCAAAAAGCAAATCTGATAAACACCAGAAAAAATCAAACAAACGAAATGTCAATTTACTTTCAAAGGAGAAAAAACCTTATAGTTTTTATTCTGACATGGCATGGCATGCACAAAAATACGTTTTCTGAAATTGAATGACTTTAAAATTCACCGTCAGCAATTTGAACATGCAAGAATTTCGAAGGACATGTTTGCATATATGCGAACATCCAATAACTGTTTGTATAGGAAAGTCGTAAAGAACGGACAGCCGAAATATTGCCAGCAGCCAATTTTCGGCTTGGAACGTCATGACGCATTCGCTTGTGTCGCATCGACGACCAACGACTTTTTTCACATTTTCTAACGCGTTTCGCGCACCTTTTCATAGATTCATGCAACGCTCAAGGAAGTGAAATTATGCGAAATATGCTGCTTAATACCATTTACGTATGCCTAAGTGATGAGCACCGAAGTCTAAGACAGACAGACAGACAAATAAACTGCTGTGCTGTTGGAGGTGGCAAGCGTAGAAGAGTTTTGATGATGCTGCGATGTTTTTTTTTATTATTTTTCGTTTCAATTGGTTTACTTTAGGAAATTCGCATTAAAATCAATTATTCATTTTCATGCAAATGAAATTCCATGGCGCTCAGACACGGATTTCCCGTTGACCACAGCACTTGACTCAGGCCACAACAGCCGTCAATGGCAACGAGCAACGGCCAACGACGCCTTGCCTTTGGCTCAGCTGCGACCTAAATGGCTTTTGCTGCTGCTGCTGCTTCTTCTTCGCTTAATCGACGCCGTCGCAGTCATTTTGCAGTACTTTTTGTGTTTTGTTTTTGTGAATTTTGGGCTTGGTTGCGTTACTTTCTGTTATTAAAAGTAACCTTTGCCATATAAAATATGCAGGGATTATTGCTTTGAAGTTTACTTTGGCACAAATTTAATCTATTTGCTTTAACAACTCCTCATGTACAACGCCACTGAGCTGCCCGCCCACCGTCATAACATTCAACCATCTAACCGACAGTCAAATAACTTTTTGATCCCTTTACTCGGGCAATTTGTGTGCACAAAAAAGAAGAAAAAAAGAAGAAGACAAGCAAAAGTATATAAATAAATTGAATTTATATTTCGGATTATATTTTTGTGTGCCATTTTTCTTTATTTTTTTTTTATTTTTATTTCAAATGCTCAAACATTTTTGAATGCTACGTTTTTTGCGCGTTCTTTATTCATTGAATTTATGCGCTCCTCTTTGTATGGAATGCTTTTGTTATAAAGCGTCTTTGATAGCAAAAAAAAAATCTGTTTGTTTTTATGTCATTTATCTCCTTTTTTTAAGTAATAAGTTTCATGTTCAATGAACACAAAAAAAAGAAAATAAAATGGAAAATTGTTTGGGGTCAATATTTTGATTAAGTTTACTTTATGGCATTGCTTACAATGCCGCTGAACTCAAACTCATGCCCGACACAGAAGGACATGTTCAACGCTAATTGAGTTGAATTGAGTTTCATTGATTGCCCGCGCGCCATCATCGTCCGCTGATGCGCTGCTAATTAGACGCTAATTAATTGAATTGACACTTTTGTATGTGATTGAAATTAATAAGCAGATACTTTTACGATAAAATCCATAAACAATAAATAATGTAAATATTAATTAATTAGAAATACACATGAGCCGTGCACTTGTCGACGTCATTGAGTGAAAAAAAAATAAACAAATAAATTAATATTTTAAAAATGCACATAAATAATTAAATTTCTTAATTAAGCAACATTTGTTTAGTAACAAAATAATGATAAATTAATATGGCACATGTTAATATAGAATACGAAGAGCAAAACAGCTGACAGCAACTTGGCGCAGTTAATCATGTGCCGCTGTGGAGTTGGTAAAGGATGCGCTGGTTGGTCAGCTGTTGGCCAACATGGCCAATTAATCATTGTCACTTGTCATGCATGACAATTTAATCAAATTTGAAAACATTTCATTAAAGTGCGCCTTAAGGCGCTGTCAGCAGCGTTGAGTGAGCGTAAGTGAATGAGTGAGTGGAGGAGACAGTTCAATGCGCCAAGGGCAAATGTGAGGCGAACAACTTGACATCAATTTATTAATAATATCAAATGTGTGCAAACTATATTTTGGTTTTGTTTTTTTTTCGAAAATGTTGCTGTCAATAATCGTTTGTGGCTTCTCTAATAAGCAAATTTCATTATGGCAAAAAGCAATGAGCCAAAATACTTGTGCACAAAATGTCTGAACATAAAATTTAACAAGCGTCATTTGAGTTTTTCAGTGCGGTTTTTTTTTTGCTCTTTGCTTTTGTTGTTGGTACTAACAAAATGTGCTGTGGCATTTGCTTGAGTGCTTAATATCCTGTGACGTACTTCATTTGGTAAACGAAACACAGACACACACACAGATATACAAAGCTATGCAGATACATGCTTACACAAAATAGGCGGCATAAAACCGAAAGAACTATTTAAGCAAACGAGTGCAAATACAACAAAAAGGTTGAGTTTTTGTTGTTGTTGTTTTTTTTTTTTAGGGGTTTTGTGCTGACGCAAGGCGCACGTCCATTTTTGACAGTCATTTCCGTTACTAATTCTGTAGTTTTTCTTTTTTTTTTTTTGCTTTCGTTTTTTCATTATATTTTTATGTGCGCACAGACATGCAGACTGACGGACAGGCAGACAGACGGATGTACGGCTGAATGACATGGCAGACAAAACGACTGCCTCATTTGTGTAGCCCAAAAAAGTATGCTATAAAAAATATACATATACAAGTGAACGAACATATTCCCTCATTCATTCATTCATTTATTCGCTCTGTCGTTGTCGTTGTTGTTGTTATTGCTCTTTCGTTCATTCGTTCGTTCGTTCGTTTGCACATGCCTAGACAATTTTCGTGGCAGACACGTATGCAAAACTATTAAAACGACAGACAGACGGACAGACAGCTACATGGCCCGGCTGAGCTCGTTGCAAACATAAACACAAAGCATTTAAGCACAACTTTGATACATGAAAATGTCGACAACCAAATAAGCCGCTCTGTCTGTCTGTCTGTTGGTTGTACAAAATCTACTACAGTTGAAAATTCAAGCAAGTCGCTTCATTGTTGCATTTGTTGGGCCTTCGAAATTAGTACCTGCAACTTTGATTTAAATGTGAATCTGAACTTAGAAGCATAAATCTTGCAACTGTCCTGTATTTGGTAATATATACATGCATATATGTACGAAAAAATAGGCCAAAAGTGTAGCACAGTTTAGGGCGCTGAGCAGTGCAAACACATGTGTGTCTGCGCCTGTGGCCTTTGCCAATGGCTTGGCCTCATTTCACTATGTTGAGCTGTTTTTATTATTGTTTTTCGGTGCTTTCTTTCAGTTCCGCTCACTTCGTTAGTTCCGTACACTATTTCAGTTTTGTGTCATTCGCCTCGCGTTGCCAACTTTAATTTTTGTTTATTTTTGCGTTTTTGCTTACATTCACGGCTCAGCGAGCAGAGCAGAACGCTAGGCATGTCTCTGTATATATGTAAACATGTATAAAACCTTAACTGTGTGCATAACACACACACACACACACATACATAAACACAAATGTATGTACTAATATACTCACATATATAAACACCCACCTGTCTTCGCTGAGCTGCGCTGCGCCTAAATTTAGAATTTATTTTTATTCTTAGAGGTCTTAAGTTTGGCCCGAAATGAGTTTCTGTGCGCGAAGAATATGGCAAAAGTTTATGTAACAACATACACGTATGCAAAGCCAGCAATATCAAAACTAGTAGGCAGCCAACCGTGTTGGTGGGAGATGAGGAGTTGTTAGAAGGGCGAACGAAACTCATGTGTTTGCGTTTAGTATTATTTGCCGTTTTTATTATATTTTCGTGTCAAAGGTGAAATTTCAAAATTAGTTCGTTTTATTGTTTTTTTTTTCTTATTTCTTTGCATTTCATGTTTGCTCAACGTCGCAGTTTCTGCCTCTGCCTCACTCATTCTAACCAACATTGTCAATATTTTTGTTATGTTTATTTATTTCTTCGTTTTTTTTCCACTTTCGTTTGTTAACTGTTTTCATTCGTTCGTTCTGTTTTCTTGTGTTTTGTTGTGCTTCGTGTTGATTTGTACTTGACTGAGGTCATTTACGCTGTCGCCTTCTTTTATTCATTCGCCTTTATTAGTTTCGATTTTTATTGTTTGTGCTCTCTGCTGTGGTTACATTTAGCCGTAATTCGTTTTATGGTTTCACTTATGGCTAACAGTTGCAACAACTGAAATCAGGTGTGCATGTACATGTACATGTGCCTGGATGTTCATGTTCATGTTCGTGTTTGTCGATAATAGTTTTATGTGTGGCCAAATAAAGTCATCAAATGTGCTTTTGATTTGTTATGCAAGAAATTACGTTGTCGTAAATGAGAAAAGAATTGTGTAAGACGACAATAAATATTGATTTTGTATTATTAGATAGCAAGCAAGTGTAGAAAACAGAGAAGCAGAGAAGTCATGCAAATGTCAAAGTGATTGAAAAATAAATCGTTGAGGCAAACACACACACACACACACACTGAAGTTCTTTGTGAAAATAATATCCTTACAAAATGACAAATGTCGCAAAAAACACTTCAAATGGACAAAAAAAACAAGAAGAAGAAAAATACTGAATGAACAAAAAAAATTTTAATCAAAAGTGAAAACCGAAAGCAAACAAAATCTATAAAAGAAAGAAAAGCAAACAAAAAAAAAAAGAAATTATAGTTTAAAAACACGTTGAGCGAATAAGCATGGCAGGGGGGAAGGCGGCAGGCAACGCATGGTGACAACAGTCTAAGAGCTCAAGTGTCAACACGCTGCCGGAAGTGAGACAAGCGTAAGCGCAGGCAGCGAGAAAGAGACGACTAACTGCCTTCATGTACTCAAAACGCTTAGTCAGCCAGTCTGTCTGTCCATCAGTCCGTCCGTCCGTCAGTCATTTAGTCAGCACGTAAGGCAGTAATTCTTTCGAGTTGCAGTTTTTTTCCCCTCCACCTTTTCTACTTTATTATGACTTTTTTTTCTGTTCCATTGTACACAACTGCGACACACACACACACACACAAAAAGCAGGCAACCTAAGCGAATGCGCACAAAAGTATGCAACGCGCAATGCAAACATACTTGAAAAAAGGTCGTGCAGGCAAACAAACAAAAAAAAATATGAGGTCCTTACTGAAAATGAAAAATGTTGCATTCGAAGAAAGTTGAGAAAAAAAAAATGACGACAAAATGAAAAATGTTAAAGCAAAAAGCAAAGCGTAAAAAAGCAGAAGCCATGCATGCATTCATGACCAAAGCGTTGCACATAAATGTGAAAAGCAATGAAAATATGAAAAGCTACGCAGAACGCCTAAGAAAAGAGTTTGTGTTTGAATAAATCAGGAGCAAGGGGACCCGACGACGTGTTGCAGCAATGATGAAACCATACTTAGAAGTTGATGTGCCCATTGTCGACTGCTGTTGCTGCTGATTGGACGCCGGAAGCTTTTGTATGCACTTCTGATTGGTGTCAAGTGACGTGTTTGTGACGACGAAGAATGTTAAGCATGACTGGAAATTTAATATTAAATAAATGTGAAACCAAGCGCTCAAAACGGAAATCATAAAATAATAAAAAAAAAATTTGAATAAACAAAAAAAATATATGTATAGAAAAGAAATCGCGCACGCACAGCAAAAGTAATTTAAATATTTTCATAGACCAAACAGGCAAACGAGTGCATGAATGGTGGGAAATTGAGAAGGTTGGAAAAACAAATATGAAACTCGATAACCGTCAACACGAAACCAACAAAAATTATAAAACTTTTGCCTATAAATTTGTTTTGTTTTGTTTTTTACGACACACAAACACACACGTAAGACACACACACATACGCACGGCGCAAAAGTTCTTTATGCTAAATATTGAAGTTTATTTAATTAAATGAACTTCAGCGCCTTCGCAGAAACACAACACAACACAACAAAGTCGAAGAAGAGGAGAAGATGATGTCGCCTTCTAACGCATTTTCCAATAAGACACGCCACAGACATTAAACACAATTTTATGTTTCATTTGTGCCAAGCATAAAATTAAAAACCATTGAGATGAGCGGTCGAGACGTGGGGCCGAAAAACCGTGTAGGGTGATAAGCAAACCGAAATGTAATTCAAGTCGCATTTGTCTGGCACACACACACACATATAAACAGGCATTTACAAATACAATTACACGCCTTATTATCCCGTTTGGCAGTCAGCCAGTCGGGTGGGCAGGGCAGCGGGCAGGGGGGCGGTTGGGCGTGTTAAGCGCGTGGGTGGTATTTTGTTAATCTAAATTTCGCAAAGTTGTCGACTTTATTTCGTACATTATATGTGTGCATTTAATTTGTATTTGCTACGACAGTTGTCGTGACAACGTACAAACACACACACACACACTAACACACACACTCAAATACACATACGGCCATGCATGAAGACATCGCCAGGACGAACGCAAATTTGAACGCGCTTAGACGTACGTTTGGTTGGCTGCTGTCGCCATGACTCTCACACAACACATGTGTGCGTGTGAGTGACTGACGCCATTTTCATTTTGCATAATTTAAACTTGACGCCTGTGCAAAACGACACTAACACTCACATACACACACACAAACTTGTACACATATGCCGCTATCACTTGATGTCTTCGCTCGCTTTTCTTCGTCCATCTTCTTTTTCTTTTTTTTTTTTAACTGTACTGTACATGTTTTTGTTGTTGTTGTTTGTTAAGTTTGTCGCGTGTTGCTTTTTATTGTACGCTAAATGAGCATGTCGTCGCCGTTTTTTCTTGTGTATGAGCGTGTGTGTGTTTGTAATTTGTGCATATCAAAGTTTATGTCAGTCGTTGCCCGCCTTCTGTTCGCTGTCGCCTTCGCGCTACTTACCTCATTTTACTTTAAGTGATGCGTTGTGTTGTGTGCTCTGATGTGCTTTGATGTGACGTGTACTTAAACACATACACAGACACACACACATATGCAATGCAAGTTATTTTTCCGCTTCGCTTTCTTACTTTATTCGGTCTTCTTTTCTAATGTCTTCTTGTCAACAGCAACGCAAATTTTCCACAATCAGCGTTTGCGCTTATAGCAGCAATAAAAAGCAACAACAACAACAACAACACAGAATGTGCCTCATTCAACGTCACTTAAACTTTTATTTCATTTTGGCTTCATCTGCCCAGACCAACTTCACTTCTTGCCTGCTTTTTCATGCCTTCAAGTTTTCGTCATTTTTATTAACATTTAAAATTTAAATTTATTGCACATTGTAATGATTTTTTTGTTTTTTTTTGTTAAGCATTTATTTGAGCACATAAAAATACAATGCAAATGTTTTTTTTTTGAATTTTTATTATTTTGCATTTGTTTGTCGAAAAATACTCATACGTCGCGTTGTACATTCTTCTCTTTGCAGATAGAATACTTAACACTTGATTGAATATTGTTTGGTAAGTTTTTAAAGGTTTCTTTTGTCTATTATATTTGCCTTTATTATGCTCAAACGCATATTCGTAACAAATTGTAGCCACACGGCGTATAATTAATTTATTGCCTATTGGCGAGTATTAAGTATACGCACGCGCCACATGCGCTTCACTGCGCAGTTGTTCAGAAAGTATGGACCAAAAAAAAAAGGAAAAGAAACTAAGACCCAAAGCTATTGATGACACCACGCCTGAGTGCGCCACGCCTCCCCATAACAGCCTCAACGCATAAATCTTGCTAACTGTCTTTGTCGATACATATTTGTATTGAGCAGAGGAAGCAATGACGGCCAGCAAAAAAAATGTCGTCTTGGCTATTGTCGCAGCCATGTTCAACGACTCATCGTCCTGATCGTCTCAACGTCGTCATTGCATAGACGCAACATTAATTTTGAGAAACTAATTAGCAGCTTCACTGAGGTCGCATTACTTCCGCTCGCCATAATTTACAAAGTTCTGGTTCACTGAACTTCTCTGCACAGATTTCAATGCAAAGGAAAGACATGACTGTCTCACTGACTCACTGACTGACTGACGGAATGAGTGAATAACTGAATGAACTAAAGCATAATAAGTAATGAAATAAAGAATGAGCGCATGAACAAATGAACCTCAGCGTTCTATGTCAACCGACAACCGCTGCACGATTAAGCGGAAGAGCTCTGCTTCAACAGCAGCGAAGCGACGACTTCAGGCACAGCCAACGGATGTCCTGCGTGGCTGTCGGCGTGCGCGCGTAACAAAAGTAAAGCACCAAAAACAACACCACCAACAACATCAACTGACAACTATAGAAATCATAGACTGACAGTGCGCACTGCTTGCTTTAGGTTCATGTTCATGTTTAGTTCGCTTCGCTTTGGTTCGGTCTTCGGGTTGGGCGTAAGAATTGAATTTGACATTAGAAGAAAAGCGAAACAGTTGCGTTTGACTGCGGGCGCCAAAAACATAAATAATGTAATAGAAAGCCTTCTTTGTCACTTTGTCGGTTCTCATTTCACTTCTTCTACTTCTGCTTCTTCTTCTTCACATTTTCTTTGCCGCATTGTCAAAACGCCGCTTGTGCTGAGCTTGTGGCAGGATGTGCAAGTGGCTTTGCCAACGTTGACAAAATTCTTGTATTCACTAGACCAAATAAGACCTAACAAGCTGCGCCGCTCATTCACTCTCCTCCTTGTGTCGTTCCTCTTTATCATTATTAGTGTCCGTGGCTTTAAGGTGTTCTAGTTGTTGTTGCTGTTGTTGTTGTCGCCTTTGGTAGTCTTTTTGCGCTACAAAAACACAACAAAAAAAAAGCAAGAAAAAGTTAATTAATAAATGTTCTCTTGCTAATATTATTAATTTATTAAAATCGCACTCAGTTGGCACAGAAGTGGCCCGAGGACCCAAAAGCTCACTGTCTAACACCAACAGCTGCCAGCAGCCACACTTTATACTACCATCCTGTCTCCTCTTGGCACCCTCGCCTTTAGTTTTTGTCATGAAGAAAATGAGTGGCGCCTTTGTCCTCTTCGTTATTTCAATATACTTTATCTTGAATGTATTTAATTTCATTTTGGACGCTCACTTCCTGTCTTTATGCTTTGCCTTTATTCACACACACACACATACACACTCACCCAGAAATTTTCGGCCTTTATGTTATTTACTTATTTAGTTTTTTGCTTTCTCTTTCCCATTTTCTCTTCGGTGGGGTGATTCAAAATTTAATGGCAACAATTTCTGTGTCAGTTTAATTAATTATTTTGCACTTCTGTCACTTACCAAAGGCCAAAATAGTCGACACTGTCATATTCTGCTTCCACTTCTTCGGTTGCTTCTTCTCGCTCTCGTATTTGCGCTCTGAGTGCTCTTAATTTGATAGCCATTTTGACTTTAATGCTGTTCACCGACAACATTTTTAGCTGGCCAAGCTTCATTAGCACAGAACATAAACAAAGATCTGCTGTGGCTTTGAGTGCGCCTTTTCATTTGCTCTGCGGCTTTAAATTCAATTTTATTTCATTTAAAGTTACAAATTTCACTCAAAAAAAAAAAAAAAAGAATCAAACTTTGAGTTTGCATGAGTCACATATTATTTACATGTCCTTCGTGTACGCCGTTTTTGCTTTGCTGAACTTTTGCATAAATTCAAGAATTTAAATGCGTAATAAATATTCATTTCAATGCATTTCATTGTTTACCACATTCAGATTCATGACTTTTCATGCGTATATGCATGCATGTGTGTTCGAACATGTGTGTGCGTGTGTGTGTTTTCGGCTTGTATGTGGTCAAAATTTGTACAACAGCATTTTTGTTGCAATAACAACAGCAACAACAACAACATTTTGCGGTTACACCGTTGCCAGAAGGCGAGACCACAAAAACCAGCTTGCTTGCTGGTTGTTGTTATTGCTGCTGTTGTAAATGTTGCTTAGATTAAAATTTTTATGACATCTTGAAACAAGAATTATTAATTGTCCTACAAAAGCATTAAACGAGAGTGAGCACAACAACTTGCAATATTCATTATTCCTTCCTTTTTTTTTGCATTTTTATTTAGTTTTATTCTTTTTTTGACATTTTCATTTGAAAAATAATCAAAATGCAAACCCAAAGCAAAAATATTATTTCCAACTTTTTTCTATTTCTTGCCAACTCATTGTGCCAAGGTCATTGCATAATTTTCGGCGCTCCTCTTATTCTTTGATAAACGAAATTGAAAATAATAAATTTCTAGAAACTTTCGCATCTGTTATGAAATAAATTTTGCTTTTTATTTTGCAAAGAACTGCATAATTTTTACTTTTTCGCCCCAAAAGAGTTTGCAATTAAAATTATTTTGTATGAAAATAAAAGCACAAACTTGCAAAGAAAATAGAAATCATGACAGTTGTTGTTTTCTTAGATTTGGCTAACCTTATTGCATAAAGCAAGACGCTAAAATTTATAACAATAATAAAACAATAACAACAACAATAACATTGCGCACAAGTGACAAGCACAAGTGTGAAAGGACATCAAATTTATAACAAGTTGAACATTTTGTTGCAACTTGTAGAAGTGTTGGGCATTATTAGTAACTTGCACTTGTCGACATCGGATGGCTATCTCTTTCAGACGTGTATTAACACTCTCTCACTGTCTCTCTCTTACACACAACTAGTGAATAATACGTTGCAGTTAAGCTTTGTTGCTTTTGGCATTTAATCTGATGTAAAAAAAAAGCTAAGAAAACAGCAATGATGATGTTGATGTTAAAGCAAAGACAAGCAACAACAACAACAATGCGCTGCAAAATGCAAAATTTTCTACAAACAACAACAACATCATTTAAGACGTGAGCACAAAATAGTTGTTGATGTTACTGAAGGCAACTCAAGTCCAACGAAGACGAAGATAAATGTGAATTTTTCGACAAAACAACAAAGACAAACAGACAGAAAAAACCAAAAACCAACTTGCATTCTTACAACAAATAAAGCAAAAATAATCTAAGCTGTTATATGAAGGCGTCCAACTGAGCAAGATTCGAGTGACGAGTTTGGTTGAGCAAAGCTGATCTGAGCACTGAGCTTGTACTCATTTGTTGGTTTGCTTGCTCGGTCACAGTTCAAGGACATTAACGTTGTTTTTAGTGTTGCAAAACGGTACTTGAGTGCGCTTAATTTGTATGTAAAATTCAACTTGCATGTCAGTATGGCAACAACAACAACTACAACAACAACAATGCCATTATTTCATTTTTCACAGTGTTATTTTTATTGCAATAAAAGACCAAATGAGTGAAAAATATTATTAAAAAATAGCCACACGTTGATCTTTCCCAACGCTGAAGCACGCAAACAATTCGTTAATTAGTGCAACATTTTCTGCAATTATGACATTTTATTTTTCGAATTTTGCTTTTGTCATAATTGTTTTTTCATGTTTTTTATAATTAAAACACAAATGTATAATGAGTAAGAAGAGAAATAATTTAATACGAAAAAATAAATTTAACTGAAAAAATATATTAATTTCAATTATGAAATTACGCATACGCAGCGTTAAGCTAACATTTTTTTTTAAAACCCTTGTAGATATTTTATAGTTATTTTTTTTTTTTTTTGTAACTTATATGTTTGAAATAAATATTACTAGTTTTTTGTTTTCTTCAATGTTTTTTTCCATTTTAATAATATCGAATAATACTCAAAACATGCACAGAATGAAAAAATTATAAATACATATCAAAAATACATGATATCTTGTCGAAGGTTTTTTGCAAGAATTATAACAAAAATTCTTTGCTATTAGAATATTAAATTTTCACTACAAAAAGTATCAATTCGATTTTTTCTGGAAACAAAAATTATTAAAAGAATATTAATTAAAGGCATTTCAGCCACGACTCGTTACATTATCAAATTACTCAATTTAATGTTGCAGTTTTCTGTTTGCATAACTTGAGGCATTCAAAACAGTTTCTCATTCATTTTTAATCAAACAGAAAAACAAATAAAGTTGCAAAAATCGCAAATGAAACATGATTTGCAAGCATATTTGAACGCTAAATCAAATCGCTTTTAATTGAAAGCGAATAAAAACTGAACTGAAATTTATACTGAAAATAGCAAATAAAATTCACATTGCATGCAAACAATGAAACAAACGCCGGCGGGAAACAAAGCAAAGCAAAGCAGAGTAGAGCAGAGACTCTGAGCAGAGCACATTTCAACAACAATAACGTGGCCTCATTTCAAGTTTTTCAAGTGAAAATAAATAACAAAATAACAAAATGTGAAACACAAGTGTGAAAGTTGAGTATGCTAACCGTCCGTCCGTCCACCGGTCCCCCGCCGCTGCTGCATAGGAAATGCCAATGTTGGCATGTGCTGCATGAGTGTAGATGACTTTAACAGTAGCTGAGTGCGAGAGTGTGAATGTGAGTTGGCAACTGCAATGAATGTTGCAACAGCAGTGACAGCAACAACAATAACAACAGCAGCTGCTACAAACACGTTTTCAATGTAAGTCATGACTTTCGGGTGAGACGAGGCGAGAGGCGGCGTGTGGCGCTATGAGCATTTGTAATTGTTACTTTTGCCTTGCAGCAATTAAATTTAACTTTGTCAAACTCATGCACTCATGCCACGCCCCTTAGCTGGATTTCATGTTGACTCACATTGCTATTGTTCTTGTTGTTTTGCTTCTTCTTTTTTTTTTTGATAAATTGCAAGTGCACTAAAACTGACATTTCACTCATTTAACTGAATTTGAAATACATCTGCTCAACGGAAAATTGCTTGCGACATTTTAACGTCAACTTTCTGTTTCTGTTTTTTTTTTTTTTACATTTTGCATTTGTTTCCTCCTTTGAAAAAAAAAAACCTTCTCTTGTTTAGCATTTTTTTCTGTATTTTTTTTTTTTTTTTTTATTTGTTTATTATTCGTTTTTTGCATTTTTCTTCTTTTTTTTGTCGCTCGATTTTTTAATTAAATTAAAATGCAATTTTGTTTGCTCAGAGCTTTTGCTTTGGCTTCAACTTCGGGTTCGCGTTCGAGTTCGGTTCCGGCTTTAGTTCACTTTCAGTTCAGTTCATTTATTCACTCAATCAATTATGTATACAATTATTTCTGCTTCTTTTTTATGCCAACTCTGTTGCACAAATAATTGTTTATCGACTTAATTGCAATTAGTAACGCATTCGCTGCAATCAAACTCAATTGTTAAACTAAATTTTGAACTACAGCGACGCTTTGAAGTACAAACTTTAATTAACCAATTTACGCTTAAAGCTTTTATTTATTTTCTATGCTTTTTTTTCTCAATTCACACCCACACAAATACACTGAATAGTTCACACTGTTGCAACAACAACAAAAACAATAATAACAACAACACTTGCGCGTATTTACAAAGCTCATATTACAAGTTTCGCTTCATCGACGCTAGAAAATTGCGATCAGATTAATAATCGAACAATTAATTTCCAACACCGCCTAAGGACGACATTTCCTTTCCGCCTTTGAAACCAAACACCGCAAACGGAACGACACGGCTCGGCTCGGCTCAGCTTAGCTCAACTTAGTTGGGCACGGCGTGGCGCAGCTTGATTCAACTCAATCAAGCTGAACGGCAAAACTGAAGCCAAACTAGGGAAAAGTTGAACGTGCTTGATGCGCTAAGGGGAATAAGTGATTTGTGTGTGTGTGTGTGTGTGCGTTGAGGTTGTTTGTTGATGAGCAGAAGTGGGTTGAGATGAAGCTGAAAACATTGCGTGAGAGTTGTAGGTCGACTAGAAGCACCATCAACAACAACACCAACTGTCTGTGCTGAGCACGTTCGTCGACCAACAACTTTGCGCTATTCTTCAACGCCGGCAGAGGCAAAGGGAGAGGTCATGGGAGAGACCATGGTAAAGGCGACAAAGACTACGACTGAGACGACCGCGACTTTGACGTTTGGGGTTTTTTTTTTTTTTTTGGTTTTTGTTTCCTTCTTTTTATATGAAACGTGTTCGAAATTTGTTCTTAACATTTTTCACAAGAAATGTTCAAAGAACGCGCGCAGCAAACTTTTCAGTAATTTTCATGCCTCGTTTTTTTTCTGTTTTTTTTTTTTTATTTTTATTATTATTCTTTGCTTATCTGTGCGTTGAACGTGAGCTATGATATAATTTAAGAGCGTATTTTTTATTCATAAATGTTGTGTGCGCTCAGGTTTGCTTTAATAATTTAAAGATTTTTCGCTCATACTTACTAATATTATTGGCAATTTAAGTTAAGTGCTCAAAGAGAAACTAAAGTTGTCCGCGGGGCGCAAGAGTTCTTCAAAGCAAAGTTGTTATATGAAAATTTCATTTCCGACTTGAAAAGAGAACAGCAACAAGAACAACAACAAGTTTAAAACATAGTGTACAACAAATTGTACTCATTGTACAATTCATTTAATTAACTCAATGAGCATAATTCCAACTCAGGAAAAGTTTTGATTTTCAGCTCATTTTCGCTGCTCAAGAAAGTTCATTATTATTTCCATTTATATAATTCTTTGCAAACAATTGTCTTGTTGCTGTTGTTGTTGTTGCTGTGTTCTTTGTGTCGACTTCATCAATAAATAAGCATGTTGACTACACTTCATTGTTGGCCACTACAACAACCTGACGTCGTGACCGTTACATGACACGCTGTCACGCTTTGCAAATGGAAAACTTTTCAATTTCTGGCATTGTTTGCTGACAGTTTAAAAACTTGTCGAGATTTTCGGTCTTGAAATGACTTACAAAACAACACAAAAATACAAAAACAAAAATACAAAAACAATTTCAAGAACACTAAAGTAGCTAAAAAAGAAGAAGAAGGACAAGTATAAAGTCAAAATACAAAACAAGCCCAAAATAAAGCAGAGCAAAAACTTTTTGACATTTATTTGCTTTCCCAAATTTTTACACACAAAGCACACGTGTGTTTGTGTGTGTTTCTAGGAAATTAAACTTACTCATATTTAACTACACGAACGAGAAGTATCAAAACATTAAACTGACAATGGACAATTTACCAAGCCAAAGTTGCAGTTTATTTATAATTTTAGTTGAGGTTGACGTCGACGTCGACGCCGACGCTCACGTTGATGACAATAATGACCATGACAATGAAGCTGACGCTGACGATGAGCACGAAAATTAATGTGCCATGAGTCCAATGTAAACAAACTTTGTTTATTTGTTTACTTGTTTACGACTATAAAAGCCATGCCCGGTTTGTTTACCCGACGCAATGTTGAACAACCGGACGGACGCCTGGACCGACATGACTGTCAGACAAACAAGTGCCACAGCGACGATGCCAAGTCGACTTTTGGTGTCAAAATATGCGCATAATTGAAATGTGTTCCTTCAATAATGAAATATTTTAAATTTTGTAATAAAAAAAAAATGCACAAAAAGGACCGACGCATGGAAAACAAAAAAAAAAAAAAAAAATACAATAAAGAATGAAAAGATTTAAGCGTTGCGGCATATTGAAATGGGTTTGATTTGCTTTGTGCTTTTCTTTATTTTTTTTCATTGTTTTTTCTTTTGCTTAGCAACGTTTATGAATATCCTTTTGGTTCAGACTTTCAGACTTATTGTGTGTGTTTAATAACAAGGAAAAAAAAAAGTATTAAATTACCTTTCCCTACTTTGACGTTCTGACTTTGTTAGTCTGCAGAAGCTATAAAGGATAAAAGCTTAAAAAAGGGTTCTCGTTATAAGCCTTCAAGTAAAAAAGTCAATAAATTTATTGCATATAAAACATGTCTAATGACCGAATACGCATTTTGCTTACCAACTTTTTTGTTCGGCTTTTTTTTTTCTTTTGTTCCAAAATACTTTATTAAAATGTCATAAATTTCTTGCTTGCTAAACAAATTAAAATACAATTTTTCTCAAATTTTTTTTCTTTCTTTCTTTGCAGCAACATTTTGAAGAAATCAAAATTGTGGTGAGTACATTTTGTGGCTATGAAATTTTTAAAGCAAATGCGTCCAATATCTCAGTTGACCCAACTCAAAGTCGCTGAGCTGTTCATCTTTTTTCGCCTTCAAAATGTCTTTCAAAAATGTTTGACTTGGCAATTTTTTTCTATTGTGCCTTGCGTGTGTTAAATTCTCGCTACGTGTGTGTGTGTGTGTGTTTGTTAAAAAGTCGTAATTTATTCAAATATAATTACCGTTTTTACCGCAATGTCAATTCATGCGACAATACTGGCAACCAACCATCTGTCCGTCCAACCGTCCGTCATTCTGTTGGTCAGTCGGTCGTCCTCGACATTAGCACGTAATAGAATGAACGAAAAATAAAGAAAGCTTGCTGACGTGTAACAATAAGAAATGCTAACAAAAATACAGAGAAGAAAAGCCAACTGACATGCAAGGAAAACCAAACACGCAGAGCGCTTTTCTATTAAGCTTACTCAATGTGTGTGTGTGTGTTCGTGTGTGTGTGTCAATGTTTGCCTAATTTAAATGTAATTAATGTATTAAAGCAGTGTCCGGTGGCAAAGTAAACAGCAAGGCAAAAAAAACAAGTAATCAG
Organism: Phortica okadai; assembly: GCA_034638295.1. Lineage (NCBI taxonomy): Eukaryota > Metazoa > Arthropoda > Insecta > Diptera > Drosophilidae > Phortica > Phortica okadai. The sequence continues at coordinate 16,187,761 of CM067849.1, forward strand.
CCAAGCTGAGTTCCGCACTCAAATGCCGACGTCAGTACTTTTTTCACATGGCTGGTCTGCTTGTCGGTGGGAGGAGAGGTGTGCCTACCTTCACCTTCGCATCGACCGAGCCAATTAGGTCTTGCTGTTGGCCTACACGGTCTTACACTGCAGAACATAAAAAGTCGGTTGGTCGGTCTGCTGTCTGCGTCATTAGTTTATTTGACGTTAACATTATTTTCGAATTTTCTCGTATTTTGCATGTAAAAGAAAATCTAAACAAGAGCAAAAAAAAAAAAAACAACAAAATAAGAAATAATAAAAAAGAAGAAAGAAAGAAATAATACCAAAACAGGAAGTTGCGCCAAGACACGCAAGGCGCAAACCCAAACTAACTTCCTTTTATTGATGTTTCGTTCTGGCGCGCCCATCTTTAATTGCCCTTGCGACTGTCCTTGCCGCTCAGCTCAGCTCAGTCTATCTGTCTGAGTGTACATAAGTGTATATATTTGTGTGTGTGTGTGCCTCAAATGACGCACAGACAAGATTTGTTTTGAAATTTTCATAGCGTGTCTGTAACACATTCTCATTTCGAAATCGGCAAACGAATAATTTTTCAATCCGGCAAGCCTTTAATTTCGGTTATTTCATATACATATAAACATACGATAAGACATATACACACTGATTAAAATTTCATGCTTATTTGATAGTTCGTGTCTCAAACTCAAGTCAAGTCTGCCAATGACATATTTCACAGCGCTTTGTGTTTAAACGAAATCAAAATGAAATCATAATGAAATGCTAAGCAAAAAAATATATATATTTTAGTGAACAAAACTTCTGCCTTCAACTGACATAATTCACTGTTCTAAGAATGAATGAAAGGCCTTTATGCGTTTGATGTCATTTACAGTTTTGTGCTTCTCATGTTAAATCATTTTATGGCATTTGCTTTAGTTTTGTTACTTTTGTTTTTTTAGAACTTTGCACTGACATAATGCCTTCGCGTCATAAAAGTAATTAAAAATTCTTAAAACGTTCTAGAAAAACACACACACACACACATACAATGATATAAAGTGCGAATGCAAAAGAAACAATATTAAATGGAACAGAATGAAATGTCAAATGTAAAACGTCTGATTTTTTAATGTCAAATGTATGTCTCTTTTTTGCGCATACATACTTATCAGAGACACACAAAACTATGCGTTGTTTTTTGTGTTTATGCAACGTGAAAAAATAAGAAAAGAAAAAAAATAAAAACAAATTCGCTGAGAAAGAATCTGAAGTATTTAACTCATGGCAATGTTAAAAACGTGCGCTACGTGGAAATTTTTTCTAATTACTTCATTTAAGCTTCAAATGGGGGGAACTGCAAATGTTCGCAATGTCGCACATAAATGAACACATTTCAGTATATTGTTGTTGTTTCTGTACTGCTTATTTGCTACAAAGTACTTATGAAATGGAAAAAATAAAATAAAGCCAAAAATAAATGAGCATAAAACTTATGCCAAAAGCAGTGAAAGCTTAAAGTTTTAAGTGACTTTAATAAAATGTCAGAAGCGTTGCTCATGCCTTCCTCTATGGCAGAGTGTGTGTGTGTGTGTGTGTGTGTGTGTTGTCAGCTTGTATGAAAGCTGACTGCAAGCAGATGCTTTGTTATCGTTGTTGTTGTCATTGCTATGCGATTTGCGACCTGCGACAAGCGCAAACTTGGCACAAGTTTTGCAAAGAGCAACACCAACAACAACAACATGACTAATCGGATTTAGTTATCAACGCACAGGTGACAAGACAAGCAACAGAAGCACTGTCAGAGTCAATTCCCATGCCATAGAGTACTGTTTTAATAAGCGAGCCACGGTAAAATGCATGAAAGGCACAAACAACCACAACAACAACAGCAACAACAACAACAACAAACATTTTTAACAAACATTTGCTGACTTAAGCCGTGCTTGCGCAAAGGCAAAAAAAACAGGCAGGAGCGGCAACTGCACTGAGTCAGTCAGTGAGTCAACTCAGTCAGCGAAGGTCTAATGAAATTTTCAGCTTAGCGTTGGCTTTTTTTTCCTCCAGCACACGTTGCTTTTTCTTCTTCTTTTTTCTGTTTCATGACGCTTAGCGCCATCATGCTCATTGCACTTAAGGACTTGTATTTCAATTTCCTGTTTTAGTCTTGGCTTTCTTTTTTGTTTTTAATAAATTACGCCCAATGGGATATTTTTTTTCCAAGCTTGATGTTTTATTATTATATATTATACAATATATATTTTCACTGTTTTTTTTTTTGTGCTTTGTTGCTGTTTTTATTAGAGTCAAGTTAAGCTGTGCGCATGCCATAAAAAAAAAACAATGCGCGCAAACAAACTGTATTAGTTTTCATGCACTCTGCGTGAGTGTGAGGCGATTTTGAGCGTCGAAGTGAATTTTAAGCCACGCACACAGGTAAGTCGTTTCATCATTGGCCGCCGCTCACCAACACACCGAAACAACAGTCATCGTTTCCGCTGTGTTGGCAGACAATTTAATAAGTCGCCGCGGGCTTGCTTGGCAGCACGAGCGAAGTTGTCAGCTCTCCGATGTGTTGATAAAGTCAACGCGATACGCTTAAAAACATATTTCGCATAACATTTTCATTGCGGTCGCAGCGCCCTTGTTACTTCATACCGTCTCGCTCACACACACATACTGCTCCTCTTGGCGCTGAGTTGTTTGCTACGCCATTGTGTATATGTGTGTGTGTGTGTGTGTGAAATTAATATTTTGGTTTCCGGTATTCATGCCAAGCCGAACATAAACGTCAACTTTTCCTTTCGTATCTATTTACATAATTTTGCCCAAAAAGAAGTCCTTGTTGTTGTTGTTGCCTGTGTAGCTTTCATTTGAGTTTAGCGCATTTTTAATTAATTTATTCAAATCGTTTATAATCTACGAAGCTTCATTAAATTATTCAATGTTTGCTTCACTGAGCGTGTACAAATTTATTTACAAAATACACACCCACACACACACACACTCAAGTGCGATGAAGTCAATCAATACATCTTCTTCTTTACAGTTCATTTATCTTATTTGCTCTAATTTTTCTTGCCAACAATAACAATAAATATTGAAATTTAATTACACAAGCCAAAGAACCAAAAAAAAAAATGTGAAAAAATTTCAGTTGATGAAATTAATCGATTTGAATTTTGAAGAACAAAAAAAAACGAAATGTATGTAAGGAAATACGCCTGAGTGGTTTACAATTTCCTAGCAAGAGAGCTTGAAATGAGCAAAAGCAATATAAAAATGCCGCATTTATCAAGAAATTTTTGCACGTTTTGCATGTTCAAGCCATGTAACACGTAGTTATCGAAACACACACACACATGCACACCTTTTTTCTTTTTTTTTGTTCGACTTTCGTCTTATGATTTCACAATTTCATCAGCAAGAGTCAGCAGCTTCAGAGGCATCAGCATACATTCCGGTTATGATGTTCGTTATAAGCGTGAAGTTATGCATTTTATTGTTTTATGCCAACGTTATTCACACACTCGCACACATACACACACACTCACACACATACAGACACACAGAGCCACTCGCAAACCATTCACAGTTGGTATGAATGCTGGCTTCATCATCTTAGCCTCATTCACGCTCTTTAGTCTCAGTTATGCCGGAAAATGAAGGAACCAGTCAATATTCAAGCTTGGTTATACTTTGACTGGATATGTGTGTCTGTGTGTGTGTGTGTGTTGGTATGCTTTGCTGCAGTGAAGCGGCACAAGGCAGCCAAGCACGCAAACGAGTAAATGTAAGTTGCAAAGCGTAGGTTAAAACTGGGCGGTGTAAGTGGGCAACGGCAGTGACGCAGCCACCAGCAATGCGCAATAAAATTGATTTCCCACAAGTAATGCCAAGTGTCGTTTTCCCCCTCAACCGCACCGATGCCCCAGCGCTCTTTCCACATTTGTGCTACGTTTATGTAATAATGATAATAAATTTTTGTTCAATAAATACTCATATGAACAAATACCAAAAACAAGAAAGAAAGAAAAAAAAAATATGAGCAGAAAAAGATGAGAAATATGTATAAAAGGGGCCTCCATCGTTACGTGCCTAAAATATAAGACATACATTCACTCAGTGCGCCTTTATTGTCGTCATTCATTTACTCATTTTGCTTCGTGGGTTTTTCATTTTTCATATTTTGCGTCATATTATTATTTCTCAGTCATTTTTTTCTTGCTATTTTACCTTTGTTGTGTAATGTAATTTAAAATAATAATAATAATAGAAAACGAAGGAAAAAATAAACCAATAAATGTTGCCATCTTCTGCTTCCACATTATTTACCCTTTCTGCTGAACGCCACAACCGACTGGCCGCGCCCTACGGCAAACGCTTTGTCTTCGTCTATGTGCATTTTTCATTGAGGTCCCTAATGGGCTTTGCCCGTTCGCTATTTGTGTATATCTCATTTTTCATTTACTCAAAAGTGCTTTCGGGCCTATTATTACTTAAATTTATACGCATTATGGTTTCTATTTTTTTTTTTTTTCCTTTCTTCGTTCATTCATTTATTTTCTTCACAGTTTCCTATCCTTTTCAATTGTCGCCGTCAAACCACAAAGTTTTCATTTTCATTTGCGTTTCAAAAATCAACAACAATAATAATAATTCTAAGCAGTAAAAATAAACATACAGCTGAGCAATTCCCAGTACTCCATTAGGTTTATTTACTTTAGCCATTGATATAAATTCAAATAATCTTCTTCCTCTTTTTTTTGGTGATATATTTATTTTACAATATTTTGAAACTACAAACATTACTTTTTGTCTGGCATGCACATATTTGTGTTGACTCTTGCATAAATAAAATTTGCTCTTCACGCAAATATTTGTCAATGCAGAAATATTTGATGTCATCAAATCGACACTTGGTTTTTTTTTTCGAGTATTTCTTTTTGGCTACGTGTTGTGTTAAGCTGCTTATATGCTTAGCATTTGTTGTATAAGCTGCAACCATTTCAATAAATGTTTTCTATGCAAAAACGTAGCGCACCTTCATTACTTAACTGGCTTAACGCACTAAGCGACAACAGCACGTATGAGTAATTTTCGCACAGTTAATTTGTATCAACGAAGTAAAACCAACATAGCTTATTTCCATTAAGTAACTTTTTTTTTTTGCATGTCTTACATGCTTTTACTTACTTTTGTAAGCCATAAGTATGTCTGCATGTATCTTGTATCTCAATTATTACCTTTTATGCCAAAGCAACATTTCATTGCAATAATCCACATTCGATTTGTGTGCTTAATGTATCTTTTGCTACACAGCTGCAGCTTTGCAGACTCAAACCATGAAAAGCGTCTTTTTGAAAACATCAAAATCTTGTGATTTACTTAGGCAAACAAATTTATATACAAGTTGTACAACTTTTGTGTGTGCACACACACACACACACACAAGCGAAGACATAAATCCCATTCAGGTGTCGTATTAATTTCGTAACAAATGAAAGGCTTCTGCCAACTGCCAACTGGCAACTGACGGCAACTTTCGACTGAGTCAGCTAGCAAAATAGTTAAGTAAACAAATTTGTTGTGCGTTAAGACGACTTTGCTCGGATTACTTACAAATTGTGCGCATTTTGTGTGTGCCAAACGATGAAACTTTCGTTTGACTATCAAGAGCAATTATTACGTAAAAACCAGCCAGGGTTTTTGCAAGATATTTTCGTGTATATGTGCGTGTGTGGGTGCGCGTACGAAACTGTAATGAGTGCGCTCTCATATATCAACTACCAAGAAAAAAACAAGAAGCAAATAAAAGTTTGCATTAAATAAATTATGCACGAAAAACGTTTTTAGTTCAGTTGCCTGAGGCATTAAATTTTGCTGCACACTGATTAATGATGCAGTTGCGTCGCGTTGGCGCAAAAAATACGAGAAATAAATTAAGGGCGAAATACTTGCACTGCATTGCATTGCTCAGCGACCTGTAAAGCATCTTGTACGCTCGTGGCCTCGAAGGAAACGAAGACAATATTGGGTCAGTTGACAGCACTAAAAGTCATTTGCAGCAATATTTTAGCGCAGTCTGAAAACATTTGCCAAACTATAAGAAGATAATAAATTTTTTTCTTAACTAAACTTGTTTATAAAATGTTTATTATTTTCTGCAATACAGCAAATTAAAATAATATAGCATACTGTGCGCGTAGAAAAATGAAGCGTCTTGCTGTTATTTTTTTACTATAAGCAATCTCATTACTTTTGATAGCTTTTTGTCAATTGGTGTGCCATGGCAATACAATCATAAAGAAAAATGTCAGTTATGAGTTCATAAAAGACATAAAATAATATTGAACGCATGTCAAGAAAATACGAAAAATTGTACATCAACAAAAGCGTGCAACATAAATTAAGAGTCAACAGAAAAAATTTGCTAGCAATGATAAAATAAAATAAACATTTTTTCTTGACATTATATATATTCTTTTTTGTTATGTTTGTTATATTTACTGATAACACAAACAAAGACAAGCCAAAAAAAAAAAAAAATAAACGGAAACGTCGCACAAATAAAACATGTCATAAAAATAGAAAATTTATGATAAAGATGTCAATAAAGAATGCATGTAATTTTGACAACAATAGCATAAAAAAACTTCACTGATCAAGTCACATACCATTGACTGCCATTGTGCTAAAGAGCTGTGGGGGATATTTAGGAGTGAGGGTTGGAAATTGTAAGGTACATTAAAGCGTCGACTTAGTTAGAGTTCAAAGCATTTTTTTTTTTAAAAGTACATTTTTTTTTATTCACATTTTTTCGCACGCCTCATAAGACAGACAGACAGTAATTAATACAAAATTTGGCACATGAAATGTATGCACGTAAGCAGAAACTTTAATTAAAGCCGGCCATGTTAATGCAAACAAAGGACGGTCAAAACTCATTAAAAGCAGAAACGATCTTAGGCGTAAGCCTAACAGAACTCATTATGCAAGGAAACAATGCAGATTTGTAGCACAAAAAGCAAAAACCAGAGTTGAGTTGCAGCAACAAAATACAAGCCTCGTGCCTTTTGCTTTTCTTTTTTTTTAAAAGGTCGCTGTGTGTAAGCCACCTGGCATGTTTTGCATTAATTAAGACCGCACATAAACATGAAACCGAAAAAAAACATCACCCACTCACACCACACCACAACGCCTCACACACATACACATTCGTCGATGGAAACTGTGTTGCAAAAGCGGCCGAGCGGCCAGAAAATGTGAAAATATTTGCATAACATAGTCGAACGTTGGCGATGATAAAACTGAAACAAAAACAAACACACAGCGATGAGTAACAAAAACAAACTGAAAGACAGAAAAAACATAACCCAAAAACCCAAAAACATAACAAAATGCAAAATAAAATATGATGTGACGCCAAAGTCGCGAGTTGTCGTCAAAGCTTCTCTGTCGTTGAAGTTTACATGCCACAAAAAAAAAAGTAGACAAAAAATATATGAGAATTGATGTATACTTCTGGGCGCATTGTGCAGTACATGCTGACGTCGACGTCGACTGCGACAGAGACAACGCAGCCGACATAGTTGCGCCGTCAGCAACCTTCAACGAAATCCAATTGGGATTTTGTTGCCGGTTTATATTTTGTGCATCGCTGCATTGAATGTCAGTTATGACCGCGTTGATTATGAGCCTGACATCATCTTGTTGTTGGTAATGATGATGACGACTTTAACAACGTTAGTGATGATAATGATGATGGTGAAGAGAAAAAAGCCGTTGGCATCAACAAAAAGCCAATCGTCATTTTCATTATCCTCGACATTGAATGCACTGCGAAAATTGACAAACATTGATGCGCATTTTGAGCCATCGATTTTCGCTTGTACTTTTAACCAAATCGCTCATGTCCTGTTCGGACAATGCACAAAGTACTAAATGCATTGCCTTGGCAAGGGACTTTCCTGCCTGCTGGCTATTTTTTTTTTTTTTTTTTGCACACAAGTGCGTTTCAACGTCATCGTTAAAATGTCGCCTGTGGTCGCTTCTCCTGTCCATCCGTCTGTCGGTCTGTCAGTCAGGCCAACCATCAATCCTTCCGTTAGGCCGTTGTCAACAACTCTCGTCTGTTTGAGCGCATTAACATGCGCTTTGGCCATTATTAATTTTGACATTTTGCCATGTTTCAGCGCTGCAAAAAACAAAAAAAAAAAGCAGCCATCCGATGTGCTCTCTGCACATAAACTCATGTCACAGAATTTGTTGTTTCTTTTTTTTTCATTACCACGCGATCGACCGCAAATTTAATCTTGTTTGCAAGATGAGCAAATTAAATGACTTTACCGACTTTTGTTTCATGACGACGTGTATGTGCGCCTATTTTCAGCGCTGGCTGTGGCCAAAGCTCGGACGCGGCCACGACTTACTGCGTCCATTTCCGGCACTGCATCAGCAGAAAAAAAATGTTTCAAAATCGCAGCACGTTCGACGCTTATTTGATCACGATTTTTCTACACTTTCTATGATAAAATTAGTTCAATAAAAGCGAAAATCACTCACTTACAAACACACACACACGCTCACACACACACATACGAACTGTTACAAACAACACGGCTTTGACTCAACTTGACTTGAATTGTTTTCGCTTCGGTGGCAACATTTCAACTTCAATTGGTGTTCTCACATTTGTTGTTGTTGTTGGCATTGTTGTTTATGTGCGCATTTCTGTAAAATTCTATGCTGTTTATCAAGCATGCTGCAGCTGCTGCCTCTCCTACACGAAATTGAAATTGCGCACTTAGCAACATGCTGACGAACGCTTTTAACCCAGTTTACTAAATTGGCATTGATTTGTCTTCAATAAAAGATCTTCTTTGTTGTGTTGCATTACATTCCATTGTACTCTATTTTGTCACACACACACACACACACATGCATACATAGAAAACTTTTGATGAGGTCCTTTTCGCCTTTCAAGTTGATTGCTTGTATCTTCCTTAGCATTGTCAATGCAGCAACTTCCTCTCTATCTCTCTCTCTCTCTCTGCCTCTTTTCTGCTTAGCGCTATTTTATTAAGTTATCGTAAGTGCGTTTGCAATCGAAATGCAATTTGTCTACATTGAAGTGTTCAGCAGTTTATACATCAACGCGAATTGAGTTATTTGATTCATCATATAGTGAAGAAAAAAAAAATATATTACTGAAATTAGAGATTTTAAGATTTTCTTTTGCTTTGATTGGATGTTGAGATTTTGAAGCTTACAAAGCGATAATAAATGTAGAATAATTTTTGTTAAAAATTCATTACTTTTTAAGATTAAAAGTTATTTATATAAAACTGTACCTTTCTATACTCTTGGGTTCTCAAAACTTGCCATTCAAATTATTAAAATCAAAGTATTTCTTAAAGGTTAATCTTTCCCAAGCATAAATTTTTGTTTTCCTGCAAATAACACAAACTTTTATAAGTCATCTCTTTACTGCCCATTAGACAAGCTTTAAGACATGCTTCAACTTAACCTTTAACAATAAACAATTTATTATACGCCATTGCTGACTGTCTGTCATATATCACAATCGTCTTTATGTCACACTAAAAGTTTTCAAGACACATTACGACTTCTTAACTTGCCCAATAAAAATTGTACAAATAAATAAAGCTTTGTGTGCATTACGTTGCCGAAATTAAATTGAGAAAAACAAAGTATTGTAACTTCATCATTGTTAACTGATTCTGATACAAGCAAATCGTTCACAAATCTCTCTGCATCAATGTTGGTGATCGAACGAACGAACGTGTCCAAGCCGTATAAAATAAATGCCCCAAAAAAAAAAAAGGGCGAACATGTTAAGCTTTTTTGTGCCGTTAACATTTATTCAAACATTAACATTGATCCCAAACATAAAATGACATTAAAAAAAATACCAAAAAAGAAAATCAAAAAAGAAAAAAAAAAAAAAATAGATGGAACTGTAAAGCAGACACGTGCTGCTAAATGATATCTCAATAAGTATTCTGCATAAAAGCTTGTATGAAAAAATATATAAAAAATCAATTCTTTTACACAATTTTTCAATAGCAAAATAAACACAAATGTATGTATTTGTATGGGGGTGTATGTGTGTGTGTGTGTGAATTTGCTTTGTGCGTGTTCAAATCGTGACAAAGTTTGAAAGCTGTTAACGTATTTATTTACGTTCGAATAAATTCATTTGCTGTGATTTTCCATTCATACATGTAACACACACACACAGAGAATAAAGAGACGACAACGATGACAAGGACGACAAAAAAGTGTGTGAAACATTACACAAATCAGAAGATGCGTTGACAAAGGTAACACTGGCAGGCTGACGGACTGACAGACACACCATCGGAGAATGAGAAAAGCAATTTGACAATGTGAGGCGCGAAGATTTAAGCATGAATATCGCTAACAACAATTTGGCAAAAGTGTTCGCAAAGAAAGAAAATAAAAAGAATAAAGAATGTTTTGTGCTTAGTTTTTATATTTATTTCAACCCGTTAAATTGATAAAAAAAAAGAAGAAGCAGAAACATAAAAAACATGCCAAGCAAAACAAGCACAAAACCAGCAAAAGAATAAATATATATACACATACATATATATAAAAGAGGAAGAAAATAAGTGAGGATGAAAAGAATAAGTTTACTTAGGACAAAAGCAAATACGATGACGTCGAGAAAAATGGGCACAAAAACGCAAAAAAAAAAAAAACCGTAAAGAGAAAATACTTTTAACGAGCTCTCATTCGTAAGAAAGCAGGCAAGTGGGGGCGGTGGGCGTGGAGCATCACCTGGTTTGAGCATGAGGTTGGCAAATGGGCGAACGACGCTGATGGCCAACTCTTTCTCAACGCTGAAAAATGAAACCGAAACTGCGAAACAGAAAGTTTCATTTTCATTTTTTTTTTGCTTTTATGTCGCTGATGTGCTGATGTGCGTTGAGCTTAACTGAGCCGAAGTGAATGCGGCAACGTTGACGGTGTTAAGATTAATAACACCAGATAAAGATAAACGTTGAAGCAAAGCGATGAAGTTGACGCAAAGTAAGTGAGTGTGCGTGTGTATGTGTGTGTGTGTGTGTACAAGCGAGTGAAACAAGTAGAAAAATCAGACAAAGCATGGCAAGCGGCATAAAATGCTTGGATCAGTTGAGAAACTTTCGCCTTTCCTGTATGATTTTCTTTTTCAGTGATTTTTTTTTCCTGTCGGTCGTTCTTTCGTTTTGGTAGTTTGTGTGCGTTCGTGCTTTATGCGTCATGCTTTGTTTTGTGCTGAGCTGTTAAAGTTGCTTCCGTTTCCTGAATTAAATAAAGCATTTGCCACAAGCGAATCCTCTGCTCAGCTCAGCTCCGTGCGTTAGTTGTGTAAATGTTGACGACAACGCGCAAGTATTGAGTGAGCTGTCGCAGCAACTTATTTTAAGCTTAACGAGCTGTTTTATGGCTTACGCACACACACACACACACACACACACACACACACACACACACACACACACACACTACAAAAGTCACTCACACACACAACAACACACAACAAGCCCACGCATTCAGACACATTAAGAATTGTCATTTGGCAAGTGCGGAAGTTGAACTCAACTCAGTCTTTCAACTTTTGCTGCCTTCGCGTTGATGCTGAAGCTATAGCTGATGCTGAAGCTGACTCTGATGCTACTTTTGTGCATACTTACTATAATATAATAACAAAAAAATAACGAAAAAGAAGAAAATTCGCTGCTTTGCTCTGTCTGCATGTGTGAAATGTTGGTACTTCTGTTTTGTTAGCGTAAAAGTGTTGACTTAACAAATAAAAGCGCCTGAAGCGGTAATAAAACACGCTCTCAAGCATGAAATGTTACATACTCTTTTTTATTTCATTTTTTTTTCTCGCATTTCTTTCTTTTTTTCTGCAATGCGTTCAACGTTGATTTTTAATGCAAATACTTTGCGATTTTCGCTCTGTTGCTGATGTTATGCTGTTTCAGCATTTTGTTTTAGCTTTTTAGCTTTTCATTAAAGTTTTCTTTTCGTTGTTTGCATTTGAATTTTATATAAATAAAAGCAAACAATGTTCATGTGTTTGTCAACTGCTGAAGGTCTTTATTTTTGTGTGTCGTAGGTTTACAGTGTCTAGTTGTAACAAATATTTAATTAATGCAACATGAAACAAAAGAAAAACGATCGCCAATTACAATGTTACTTATTTACTTTGCTCTTTGAATTCATTCAGCGATCAATTGTTTACTGAGAGTGAGCTATCTGCAAATGAGAGGCAGAAATATTTCTATTAGTTCATCTTACAATGCGTCGAGTTGAAGCAACATTCAACAAATATTCAAAAAGAAAATATAATTGATGGTAGATAAAATATACTTCTTCAATATAATAAGCAAATGCAACTGTCTGAGTTTATAGAAATCACAATCACAATGCCAACCACAACTCTCATGCACGCATTCATAAACTTTCTAGATCAATTTAAAGCAAATGTCAAAAACAACAATGACTTCGACGACCTTCTACAGCAAATCAACCAAATTGAAACAACGACAACAACCGTCAGATTGCTTCAGCGGTTACAGAAGTATTATCGAAAAACAAAATATAAAAACGAAAATTCGAAAACTGAAATTTAACCAACATGAAGCGCATAAATTCAAACAAACTGTCAACGCAACATGCTTCGATAAATTGCTACAAAAGCGAAACCAACCAAAAAAAAACCAAAAAAAAAAAAAAAAGGGGAAAAAACAAATATGAAATAAAATAATTCATTGAGTTTGTTGGTGTTGTTGGTACATGCACGAAATTGTAACCGGCGGCGCAGAATGCCTTCAACTTCTCTGCTGCTCAACTGCTCAACTGGCAAGCCACGTTTTGAACATTGCCAAAAAAATAAATTTCATGTCATGCGCTAAATGCAGAAGGCAGTCAGCGTTCGCACGGCTTATCGGCGCATGGCATGGCATGCGAAATGTCATGGCGGGGGCAGGAAATGCTGTTCCGATATGTAACTGTCAAAAAATACCATAAGGTTAAAATATTGAAGTGCAATCAGTTCTGTTTCGTAGCATAACGTAACGCAAAGTAACATAAAGTAAAGTATCGCAATGTAGTGTCGTATTGATTCTCATACTGATTCTCGATTTGTAATACACTGAAGCATTTGCTATCTCACTCTAACATACAGTCGGACATACGTCATGTGCGTGGCTTATGGCTTGAACTTGGCGGAGCGTTTTGCGGCATTTCCGTTTGCCTTTATACAATATATTTGTTGTTGTTTTTTTGCCTTTTTTTACTGTCTAAATGTTGCCCAAAGTAATGGCAGCCATAAATCTTCACAGACTTTGCAACATACAGTGAATTCATACAACACACACACCTTCAGCTATATGTATATGTATGTATTTGTTTTATTTTTTTCCTATTTGGTTTTGTTTTGTTGTTGTTGGCCGTGCATGTGTGGCAAATTGCTTTCGATTCATGTTCGTGTATGTCAACATTTTATGTGCGATTGTCATGTTTCTGCCATTTGCCATTTGCCAGTTGCCATTACCAAGTTTCCTCCGCAGCAATAAAATATTATTTTATAACAAATTAATAGCAAATTATGCGTATCCGACAAGCAAAAGGCTAAAAGTTAATGTCCCCTCAACGAATAACGAAAAATTAAATAAGCTGTGAGCGCAAGCAAACATTTAAATGAATTTATGTTAAATATGAGCCAAAGGAGCAATCACATCGATGTGGCCAACATTAAAGAGAATCCTTAAATAAGCAAATAATAAAATAACTTTAAACGATGCTGATGTTGATGTTGATGGTGATGCTGTTGTCGCTGCCGTTGTTGTTGCCGCTTTTGCTACGTGCCTCGTTTCTATAATAATATTAGAACAGAAAATCCAACAAGCAAACACTGAGGTCACCAGGCATGGTAGAGAAGGGCGTCGCTCAGCATGACAGTCGCTTAGGCGACGTCGGTGCGTCTAGACATGTGGCGCCAACGAGACGACTCGACTCTACTCTACTCAACTCAATTCGACGCGACTCGACTCTGCTCTAATTCCACGAGCGCGTCAGTTGCGCAGCAAAATAAAAAAACAAATACAAAAAGCGAGAAAAAAAACAAAAACAGAAAAATAAAAAAACTGAACATCATCATGCATGGGGAGCGCAGACGATTCTGAGTCCTCGTCAAACTAACTAAACAGTTAAAATGACAGTTTGCGAGTAAAACAACAAAGATGATAGTCAGACAGCATGACAAGCCGACAGACATATAGTCTGTATAGTGTATATAGGGATAATGCCGATTGATCTACATGAAATATCAAATCAAAAAACAAGCAAAGAAAATAAGCAACGAATGAGCGAATCGAATTGAATTGAACCAACAATGTAACAAATGTGCCAAAAATTGGGGGTAACTCCTTGTTGTTGGCGGCGTTTTTCCACCCGTCCTTCCGACCCTCCGGCCATTCGTTCGTTCGTCACGCCATGCTAACTATTTGAATAAAAATCAACGCTTGGAAAGTGGAAGGCTGCCAAAGTCAATGCGGAAACAACTAACACAATATTACAAGCACACTTTTGGGGGTTGACTTAATACATACATGCGTCTATGGGAGTGAGCTTGAGCATGCTTGGCGGGCGTTTTTGAACACTCAACGCGACTTGACGTTTGTGGGTTATTATTGCTGTCTGGCGTGCGAAAAAATAGGGAGACAAGTGGCATGGAATTGCTCCCCAAAGCATTGAATGCCAATGAGTAGTTGGTGTTGTATTGCGTTGTGCTGGGTACTGTGTACTGTGCTGAGCGCTAAAAAGTATGCAGCACATTTAAATAGCAAATTTACTCATGCATTAAATGAGCAAAGCCAAGGAAAAGCAAAATTTTTTCTTTTCACTTGCCACTTTCAGTTTAAAGGTTAATTCACTCACAGTCAATTTTGAAGCGCACTTCAAACTTGCTAACCCTAAAAGTATGCAATACACACACATACACATACAACGACAATTGCTGTTCGTTTGTTTGTTAGTTTGTTCTTTCGTTTATTTGCTCCTCTGTCGTTCGTGCATTGATTGCCATACAGCACAAATTGGCAAATATCTCTCACTCAGCTTATTTGTAGCCGAAACCAACAACTAGACAACAACAACCATTCTTACACAAACTAAATCCCCATTGACGTGTGCTTATCTCTGTTTTATTTCTGCTTTCCATAGTTTTTTCTGCTACTCTTTCATATTCTCTCCTCTTTTTTTCAACTTTTTAAGAAAGTTGCTTAGTTGAATTTTGGTTTTTTAGTTGCCTTTAATATTTCATGCTACTTTTTCGCCCTATTTCTGTTGTTGACTTTGCCCTTGCTGTTGTTTGTTGCCATTGTTGGCAGCAAACTGGTTTCTTTTGGCCATCCTATATGCCTCAATCGGTTTTGTTCGGTGTAGTTAAGTCGCCTTTATACGCTTTTCAATTCGTATTTTGTCTGCTTTTGTTGCTTGTTGCTAAAAAGCTTTCATTTCAAACACATTCGTATACAATTTTACGTCTCTTCAATTATTTTCTACGCTCATGTTTTGTTTCTCATGCCAACAGTGAGTTTAGATGTTTTTTTTTCCCATTTTGATTGCCTTTCCTTCATGCATCAACACATAGCGCTCGTTCGTTGGCGCCCTTTCATTAAATTTTCCCTTTTATTTGATTTTCTTACTGTCACTGAGACTGTGCAAAAAAAAAAAAAAAAGAAATCCTTTGTCAAATTGAAAATGCCAAAGGAAATTGAATTTGTTTGAATTAAATTTGTGCACAACATGATGAACGGTTATTGAATTATTCTAGTGATTCAGCCAGCAGCCAACAGAGGGCGCGCTGTGCTCATGTGCGTTAAGCGTTTAATCGCAAATAAATGCCAATTGTCTAAAATGTCATTAGAGCTAACAACAACACTAGTCACTTAATAAGTATCTGTCTGCCCTTATAAATTTTATCTTTCAACTTAAAAGTAGCAAATTGTTTAAACTTTGAAATATTTTCGATTCACATTACAGATTGTCAACATTTGAAGTGCTTGTAGAATCCCATTGAAGTGACAACAAAGAACCGAGCAAGTTAACTAACAAACAGAGGAACCGGAAGCGCAGCGTAAAAATGGCGGCATTCATTGCGAAACAAATGGTTGGCAACCAACTAAGCGCCGTTAAAGGTAAGCATACTAATAACAGATACAATGATAATTCTAATTAAACAAAGATACAAAAGTATCTGTTGAGGAAATATTTTGTAAACAAAAAGAATAACAAATGTTGGCGAACGCATTAAATTTCACAAACTGTGTGTGAAATCCGAAACGACTTTGCTGACTTTGGCGGCTCTTGAAATCTCAATTGTTTAATTAAATGCATGCTTGGCATAATTAAAAAGTCAAGAGCCTTCAGCACGGCACGGAAGTCTTCAAGGGCGGAATAAAAACGTAGGCGTTCTGTCTGTCCTTTGGACTTTCTGTCGTTCTGTCTGTTTACTATACGCATTCGTGCGCCTACAAAGCAGCAAACAACAAACAGAATTTAGAATTTTTGAATGAAAAAAAAGCAAGTGATAAAGCAAACAAAAAAAAAAAACAAAAATATGTATGAAAGCAGAAAATTGTTTCAAGTGGCATGTGTACTTGCGTGCAGTGGGTTGGCAGGGGTTGGTGAGAGGAAGGGGGAGGGGTGTGAGTGTATACGATGTATACACCAAGTGGCCTGCCAATGACGACGATGCTGTTACTTTAGAAAAGGCAATGCTATACAGAGTGTCCGACCCCAATTGAATTTAGTGTCGTGATGACCTTGTTGCCGGTGCTGGCACTGATGATGATGACGATGATGATGCTGGCAAAAACAACGAGTGCGTTGACGTCAAAGACGAAGGCTCAAGTAACAAAGCTAAAGACAAAAAGAAAAAAAAAAGCAACACACACACACACAAATACTGGCATATACAAAAGTATCTAGTGTATGACAACACAGCCAAGTCACACGCCATGAATATGCACGAGCAAGTGGCAACTGAATTGTGCTAACTAACCTCGTCCTTTGGCCCCACCACCGACGACATCAAAAGCAGGGGCAAATGTTGGCTGAGCGAAGGGGAGGAGGTGTGTATATGCGTTGGCAGCGCCTTTTTTCTAAGGCCACAAATGTCAGATAAAGCACAAAAAGCAATTCAAGTTTCGACAGCGTTTGCCAATAATTAACATGTGCCACTGACTTGACTTTGATTCGGGCGCGCTCTGTGATTTTAACGCGCCGATAAAACAAGAAGAAGAAAGCAAAAAAACAAAAAAAATAAAAGCTTTTTTGTCTCTATCACACGCATGCATACATTCTGCTTTTGTTTCGTTAGCTGCTTTATTCACACACACACGCACACACAGACGAGAGCACAAAAAGCTGCCTAACTGACAGACGAACTGACAGGCTGACTGAATGAATAGATAGAGCGCTTCTAATAGGCTTGGCAAATGCTGCTTCAGCGCTTTAGGCATTGAAATTCAGGCAATGAAATTGGCTCGTTGCAATTTAAAAGCTGACAAACTAATTTAATGCAAAGAAAAAAAAACACACACACACACATTGCAATATGGCAAAAATGTATCGATTTTGGCATTTGGCCAACAAAATGCAATTTTCAGTGCCAGCAATGAATTGCAGGCAACAAAGCGTGTGTGAGAGTGAGACAGAGGGACAACTTGACAATGAAACGCGTGGGCGGTAAACAAAACAAAAGATATAATTTAAGAGAGATTGCATAATAAAACAACAACAACAACAACAATAATAACAAACAGCAATAACAAGCAAAAACACATTAAGCGCAATAACAGCAATTGCAATAACCAACAACAACACAAGCAAAAAATAAAAACAAAAATAAATAAATGGAAAATAACAACAACAACAACAACAAACGGAATTGCACAAAAAGTAGCAAAATGAAATCTCTTTGCACTTGAACAACAATAAAATGCGATTTAAGGAAATGCATCAGAGAGCGCTCCATGCCATTACCGCTCCGCGCTGCTCAGCTCAGCTCAGTTCTGCTGCCTCCGTCACTGCCACTGCCGCTGCCATGTCTTTTGCCGCACCGCAATGTTGAGCATTTGCTAGATTGCGCAAAATGTTCAATTGCATGCGGCCATGGTTGCTTGGTTTTTGTCTACTGCAGTAAAATCTCTGCAATGTCTTCTTCTTCTTCGACGACGTCTGCGTCACACTTGTCTTATCAAACAACGCCACCACCGCCTCCTCTCATACAAACAATTCACCAACACTCGATCGGTCGTTCGTACTCACTCGCTCACTCACTCACATTTTATCGCTCTTGCCAACTCTTTCGCTCATGCTTTTTATTTGTATTTTACTTGCTTGTATATTTCGGTGTGTTTGTGTTGGTGTTGGTAGTTGCCATTATCAGCTGCCAGCAGAGCAGAGTTGAAATACATTCTGACATTTCTCGTGCAAAAATCTTTTGCCTCACTTATTTCGACCACATTTGGCACTTTCCATTGTGGCCAATAAAATAGCTTGGCCAGCAAGCATTCACTTGGTTTGCAATGCGGTCGTAGCCCAAAAAAGATACTCGTACATAAACGAGCAATTATATGAAAATGTATGTAAGTGTCCAGCTGTCTGTCTGTCTGTCTGTCTGTCTGTTTCACTATCTGTCTGTCTTACTTTTCTTTCCTTTTTTTTTGCACGTTTATTGCTAGTAAAATATACAAGTATGTGTGTTTGAGTAAAGAAGTTGCACAAGTCGTAACTTCAAGGGTCAGATGGCAATGGGTAAGGATTTAAGTGCCATGACATTGAATGAATGACAATAACAACATGCGCGGTCTACTCTTCTTCTTACACCTTCTTCCTTTTTGGTATTGTGCAAGTAGCACTTTTCATTTAAAGCACATGAAAATGTTATGCAATCAAATCAATATGACAACATTTTATTTTTTTATATTTAACTGTGATTTTTGTTAAAAACAAAAAAAATACAAATTTTAAATGTAATGATGGCAAAAAAATATAAATTATTTTAACAAATGCCGCACGATTGGCAATAATAGAAAAATATAAAATATTTTATTGTAAAACAATTGCTGAAATTACTTCTTTTACATTCGTTACACGCACGAACACTTTTTGTTGCGCTGCAAAATGAAAATGTTGTAAAACAAAAACAGAAACAAAGAAAAGAATTTATTGATTTTCTAAATGCGCATTTATATGAAATTTTCTGTAAATTTTCATGCGCAAAATTTATGTTTGCGAAATAAAACGCGAAAAATGCGAAAAAAAACAATGTGAAGTGAAAAATTGCCACTTGAAATGTGAAATGGAAATACAATGGCAACATGATTAGAGCGGCAGCGGAGGGCGGTGGGCATTTGCATGTAAAAAGCTTTTTATGAGCTTACATATATGAATGTGAGTGTGTGTGTGTGTGTGTGTGTGAGTGTTTTTAGCACTTATAAAAAGCGCGTAATCAACTGCAGCGAACAATCCGATAAATCGTGGCCACTGCTGCAACCCACCGCTGCTTATCATCTGCTGCCATCCTTCACATCATTGCCACAGTTGAGCTTAGCGGGCTGTGTGAGCTTTCGTGGCAACGCCTGTAAAATTATTTTGCAACACTCATGTTCATGATAAGCGACTTGGGGCGGTGATGAAGCGCTATCATTGCGATCATTGCTGCTGCTGCTGCTGCTGCGACAGCGACAGCGACTATACTTGAATTTATATCCGTTTTCATTTCCGTTTTTGTGTGGAATTTTATGCTTGTGAAATGCTTGCGGAAGTGTTGCCATTTCAACAACAACAACAACCACTGTGTTTGTGTGAACGTTGGGCGAACAATTTTCAAAAGCAACAACACATCATGGAATTTGGCACACTTCCGCTTCGTTTGGCATCGTTGTAAAATTCATTGCCAACAACAACGTAAATAATGACAACACCAACAAGAACAACAAGAACTAGAGCAACATTTATCTATGTTACTAACGCATTTTCAGCGTTTAATTTAATTTAGTTCAATTCACTTTTATATACGAACTCAGCTTGACTCACAGAACATCCTCACCCCACCCCCATTTTTAAAGTCATGGCTCTGGCACATTTGACGCAAATAGAAAAGGATTATGCGCTATCCCTTCAACAAATACACACACAATACACCTTTCTTACTTTGCGTTGCCTTTGAAGTGCGCATTGTTGTCGCCTTGCTCTTATTATTGTTGTTGTTGTTGCTGCTGCTTCTTCTGCCTTTACTAACATTGAACATTGTGCAATCGCTTGGAAAATTCATTGACTGGATTAAATAGCGGCGCGCTCTTGAAATAAATACAAAAAAAAAATATAAACTTCACTTCATTTCTATATATATAATCATAAGTATATGCGTACATGTATTCATGTGTATGTGTGGATGTGCGTGTGTGCATTTATAAAATGTATAATAGAGTAAAATATTGAAAAATAAAACGCTTATCAGTGCAGACACACTCTACTCAACTCAACTCAACTCATGCGACACACTTCACTGCGCTTTGTTTACCGTTATGTCAGCTTCCTTCCTCTTCGCCCTTTCACTTGTCATATAAACCCATCAATGCTTACCTATTTTTAAGTGCTTATATCGCATGCCCTTTTTTCGGCTTACGTATCGTATACGCAATGCTAAACCATTTTTTGCGCGCTTGTACGCTTATACAACGATTGACAGACATTTCGCTTTACAAGTTTGTTGGAAAAGTTTTTAAGCTAAACGTCAAAACTATTTTTAATATGGTGCGAAAAATGTTTGGCTGACAAAGCAAGCAAAGTGAGGGAGGGAAAAGTTAAAGAAAGCAATGCAACTTTTTCTATAGAATGCAACAACAAACAACAACTGCAACTGCAACTGCTTTTCAGCAATTGTGGCAACTCACTGACTGAATGACTGACTGACTGAATGACTGACAATAATGTTAATACAAGTCTAGCTAACTGACTTACTGATTGACAGTCTGTCCGTGTGTCTGTCTGTCCATCTGCCTGACTGACGTCTTTCAATGCTGTCTGCTGTTCTGAATATTCGATCGTCGTTTTCCGGTCTGTTAAAGTTGCTCACTTCGCGATGTTTAACAACAACAACAACAGAGTCAACTCTTTTGCTACTCAACTACATATTTTTATGTTTATTTTTTATAATGTTTCGCTATTGGATTTCACTTCACTTTCGTCTCAGTTATATGTATGTAAACTATAACTAAACAACATTTCACAAACACCCGCATATCTCTTCTTCCACCACTCAACTCACACACACACACACATATACACACATACACTCATAGTTATTTGAGCTCTTTTAACATAAAAGCGTCGATTCGCGCCACAGAAACTTTTCAACGTTCGAAGTTCTCTTGTTTGCCTCAGTTGTTGTTGTTGTTGTTGTTGGTATGCGCAACCCGTTCGGCATCGCCATTGCCATCATAACGTTTCACGCCTCGTTTCCCCCGCTTATGGCGAATATGAAGTCCTGCCTTGCCTCTGCCATTTAGTTTGCTTGACGTTGCTTCGCTTATCGGAAGCAAAAAATTTCTGCACGAATGCACCAAAAAGTGCTTCTTAAATCATTTTTTCAACTAGAAAATGTTGCACTCAATTTTATACGCTTGAGTTGGTGTCGCTGTTGCTGTCGTCGACGTTGTTATTGTTGCCTGTTGGCTGTTGGCGCTGAAACCATTAGGCAACAATAACAGCAACAACAGCTAGACAAGCCAACCCCTTTCGCACATAAAAAAGGAGTATGAAATAAAATTATAAAATAGTTAAATGGAAAATTTGTTTATCTTGAAAAGCACAAACAAAGCTAAAAAAAAAAACACAAACAGAGAGATTTCTACAAATTGCACGTACATGAAACATTGGCTGTGAAGATAGCAAATAAGTGCTGCATACCAAAAGGCGCAACTAAAAGCATGAACACATAAATTTTTCGCAAAAATTTTTTTGATGCAAACATTTCATTGCAGACGCTCAACTCGCCACACTCGAGACACAAATTGCGGTCTCAGATGATGTTGAGCGTGCATAATGAGCAGGAAATGCGCTTCATTAAATTTTTACCAAAAAATATAAATTCTTATAAAACGTCATGAATGAAGGCAACAAGAAATATTTTAAGAAATAAAGTGAAAAATGAATAGGAAACTTAACACAAGTCGGACACAAAACCAGGAAAAGTGAAAGCACTCAAAGCACGAAACTAAAATGAAAGGCAAATGTAAAAACAAACAAGCATGCTTGCTTTTCAAGTGTTGTGAGCCAAGGATTGCTCAGAATTGTGAAAGTAAATTGCAGACGTAGTGAAAGCAACTTTTGAATGATTAAGGCGTAAAGGAAGTTGCTGTAATTTCACTAACAAGTAAATCAAAGCAACAAAGTGCAATTGAAGGTTTTGTTTTTTTTTTTCTTATTTTTACACTGAAAAGATAATCAAACATTTTGCAAAGTGTAGGAGGCTTTGTAGCTACCGAGAACATTCATGCAGAACACTTCAGTGAATAGAATTGGTTTTAAGTAATTTGCAAAATTTCTAAGAAAAAGCATTCATGCAATGCACTACAACTCATTACTTTATTGCACAAGCGCATACACATAAAGCATACTCACACACACACAATCCAATGCATTGATTGAAAATTGAATTAACACATGCCGCAGTAATTGAATTCGTTGTCCTTCGCTGCTCAATTATTCAGCCAACAGCGAACAAAGATTAATTTTCCAAATTGATAAAGGAACTAAAAATAACAGCAACAACAACAACATGAACATAATGTAAATCCAACTGAAAGTACATGTGTACTTTTGGGCGCATTGGAACTCAAATCAACTCAACTCAACACAATTTTCCAATTATTTGTTATTGAGCGCACAAACACAATCAAATAATTGTGTGAAATTAACCAATTTGGTTGTAGCAACAGCCGCCTTTTGGGATTTTATTCCTCTGTGTGTGTGTGTGCGTGTGTGTGTTGCAATGCATGAATGATAGGCAAATGCCAACGGCGCAAGTGAAATGTCAACTGGACACAACATGAAAATGCTTCTTCTATACACTTGTGTATGTCTATCTCTCTCTCTCTCTGAGTGTGTGTTTGCGTGCTTAAGGTGTATTTTAATTGCATGCCAAAAGCAGCAGCTGCAGCAGCAGCAAAGACAACAGCAACAACAAAGGATTATAATAAAAGTTGCAATTTGTCGGCCATGACATTTGCCGAAAATCGTTTAAGTCAACCGAACTTTTACCAAAAATTGTTATGCAACAAAAGCTTTGACTGCGGCAAATAATTATAACATTTATTGCCATAAATAAACAACAACAACAACAACAACAACTGCATGTGCACAAAACTAAATCAAGGATATACGTAAAGGATTTGCCGTCCCAGTGACCAATTATAATACCATTTGTACAAACAAACACAAAATGCAAAACTATAAATTTTGCGTAAAATAATTTTAATTATTTTGATTAGCATTTGTAATACGAATTTACATAATTCAGGTAAATTAATATTTGAATTAGTCTGCTTTTGAGTGCGCTCGCATGTGAATTCAACGTCGATTTGAATTTGCCAGACAACAATAACAACAACAATAATAATAATGGCAGTGGCAGTGGCAGCAGCAGCAGCAAAACAAAGCAACAACAAAAGTTTGCATTAGCAAATTTGGTTTGGTTTGCCTTGAATTGAAATGCAGAGAAACTTTTTAAATCTCAATTTGCCATTCAAATGCTTAAAAGCAAATTATTTGCAACACTTTCAGACAAACACACACACACATGCACACACATACATTGAGCAACAATAACAACAACAAAAAATGAAAACATTAAAAAAATGAAAAATAAAATGAGATACAACAACCTTCATCACATTTATGACGGCATCATCATCATCATCATTATCATTATCATCATCGTTAGAATGTCTTCTTCTTTTTGATTTTCCTTTTCTTTTTTTTTTTTTTGGGTATTTGAGAAAAGGTTTGAAAACCCATCAACAGCAGAAAACCAACAAGAAAAGATGCACAACGACGCCGACGACGACAAACGCAGACAGTTTAACTTAAATCTATACACACACATACACACACACACACACAGAAGGCAACACAGCTGCGTTGTGTATGTGCACATCAACCAAAAAATATCCTGCCAAGTATGAATCCTTTTAATGTTTGAAAAATCGCAACTGACAGTTTAATGGATCGAAAAATTATGCTGCTTGTCGCCATTAAATTGTGCAAAGAAGAAGAAAATACAACAAACACAAAAATAAAATGAAAAAAAACCAAACTTTATTTGAATGTATTAAAATTGTTGATGGTTTGAGCATTGTTGTAAACTGCAAGTGACAGGATTAGTGTTGAACAGCAAAGGATTTTGCTTGCAAGCAAGCGATGGCGAGCAGAACAGAGTGAGGAGATCAGCAAGCGACGTACGAGTCATTAGCATGCGCTAAGCAACACGCGAGCGGCAAAGCGACAACGAGTTGGCAACCTTGAGTGGCATTAATGTATCTCACAGATCAGCGTGGCAACCGGGGCTGCCAACCGAAAATGTGCAACGAACACTTTCGTCAGATAATTGAGAACTTTTTTTCATATTTTATTTTTATTATATTTTTTTTTTTTTGAGTAAATAAATGTTGCTTGCCAAAAAGTATGCAGCGATTTTTTTCATAGTCTTTTTGCAATTGAGCAAAAATGCAAACAAATGAATTTACATGTTTATTTGCCAAAATTTAATTGTTTTTTTTTTAAATTCTTGTTTTACATAACAAAGTTTTCATTCATTCATACAAGTTATCAATTTCGGTGAAAATTTGTTAACAAAAAAATTAAAAAAAAAAAAACAATAACAAAAACAACAATTCAAACTAATCAATTTCAATTTGAGCAAATTGTATAGACGCACATTACGCTTGTCTGCGCTAAACTAAACTAAATGAGAATTTCGCAACATGCCATAAAATGAACATACACAAATTCACTTGTATGCAATTTTCAGATAAAATAAATGTCCTGCCACTGTTGACTTATGAGCCTCAACGGTAATGGCAGCGCCAACAACAACAACAACGACGAAATAAGTTTGCATATTTGCTTAAATTCGTTTTATGTTCAACGAAGCAAACAATTTTGGGGCTTTAGCGGCAACAACAATAACAACAACGACAACAACAAGAACAACAGCTCAACAACATGACCTTTAATGTGATGCATTCTAGTAGAAATATTATCATAGATACATTTTATACGCACACCTAAGCAAATTTATTTATCTTGACATGACAAACGTTGTTTTTTTCTGCTACCAATAATAGCACAAGTGTGTGTGTGTTAGTTGTTATTTTGTACATGTGTGCGTACAAGTTATTTCTTAATGAATTTGCATGCGAATAATTGGAGTAACTTTTAGCAGGTGCAAAGTCACAAAATTGAAAAACTTTAAATGTAATTATGTATGAAGTGTGTTGTGTTGATGATTTCGCTTCAAAAAACCAAACCTATAACCAAAATGGCAGCCAAAGACTTTGTAAGTTGCGGCAACTTTACATTGCTGCAGTCAGCAGAAAAGTAGGCAACAAAAAAATGTTTGAAAAAAAATAGGGAAATTGACTTCGGCAAAGTTAGTAAAACTTTTTTTTTATCATCATTCTACGCTCCTTCTCGTTCACTCACTGACTCACTGTTTCTTTTTTTTCATGTGAAGATTGATGAGTTTTTGATGAAGGTTTCATGCATAAATTTTTGTCAGCATTTATTCATTTCGGCTTTTTTGCCTATTTTATCAGAGTGTGTGCGTGTGTATGAGTGTGTTTGTGCGCCTCAAGCGTTTTACCTTTTTTAGTTTTTTGTTGTTTTTTTTTGTGCAATTTGAACGATAGCAAAAATATCAAAGGTCATGAACGTTGTTGAGCATTTGAAATGTTGCATAAAATGCGCAATAATTTTATTTATTAGAGTTACAAATTAAAAATGCAATCAATTTGATCGGCACAGCTGTGCATTTGTTTTTGTTTGCCCTTGTTTTATTTGACGCTCTTGACATTTGAGCCGCCAGCGTGGACTTTGTGGCATTTTGCAACGCATATGTTGGCAAATGAAATGAACATAAAATTAAAAGCAATTGCCACGCACACACACGCATACACATACACCACAGAGGGGCAAACGCACTTGGCTTTCACTTCAGTTCTATAACGATTTGACACACTTACCCCTCTGTGCTTTGGCAATGTGCTTCAAAGTGTTTGCGCCCATATGGACAACCTTGCCATCTTGAAGAATATATAATCATCATCATCATTATCATCATCGGCAGCAGCACACTTTTCATCATCACCCTCATCATCATTATCATAATCATCAAGTTTTAAAACGCAACACAAATGCGTCCATTTCGCTGATTGGATGCAAATGAAAAATTCTTACTTGGCAAAGTAACACAAATACATGCACAAGCACAAGCACAAAAAAGCGCAAAGAAACATTGTGCACAAGGCAAGCAGAAAAACGGAAAGCAAACAAAGACAAGAGGGAGGAAAAACCACAAGCGCATGCAAAAGTAATGAAATGTGTTGCATGCGAATGAATTAATTTAGCAAACAACTCAAGCACAGCTGCTGCTCATTCATGACGCCATCATCAAGCGCTCACCACCCACCCATCAGGCCGGCCCAATTGCAAAGAACTCAGCTAAGGCCAACACACAATGACAAGCCAAGGCAAGCCAAGCCAAGAAAAGACGACATGACAAGACAAAAGCCATGCTGCATCTTTTATTTGCAAATTATTTCCCTTTTAATATCAAATTATTGGCATTTCTGCGCGCGACAAGGACAAATCGCTGTCGACAAGCCCGCGACAATAATCATTTGACGCTGTCAGGCGCACCAACTCAACAGAGCCCAGTTAAACCATTTTTCCTGGCATTTTCTATCGCTGTAATTTTGATTTCGAGCGCTTAGTAAGTCTCTATGCATTGCAGTGGCTTACATGAACATTTTTTTCATTATATATACGTTATTTTTTTTCAATTTCGCTAAACTATGCTGCACACATTAATGAGCTGCTTCGGTCGCACAACTGCGTCCATGGCAATCGCAAAAATGGTGGCACGTTTATGCGAAAATAATTAACTGACCGCGCCAGTTATGTGCCACAAACTATGCCGCGCACATGAGTGGCTAAAGTGTGACAAAAACGGCTGCGGCGACGGCAACAAGAGTTCCCAAGCAGCTCGCCTGGAAGCTGCGCTGCGGCACTAAATCGTGCGCTTAATGCTAATGACATGACATCAATTTTGGCATTAAGCCAAATATTTCAGCGAAATTTATTATGGACAATGTGTACAGCCCGTAATCAGGCAGAAGAGCCGGCCTTCAGGCAGGCAACGAGCAAGGCAGGCGTTGTGCGCAAGGCTGTGTGCAATGTGCTGTGTTCGGTGTCCTTGACGGCGTTTCTATGTTGCTCTATGTGTCTGTGTGTGTGTGTGTGTGTCACTTGCAATCAGCGGAATTTCAAGTTTTTAATTAAATTATTTTTGCTAGTAATTTGACATTGATACGTGACCACTGAAATAAACGCGAATTGTATTTCATTTAAGGAATGTTGTTATTAGTTTGATTATATTCCGCTTAACGAGTACGAACATAACTTCAAATGAAAGTCGAATGACGCAACACAATTTATTTATTTTTAGACCATTTTAAACATGAAGTGGACTAATTAGCCCGAATTGATTATAATTCTGAGCAAATTTTTCAAATATTTTGACAACAAGAAATGTTTTAAGAACTTGCTTTCTTTTTATCAATAATATGAAATACTTTTTCATATTTGTTTTCGAGCACAACAAGCTTTATTTTTATTAATAATCTCTTTACTTTTTCTTTTTTGCAGGTAAGCCATCATTACATGTATTCTGACGTTGGTAAATATAACAAAGAATTAAAATTCATGTTAACAAACTCAATACAAATATTAAATGTAATCCTTCAAACGTTATACTTTTAATATGTTGAAGAGTTCGTTAGAAATATATATTTAATTTGGAAGTTTATGAAACCTCAACAAAGTTTGCTAATTGGCAGCGATGTAAAAGCGCATTAACCGCAAATCCATGCTGTAAAAAAAAAGAAAAATGAAGCAAAAAAAAAAAATGTATAACATAAAGGCAAAGTATGAGTGAAGAGGCAAAATAAAGCAAAGTAAATCACTCACAGCAAAGTGCTTGAACAGAAGTACCAAAATCAAAATGGAAGCGAAACAAAAAGGGGTAAGAGGCCAACGAGGACATACACTCACACATATACATACTCACTCAACATACATCATGTGAAGCTGATGTACTTGTACATGCACTCGAGCAGATTTTATAGATTTAATCCATGAAACGTGTAGACACGTTGCAGCTGCCGTTGAGCCTCTGTCGCCACCGTCATCGCTGCTGCTGCTGCTGTTGTTTAATATTGCGAGAAGCGTTGAAAAAACATGGAAATACTATTAGCGCCACGCTGTAGTAAAAAGTACCCCAAAAAAAAAAGAGAAAGAGAAAAAAAAACGAGCAACCAAAATAAAAATGAAATACGACGACATGTGTCGAACTATGCAGTATACAAAAGCGATAGTCAAGCTGAGATTTGACAATTAGTAAAGACATACATAAGTGAGTGATGGGGAGAGAGAGGGAGAAAGCTAGAGAATGAAAGACCTTTAAGTGCGTCAGCCGCAAGCAAAGCTAAATGCCCCGAATGGACGACTATGAACGTGCCTCAGCTGAGCCATGCCGTATTATTGCACTTGAGTTGAAGCTCAGCGGCGAAGTTGGTAGTGCGGCAGGCGGCAGGTGGCATAAAAGTGCCTGGGCGTGTGTAGATGAGCGCGCTGGCCAGCGATCACTGGGCACTCAATAGCGCGTAGCGTGCCAATGAAGCAAGCAATGAAGCACTATAAGCCAAAAAGGAATGAATGCCATACACTTAATAGCCTTGATGCACAGCAGCTGCTTGCCTGTCTCAATGCCTCAGTGCCTGTTTCTGTATGTGTGTGTGTGTGTGTGCTTGCGTGTGGTAACTTTCAATGTACGCCAAATTGGCATTGTGTGCTTTTAGGCGTAAAATCATTTTCATGGCTTAACTAGCTTGTTTCATCTTCATGAGTTGGTGAGTGTGTGTGCTTTTGCCATGCGAATGGGCATAACTTTGAAGCACTTCATTTGTGTTGTTTTTCTGGCTTTGTGTGTCAACACACAACACACTTCATAATTATGCGCCGTACATGTTATAAGCCACACTTGCACACGCACACACACAGACACACACAATCCACTTCATTTGGGCTTAGTTGGTCTTAGATCAATTGGAAATTGTGAAATCTTGTTTTCTTTTGCATTTGTATCCTTGTATTTTAAGCTCATGCTGAGCTGTGCAAATCCTTCAAAGCTATTTTCAACAAAAGAACAAAAAGTAAGCTGAAAAAAAAGAAAGGAAAATAAGCGATATACCTGGAAGGTGTCCGACCTTTTCTGTGCTCGATGCGAGAGAGACGACGCCCAACAGTCGAAAACACACAAAACGAAAACCGAAATAAGAAATAAGACACGTTAAACCAATCTGCTCAGATCGCTGCAAGTCATAAAACAAGGTCAACTCGTTGTAATACAACCAAAAGGCTTTTGTGACAATTTCATTTTATGGCACAAACAAACACACACACACACACACCCACACAGACACAAAGAAAGCATAGAACAACTTGAAAATGTTTGTGTTTGTGTGCGTGAAAACAAGATTGAAAATTCGCTGCAAAATCGTTTCCGTTCCATTTGAATGAATGTGTGAGTGTTTTTTACTCGGCCCCTTTGGCTTTTTACGGCTTTAGACTTGGCCAAACAATATTTTCTACTACTTAGCATCATAACCTGTGTGTGTGTGTGTGTGAGTGTGTGTGCCTAGAATTTTCCAATTTCTGTCGATTTTTTTTTTATTATATTTTTTTTAGCAATTTTTCTTTGCTTTTATGTATACAAATATATATATTTTTTTGGTTAGCACAAATGCAATTTTATTGCCACATATATTGCCTAGAGTCAAATCCAGTAAAACGGAAACGGAAACGAAATTGTACTCACATTCACAATCACATTCACATTGCCATTCACGCCGCACGCATGCGACAAATGCTGAGTGAATTGTGCGACAAATTTCCTTCGATTTTGTTTTTTTTTTTTTTGCGAAAAATCTAAACCAATTTTTTGCACATTTCTTTGCCAAACACATAAATTTTCGTTTAAAGTAATTTGTGCGCTTGCGGCCACTTTTCAACGCCTTGGCGTATGCTTTGCTATTTTCAGCTATGATGATTATACCCTGTACCTTATGGTACAAGGGTATATTAGTTTTGTGCGCATCGACAATGTATGTAACACCTTAAAGGAGACATTTCCGACTATACAAAGTATATATATTCTTGATCAGTATCGAAAGAGAAGTCGATTTAGCCATGTCCGTCTGTCCGTCTGTCCGTCCGTCCGTCTGTCCGTCCGTCTGTATGAACGCGTCGATCTCGGAAACTATAATAGATAGGACCAAAAGCTCTTCGCAGTTCGATTCTGTTATTCCTTCAGCAGATCAAGTTTATTTTGTTTCCCCCTTTTTTGACTTAGTTTAGGGGTGAGGGGCAAATGACTGGAGCAACCTCGGGAAAAAACTTACAAAAGTCGTTTTATCTCGGTTGTCTTTAGAGATAGGCACACCAAATTTGGAGTGTATATAGCTGACTCAAGCCCCAAGAAGATACATTAAAAAATTGGGCGTAGCCACGCCCATATATAGTAATAATTTGAAACGCTTATATCTCAAGAACCATAAAACCTACAAGAATGAAACTTTGCATATATGATATTGGGATGGAGTATAACAAGATTCAATTGTGAAATGGGCGTGACCACGCCCACATATAGCCATGGTAGAATGCCGTTATATCTCTTGAACGAATTGGTCTCAAAGAGTAAAAATTGGTATATATGGAATTGAATGAAAATGAAATCTGTTTCGATTAAAAAGTGGGCGTGGCAACGCCTTCAAACAGTTGGTACAAATTGAAGGTACAGGGTATGTCGGAGTCGAGTACTGTCGACTCCAATCCTTACTGGTTTTATTGTAGCCTTTTTTGGCATGCAACTACGCCTTGACTGCACTCGCTCAACACGAGACTATTTCAGAGCGTGGGTGTATATTTTTGAGTGTGTGCGTGTGTGTGTTTGTGTGTGAGGTTTACGACTTTCCTATTCTGCTTTTGGTCTCAGCCACTTCCGTCGATTGCACAAGTTTACTACTTTTTAACTTTTGTTACACTTTATGACTTTATGGTTTTCAACAGCTTTTTTTCTTCCTCTTCTTCTTCGTCTTTTTTGCCAACCTCAACGGTTTTATATATATTTTTTTTTCTTTTGTTTCCTTCCGATTGCGCCATCAGTAGTCTGCCATTTGCAATAAAAATTGACGCCAATCGGCATAAGCAAAGCAAAATACGAATTTTTGTCGCCTTCAACTTTTGTTCATCACTCATCGGTCGTTCACAACGTTCTGCTGCTTCTTTGCTTAGTCGATTGCGGAAACTTTTTAATTTGAAATTACTTTTGTGTCTGGAGGGTCAAGTTTTACCCCAACTTCAACGCCTTTACGGAATTTAGTGCTTTTTCATTTCCATTTGGCGTTGTAAATTTCTGCGTCAAACACGAAATTGACTAAACTTGAATTTTATTATCTGCCATTGAATTTTATTTGTGACTTCGTTCATGAGAATTCCTTCAACGTTCGTTCATGGCTTCGTTTCATTTCATTTGATTTTATGGCGCGCTTAATTGAAGTTTGCGTTTTTGTTGAGCACTCTGAGTGCACTTCGCACTTCCGTTTCGTTTTTCCTGCAACGTGATTGGTTTGAAAAAATATGTCTGCATAAATCAATGACTTAAAAGTTGATTTTCGTATGCTTTGCACACGACACAAGGTAAATTTCAGCTCAAAGGTGATTATTTTCACATTTCTTTTAAGATCTTTTAAAGTCGTTAAAAGTTTTTTGTTTTTTTTTTTGTTTTGCTTAACGATTGATTTGAAATTGCTTAGAATTGAAAAGAGGGGCTTTTGTATAACTTTTTTGTTTAATCTTTTACAACCTTCAGGCGTTCATTTGTTTGTGCGATTTAAGCGCAAGCTCCTCTTTGCTAAATCTCACACATTATGCGTATAAGTTTTTAGCCTTCGGCTGAGTCGAATAGACAAAGACAAGCAAATCAATTAGCATTAAGCAACTGACCAACAAGAAAACGCACTCAAACAACTTATACATATGCATTAAGCTATAAACCCAACCACACACAAACACACACACACAAACAATGTAATGGCTTAAGTATACGCAATATTGTGCAATTCTAAGTAAAAACTCAAACCATTTGGCTTTTTGCCTTCAGTCTCTTGTGGCACGTCTATGATTTATGCCCTCATACACACACACGCACACGCACTCTCTCTCACACATACACACACATACGCATATATAACGGCACATTGGAAAAAAGCATGAGTTAAATGAAGTAAAAGACAAGCAGTCTTATGCTGAGCTGTTGATAAGTAGCAAAGCTTACTTGAGGCTCATTTGCAACGCAACTCAGCTCAGAGCAGCTCAGCTCAGCTCGGTTGATGACGACAACGACAACGACAACAACAAAGACACAAATAGAAGTTGTCAAAGCTACTAAAAGCAAATGAAATAATAACGCGCCTAAGCCGAACATATGTTCTCGGCCATCTTCTAATGCAATGCACACAAATTATATTTTTTGCCTGCGCTTTGCTCATGTCTCTTGTCCGGCAGCCAACCAAACCTCATCTTATCGACCACAGTCACACGTCACTACTACAACATGCCCCCTTTTCCCTTTTCCGTTGTCTCTCAGCACTGTTTCTTCCAACTTGTAGGAAAATATTCCTTGCCATTTATGTTTTTCCTTTTCTTTTTTTTATGATTACGGATTTACTGGCTTTACGCACATAAATTGTTAGTCTTCGTCCATTTGAGCTTGTTGTCCTGACGTCCATGTACTTTTATCTGCGCCGTTGCAGCTGCTTCTTCTTCGTTTTCGTTCATTCGTTCATGTCATATGCGTTGACAATATGTTAACTACTTTTGCCTATTTATGAGCGTTTGACACTTATCCTTTAACGCTTCTTGTGTCCCTCTTTTATGTCCTTTTGTTGTGTAACGCAATTTGTGCGTAAATTAATTTTTGCAAATTATATATATTATTTTTGGGGCAATAAATTTATGCTTTTTATGTATTCAAAATTATTATGACATAAGTATAACATTTGGCCGCCTTTTGTTCGTTGACAGTTTGATTAATTAACGTGTCATTAAAATTTATATCGTATTGTCGCAATTGATGATCCAACAAGCTGTAAATTATGGCTGACCATTTTTATTGAACAATTTTAGCGACCAACAAACGACGTTCTTTGTCATAAATCTAATAAAATTCTGACGAGTTGAAATTCATAAATTTTTGGCATGTTATGAAATCCTTTTGCCGTTATCGAATTAATTACATAATCTTGAGCTTGAGTAAAGTTCAGCATAGCAACGACAACGACAGCAACGATGGCAATTAAATCAAAGTCATAAAAGTTTCTTTATTTGTTTTCTTTCTTCGTTGGTAGCGTGTGCAGACCATGCGTATAATGAAAACAAACGCCTTTAATTGGCAGCTAACATAATAAACATAATTCAATAATGGCCAAGTTGGTGTTGATATTGGAAATCCAATTGGTTATAACTTCAGCTCACCTCAACTCAACTCAGCTCAACTCTTATCTTATACGCCTCCATTCACGTTTGTCTGCAGTCGACTTATTCTAGCATTGTAAATGAGTCTGTGCTTAATTAGAAAACTCATTAAATACTAACATGCCCACACACACATACATAAATACTATATCAGTGTTACGTAAGTCTCCTCCACATCACACACATCACTCGTTGAGCATAAATCTTGCAATTAAACAAACATAAAGCTGGCGCAAGCAAACAAACAAACTCACATTTCTCTATATGAGTTTATTTACACATGTGTGTAAAGCAAAGTTTTCGGGGTTGGCTGATTTTGCCTTTGCCTTTGCCATTGCCTTGACTGTGTTTATTGATTAAATTTGCGCTCATGCGAAAATTATTACAAGCTGCCTGAGCTCACACACGCTCACTTTTTGATTTACAATTACCTAATGGCATTGAGAACTTTGTTAATGTTATGTTAATTTTATTTATTTTATTTTTGTTTTTGCTTTGCTCATTTCAGCCTTCAAAGCTTTGAGACATAAAGGGTGACTTGTCATATCAAAGCAAAACATATTTAAATCAATTCCACAAATGTTTTACTTCGTTCGTTTTGTTGTTTATTTTTTTTTTATGAAATACAAATGTATGTTGGAGCATTTGAGCTTTATTAAATATTACGTAATATAAAATATTGCCAGCAAATCTTGCTTTACTGCATATGTCAGCTGACGAAGTGCTTCATTGTTTTGTACGCATGTTGGTTTAAATTTACGAGCAGCTCACAGCTCACACTCAAATACATGTTATCAGTTTTATCATATCTCTTTTTTTTTTTGATGTTTTGATGTTTTGTTTGTACTGTTTGTGAGTTGCCTGCAGTCATGCATAAACATATACATACATATATGTTTATATTTGTTTACGATGTTTTCGCAGCAGCAAAGAAAACAAATAAAATAACGCAAAAGAAAACTCACTCTTGGCTTTGTTTGGGCGAAAGACAACAAAAGGCGTACAAACACGTGTGCATGTCTTTGTGTGAGTACGTGCGTACATACATGTGTGTGTGTGTGTATTGTATTTGTCCTTCTGCAGGCAAAATCGTTGTAATAACAACACTTTCAATGCAATTCTCTTCTTTATTTTTACTACATTTTTTTTTTGTCTTTTTTTCTCCGCCTTTTTTTTATGTTTCAACTTTATTTTGTTTGCTTATGTTTTTGGACAATGTTAAGCATCGTAAAAATAATATTGCTCTTAGTACTTTAAGTGATCTATGGTACATTGAAGCATTGAAATGGACTCACACTCATACGCACACATTGCCAGTGACAAAAAGAGATTAAAAAGTATTAGAAAAGTTTTCATGCTATGCGTACAAAGTGAAAGCAAAATCTTAAGTTACTTTTTTATACATGTACATTATATGTATGTATATAATATTATGCGCATATTACAATCCCAAGAGCATTCCCAGCGGAAAGTTCTAATGTGCAATCATGAGGCACAAAAGTCGAATCTCATGATGAGTCTTCTTTTTACTCATAGGACACACAAAAGTGGTTATCCATCATGTCTTATAAAATACTTGTAACGAAAAGTTTTTTAACAATTTATATAAGAACATCAGCACTCACTCACTCACTTAACTGACAGCAATGTTTCAATTCATATATAATTGATTTCATTTGAAATTTGTGGTTTTCTGGCAACCTGAAGCCAATTATTTGAGCACCAATCAATCACAGACGTACATACGCCCACTCACACACACATACAGAAAAGGAGACATTGGAACAACATGTCGTATTCGTATTGTAATTTCTACTCAAATACAAACTGACAGTTACACATCAAAATGTCACAAGCACACACACATACACTCAAACCTAAGTGTGTGCGAGGGAACGGATTTAAGTGCAAGCGAGTGTGAGCAAGATACACTGACGGAGGGACGGTCGGACGGTCAGCAAGGCAGACATCTAGTGAAGCAGCTCAGAACAACGCTGAACAATGCCAAATAGTGCTGACCATGATTGTATATCCTTGGAACATGTAAACGGAAATTTGTGGCAATTGTTTGCTAATTGATTTGATTTCGTTCTTTTTTTTTAGCAATTTTTTTGTATTGATTTTCGCCACATAATTGTTGTTGTATTTTTTTTTTTTTGCTGTTCTTCATGCAAAGTCACAAGTGTAGCAATTATTTGTTTGTTCGCTTTGTGTTTCTTTCTGCCTTTTTTTTTTTTTGCTGTACTTTGTTTTTCTTTTTTACTGCTTTTTGTAAGCAGTAAATTTGCTCTTGCCTGAAAATAGGCTACAAATTATACAAACAATTAATTAAGGTAACAAAAAAAGCGCTGCTCAATTTACCTTCATTGCGTAGAGCCAACAAAAATCATCATCATAATAATTGAAATTATGTAAATATTTGCGGAATGCGTGGAGGAGGAGCAGGAGAACAAGCAAAAGAATAACTGTACATAATAAATAGTGTGAATTTTTGTTAGCAAACAAACTTTGACGTGGCATCGTTAGACAAAGAAGATGTTGACAACGTCGTCTCAACATAAATTTTGAGACATCGTGCAGCATAATTACAAGACAGCATCAACAAAGATAACAACAACAACAAAAACAACAAGAACAACAACTACAACAGCAACGCGTATGCGCAACATTTGTATGCAAATTTAGATTACGTATACGCCCCCAGCCGCTTGTATCCATTGTTTTGACTGTGACTCTTGCCCCACACACACAAACACACTCACACACACACACATAGCAGGCGAAGCAACATCGTTGTCATAATCACCAGCATTTTTGTTGTTGTTGTTGGCGGCTGCCGCCTTTGGTTTGCTTTGCCTTTGCCAGGAATTTTGACAAGTTTATTGACATTGATGGCGCCGCCTTCCGCTGAACGCTCGCTGTCATAATAAACGCTCATACGCGCTGCCGTTCAACGCCCGAGTCATCAACGTCATGATCGTCATCATCGTCGTCATTACCATCATCGTTGGTATGATTATCATTTCGAACACAAGTGGCAATGGCGGCATTTGTTTGTTGTCAGAACTTGTCATGTTACAGTGCTCATTGTCTTGTACTTTGGTTTTGTTCGCTTTGCCAGACTGTTTCACTAACGGTTTTTGTGCATATTTTTCTTTATTTTGTATTTTTGGCATTGTCAGTTGTAATTTCCTTGCGCGTTTGTCAAACCAGCTGCTGCCGCCGCTGCTTCTACTGCTGCCGCTCCAAGGCCTGCCAGTTGTCGCTTGTTATTTCGCATTCAATTAAGTTTTGACATGACATATCCTTCTCAGTTGACGCACTTGTCTCATATACATACATACATATATGCATGTATTCAGCCATTGATGCTTATGTCAGCTCTTGTTAGCGTCTACGATTGCTATGGTAGAAACTGTTCAACTTTTGTTGTTTTATTTTGCAGAAAAACTTGCAAACGAATTGAAGTCCCACTTGTGTAAAGGCAGAAAAAAAAAAAGAAAAAACTTAAAGAAAAATGAAGCCAAAAAGTCATCAATGCATGCAATCATAACTCAATTTTAAGGCTGCTGCACGACGCCAGACGAGTTAACAAAACTTTGCTATGACGTTGGCTATAAATAATTTTGCAATGAAACTATTTAATAGCAATGAAAAAACGCTCGTGGCACAAAACAACTTTTCAGTTCGCTGTGTGAGAAGAAGGCGAAACTAAGAAAACAAGCAAGTTTAATTAAAGCACGTATATGTGTGTGTATGTGTGTGTGCGTCTGTGTGAGTGTATTTGTTTCCGTTTTAAGTCAAATGTCAAACCAAAGTGGCAAGTGTGCTGGCGCAGATAGTGCCCAGTCACGTCGCAATCAGTCGAAGTCGTAGTCGAAGTCAAAGTCATGCGATGCCAACGCCAACGTTTGGCTTAAAGCAATTAAAGCGCCAAAGTGTTTGCACGGAAAGGATAAGACATGTATAAGTAGTCGCATAGGAAAACGGAAAACGCAAAATACAAAGAAAAAAAAAATAGCAAACAAATCAGAGAGAAAAAGCTAACGAAAGAAGTCCAATTTGAAGCTCAACAAAACTAAACTGAGTTAAGTTGATGTTGATGCTGAAGCGAAAAAAGCTGAAACGGAAACAGAACTAATACAAATGACAAATGCAGAGCTAAAAGTAGAATGAAGAATGACAGCGACATTCAGCCTCAGCCTCAGTCTCAGCTTCAGCCTCAGCCTCAGCATCGCCATTACCATCAGCGACTGTTGGCAGTAGCGGAGCAAAGTGAAGTGAAGTGAAGTGAAGTGATGTGAAGTACTCAGCATTCTGTTCAGCACAGCTTTTAGTTCACTACAGTTCAGTGCTGTCGCCGTATTGAGTTGAGTGGTAAAAGAAAAATTATACGCCAATGGCAGGCAATTGGTTTGAAGCAGTCAAGGATCGCTGTGCTTGAGAATGAACGGCAACGTTGTGCTATCAATTTCGCTGCTGTCATGATTTAATGGAAAACTTTAGTTGTTGCCAATTTGAGCAGAAAGTCAGCATCTTTTCTTATTCACATAACCGCTCTCTTATGTCTTTTGTCTCATGTCAATATACACTAACACGCTCACACCTAAAAAAAAAAGCGCTGTCGAAGGCGAATAACTAAAATGCTGCCATGCACATTGCAACTTGCAATCACTGCTAGGCTACATGTGTGCGTAAATGTATCTATGCATCAGTCTATACAGACATTTTATGCTTACTTGCTTCCATACTGATTGTTTTCACCAACGTTTTCTTCATTTATCAATGATGACTACGTGCATT
Organism: Phortica okadai; assembly: GCA_034638295.1. Lineage (NCBI taxonomy): Eukaryota > Metazoa > Arthropoda > Insecta > Diptera > Drosophilidae > Phortica > Phortica okadai. Next base: position 16,226,551 of record CM067849.1, read on the forward strand.
TCGCAACAAAGCCGAAATGAGTCAAGTTGAATTGTTCCGGTTACAGTCGACGAGTCGAGTCGAGTGCTGCTATCATGATACTATGAAAGTCATCGTCTTATTCTAAGCAGCAGCAGCAGAAGCAGTTGTACATGAATACATATATAATGCTCATTAAGCATGTGCGTTGTGTGTCATGTCAGTCTTAGTTTGCCACAACAAATGAGTGAATTCTTTACTTCATTTCCGTGCAATTTTTAGTTTTTTCTCTTTTTTTTTTATTAATTAATGCTAACGCAATGACAGCGCATATTTATCTTACTCGTTCTTCGCTGCTTAAACGTGCGTGTTTGCACATGTATGAGTGTGTTCATATCCTGATGAGCTGACGAGCATTGTACGTGTGTAATGACTTTGCTCACTTCATATGAACTTAATATAAACTTGATGTTGACTTGACGTTTCTCATTTGAATAAAACTTATACGCAGTTGATCTCATCTCATCTCTTCTGCACTGAGCTGAGCTGAGCTGTGCTGAATTGTGTTATTTTTGTTGCTTCCTTTCTTCCTTTCTTTCATTCTTTATGTATTTGTTTTACCATCATGCTTTATACTCATCATGCGTTCGTTTATTTGCTACCACATTTTTTTTTTTTTCTTTTCTTCTTTATACACTCCCATTTGCTCGTTGCTTGTGCTTAAATGTTATTTGATTGATTGCTTTAATTATTCGCATAGTATTTGTTTTTTCGACTGTAACAACATGCTATTAAAGATAGTAATTCTTTAAGCAGCAATGCGTGTATGAAAATGTAAATTAAAGTATATGAAATTATAGGAAAACTCATCTGATTTTCTTAACATTAACGACATCAACGATTTTAAAATGTCTTTCAAGATTATTTCGCATTTAAAATACTTTGGCAGTCAACGGTATGGAAAACCGCGCAATAACCAAGCTCATGTATTACGTAACTAAGCTGATTTTCCATTAGCGAAATTTCGCAAGACATCAATTTTATTACAATTCATTTTGTGCAATTTTATTTAATATGTGAAGAACATTTTCCCCAACGTGTTTTTACTTTTTTTTTCAATAAAGAAGCAATGAGGCTGAAGATGAGCGCTTGAAAATGCATGCAGTAACTACACACACACACACATACACACACATGCATTTAACGACAAGTGCAGAGACGCCATTTTTTGTACATTCTATTTGCGTAAAATTTTCTATGACAATTTCCATCTCCTGTTTTTTTTTTTCTTCTTTTTTTTCGTACTACGTGAGTGAAACGAGTATGTCGAGTGTGTTGATTCTTGATGCAATACAAAGTGCACAACAGCGGTAACAGCAACAACAACAACGACAGCAATAACAACAAATATGACAACAAGGATGTTGTATGCTGCAAACTGGATGAGTCTTCGTGGTTGTTGACGACATTGTCTGTTGTTTACGTTCATTTTTATTTATTTACTTTCATGATTGACAAGCGCACAAACGAGGCTAAGCGAGAAGGACTGCAAAAATCCCTAGAAAAAAGTTAGAAGAAAAAAAAAATGAAATGAAAATAAAAGACAGGTGCATTTAAAGTCGAGAAGTTGGCTGAGCATGGCAAAAGTTTCAACTTCTCTCTGTGTGTGTGTGCGTGCATACTTTTAAAGTATACCTTGAGGCGCGCATTTGATATTTGACATTAGTTGAAAAGCTGAAATTTCACTTGGCGCTGATATACATTTAATCAGTGCTTGTACACAAATCAACTTGCACGCAAAGTGCCAACCATAAATTATGTAACAAAAAAATACATTTTTGACATGCATAACAACAACAACGACACGCGAAAACATAAAATAAAAACAAAGTATATAAATAAAAAAAAACACACACATATACAAGCCAATCTCGAAAGAAATTATGCATATTTTGAGTGTCAACAACCACTAAAAAAACAAAACAGAGAAGGGCGTGCAGGGGAATAAATCGAAGAACAAGCTAAAAAATTATATAAGTGTACGTGCCGCTCATGTTAAAGAGATGAGTGAAACAACAACAACAGCAACAGCATTAAAAACTCAGTCATAAACAATACAAGCACTCATACACATAAACTGAGTGGCGTGCTTGGAAAAGAGGGGGTTAAGACGTTGAGATGGGAACAAGACCAAGGCGGCAAAAGAGCAACACGAAATCGAATGTCATGTGCATAATTAATCAAACAAAAGCACACACACACACCCAACAAACAACGAATATAACAACAATAACAAGTACAATAACAAAAACAATGATGATGTGTACTATAAGCTAAAAGCTTGGCTCAGACTTAACAGAGTTCGTGTCGATATAAACGATTGAAGTCACGAGTTTATCGCTTGTCTAACATTTGTTTTGCAAATGTGCTACATAACAAACACACACACACCTCACCACAACTCGTCACCCTGTACCGCATTTGTCTAACGCCGTTGCCAATATAAATCTCCTCAAGCTTCCCAAACAAAAAAAAAAAAAAAAAAAGTAGCAGAAGTGAGTTGCCTACTGCCAAAACCACTAACCTACAATTTATCTAGTCCGTAGCGCATCTATCAAGCAATTCATCTCAGTCTGCCTGTCAGCCAGCAAGTGTGAATAAAGCAACGACTAAGTCAGTCAGTCAGTCAGTCAGTAAGTGAGTCAGTCCATGCGCTCTCGATAATTTTTGTGCGTTGAGCCATTTTTATTTAAGTCAAGCCATTGTTTTAATACCATTTTTTGTTGCCTCACACTTTTAATGTCTCTTCTGCCTTTTGGCATTCACTGCGTATACATAATAAATGCCTTAATGTATGTCGGTCGTGTCAATGTCAATTTTTCGACATTTTTTAAGTAATGTTTTTCGATTCTTTTTATTTTTTCGTATTTTTTGTCTCCACCTGAAGGTCTTTGATAAATTGGAATCAAGCCATTTTTCTTTTGGCAATTGTTCACGTTTGTGGCAACCTTTATTGCACAGACTCTTGACGCTTGACTGCGCCAGTATTACAGCCTTTTTTTGATATTAAATACCAAAAATTTGAAATAAGCTTTTCGTATCAAAGATCAGATTTCTAACAATTTACATAATTCAAAAATGCTTTCAAAGTAATACTTGAACAAAAAGCAAAAAATAAATAATGCAATAAAAAACATTATTGGAGGCAAAAAAAAAGAAATTACATAAATTCCATGAATCACTTCCTTTATGATAATTGCATATTTACAAATGAAATGATTTTGTGTTAATAGCAAAAATAATGTTCGATAAAAAAAAAATTTAAGCAATAACAATAAAAAAAACAAAAAAAAAGCATACAATAAACGGAAATTTAAACAAGTCATACGATTGAGTGACTTTTTTGCTACAAAGACAGAACAACAACAACAACACGTGCACACATGCATGCATACACACACACACACACATGTGTACGTTGTGAAAGCCAATATTGGCAATGGCAATCAGCACGCGCTTCCCACTAAGCTTATCGGCCGACTCACTCAACTCTCTCCGACTCGACTAGATTCGCCCGCAAGCTCATTCGCTCGTAAAAACGTGTTTAATGCTTTGGCATAAAAACATTCTTCCGCAAATGAAAATTAACTAAAATGTTTTTCGTTCTTCTTGAGCATTTGCAATGCGTTTGCTACTTCATTGATTCTGTCGATTTCTATGTCGATTTCTCCTCCTCCTTCGCATCCCCAGCAATTTCTTCTTTGCTTTTAGCTTAAAATGTTTCAAATCGATAATTTTCTATAATTTTGCTACATCCTCAATTGGCATAATTTTAGCATTTAGTTTCATTTGCTCAGTCGTTCGTACGCTCGCTCGCTCGTTGATGTCGACGGTGATGGTGATGTCGTTGTCGTTGCTGATATTGACAGTTCGACAGGCAGTCAATGTTGCTGCTTGCGGAGTGAAGTAAAATCATTGAAAATAATTTCAATGTACACTTCATTGAACACAAATTTATAAGTATGTGCGGTTGCACACACAAATCAATGTTGGGGTTGATTTTAGCATTGCTTTCACTGATTTTGATGCTGTGCTTCCCACAAGCACATTTACTGCTTCTTAAATATTACAGAAGTGTGACAAGTTGCCATGAAGTCTAAAAAAAAAAAAAAAATCACTCAGTTTGTGAAACTTTAATTTTCCATAGCAAATTTCATTTTTTCAAGGAAATTGTTTATTTTTTACATCTCCTGCTTTTTTATTCTTTCTAAAACTTTTGCTTTGCCTTGATTCTCCTTGGGAATTCTTGTTTATTGTACAAAAGCCTATTTATTTCTATCCTTCTATCGCTGGCTCGCTCTTCTCACTCCGCAACACTGCACAATATAAGTACACACACACACATATACTCTCACTAGAAAAACAAATTAACTCTCGGCAACACAATTTTCTTATCAGTTTCGCACATGAATTCATTTTGCACAAAGGCAAATTTAAGCCCATGTTTTGCAACTCAAAATATAAAAAGTTAAAAAGAAATACAAAAAAAAAAAAAAATAAATAAAACCAAAAATGGAAAACAAAATAACATTGTGAATTTGTTTTTGTATTTAAATTTATATTTATTATATATTTTAAATGCAAAAATACAATAAGAATTGTTTCTGTTGTATTTTATTTTTTAAAAAAACATTTGTTCCACTAACGATAAAGAGAGAAAATATATGAGAAATATATGAGCTCGACTTGAAGCAAGCTTTAAAACAGATACATAATTTTGTTAAATTTTCAGAATCATACAAATTTGGGTTTCATAAATTTTGCTTCAACACTTGCAAGCTTAAGAAGTTCTTTTCAATAAACTATTAATTTTAATGAAAAATAATATTTATAAAAAGAAAATCAAGTACAATACAATGAATTGTAGCATGCTGAAATTACATTAAAGTCGTGTTTGAACTTTTTTCAATACATTATGAAATTAACAAGAGCCAACGGAAATCACAATTTTTCGCTCGAGTGCTTCTCATAAAAATAATGCTGCACAGCTGAATGCAGAAAAAAAAAAGCAACAACAGCAACAAACAAAATGCACATTTAAAGCGGATTTGTGCTTATTAAGTCGACATCAAATATTTATTAAGTAATAAAGTGCAATTTTTTGTGCTTGTTGAAATCATTTAAGGATTCATACAATTTTCAATTTAACAATAGCAACAGCAACAACAAGCCAAGCAAAATGTATCAATCGAAGCACTTGTCGATTTCATATACGCACAATAAATATATTAAGCTGAATTTATGAATGTGCATGTCTCTGTTGAAAAGAAAGGCTAACAATTTATGGACTTAATGCGCTTAACTGAATGTGCAAACAAAAAACTGTAGCTGAAGAAAAAAATGAACAAAACAATAACACACGCGCACTCAACTAATGACATTTAAGCAGGCAACAAAAAGTTGTGCAACAAACAAAAAATCCTTCACTCCATAAGTCATAAAAGCCATAAATGTATTTTAATCACGGCACAATAACGCATAAATCCCCAAAATAAGCGCACAGAAAAAACGAAAGTGAAAAAAAATATATATACATATATCACACAAAAAAATGAGAAACAAAATAAAAAAACAGCTCGCGAAATGCCGAAGAAAGTCATTTTTGTGTAACATCAATCATATTTAACTCGAACTTAGAGTGAAGCTAAAATGAAGACAGGAAGTGAATCGCTTTTACATAAGATTATGGTACTCTATAAGACACTAAATCCTCTGCAATACCATGTGTGAGTGTATGTCAGCGTGAGTGACATTGGAAGCTCTGACAGACAATTTTCTTGCCTTACATTATATTAAATATTTTTCTTTGCTTTAAAAGCAATCAAAATTCTGCCACTTAAAGCCACTTAGACAAAATTCATAATAAAAACATGTCTTCAGAAAAAAATCTTTTGTAATTCGACCGTCTTTTGTCTGATTTAGGCAACAAATTTGAATATCTTAAAAAAGAATATATATAAAAAGCGCCAACCTTGAATGCAAAATACTTGAAAAATTTGTCAAAAACCATGACAAAAAAATAAGAAGAAGAAAATTACAATAAAAAAAGATAAGAAAAACTGAAAAAGAAGAGATGAAAAAGGCCACGCCTAGCATGTCGACACGTGCATGATGATGTGCTGGGCGACTTTATCAGCTGCCCGAGTGTAAAGAAAGGAAGTCATTTGTGTGACAGCCAGCTTTGGTCAGAGGTAGACAGGGGGAGAGAGAGAGAGACAGGCACAGACACTGAGGCAAATGCGCTGCGGCCACCAATACGGCCAACAGAGCCGCGTGCGAGTCAATTGAAGTTGACAGCCGTCAGCGCTGTCAAAATAATTAATGATACTTGATGGCAGACTGGAGTGGAATGGAAATGACCAAGCCAAACAACAGCAACAACAACAACGACATGTCTTACAACAACATTAGCAACCATAAATAAATATATAATAAAGAGCAACCTTCTTAAATGTCAAGCAGCACTGAGAAATGACAAAAGCAGTGCATACTTTCAGGCATGTGAGCAAACATTCTACCAAAAATAAAGAGAAAATTGTATCGACTTCAACACAAATCACACGAATACAATTACGAAAAGCATTGAAGCTTTTAGTTAATAACATTTTATGAAAACCACAAATTGTTTTTTTTTTTAAATATATTTTTTTTTAATTTGCATAAAACTTTTAATGAGTTTCATAAATGTTAATAACAACATACTTGTTGGCGGTTTTAAACATTTTTATGCGCCATGATTGCCCATTGAATTGTAAGAAATATTTTATGTTTTTTATGCACATTTACAAAAGTTCAATAATGTTAAATGAACGAGTTGAATAACAACAACAAATGCCGATGTAGCAACAGCAGCAGTGAAGTTGGCAGCGGGCATGGCAATGGAAACAGTTATAAAGCAAAATAATAGCAGAAATTACAAGTGAAAAGTTCGTAATACATGAACAAAACAAAACCAAAAATGAGAAAAAAAAATTTATCGCATAAAAAAAAAAAATTGCAGAACAGATATTGAAAACATTTTTAACATATTCCGCATTACGCGATTTTAATTGGCAGCGCAATACAAATACAATTAAAACTTATCACGCCAAAGAGCAAACGCTGAAAAGAGCGTTGTAAATTAATTAAAAACTCTTGCTGATTGAAGCGTTGAACAAACAAAAGCGTTTCATGCAATGTGCGCGTGCGAGTTAAATATGTCGAACAAAAACAAAAAATCAGAAAAGAAAAAACAAAAAATGAATGAAATGTTACAAAAGTTCGACATTTAACATGATGTCAGGCACAGCAAACAGATTGAGTAGTGAACCCCAAAAGGGAGAGTTTTTCTGTTTAAAATGTATGTGGTTTGCATTAATTTCAATTTGATTTCGAATTTTTTAAATAAAATATTATAATTAAAAAAAAAAAAATTATCACAACTATCAACTATTCACATTAAAGATACATTTTGAAAATCCATGCGACTTTTGTATCTTATTTGAATAGTTGAACACATCTGGCAACGCAGGAAACAAAACTTCCGCTCGAAAACAAACAAACGAAGAAAGTCAACGCGTCAGTAAAAGATACACGCACACATTATTACACATGCCAAGAACAGCAACAGCAACGACATCTTAACTACAAAAATTGCGCGCAATTCGCATGCGAAGCGTTTTGCTCATGTTTGTTTGCTTTTAACTCAGAAATAACACAAATTACAGTTTTGTAATGATGAGTAAGCATTGTTTGCCTTCGAGATACATTTTTATAAGCGTGCAAGAGTTTTTATTACACACAACACACACACACATAATCACACATATGCTTATATAGAATTTTGCGTTGATTTTGATAATTAAAATGCAAAGGAAGTGAGTAAGTGAATGACTGAACGGGCGTGAATTTCGCTATGAGCGTATCCACAACAATGCAAAGTATCTGAATTTGAATCTGAGCATGTCTTGTCTTCGAATGTTGGCATTTCTACTTAGTGTGAGTGTATGTTTGTGTGTAATATGCTTTAATTATGCGAGTGCATTTAATGAAGCTCGGCTTGCCACCGAAATTGGCATAGGATTGCCATGATATTGGCGTAGGGTTGCCACTGCCATAGTAAATTAACAATGTACGAATAATAGACAGGCTGACAGACAAGCAGACAGACAGACATTCAAGTAAGTCAAAGCGCTTTAGTTCAAGCACTACTCAAGTCATTCTGGTTAATTACTAACGAAGCGGTTGGCATTGTTGCCGCCCTGCACAGTGGGCGTGTGTCTATGTGCCTGAGCCCCTTAATTATCGGCACTAACGAAAGGCGTTGCTCATAAATGCAATTTTCGGCAAATGTGGCACGAAAATTGCGAGCGTGGCATGAAGAAGAAGACTGCTCATATGCCAACATAAAAAAAAAACTTTGCTCAGAAGATTTCTGTGTGATTGATTGCCATTTGCTCTTAAGTATATCTTTTTTTTGTGTCTTTTACATCGTCACGGTCGCTCACTAGCAAAAGTCATGGCACGTGGCAAATTGTGCGCAATAATATTTTTTTTTCTTCATGAGTTCTTCTTTTTATAAATAAAACGCTTTTAAGTATGTAATTTCTATGACTCAATAAACTTAATACATAATATTTTCTTTCTTTTCTTTCACTTTTCGTTACAGGTAAGCGTTCGCAGTCACACACACATACACAGAAACACATGTTCAATTTGTACACATAAAGGATTTCATTGAGTAAGTTCTCTATGAAGACTACCAAACAAAAAAAAAAAAAAGCAAATTGTGTATGAAAATTATCAATAAATTTATGTAGTTGGAAAAGTATCTTATTTTATACGTAAACAAGTAACGGTCTGCGTATCTATCATTTATTTGTCATGTATTGCAAACGTCCTTTCAGTTTTATTTTAATTTGATTGCGTTTATTGTGCATTGAATGTGCCATTTGTTATTATTGGACTTGCCTGCAAAAAAGAATACAGAATAAAGCATGTGAAATTGGCATAAAATATATATATATAAAAATATACAACAGCAAAAAAGGAAATTTCATAAATAAATTACAGCAAAAGAAAAACAACAAAAAAAAATTATAAAAAAATATTTATTAAAATTTGAAAAATTTAATATGAAACTGAAAGGAAATTAAGCGCAAATATTTCCATTTCAACAGCACGAAATTTAATAAAAATATTGTCATAACAAGCAAACTGAAGCAAAAATAAATAAATAAAAATTGAGAAGAAAAAAATTAATAAAAAAACAAAAGTATTTACGCATAGAAAGTTGCTTGCTATTCTCACTGTCACCGTCACCGACCACCGCTTCCACAGCTTTGCTGTTGCAATATTGCAATGCGTCAACAACAACAAAAATAATTACAATAACAAGCAATACAGAAACTTCAATAATATTAACAATAATAAAATTATAAAATGAATAAAGTAATAAATACGCGAAGCGAGACGAGGCATTTTGCGGTGTTAAAATAATGACTTTTGCGCGCGTGCACACAACAACAGCAGCAACAACAACAACAACAACAACAACAACAACACAGTGCTCACAGTTGATGATCCTTTTGGTATATCCTTTTGTGCATGCATATGTGATATTTCGAACCTTTAAGAGTTTCAGTTGTCAGTTGCAGAATTCATATGCACACCACACACACACACGCACATCATATGCAGCTACACATGTACACAGATATAGATATGTATATGCACACACACTTGAGCCATGCATGAGTTTATGTTACTTTGACTTAACATCATGCGCTTTACTGCTGCTGCTGGTGTTGTCAGTTGTTGAGCACAAATGCAACGAAGTGAAAGGCTCACATTCATTTGCAGCGTCCACCATTACAAGTACACTCACACACACACACACACACACATACAAGTTAACTCTTATTACAAACACAGCAAACACCTTCGTTGCCACTTGACCCATTTTACACACTTCAATTGTTTGCTGCCGCATATGACAGCTGCCAATTTCGTGTTATTGTTGTTGCTGTCAATTTTTTTTTTTTTTTTTTCATTTTTACATTTTTTCGATTTATCTTCTTATCTGCGCCACAAGCACTTGATACATACTGTGAAATTGTGCGGTCGCAAAGTCATTTCCGTTGCGCCTTATAAATATGAACGTTAAAAGTTGATAAATAATAACAAAAGTTAATGCAATATTTAATGTATATATAATTAGCTTAAGTCTTCATCATATATCTCTCTCTCTCTCTCTTTTTTATCTTATATATATTATATATTTTTTTTCATGAATATATATAATATTATATCCTTTGCCTTCACAGAACAATAAACTTTACCTCATTGTAAACACATTAGCTTGCGAAAAAAAAAGTCCAACCATAAAAGCGAAAAAAAAATACAAAATTTTATAAAAACCACACCCACACACACATATATAATTAAGAATAAATATGATGAAATTATATCCCGCAAAGCCTTTTTAATTGCACTTACATGACAAGCAAACCAACACTTAACCACCAATAATGCATATTAAAAGCTTGTACACGCCCACAGTTACGCAACGTCAGACAACAAACAAAGCACACATACACACACACAAACACACAAATACAACAGCACACTTGAACACGTTAACAGTTTTTGTCATTTGAGCCCGCATATAAATAAACACAGGCGCACTTCCACACACACAGACACACACAACTCTTTCAACCACTATCTATCTTGCTCTCCTATAACCCTCTCTCTACTTTCTATAAATCTAACTATCAATCAATCAAACAATCAATCAATCAATCAGTCAATCAGACACACGCACATATACAGAAAATAAAAGGCCGGTTGTTCATCCCAGCATAAAGTCAATAATAATTCTTTGCCACTCATGCATTAACAGATATATAATATTTTTTGTACTCGTACTCATCCAACAACTTATACAACAATAAAAAACTATTTTTAAAAAAATATATATATATTATATATTTTCATAACAAAAACAAAAACATGTAGACAAATATGTGTTGATTAATCAAATAACAAATCTTTAACCCTTCTTTTCAAAACACGCTCGACAGATGCTGCAGGCGGTAAATTACTCTTCTCTTTACTTACTTACAAAAAATACAATTACAAAAAGAAAATAAACTTCCCTTTTTTTCATACATATTTTTGTATTAACTTTAATCAAACACACGCGCATTTGACATCCAACAACAACTTTTAAATCATTATTATTGCAAGCAAATATTTCATATATTTCAATGATATGACTACTTTTATAAATGAATTGTTTGCGGCGCCAACATTAAAATGCGTTCAACTCACATTTTAATAAATTTATTTTTAGTATTTATTTTTCAATATTGTTTTTCCGAGTTCATTTGTGTTGATTTTAATAAAAGCACTGCAAACTATTTCACACGAAACGAAAATTGACTTAATTTTTTTTAAAAAAAAATGTATTTTCATGCATAATTTTCGGTATTTATATTATTTGCTCTTTTGTTAGAACAAATAATTTATGAAATTATTAAATTTTTAAAATATTTTTTTTTTTTTTTGAATTTCCGCGGAAGTATGCAATTTTATAAAATGCAATAATATTTATCAACGAAAACAATTTGGTTTTTTAAATACAAATAAAAGTGTATAGAAAAATGCTATTTCTTTATTAAATAAATTTAGAAATAAAAAAAATGTTTTGAAAAAATATTTTTTATGAAATTGGTCTCTAAACAAAAACAAAGTTGCATACTTCTGGGAGCTGTTATTAATTATTATGGCGCGCGCGTTTTTTAATGAAATTGAAAATTAAATTTAAAAAAGAAAACAACATTTTTATAAAATAGTTATTTTTTTTATTTAATCAAAAAAATTTCTTATTGTTTTATACAAATTGGCATCTGTTAATTTCTCAGCACTACTTTTGTAGTTAAATTTATGGTTTTTTTTCTGTTTTTGCTCGGAATGTGAATGAATAATAATTCGTGGCATGTTAATGATGCACACTCTCGAATGTACATGAATAATAATCAACTTTATGTTAATGCCAAATACACACAAAAATAAATATACAAAGATTTTCTAAGCAATATGAGCAACTGAGCCTGTCTTAATTAAGTAACCAACAAAAAAAAAAAATCAAGCTGCAATATTAAAATATCAAAGAAAAATATACTTTTTTTGTCTATGCTTTACTCCTTCGCGCTCATGAGAAACACACCCAAAACTTTTTTCTATCTTTCTCTTGCTCTTACACTTACTTACTTACTCTACTTGCCTAAAAAGACAACAAAGCAATACAAAAATCTGAAGAACGTTAAATATCTCAAAAAACTCGAATTCGACACAAAAAAATGATGCCACTTAACACAATGCAAAGATTTTGTGTACTATTAATTTTAATTTTTTAGTTAAACTTTATTTTTGATTTGCCTGCGCTTTGCTTTTATTAAAGTTGCTAATTGGTATATTTTAAACACGCAATGGGAAAAAATTTGGCTATAAGTTTCTGAAGTACATGTTAATTTATATTTCACATTTCATTTTGTTTGTAGTTTGCATAACCAAAATTAAAATAAATACAAAAAATATTTTGAAAACAGCAACAAATCACACTTTTTTCAAACTATTTCTCTTGTTATCTTTGTTAAGCTATCACATTTTGTTTTAACTACTACACACCTATCAACTATTTTCACCATTTATTTGTTTTTCTATTGAATATTTTATAAGAAAAAAAATATTACAAAAAAATCGTTTAATAAATCAAAAATAATTTATGATTCTTCAAAACAAAAAGAAAAAATATCAAAAAAACAACAAAAATTTATTTACTTAATACTCATAATTTTTTTCTTCTTTTGTGTTTCCTCGTCTACTTCTTCTTCTTCTTAATTTTTGCTTTTTGCAAAAATTTTGCGTTGAAAATATGCTTCTTCTTCTACTACTACTACAACTTCTTCTTCTACTACTACTACAACAACAACTTATACATAAAAAATATATATATTTATATTTATGAATATATTTATATATAAATCTAAAATTAAAAAAAAAAAAAAATTAAAATTATATGGAACTATACTAACTACTACTACAACAACAACTACAACATCTTCTACTACTACTACTACAACCCTCTACTACAATAACTACAACTACAACAACAACTACTACTACAACAACAACAACTACAAAATCTAATCAACGTATTTACAATGAGGTAAAGTATATTGTTAAATATTTCTTATTCTTAAGACTTCTTTTCACTTTCTTTAAACTATAAACATATCTAACAACAAATCTATCTATTTGATTCTAACTGTCCCGTTCGTACAACTTACTATGTAAATTAGTTAGTGTAAATATGTGCACAAATCAGACACGAAACGCATGCTTATATGCGTGCGTTCATGTGTGTATTATGTGTGTGTAATATGTGTCTGTACATGTGTAAATATGTAAAATGTCTTCACACCCGTTTTCAAATAAAAATAAATGGCGGCCATTTTCATAAATCTCTTTTCTGCAGTGCAGTGTTGTTTGTGCGTTTGCTTGTGCGTTTGTTTGTTTGAGCTCGGCGTGCACCCTTAGTAAAATTTATATGATTACCAGCGTTGATCCCCAAATAAATTTTGCGCAAAACACTTTCAATTTTATTTATTTTTATCTTCTTCTTTATGCATTTGCCAAACGTGTCTTTATTCTTTATAGATGCGTGTGTGTGTGTGTGTGCCAAAATGAGTAAAAGTTTTAGCCTGGCTTAGGCATCTTCTTTTTTTTGTTTTCAACTTATAACACGCTTCGTGCAAATAAAATGTAACTTTGACCTTTGCCAAGTTCCTGTTTAAATGCAGACATAAAGAAAACTTATGTAAATGCGCACATTATCATATATCTTCTTACAAATCCTTTCAAGCTTATTGAAATCGATGCCAAGGAAATTTATTTCCTTTGTCTATCAACTGACAGTTGTTGTATTGCAACAAATACTTTTGTGCGACGTTGCTAAAAGCATTAGCTTGTTCATTGTCGTCATCGTCAACGCAGTAATTAGTATCTCAATTATGCATTTCACTTTCGGTTAATTCAAATAAAAAGTGAATACCAATAAATGTTAAATGAGCAAACACACAACAGCCGACTGACTCAACTAGCCGACGGCAGCGGCAGCGGCAGAAAGATCACTAAATGTGTGTGTGTGTGTCGGCATCAGTTAGTTTATAAATATTTTATTTATACGACTTTAACCATTTCGAGTGCTGGCAAACTGTTCAGTCCTCTGCTCTTGCCACCCACGATGCCCATGACGCCCACACAACACATTAATTTACTGCTTATTTCACATTTCAGCTGACATGGCGCCGCGGCACACAACCGCCACCCGACGCACATCTTACGCTCTGTGCTCAACTATTACGCACTTTGGGGAAACTGCCAATATTCATTTGAATTTAGCATTTCGCAAATGAACATCAAACGGAATGAATTCAATTAAACATGATTAGCAGCGTACATTTTTCGTTTCTTACACTTTGCTCACTGCTTGACTGGTTTGATTTGATTTGGTTGGGTTTGAGTCAAAGTTCTTGTCAGTTATTTGACGCCCGTCAATTCTATGCACACTAATTTGATTAAAATAATTTCTATGCTACAGCGTAACTAATTTTACACCTGTTTGGACAGCAAAGTACCTAAAGCAAAAGCAAATGAAATGTTTTCTTTCAATTAACATTTCAAAAAGAATACTTTGTTTTGTTGTAAATTTGTTTGCAAAAGTTTTTCATTAAACAAAACTTTGTTTACAAAATAATTTTGTAGAAATTCAATGCGCACTCGCAAGAGTATGCAACGAAGAAATTTGTCGCTTCAATGGCAAAGCTAACAAGGCGACATTTTTCACAAACGCAATGACGTTGGCCAAGACAAACACAATTGTAATCGGACCAGTGCTCGTAACAGGAGCTGTCATTTTAAAGACACGCGTCATTGTTGCGTACAAACAAATGCCAAAAAATCAGAAAACAAAGTAAGCGAAGCAAACAAAAAAATAGAATGGCAACCAAAAAATGGAAAGAGGAAAGGAATCACTGTGTCATTGTGAAAAATTTCGCTCATTGTTACATTTGCTTTTGTATCTGGCTGTGTGTGTGTGTGTGTGTGGGTGGTGAGTGTGTGTTTATGTGAGTTAAGTGGCACTTTTACTTAAAAAAGAGGAAAATGTCACAACATCGTTGACAAAAGATAACTCCAAATGAAGCTTCGTCAACGTACAATGCCGATTCGTTCACTGTCACTTCTGCCTCTCTGTTGTTTCGTTGACTGTTTTTGACGCTGCTTGACTCACAAGCCGCCACCCACTCTGCACCGGTCAACTTTGTCAGTGTGTATGTTAGGCGCCGTCACGTTTGAGTACTGCGGGCTGTCATTGTCAAATGACTCAACACAAAACTTAATGAGGAAATTTGTTTTAAATGTGCCGCTATGCCATGTCCTTCCACTCACTGCTGCACATCACGACCGTTTGTCCGACTCCTGTGTAAGCAAATACACTTTTTGCAGATTTTTCTGCTGGTGAAGCACAAAAATACTTGAGATTGTATTAAGCGGATTTTATGCTTTATTTTTTTTTTTTTTTATTCCAACATTATACAATTTTCCAACCATCCACGTTGCCTCGACAAGAATGTTGCGAAATTGTTTTCTCCGATTTTTTTTCGGCGGCATTTTAATTGAAGTTATTTCAAGCGTATACTTTTTTCAACCAATTTTGTGTAATTTTAAACATAAATTAAAACAAAACAAAAGCACGGTCGAATCGCGCACGAAGGAGATAATTGTACAAACTTTTTCATACTTTTCAAGTGTCGACGATAAATTATTGTTCGAGTGTGTGTGTGAGTGTGTGTGGGTGCAGTTGATGTAAAAGCCTTGAACTATGATGACGATGACGACGCCGTTGCAAAGCAACTTTAATTATGCTTAATATACATGCCACACAAACTTCTGCCACACATTCTTCTTAACGCCCTTTTAGCTCGCCCGACCCAACCCGACCCGACCCCACCGCACATGCCATACTCCAGCCGAGTACCGCGAATGCCGCTGTCATTTCATCAATGTCAGCATTCTCGCGCGCAAGTTTATTATGGCCCATAGCAATTTCATTGCAAAAAGCGCATATACATCATAGAAATTTCTTGCATTTTTCTCACTAACTCAAAGAATATGTTTTCGCTTTTGGCTCTCTAACACCCGCTACCGCCCTCTATTGACATCGTTTGCAACACAACACATCAACAGCAACAACAACAACAACAACAACAACCAAAACAGTGAAAGCAAAAACAAAACCCAAAATAGAAAATAAATAGAAAAAAGATGTTCATGTTCAACTATTTTCAACATGCATTTTACTTCTCGTTGAAATTAATTAAGAAATTTTTGAAATTTCACACACACATACACACACTGAGTATTGTGCATGCACAAAGCGCTCGCGCACACACACACACACACACACACACACTCGTTGATGACAAAAAACCTAGCGAGCGTCGACAGCGTCGAGCTTCCTAAAATGTCATTGCCGTGCAGGCAACTCAACTTGTTCATTCTCAATTCAACGACAAGCCGTCAATATGTGTCATTTTTAGTTTGGCAAGCAAACTTTGCAATTGACATTCGCCTCCCTGCCGCCCCTCTACACCGCCTATCCTTCGTTGACAAAATGAAATTTTGATTTAGCGTTTTGTTCTTAGAAATTCCTTTTGTTGCATCGTACATACGTTGAAGTAATGAACTTTTTTGCAAGCAAACTATGTATGAAAATATTCACAAGGCTTCTCTACTGCATTGAGAACGAAATGATTTTGAATTATCTTTTGCAATGATTATGTTTCAAATGCAGTTAGGAATCAGAAGACAAAGAGACAATAACCAAATAAATGTTACTTTCTAATGAAAGAGATCAAAATAAACTTCATTGTTCAATACTCAAAAGCAGAAATGATAAACATTTTTAGTATAAAATTTCTTGCATACAATTAAATTCCTTATGTTCCGAAAGTATGGTAAACAGTTCAGTGCTTTGGTCGTTCTTAATTCTGAGCTGGCAAACTTGTCAGTGAAAAAACTTTATCTTCATGCCACAATTTAACTTATAACATTATTCATTTTACATGGCATGCAAAATGTGTGCGCGGCTCTGCGCAACTTCCTCGTCATCCAGAAATAGCAGAATGTCTTTTCCTCTTTGTTCTTTCGCTAACTATTCATCGACAGCAACAAATTCTAAAAGGCTTGTCAATTTCTGTCCATCTGTCTGTCTGTCTATCTGACACATGTACGCCAACGCTTTTATCTTGTCTCAAACAACAAGCCTTACACAAGACAAGTGACAAGAGAGACAAAAGTCTATGAAAAGCGCACACAAAACAATTGTCACTAAAACTTTTAAACACTCAAACTGAGACTGGCACTTTCTCGCCAGCAAGTTGTTGTTGTTTTTTTGTTGTTAAGCCGTTGGTCTTCATTCAGGCCATCGCCGCCTTCACCACCAACGCACTCATTTAACACCAACAAGTTTTGAGATGATTTATAAAACATTTTCCAAGCATTATAATCAAGTTGGCCGTTTTACATTACCACTTGGCTCGTTTGGCATTTTGTGCCACAATTGTGCGGGCTGCCCACACTCACACACACACACACACACACACTCAGACAAACACAGTCATAGGCATACAGACAACAGCGCCTCTTTGTAGGTTTGCTCAAAGCCATCACCGACCGCTTGCTCGACCATTGGTTGGTTGGTTGGCTGGTTGCTTGACTGCTTTGAATTTTTGGCATTATTGTCATGACTCTGTGTTTCATTTTTGCGAATGTTCGCATATTACATTCATTATATAATATAATCCTTTTGTGGCATTCAAAGGCGGCAGCAGCTGTATTTTAATATACACAACGCTTGTTCTTCTGCTGCTTTCATGAGGCATGCTTCCTTCTGCCTTTGTCAACGACAACGACAACGATGACGACAACATCAACATTTCTGTTGCTGTTGTTGGTCTTTTTGTTGTTGTTGTTGTTGCCGTGCCGGAAATGTTTGACATTGCGTTCTGCGGCTAGGAAATTGCTAAAGTTTTTCTATTCTGCGGCATATTTTCTACAAAACAATTTTGAATATGCTTGTCAGGTTCTAACATGCCGATGCTGCTGAGGCTGTTGTTCATGCTGCTGCCGATGCTGATGCTGAAGCCGATGCTGCACCTTACCACCACAAAGTTTCTTTGCTATGAATTTTTGTTTTAAGGCGGACACAAAATTTTTACGTGCAAGCCTTTCATATTGCGCTACGAACGCGGCACGTTTTCGTTCTCTATGCCACATGCCATTGCCTCAATACAAGAAAAATACAAACCAAAAAATATTTGCTTATATTTGCATATGCCTGAACATATGCACGAATGCTTCGCATAGACTCATCGTCCGCTGCCTGGCATATTATTAAATTCTTCTGTGTGCCTCATAATTTACAGCAGCAAAAAAAAGGAAACCATAATTGAATATGAATATGAATTGGCAATCGATTGGTTTGAATTTTCCGCATTGCTTTCATGCCTGCAGCCTTATTGCATAATTATGTTTGCTGTGGCACGTTGCTCGTGCTGCTGCTGCTGCTGCAGTTGATGTTGATGTTGTGCGCCTATGGTTATGCACTGCCAGTTAACTGTGTAAGCTGTAGGCAACACCTTTTGGGCATTGCACTTTGATCTGGGTCTTGAACTAATTGCTGTTAATGTGTGCTCAACGCGCAAAATTAAGCAATGAAATCAAAACCATTTCACTGTTCTTGTTCATGTTGTTGATATTGTTGTTATTGCGTCTGCTATTGTTTGTGCACAGTTTGTGTGTGTGTGTGTTTGTTTTTTTTATAGGCAACTGTGTTTGTTTGTAGTTGGTAAACATGCAACTATTTGCTACGCTTGCAAAATGTGTGCTATGAGCATTTGAAGCAAATCTTGAATGTTACCACATTATTCTGCACTTTTTCATGCCAATTCTTCTGTGTGTATATTTTTTTTTTTTTTTACTCTTCTACTTTTACTGCTGCCGTATCTTTGTCGTCGTCGTCATCGTCGTGTACCTAATTTGCAATGCCTCTCGACCTCAACTCGACTTCAAGCATTTGCAAACAGACCGACACACACGCACGAACTCAACTCAATTGAATTGAATGCAATCTTGGGCACAGCACAACTCTTGCTACCGCCACAGAAACTCTTGAAGAATTTTTATGTACATTAACTTTATGCAAATATGTGCCATGCAACATGCATGCCAACGCCACATTCATATGTACATACACATACATGTGTGCCAATTCTGTTTGTGCGACTATCTGTGTGACCCATCTGTGTGTGTGTGTGTGTGTGTGTTGTATATTTGTATTTGTCTTGTGCGCATCTTCATTGCGGAAAAACTGTATTCGTACGTACTTCGAAAAGTAAGTTATAACGGAAATTAAATCTGTGCTGCCAACACGAAACTAACCTGCACCCTGCCACCCCCCCACAACCCATCGTGTCAACACACTCTGGCCAGGCCGCAAATTTCCTTGTTAAAAACAGTAACAAAATTGCATTGCAAATTAAATTTTGCATTTTATTCTAAAAAACCATATTTTTCATTGGAAAATTTCTGCAATATTTAAAATGCTGCAAGGCTAAAATGATTTCAGCAACAAATTCGTTTGAAATGAACTTGATTTACATTGGTTTGGTTTGCATTGATTTGATTTGATTTGCTGTTGCATTTGCATGTGATCGATGACTGACTGAGAAGCTTAATACTCTTGTCATTCTTCTGGCTAATTGAATGAAACATGCTTGCATACAGAAAATGTGTGCAAAGCAAGCAGAGCATGTTTCGAATAAAAATGATTTAATAAAATGAACGCACAATTGAACTCAATTTACTTATTTTTTTTCTCTGTGTAACATATTTGATCTATCAGCTTAATTAAAAATTACTTTGCTTCACCTTCTTTCACTCTTCGCTCGCAACAATAACAAATAATGACGTCTTCATTGTTGTTGCTCGTTTCTTATCGAAGTCTAATGGTGCGAAAAGCACATAAACTGATTAAGAAAATTTCTGATAATCGAAACTATAAACAAGGCCGAAAAAAGAATGCCAATGAGGCCAAAATGTGCCAAGCAAAGTGTTTCAATAACAGTTGCGTGTACAAAAGTCATGCTCACGCAGTGACTTTAATGCAAATGCGGTAAAATAATTCAATTGAACTAAAAGATACTTTAAGTGCAAATTTTGGAAATAGAAGAAAAATTATTCAGAATAAATATTTGCACTTTGTAAATTGTTCAAGAGTATGACTGATAAAGGCAAATTGCTTTACACGCTCTCCTCGCCCTCGCGCGCCTTTGATAAGTTTCTTGGTGAGTTGAAATTAAATTGAAATTGAGTCGAACAGATTTCAATTGTTTGCTTTGCTGTTGTTTTGGTTTTGTTGTTGTTCGATATTTGATTTGGTTTTAACAATGTCATACTGTCAATTAGTACATGAGTTAGTTATTTGTACACAAAAGTGTTTTGTAAATAAATGAATATGTACAAGTTTTCATATTATATATAAACACAACAATATGTATGTATAAATATATGTGTGTGTGCTTGCGTGTGAGCGCATTCATGTGCGCAAATGTTTGTATGCTTGACAAACGATTCTTATCTTATCAGTTTCAGTCTCAGTCGCTAAATGAGCACCTTGTCTGTAATATATGTAAATATATATTAACCAAAGCGCGCACACACACACATACACATGTTATATTCGAAAATGATTTGTACAAATATTTGTTTATTATAATATTTTCAATATTTTCCTATTTCATGCAACACAATCTGTTTGTCAACATGCAATTGATAATGCGTATGTGCGTCGTTGTTGTCGTTGTCGCAGACATTTCAATAATAGACACGATAAGGCAAACAGCAAACAGCAAAGGTTTAAACATTAAACATGACTAAAACAAATCGAAAAAAAAAAAATAATTAATTAAAAAAACGACAGCGACATATATTAAGTGCCTTTGGTCACATAATATTTTCTTTATTTTTTTTTTTTTTTTGGTGGCATTTAAAAAAGGTTTCCTTTTTTTCCAACCAAAGCGCACAAAGCGAATTTTTAATAACAAACCTTCAAAGAAATACTGATGCGATAAAAAAAGCGAAGTACAAATGAAACAACAAAAAAATTGTTAATTAAAGAAAGTCGGTAAATGTGTATTTAACCGCTTTACTGTACACTTACGCCCAACCACGCCCACAGCAACTGGCATACACAGCATGGCACTAAAGCGTTGAACACGTTCAACTGAACCCAATACACATGCGAGATATCGTTTTTTCTCTTGGCTTGCTTATTGCCATCGTCCAAGTCAAAGTCGTGTAAGTGATGCTGTCGCTTTGCATGAGGCGTGGTCGCACGAAAGGCGTAGTTGGTTAAGTGCAAACTTGTGACCATGGACGCGCTTTGTGCGACAATCCCCGCCGCCACCGCCGGCACACCAACAAACATGTTGTTGGTTATTTGCGCGTATAAAAAGCGTACAAATTACAACGTTGAACAATTTCCGCTCATACTTATTTGCAGAGGACGCGTCGCGACGTTGTCGTCGTCGTGGTTGTCGTCGTCGGTTGCCTTTGAATTTTCGGCGCGCTTTTCTTTCTTGTTCTGCACAAGCGTCTGAGGCGTCACTTGACTCACCAATGCGATACAACAAGCATAATGAAGATATCAAGTGGCAAGCAATGGCATGATGATGGGGTTGTGGTTGCTGAGGGTGAGGGTGAGGGTGAGCTGGCTGACTGAATGGCGTTGGCATTTCATTGTATTTAATTGCAGTATGCGCGTATCCTGTACGCCGCATCCGTATCCTTTTGTGCGATTCTTATCATTGCCAACAATATTTTCTTTGGCTTTACGCACATTGTTGTAACTTTCTTGGCTACTTTTCGTTTTATGCTTCTTTTTTTTCTTGTGAACAACAAAAAAAGAAAACAGTACGACAACAATAACAACAACAACAACAAAAGCAAAAGAAGCACAAAAAATGTTTATAAAGAAAAGTACTTGAAAAGAGTTAACTGAAATTTAGCCACAAAAATTTTCGCTTTTGCGTTGGGTTTCCTTTTTTTCTTTTTTCGTCTTCACTTTTCTCCTACTCGACTCAGTTTACTTCTCATTTGCCATGCCGCGCTGCCCACGTTCTTTTCTTACATACTTTGGCAGCCCTTTCACTTCGCGTTGTCGTCATCATCATCGTCGTCGTTGTCGTTGTCTTTGTATTTCAGCTTCTTTGTGTGCGTTAAAATATTTCGCATCCTGTCGCTTCACTCAGATATTTCGGTCACTTGGGAATTTTACTTTTGCTTAAATTTTAATTTCAATTGCTTGTTGTGGCAGCAACAGCAACAAGAAAATAAAAAAAAATTAAAAAAAAAAATAAATAAAGAAAGAAAAGCAAAAGAAAACGTTAAAAATACAAAACACAAAAGTAAGAAAAAATAAAGCGAAGCCTTTCATTCGCTTTGGGGAATTTCCTGTGCATAATTGCTGCACTAATTGCCAACGGAATATGCGTTGATGTTTGTTTAATTTTTAATAATCTTAATTGTTCCAAATTAAGATTTTATATGAAGCAAAGCAAAGTGATGCAAATGAAAGCAAAGTATTTCGCTCAACCGAAATCGGTCAGAGCCCAAAATCTTCGTCGCCAGAAATGTGCTCAACAATTATTGCTTAAGTCTTGCATAGCTAAGTTATTCATAGTGAATTTACTTGTAACTATTAATTATGCATTTTACTAATAAAATTTTCCTTCTCTTTTTCTCTTTCTCTTTTTACAGGTGAGTGTTGCGCAATGCCAAAGCATTTATATAAAATTTTAAGCAATAATTTCATTGCATACAAAAAGGTTTGCGTACATTTAAGTTAATTTAAGATATTTTATATGCGTGTGAAAATAGCAAATATTTCAACTCAGTTTAAAAAAATGAAACTGCAAAAAAAAATGCAATTTAATATTAATTAGATAAACAACAATTTACCGACACATAACAAAACCCCAATTAGTTGACATATCCAATTAAATGCAGTCTTCTGTTTTAACATTCAACAAAAACAACAACAACAAAAACTATAAGCCGCAAAACTAAATTAAAAGTACACAAAAACTTGAGCGACCATAATAGTTTATACTGATGGTCTGCAAATTTTATAAACTTGTAAAACGTTTTTCAGAAAAAAAAAATCTCAATGAAATGTAATAAAAAATAAAATAAAAAACAATATCCTCGAAAAAAAAAAAAACCAATAAGATAACTGATAAATGCAGTAAACGACATAGTCATAGAAGGCATCGATTGTGGTGACAAAGAAGCAAGGAGGAAGGCAAAGCATTGGCTGCTGCGGCGGCGGCGGCATTGGTTGTGTAAAAAACGTGAATTTATCGACCACAACGCTTATATAGAATAAGATTTATAATGCACGCTGTTAGCAAAAGTAATGACAGTGATAAAAATGATGATAAAATAAAGTTGCTACTCTAATGACAAACTATAAAAATCTGCTCAACGATAACAACGGTTGCTGTCGACTGCAGCCGCTCAGCTGCCTCAGCCACTGCCTTGCTGTCGTCATTTAACAATGCCTTTGCACTCTACCTAACAACAATAACAAAAAAAAAAATAACAACAATAGCAAAACAACAAGCAACAGTAGCAGCAGCAGCATCAGCAGCGACATTATGCTAGATAAAAAAGTATCTGCTGTCCGAAAAAAATAAAGAATAAAAAAGGGCAGACAAAAAATAGGAAATGCCAACATTTTATAGTGAACAAGAAGAAGAAGAAGAAGAAGAAGTGGCATATAGAAAAGAAATCTGTACAAAAACGTAGCATAAAAATGATGGAAAAACTTTTATAACTGTACAAAAGTTTTTGCTGTCACACAGTCTCTCACATACACATGCATATAAGCATTGAGAACAACGACAAAACACTTGGCCAGTGAGCTGTTCTGTTACGGTCAGTTGGCAGCTGTTGTTGGTAGTAGTTTAAGTTGGGCTAACAAACACACACACACACACATGTATACATACAGTAAGAAGCACTCCTGTAGAGCAGTGAATGACAACTAAGACATGCACACGAAATTGTATTTGTGGGCAAAAGTGTCAGCCGCAGCGACATTGAGCTGGCCATACGACCGTCTGTCTGTCTGCCTCTTAGTCTGTCTGCTCCATCATATGCCTCTTCAACTGAGTTGGTCAACAACAACAATAACAACGTCAGCAGAGAATAAGTTGACAGTTAAAATGAAAGTAAACTCAAGTGATAGCATCAGTACACAAAGAACAGTCCAGTCTGATTGTCTGTCTTGCTGTCTCTATGTCTGTCTGTCTGTCTGTCTGTCTGTATATATGCAGGCTGGCAGAAAGACAGAACACAAGAAAATATAGAACAGCGCTTGATGGCAGCATAGAAGTGAATGCATTGTGGAGAACCCAGGACAATGGGTGGTCCAGTTTTTTTTTTGGGCAAAACGATCGGTAAACCAACAGCGAAGACCGCACGGAGCATGTCATGTTTGATGCCTGTCTGCTTGGCGGTTAGCTGTGGGATTCAATTGGATGCGATTGGATTGGTTTGGTTTGGTTTGGTTGGCTTGCCTTGCCTTGGCTTCGACATCGGCTTGGCTTGACTTGGTTTGGCTTGGCTTGCCTTGGTGTGTTCGTGTTGCTCCGTTGGGGCACATAGCAATGGCTTGTAAGTGATTTCGTGCTGACAATCAGCACTGAGATGATGGGCTAAGGCATAAATATGATTGCACGTGTCTGTGTCTGTGTATGTGTATCTCACGCTCTTCCTGTCTGGTCTTGCTGCTGCTGTGTGTTCAATCGGGCAACTTATAGCGAAGAGTGAAATATTGAAGGGGAAAACAAAGCCGCAACCACAAATACAACAAAACATTACATGTATTGTTCATCAGCTCTTCTGCTTATTGTTGTCGTTGTTGTTGTTATTATTGTTAGCGTAAGCGTTGGCGGCATTCTTCTTTATCTTCATCTTCGCATAGTGAGTTTTGTAGTTGAAAATGTTTGTTTTTTTTTTTTTTTTTGTTTTTGAGTAAGTTTCTATGATGATTGATAAAAACTTTTCAATATAACATGAAATCTTTGGCATCATCAACAACCGCACAGCTAACATATTTTATTATTTTATGGCATATCCCTTGAAGCTGCTGTCATTGTCAGACGCTTGTAACACAGCTCTGCTCAACTCAGCTCAGCTTTGTTCGAATTGTCACGCCCACACAAGCTGCTTTTTATTTTCTCATGTATTTATTTAATAAACTTTTGTCCAAAGACACACACAAAGCAAGTTAACAATTTGGCAAATATGATTTGATCAAAAAGCTAACAAAGCCAAACAAAAATGCAAAAAGGAATAACATGAAAAATGTGAACAAAAATAACATCAAAAACAAAAAATCTATTTTGACACATGCTCGTTTGTATAACATATTTTATCTACGAGTATATGCATATATCTTCTACTATTTCTACTTCTTCTTGTTCTAATTTTTGCACAATGTAGTCATTGGTTATGCAATACAATATTGCATCATCTTATTGCATTGCTATTGTTGTCATAACGAAACAAAACAAAATTCAATCATTCTTCAAACTTGATATTTCAGTCAAACAAGTTAATCCTTTAATTGAATTTCCCTTCAACTTTTCATACAAATTACGCTTCATACTTTCTTTACACAAACTGTCGCTGTCGTCTGTCTCTATTAGTCAATCAGTCAAGTTTACTTGCAGCATATTGTAATTAATTATATTCGTCGCCATCAGTTATTTAAGTTGTGCTAAAAGTTTGAGCGAGTTTGTCTGACGCTCTAATATTTTTGTTGCATACCTTTGAGCGCTGGTTTTAAAATGATTGATTACCACTTGGCTTGTTTATTCTGTCTATCAGCTTGACTAAGTTTCAATGCAAGTTTTGGCAACGTTGCTCATTAATGAGCATAAATTTCAATGATTCCAATCGAAAATTATTTTCAAAAGTATTCAAAGTTTACAGCGTTGCGCATTCATTACATTTACATTTAGTTTTCAACAACTGTTTTATATAACAACGTTTTTTTGCAGCAAAAAAAAAAAATAAAATGTTGCATTATTTGTGGTTTGCACAAATGTCAAAGTTCATTGCAAATTTCTGCTGCTCTACAAGCGGTTTTAAAACCATGTGCACCATGGCAGCCTACACTGCACTACAAGGTGCAAACGCGCGTATCAAATGCACTCAGAAGCGTTAAACAATTGTTCAGCATGGCATGCGCTTTGCTCATGTGCAAGTGGTCTGCGTTCGCATTCGCATTTGACATTGAAAATTATTATTTCACTTTTAACACTTTTTCAGTTTTTATTTTTTTTAATGAAATAAATAAAACGAGAGCCATTCAGTTATGAAGTAAGCATTATTTTTTTTTTTTTTTTTTTTTTGTTTACTAAAGTGTTATTACTTTTTGTTTGTGTTTTTATTTTTATTTTGCTTACCTATAAAGCTGCAACTGCGACAAATGTGCCACTTTGCAGCTGCAACACGAATAACTTTAGTCGGTTTTTACGTTTAAGCTTTCATTTTATTCTTTTACATAATTTAAACAGTTTTTATAGTTTTTTATGTCATAAAAAAATGCGTTACGCTTCGTTTCATGTCGTTTCGTGTGATTGTGAGTCAAGTGCGGTTGAAAAGAATTTGTGGCAATTGCAAAAAAGAAGAAGAAGATGGAAATGAGAATATTACTAAGCATAGAAGAGCATGACGTTGTAGAGGAAAACGATTTCTAAACACATACGCGTTCTTAAGAAGAAGAATAAGTGGAAAAAGAAGCAGAATGAATGTAAAAATATATAAAAATAATAATTTTTGTGATTTAAAGAATTATTATTTTTTATATTTTATGAATTTTTCTTGACATTTTTCTATGCTTTGCGGTTTTTCATAGCTTCATACAAAAATGATTTGCTTACAACGTGCTTCGCATACAATTTCCGTCGACTTATGCCGGAAATGATAAACTCCCACAAACACGCATGAGTGTGTGTGTGTGTGAGGGAAAATAGAGCTGCCATTACCAGCGCTAAAATGAAAACTTATGATTATGACTGCGTAAAAATAAGAGTAGTGTTGGAGCAGAGTTGCCAACGCACTAAATCATGAAATCACAAGTGGCAAAAACTATGCACAAACACATAAAAACACACTCACGCACACTCACACGCACACGCATACTAAGAACTAAGTAAAGGAAACATTATGCATAAAAGTGAAGCAGCGAACGAGAGTGCATTAAATCTGAATGAGGAATTTCTTTCTCTTCTTCGTCGTGTTTAAGAATATTAACTTTGAGTTAAATCATATTTGATTTGCGCTCATTTTGGCGGCTTTAAAGCAACACTTAAGGTCACTTTATCACGTTGGCCATAAGCGTAACCAAAGCAACGACGAAAGGCAATTAACAACTGTCAACGCAAATCTGCTTTTAATTGTGGTCGTCGCTGCTGACGTCAACGTCGGCTTTATTTCGCTGCCCTACAATGACCGAACAAATGAACGCACAATAAGCAGCAAAGCAATAATAAATCAACGTCTTAGCTGCGGCAAACCGCAAAAGTGATTCTTCATGCCAACTCACTCACGCACGCACGCACGTTCACACACTCACGAAGTGAAAATAAAGTCGCCATTTGCCAAATAAAAGTTGTGCGGCTCAGTAAGCAAATATGTCTTTAAAAAAATACTTTGTTAAAGAAAGTAATATATACATATATATAAATTCTTGCTTTGCTTCGTTTTTTTGTTTGTACTTTTTTTACGATTGCTATAAAAATGGCGTCAAGTACAAATGTGAGTGTAGCACAGCTAACTCGCGACACTTGAAACTGCCGTCGCCGACACCGCCGAACACGTCGCCAGTTGGCAGCAATTTAGCATTTTGCGTACAATAAAAGTCACGTTTCGAAATAACGTATTCAATGTGCGAAACGTGCTATTTGCCACTCTAAAGTCGAGCTGAGTTACTGGCACTTCAAATGCTTACAAAGCCACGCCAAATAGACTCAACAGTCGCCATAACTTCCAAACCAAACACACCAGAGGCGCGCTACAAACGCCCATCGGTGCTGAGGCTGAGGCTGAGGCGTTGCAAGGCCCATGGCAAACTCAAACTCAAAACGATGCTGAATGTTGGTTGATCTCAGCATGCCTAGAATTATTAATCAAGCGTTGAAAAATGATAAATAGACATGAATGTGGTTATCGACCAACCCTCAGCCCTCAGCCTCTCCTTCTCACTCGTAGACTAAATGAGCGTTGGCAAAGTCGTGGCATGGCAGCAGTTGTCGTTATTACAATTAATTTATTCATATTAAAAAATTCTTTGAATATTTGCATTTTATAGCAAATTTGCATTGTAATCATGTCTTTACGCATTTAACGCATGTCTATTTTGTGGTCGTTTTTATGCATTTTGCATTGCAAAAGCGCTCAGTTTGCCAAATACAACCCACATGCATACACAGAGATTGAAATAGTCGCCGTCACAGCAGTCATTTTCATTCAAATGTTTAATTAAGTTTAGTTTAGTTTGCACAAACCGCATGAGTTCTTGGTTAAATATCATGGCATTGCTAAGTGATTGTCAGTTTTGTTGAAACAAGAACGAAATAAATCAACTCAAATAATTTTCCTTGACAATTTGCCAAGAGGAAAGATTTTCACAGCTGTGACTCATAAGTGGCAACAACAAGCTTAAATAAAAATTTAAAAAAAAAAGTTCTTTTAAATAAAAGTAAACTAACAATATTTTTTTAGTCCAATTTTCTTAAAATTACTTAAAGTAATTGCAAATATTGTTGCTCATGCGAGTATACAAAAACATTTTGCACAATGCAAATAGATTATATAATTTAATAACTAAATTTTGTGAGTTGATGAAATCAACTCGTATTCTCAACCGACAGCAACATGACACACTGAAAGACGCAAAACAAATAATCCAATTAAGACATGCTCCTTGAGTATATTAAGATAACACATAAAATGATTAAAAGCAAGTCCAAAGGGCATAATACAAAATCAGCATGTGCAAATGACAATTAGAAGATGCAAGTCAGCCAGTCAGTCACTCAGTCAGTCAGTCAGTCAGCAAGGCAGCCAAACTGTGCACAAGGCCATAATGTTGATAATAATAATATTGAGTCAAGTCCTTATTCAAGCAAGTAATAATGATGTTGATGATGAATGAACGAATAAAGATGCCAAACGACGCAAATTCAAAGTCACAAATTCAATAAAAACCAAAAAAAGAAAAGTAAGAAATTTCTTAACGCAATAATAATTGTCAGCAAAAGCATTCACACATGCAAAAACACACGCACACACGCACACTCGCACAATCGTAGCACTTAGTGGATACTCTATCAAACACATACACGCGCGTCATGTCGCCATGCTACGGCATGCCATAAGTGGATATGTGCGTAAAAGTATCTTTGAGCCTGTTAAAATATAATTACAAGTGTGAGTTTATATGTATGTGGATGTGTGTGGAGGAGGATGTTTTCTTGCTATCATGCGTTCGTTGCTATTAGCGGCAGCGACTGCTCGACACCCTCGCCCTGCCTTTTGAAATGAGGAATGTGGTGTGAGTTGCGTTGAGCTGAGCTGAGCAGGATCGCAACGGATTAAGCAGGAAAATAATTTGCAGTTCGTGCCTTTTCGCTGACTTTTGCTTATAGAAAAAAATAAATAAAAATTTATACATACATATATATAAAAAGAATGAAATGAAAGTAGATATATGTATGTGTCTTGACTCATTTTTTCTTGAGTTCTTGAGCAATTTTTTTGTTTCCTGCTTTTTGTCTTTATATTGTATTATAGACGAAAGCTTGGCGTTGATCTAATATTCCCAAGGCGTACAGCGCATAAACTCGTATAAATGTCAAAAAGACAACACAGTCAGCTGAGCGACCAGCACGGCTCTGAGGCCACCCTCACGGTCACATTCATGCCAACACAAACGTCAGCAACTTGACTCCACCACGTGTCGGTATTCAAAATAGTCAACGCAATAAAAATCAGACAAAAGGACACTAATGCGCATTTTTTAGGCTTAATAGGCAGTCGAGTGAGTGAGTGAGCGTAGACTCAACAGCGTACAAGGAAATTCCAACCCAATTTCATTTTTTTTTTTCATTCCTTTTGCTTGCTTCCTGGCTGCCACTAAGCAATCGACTTCCTTATTTAGTTGCTGTGCAGGCTTAACGTCAAATTAGAAACGTAACGGCGCAGCAACAACAACAACAAAAAAGGGGCGAAAAAAATGGCATACAAATGCGTACGCATTAAGTAACCTCATCATCGCCATGACACGCAGCAATAATGGCTGAGTGAGCGACCGACATACAGACAGACAGACAGACACAAATACGATTTAATAGAAACTTAGACTTTGGGTTTTAACCTGGCGCTCTTACTAAGTCAACTATGCAAAAAGTCGCTTTAGAGTCCTTCAGCCTGTCAACCTTTTGCCATAGTTTCCTGCCACTTCATGTTCATGGCTGCATAATGAGCAACAAATCTAACTAGAAAATAGTTTTAATTTTCTTATTTTGTTTCCTGCATCATTGTCATCGTCATTGTTGTCGTCGTCGTCGTCTTCGTCGTCGTCATCACCATCATCAGCATCATCATTATTTCTATTGGTGTTGTAGGCAAAGACAAAGTGCTGACCGTTCCGCCTTCTACTTTGATTGTTCTTACATTTTGCTTTGTCGTCATGACTATCGTCATTATTCTTAGCAATTAACTTGTACAACAAGTCGTAGCATTGCGCTACGTTGCACACACACACACACAACAGTCCACAGGACGACAACTAGTCAGCCAAAGGATAATAAGTGATTTTGACTTTAAGCTGACCTGACCCCTTGCTGAATGGCATGGCTTTGCTACTTGAAGAAAAAAACAGAAACAAATTGTCTCATAGATTTTTCAAGATTTCTGTTCATATCAGACAGTAACACAGTAGCAGCACAGTCAGTAGCTTAAGCAGTCAATGGCAGCAGATACACGTACCGTACAACAACAACAACAGAGACTGCAATAGTTGGCAGGATAATTGAATTTTCGTTGCTAAGCTGATTACAGTGGACGTAATTAGTTTTTAATTGAATTGTGCACTTCATTTTGTATTTAAATATATAAATACATACATACATATAAACAGGATAACATAGCACAGTAGAAGGAAGAAAAAGAATGCGTACTGAAAATTAATTATCGTTTAATAGAATACGATTAACACAACAATTGAGCCAACTGCAGATACTCAATGCAAACTGCCTGGCTGCCAGTAATCCACGCCTTATTATGTCATTTATTTGAAAAATCGTTTAAGCATTAAAAATAAATTACAATACTTTTTTTCCGAAGAAATCTAAATTGGTTCAAAGCCGTTACTTTGTGCCAAAAAGTATGCAAAGCCATTTACATTTTACTGTGCTCTTAATAAAAATTTATTTTTATTAATTTTTATATATTTTAAAATGCTAAAACTTTTTGAAAACTTAGTTGAAGTACAAAATAAAAAAAAAAAGCGTTAAAATGAAAACCGAAAAATGTATTTCATAGAGTTAACTCAGCAAGCCAAAAAGCCCATTTGTGCAATAACTTTGCCCATTAAAAACAATTTCAAATGCGTGCGTATAATTTTTTTTAATATATTTTATTATTATTATTTCGGTGCTATTATTATTAAAAAGCACTTTGTGCAAGTTAACCAAGCGATAAACGTTCGAAAGTCAAACCCTTAAAAAGGCAATGCGCTACAAATTGTGGCCAATAAATTTCAGCATAATGAGCGCACTTCTCCTTCAAAATTGCTTAAAAAGAAAATATATAAAAAAAAAGGGAAAGAAATAAAAAAAAAAATATCACACGCACGCATTAAGCTCAATAAGGCAGGAGAAATCGAATCGCTGTGAACATCTACCCCTGAAAGTGAGTAAAACTCATAAAACACAAACTTCGAGTCAAATGTTGAAAGTCACTCCGAGTTCGGAGCTCGTATAGAACGCTCAATGAGCGAAAGAGAAAACAACTCAGAAATGCATTGAGTGCTTTACAATTTGAGCCTGCGCTACACGAATGCCGTTACACAAAGGCTGACGTCGCTGTCGACGCAGGCAGACACGAGTTATGTTAAGGATAGTAAAGTCGTTGGCTGCTGTCGCTGTCGCTGTTGCTGTCGCTGGTAACGAGTGCGACAACAACAATGTAAGGCAGGACAAATAGAAGCAGCAAGCAATTTGCCGCATGCCATGTGACTGACTTACTTACTGTTAAGCATTTTTTTGTGAAAAGCAAGATGATTGCCGAACATCGAGCGTCACGTGCCGAACACTGAGCGTTGCTTGCCGAATGGCAAAATATTGTCGTGCGTTCGCCAGCAAGCAAGCAGGCAAGATACTCAATGCCAATGCGCAGACGTCGTGCTCGTGTACAATAAGCGCCAACCCCCAACAACGTCGCCGACGTCGTCACGACCATCATCATCATCATCATTGTCGTTGTCGTTGTCAACATGCTGGCCAAGCGCACACATATATTCGTACACACTTACACACTTATACGCTTACTCAGTCAGTCAGTCAGCAAGCCAGCCATCCAATCAACCACCAAAAAGTGCCAAGCCGCGCGCCTCGCTCATCAACACATCGTTATCACTCGCATTATCAGCAGCGGCAACAAACAACAACGACAGCCGATTTGCTGTAACGTCAAACGCGCAGCGCAGCGCTGCCACACATAACGTCAGCGATAGCAGCAGCAGCAGCGACAGCAGCGACAGCGACAGCATGCAATTCGCACAGCATTCGCATATAAAACTCAGGAAGTTTGTTCAATACTCCTACTCTGGTGTCGCACTCTGACAAACACGAACGCAATCACGCAGCGCTACGCAATACGACAACGTTCGAACAAACGAACGAACGAACGCACGCACGCAGGCAAGCAGGCAATACAACAAGTACATTGCTTTATACGAAGGCAGGCAGTCAGCAGAAGCACTCGTCGCAGCATCAGAGTGCGTAAAGTAGTACAATTTATAGCGTGCGTTCGCCTAAAAGTCGACTATTAAAACGGCGTCGTGCACAAGACTCGTACTACAAAAACATTCGTTCCGTCGTCCGTAAACGTATTCGTGTTTTTCCTGTGTCTGTGTCAGTGTGTCTGTGTACGATAAAAAAAAAAAGAAACCAAAAACAAAAAAGTTAGTTGAGTTTAGTACAAAGTCCTTTTGGGCATTCGTGTCCTCATCGTCATCGTTGTCGTTGTCGTTGCCGTTGTCGTCGTGCATTCGTTTGCTTCAGCTTCAGTTTCATCATAGTGACTTCGATGCTTCGTGGTTGCGTTCACAGCATTCACTGGCAGCAGTCGTTGAAAATTCCTCGTTGGCAGTTGACTACGCTCGCCATGCTCGCCATCAGTTTAGTGCACAGAGTGCGCCAGTGCAAGTGGCATCTTGTGGCAGCAACACTTGTGAACAAGTCAACAAAATACACGGCCACGGTAGCAACAACTACAACTACAATTCGAACTACTACTACTACTACAACTACAGCAACTACAACTGCAAAGACGAAGCCAAAGACGACAACAACGACGACGACGACGACTACCAAAGAGGCAACGACTGCCGCCGCTACCGCTGCTGCAGCTGCCACCACGACATCAGTCACTTAGTCAAGTCATCATTTTAACAAACACACACACACGAACACACGCACACAGTTCACAAACTGGTCAGTTGGTCAATATACGATAATTGTCAAAGTGCTTTAGACACAAACAGCTGCCGCGTTCAGTGCCGCGACAAGTACAAGTGCAAAAAATACGCTTACGTTTAAAAGCAGACAAAACGGCGAGATAGTAGTCGCTAAAAGCGCCAAGGAATCATGAATTTCATTGGTATGATAAAAATTTTCTAACAAACAAATACAACAAAATTTCTTATATTCGATGTTGTAAAATTCTAAAAAAAAAAATATTATTTATTTTTTGTTCTTTGCGTTCATTGAACTTTTAAATTTATAATTTGTTGCATTTTGTTTGACAAAATTTATGTTAAATTTTTATCAACCAACTACGCATATGATTTCAATCTTTTCCACTACTACTACTACTACAACTATCTACTCTACAACTCTGCTACAACTTTTCCACGTCTTCAACAAATTTTCGTTTTTTGGATGTTGTAAAACTGTCTATGTCTCAATATAATGTAAGTTTTTATACCGATTTTAGTGATAAAATTAAGTATTTTTTCATTAGTTGTAAGTGACAAAAAGTATGCTACAAAAAAAAAAGTACAACATATGTTACCACCAAAAAGTGCCAGGAAGTGTAAAAATCAAAGAAACAAAGCAGCAAAAATATATTACAAGTTAGTTTCAGCCTGTTGGGCTTAAAAGCATTTAAAATGCGCTTGAAATTATGCTACAAATTAAAATTTTGCTTGCCATATGTTAGCCCAAAGCGTTAAATCATTGCGAATTTCAATTGACAACTCTTGTGCGCAACATAAAAAATTCAAAACTCAAATATTTCTGTTTAATTTCCCAAAAGACAAAATTGTATAAAACAAATGCAAACAAACAAAACAAAGTGACTATAAAAATCAATTGCTGCGACAAAAAACCAAAACACAGAACAGAAAGCAAATGAAATAAAAGAGTACAAACAGAAAAATCTGGTCACCTTACGCAAAGCCATACACACACACTCACAGACACATATGCACGCACCGTCGCTATAAGAGGCGCCAGAGCCGTCGCTTTTGCCATTCATGCCACACTGTGCAGTGTTGTGCTTTGCTTCCCTTTGCTTTGCTTTGCTGCCTTCTGTCTTCTCACTGTGTTTGTGCGCTGTTTGCATGTTGTTATTGATTTTTATACACACAAACATGTCACGCACACGTACACAGTCACAAGAGCGCACCACGTGGGCACTAACCAAGCCGCACACATGAAAAGTTCAAGGTCTACCCGCATAAAAGCGCCCTACACGGCTTTTGTGATTTTTATGCAAAATAAATGCCAAAAATTTAAAAAAAAGAAAATACGAATATATGATTTTAAATGTTGTAATAAGCACAGATTTCTTTACCACTTAAATGGCATTTTCAATGTTTGTGTCAGTGTGTGTGTGCATGTGGATTTTTGTGTGCTTGTTTGTTTGGCGAAAATGTTTGAATTTCGCACGAGCGCGCACAGAACATTGAAAACCTTTTCAAAAATGCAAAAAATGTTAAAAGTGTTTGCCTTACGCCTGCATACTTTTAGGTGTCGAAGCGCTATTAAATGCAATTGCAATGTGCGCCAGGGTCGGCACATTTGCTAAAAATTCTAAGCAAAATTTTTCAACTTTAGTTTTATTTTTGGCCAAGCAAATATTTTATGTCACTATGCTTAGCAAAGTGCGAACGCAGCAAACTGTGAAATTGATTGCAAAGAAAACTCACACACACACTAAGGAAGTTAAATATGATGTAGGTCATGCTTGAGCGAAGGTCTCTATTGAAATATATGCAGAAGCTTATATTTTTTGGCAGTGTGCCCAAAAGTATACTACAATTATTTTACACCATGCACTTGGTTTTGTGCATTGTCAGGGTCTCAGGCCTTGCAATGCCAACAGTAAAATTTGTGTGCGGTGCTAAACTAAAGCTTAGCTTACAATAAAATTGTGGCTAGACGCAACATGAGCATACTTTCAGGCGGTAGCTAAATTTGCGTGCGTTAGCCATTTGTACATTTTCCAATTTTTGAGCACAAATTTCACTGAGCCGCAACCGCAATTAGGTCATGTCTTTTTGATTAGACAAAATCATACAAAACTATAATACATGAACTGATCTGCTTTTTACGCGCCGCAGATTATGCAATACGCAATCAATCAAAATGCATTGAGCCACACTCAATACAATTTCAAATACACGCAAAACAATAAATGAACACATAAAAAAATAAAATTACGTATACGCTCACGCAACAATCCACAAAACAATTGAA
Organism: Phortica okadai; assembly: GCA_034638295.1. Classification (NCBI taxonomy): domain Eukaryota; kingdom Metazoa; phylum Arthropoda; class Insecta; order Diptera; family Drosophilidae; genus Phortica; species Phortica okadai. Next base: position 16,262,799 of record CM067849.1, read on the forward strand.
ATTAAAGTCTTTATCATACCATATGACAAGAGTACATATTATATGAAACAGACCACAAAACTGAATATGTTAAATAAAATCAAAATTGGCTTACACCACAAACACGCGCATACGCCAACGCCAACACACACACACTCACACACACGTACACATAATTTTAATTACATAAATGATGTTGTACACTCAACCAAGCTTATGTTATTAAAATTTCATTTGTGGCCAAATTGTCGCATAGACACAACTTTGTCACCCAACAGACAACAGAGACAAAAACTCGAATGCATTTATTGTTCATTAAATTATGAACGCAGCAATGCGCCGCACAAAAATATGCTCGAAAACTGCGCACATGTCATTTGAATTGATGCGATTTGCTGAAGAATAAATTGCCACGCAAAACCGAAATACGATTTGCTGAATAATTAAAAAGAATTTACAACCATTTTTGTTAAAATTTCGATTCAACGACTTCAATTGCATTTTTCAATTATGTTTTTACAATTCGTAAAATTTTGTATGCAAATTTTGTAATGCAAAGCCTTTTTTACTATTTGGCTTTGGCAAAGCACAAAAGTGTATTGCACTTCATTTATTAATACCACAGGCCATGCATACAACTGCAGCTATGTGTAGCTGTGTGTATCTGTGTGTATATATATACGTGCTTGTGGCATTTTCAATTATTGCATGATTGTTTAATACGTACATAATCTTTCTAATCTGCTAAATTTCAATTTGTTGGTCCGAGTTTTGAATCCGTAATGCAAAATGCATGCAAATAAGTTTGTTAATTGATTGTGGTAATTGAGTGCTTAGACATCGAGATTGATATAATGAAATAGGCTCAAATGCATACAAATTGCATAAATAAACAAACAACTAAATGAAAGCCATTTGGCAAAGCACAAGAGCGCAAGATTAAAAAAGTTATTATATTTATTGGAGAAAAAAATTTTGCCAAGATTCAAATTGTCAGACTTTAATTTTCTCAAACATTAACACTTCAAAAATACGACAAGTATTAAAATTCCAATATATATATTACGTTCGCGATAGTTTCAAGCATAAAACTCCATGCTGACAATAATGGCACAAGAGCATGTCAATGTGAATTTGAGTATACACAAGAAATAAACCAACTGACAAAGGCAGCAGGGAAAAAAAAAATAAATAAATCAAACAACGAATACGCCAAATTGTAATGCTGAGCAGGCAACAGACGCTAAAAGCTCGAGCTCAGACACAGACACAGAAGAGAAACGCTAGCACAGACATTTGTGCCATGTTATACACGGCTTGCATGTCAAGTGATGTCTGTCGTTGTCTATAGTAGAGCGATATTGTACAAAAAGAAAAAGAGAAAAACAACACACACAAAACAAATATGAAAACGTTGTAGAAAAATTGGCAAGAAAACACAAGTAAAACAAGCAACAAAACACTGACTCAAATCAAAGGCAAATTGGAGCAAAAGAAAAAGTCGAAAACCATACACACACACATATATAGCTTAAGGCAGACAAATATACGAAATACTCGTAACATGTTCTACACGAGCTTGTCGGAGCATCCAAACGACATTTCAATATTTTTGCGTTTTGGGGTGAAAAATGCAAGCGAGGGTTTTCCGTATCAAAGTCACTTTTTGGGTTAGCAGTGGCAAAGCATGAAGTACAAATACGCCAATTGTGTTCATTGCGTTGCTGCTGTTCGTAATGGTGATGATGATGTTGTTGTTGACATTGTTGATGTTGCTGATAATGGCAACGATGATGATGAGTTTGCTGATGATGGCGTCAACAATGGCGCCTTGTCTGTGCGTTTATTGTCAACAGCAACTGTGACAGCAACATGCAACATACAACAACATGGCATATTGTGTACATTTTCATGCAACGCGTATACGATGGCAGTGCATATGTCAACCGAACAGAAGCAGACAAACAACGAGGCGTTATGACGAAGTAAAGTGTTGTCAAGTGTCGCAAAACAGAAATCGGTGGCATGCCACTTACTCACACACACACACACACTTACCACATTTCAACAGAAATTTGATAATACGTTGCATAATAAAAAAGTTATTGCATACTTTATGGCACGTGCAATTAAATTAACACGCCACGCATATTATTCATATGCCTCACTGAAAAATTCATGCGTAATTCTAACAAAAAAAGAAACAAAAAAAAAATCGACTTCAATTAATTAATATTTTTTAAATGGAAATTAATTAAAAATGACCAATTTATATTACTCACATGAAAAAGTGTTGCATTCGTTATTTTGAAAAATGCAAATTGAAAGCATTTCACTTTGTTTCTGCTCAAGTTGCGCATAAAAGCATTAAGCAAATATCAAATGGAAGTGCAATAAGCACAAATTAATACAACCAAATATTTGTAATTATATGCAATCAATTGCATTTAATTACACACACACAATATGCAAATGAATAACAATGCAACAAAAAAGGCATTACAAAATAATACATTTTGCTTGACTTGCCATGTGCTTTTAATGCAATATTAATGCTTAAATAAACAAGTCCAAAGCTCTGCTTAAAAATGTATTAAATACAAAAAAATATTAAAACAATAAAAAGTCAAAGCAAAAATGTCATTTAATTATGTTTACATAAAAAAGTAATGTCAGCGTTTATTTCATTATAAATAATGTAATTTTTATTATAAAAAATCACAGTTTTTTTCAAAAGCAGCCAATGCAACATTATAAATACATTAATCATACGCTATGACAGCACTTACTTACTACACGCTTTTTTTTTAACAGTTGAAGGCAACGTGAGTGGTTTTTAAAATTCATTAAAAACGCTCGTTTATACTTCAAAATGAAGCCACATGTGCTAAAACGCGTTTGTGGCAAAACGCTTTCAATGAATGCGCCAACGATTTTACACTAATTAAAAACAACGTACATACCACCAAAATATATATGTAAACATACACATATATATGAATGTATACAAATATATTTTGTATATAATTTTTTTCATCAAGAACCCTAAAGCAAAATGCACAGCTGCCTTTTATAACGCACACACACAGACACACATGATGCTACAAAATGAACAAAAATATAAATTGAAATGAAAAAAACAAAAACGAAAACGAAAAAAAGTTTGAAAGCGCTGCCAAATATTTAAAATGTAGACTTTGCCGCAGCTTGTAACGACCCTTTTTAGCGCAGACAAGCGAAAAGTTTAGCTCAAAGTAAGCAAACACATATAAAACGCTCAAAAGAGTAACGAATAGTAAGGAGCACAAAAACAAGAAAAAAGAAATAAAATAAAAAAGAATGCGCACAAAGTATGCTACAAAAAAGAACACAGCTGTTGGCAGTACCGCGTCAGAATCTGCATGAACACGTGCATATGTATGTGTGTTCGTTTGTAAATGCTTTGAGTGTGTTTGTTTAATTAAATTTAAAAGCTTGTAATGGTCAGCAAACTATATGCTTCCCTTTGCCACTTAACACTCGCGCATTTAACACTTTGTGTATTTTATCGCATGGCATAATATTTGTTTAAGCGAATTTAATATTACAAAAATGCTTAACATGCCCTGAGGCGTATTTGCACAGAAATAAAAGCTCATTTTAAAACAAAAATTACAAAGTAAATTTCACGCATATAATTACAAAAACTCAAAAAAAGTAATGTATTTTAATAAAATGGCGGAGCGCCGTTATTATTTAATTAATGCCACATTTCACTTGCAATGTTAATTACTTACGACCAAAAGCGTAATGAAACATAAACAGAAACAACAAACAGATAAGCCACAAACGCTACAATTCATATAACTGCAGTCAATTTACACTAGACAACAACATTCAGTTTATTTGCGAAATATTTTTAACTCGAGTGAAAAAAAAAACACTGCTTGACATATTTCATTGCGTACTCGTTTGAAGTCTCTCAAGTGCTTTGAAACAAAAGTAAAAAAAACAACAAAACGGCAAAAAGCAATTTTACAAAGTTATGCCTTTGATCTTGTCCTTGCTACTGTCGCAGTGCTTGAAGTGTTGCGCTTTTATTAAGTTACACTAATTCGAAAAAGAAAAAGTCTTTACAACAAACACTCACACTCACACACTTATGCACTCAAGGCGAATTTAGCCGCATGCCAACACAGTGGGACTTCTGAGCAGTTCATTGCCACAAAAGTAGTTTCATGAACACTTTTTTCTCTCTCTCAATTTTCTTGTTTGCTATTTTTCACACACACACACATATAATTCCCATATACGTGATATATTCTTACCGTCTGCCTGTACAGTTATTCCCCATTGAGTACAAGTCGCACAGTCGCTTAGTCGTCGTGTCAGCTTGACTGGCGCGACTCGTTTCACATAGAAAATTAAGCTGACAATGTGCTTAACTGACAGGCGACATGGTTTTTCTCTTTGCGCGTGTGTCGCAGTAGAAAAAAACAAAAAAAAAAAAAAACTGAAAATGAGTATATAAGAAAAAGGCATTTGTGTCAGACGCCGCTGCAGAAAGAAACCAATCAGCGTAATAGACAAGCGACATGTGCGCCCAACGGGAAGGTTGCCCTCAGACACATTAAAGGCAAATAATTATTATTGATTTTCGTCAAGAATTACCCATAAGCGACTTTGATGTTAAAAATAGTGCAAAAGTTAAGGGTTTTGCGTGCGTCAGCTGACAGAGTCTATTAAAAAAAAAATTGTAAAAAACAATCATTTATTAAAGCCGCTCATCAACGACTGAAGAAAGTTGTCATGTCAATATAATTAAGTAACATTTAGTTTTGCTAAATGCAAACAGACTTAGAAAGTTCAAGTCAATTTAAATCGAATATTCAGCAAATAATTCGTGTATTTATGGCTTACAATTGCCTTTGACATTACAAGAAGCTCGCTTGACTTTGCAATGTACTTATTATTACATACTTTAGTACGTTTTTTCTTTGGTTCAACTTTGGTTAAGTTAAGTTAATACTCAATCGCACAATAAAGCAATCAATCAGGCAGTCAAACCATCAGTCAGTCAATCGGTCGGTTGAAATTCAGTTAATCCTTACTTCATCTATCGTAGCGTACGAAATCGTTGCAATATTCGCTTCAATCTTCAGGCTTTCAGAATGTCTGTCAATCAATTACCTGTCGTTTGCCCGCATATTTATCCAATGTCAATTGGCAGACAATAACAACATGTGTACGCATTTGGTTTCGTTGTCCTGGCAGCGAACTACTTCGCCTTTTGGCCAAAGCAAAAAACATTTTAACAATGCCATGGCACGCCCCGCCCATGTCCGCCATGTCGTGCGCAAGAATTTTGTGTTGTTGTATATCAACTGCATTAATTTGCGCTTCAATTTTTAATCATGAACGTAAATTGGCAATTTGTTGTTAACAAAAAGACAGGACATGGTCATTCAGTGCAGGACACGAGCTTACGTGGCTAAGACTGACAGCGCAACGCGTCAGTTGCGAACAGAATTTCAAAGTTGTTGCGTGAATTTCGGAAAAAAATGAAAGGTAAACAAACAGCAAACAACAAAACAGTTATTGTACATTATTTTTTTTTATTGTGTATGATTAATAAGTATCTGTAATTGAGAGAAGCTAAACACTCTTCAAAGTAATTTACATATTTGACTTGAAGTCGCGTACAATTTATCACCGGCGCGACAGCCAAAAGCCTCAGTAAAGGCGGCTGTGTTACGCAATGCATTGTGCACAAGCTGTTGCTGTGCCTCTTGCGCGCCACCGACGCTCTGTTGACAGCTGCTCAAGAGGCTGCCCACAAAGTAGAGCTTGCGCAGCGATAAACGCAAACGACCCTCCGCCAGCAACGTGTCCAAGCGCTGCTGCAGCGCAACATCCTTGCTCAGCCACTGCTGATAGGCATGCAATGTCTCTGTCTGTGCGAGCAGACGCAACAGCAGCTCATTCGTCTCACGACTGACTGATGACAACTCAGCGGCGGACTTTGTGCGCGAACGCGTTGTCTGACGTCGTGTTGGATCGCGGCGTGCCGTGCAACGTTGAAAGCTGCCAAATTCACTCTCCGAGTCCATGCTACGCCAAGCGCCCGGCGTGTGTGTACTGCTGCCGCTGGCAATCATACGCTCCGCAAAACGTTCGCCCACCAGCAGAAAATTCAATGGCGTTGTCAGATTCTGCGTTTGCAGGACTGCATTGATCGTGCGAAAGATTTGCATAAATTCATTGGCCATTTCGTTGACGGCATTTGGCTCACTCAAGCGTTGACTCTTGAGCTGTTGCACGTGGAAGCGTTGCGCGCTCTCGAGATTGCGATAAAAGTTACGTGCACCGATCTGTAGCTGTTTGTAGTTAGCATCCAACGTGGCATCACCGTTCAATGTCAGATGTATGATGCGACTCTCAAATTGTTTCGAATTCTGCGCTGACATCTCGTCAATCCAAATGCTCGGCGGCAACAGCTCATCATAGGCATGGCCAATGTCTTGATACATCTGCGCCATTTGCACTTTATCGGTGCCGACGCGTTGCACAATATGCTCGTAAACAGGCGCAAAATATTTCTCCACCAGAAACTCGCAATCATTCGAAGTTTTATCTAAAGCATCAAAACATTTAATAAATAAATCGAAAGCACTTCAAGCCAAACTCACCCATCAGATAGTCAATCCACAGCCAGTTGAGCAAACGGCTTGTGGTCGTGTTCTGCAACAGCTCCAAGTGTTGTATCAGTTGCGGCAGCTGTCGCACGATCATCGTATCCGCCGGCTTCAAAGGCTTGCCAAGCTGCCTCGTGAAATAAACATCCCAGTCGAGCTGTAGCGCCTGACCAAAGGCGAGCGCCTTAAACTCGCCATAGCTGTACTCCAACGGTTGCTCAGCAGTTGTCGTTGCCGCTGCGGCCGCTTTGCTAATCTCACGACGATTACGCTCAAAGTTCAAAGTCTCAAGCGCAATAAGCGGCTTCCGTGCACTGTTCACCACATACTCACGCAACACTTCGTCCACCAATTGCTCATATTTACGCAGCGTATTTCGCACGGTCGACGCATCCGGCTGCAAGTGTATAACACGCCTGTTCGACTTCATCTCGATGCGTGTCTCAAAGATATATGAAGCGCCCACATAATGAAATTCTGCCAATACGGCCAACCAGTGTATTGATCGTGATGGCCCGCGTTGTTGGCCTTCGATGGCCGGCCAGCCGCCTGTGTTGTGATAGAGTGGCGTGCTACTGAGCGCTTGATTGCCACGCGCATGTTTGCATGTCTTATAGAATTGCTTCAATTTCAATTCCATATCAAGTAATTGATCTTCATTTTCTGCTGCCACAAACTTGTCGAAGCGTTGCTGCTCCTGTTTGACGCGTTGCTCTTGGAGCGCTTTGGTTACATTCAAGCTGCGCGCACAAACATAACCAAAGAAGTCATTACACGGACGCCGATCAAGATCGAGATGACGTTCGAGCTCATATGAAAAATGCAAAACCGCATTCTCAACGCTGACAGCAGCAGTCGTTGTAGGTGTGGCGGGTGCGCGATGTTGTTGAGACCCTGCGGCTGCAATCAACGTTAGGCATAAAGCTATAACATGCCACACAAAAACTTGACTTAACGAGTTACTCAACATTTTTTTCATCTATTTTTTTTGTATGCAAAATGGAGCCACAAAAATTGAAAAAAAAGAAAGAAAATAGAAAACTTCACGCAAAACTTTTCAAATTAAAATTCTTGCAGATATTTAACTGCTCGACTTCTGCTAAGCTACCCAGACGCGGTCGTAAAATCAACACAATGCGTCTCTTTTCCGCACAGCGCGTAATTTGATTTCGCAATTCGCGACAACTTTTACCAAAGACGCGTCGACGTCAACTAATTTTAACCTTTGCACGTTGTCTTTTGTCTGCGCGTTAGCGAAAGTATAAAAGAAAGCAAAGCAAATGAAACCGACTTGCACTTTATCGTGGCCACTGCACAGCGCCGCTAATGCAGCCAGAGGGCATACGCTGAGCTTAATCAAGTTCACTACCGTGTGCGGCGGCTTTGTATGCCTTCACTTCACTTCAGTTCAGTTCAGTTCACTTTACTTCCGCAAAAGTATTTAATGGCGCGACATTCGTTGGCAGACTGAATAGACAAATGCTGAAATTATGCTTTGTAGCCAAGCGTATTCAAGTCTTATGTCATTTACGTTTCAATTTCTTGGTGATAACCTCAGCTCAGTTTGAGTTGAGTTATCAGATTAGTCACTGATGTGTAACAAATCGAGCTAAGTAAGCTTTTGATTTGCTCGATCTTGACCAACATTTTTTTTGTGTCTAAACGCAACTGATAAGGCATCGTTCATCATATCAACAAATGTGGCGCTTAATGCATGAAATCGACGAAAAAAACTGTCTAGCAATGAAAAATGTATTTATTTGTTTTTTTATTTAAAACACTCAGCATTTTTTAAATAAATAAATATATTTTTTATTTTATTTTATTTTGCTCGGAGCACAAACGCAATGTGTTGTGCAAATAAGCAGAATAAACGCGTTGACGAAGTGTGGAAAAAATACGATAAAGAAAATAAGAAAAATAAATATTTGCTCTGTTTTTATATGTACAACTGCTGCTGAAGCCATTTTTGCTTTTTGCTTCATGCAAATGGCGTACATAATAATTATCCGCGGGTAACGAGCAAAATAAAAAGCAAAATTGCAAAAATGCGAACAAACTTTATCAACACTTGTCTCGATTTGTGCGCTGTGCTGCGCTTAATACAAAATGGCGGTCTTTGGCTTGACTAGGCCAGAGACAGCAAACCTGCTCACCCGGCTTTCACGCTGCCTTCAAAGAGACGCTCGTGTATCTCTATTTGTCTGTCTACTGTACGTCCCTAACCACTCATATATTTCCTCATTGCGGTTTGATTTTGGCTTTTAACGTAAAAAAAAAGTAAAATCAAAATAAATGAAAAAATGGAAAAAGGAAAAACATTAAAAGCAAAAACGCGCCTCTTTCAAACACTCAACACAATTTTCACATTGAATTTTCTTGCCTTTCTTTGCATTATGCTTGTTTTTATTTCTTTTGCCTTGTGGATTTCTCTTTGCACATAATTCAATATTCATGTCGGGCTCCCACAGCCCAACGTGTTAAAGTCACTTTCCTTTTATTTTTTATTTTCGCAAAAGTGGAAAGACAGAAAAAAAAATACACAAAAAGTATTAAAGAAAAATGGAAAAAATATAACGCAGAAAATTTATGAAAAGCACCAAAAGGAATGTTTGATGCGAACGCATTTCAATTGAATTGCAGCTTAAAGCAATGAAGAAAGCAAAAAATGGAAAACATGAAAAAAATATATTGAAATGGTTGTCAAATAAAGCATTTCCTTTTGCTAATTAGTGCGCCTGCACGAATTTCTTTATTATAATTGGCACTTAATTAAAGCGAATATTATTTTTGTCTTTGCATTCATTTTCACGACCTTAAGGCAAAAAAAAATGTAACTTTAAAGCGAAAAGTTTAGAGATTCTTTTAGATCATAGCCAACTTTTGTTTTTAATCAAAACTGTCAAACACACAAAATGAAATTTCAAAGCCAAAAACATGACAAAAACGATTTACAAAACAGGAAAGTAACTTAAAGTAAGGAAAAAAAAACACCTGATTGACACTTTTGTGTGCACGACGGACAAATAAAATCATAAAAGTCATAAAGCTCGAAAATAAACGCTGCCATAAACAGGTGCTTAACTATAAAGCCACCATTGACAAGCAGCAATGGCAACAGCAACAACAACAATAACAACAACCACAAAAACAAGTCAAAAATATACAATGAAAAACAAAAAAAAAGAGCCAACAACACCAAAATTGCACAGCACAATAACGAAAATGACAACTGCGATTACAACAACAATAACGAAACCAACGAAACAGACATTAAATATAATGAACAATCAACATGCAGGCGACAAACACAAAAAACAACAAAAAACACACACACAAAAAAAACAAAGAACAAAACAAAATTATAAGCTCTGTGTTGTAAAAATGGCGACGTTTTGCTCATAAAAAGTGAGCACTCAAACACAGACAAGCATAAAAACCACACAAAAATTAACAACAGCAAAAAAAGAAAACAACAAAAACAATGGCTGACAACTAGTTGGCAACTCTAATGCGCTCCACACACACACATCCACACATGTGAGTGCTCACTTAGTATATGAGCGTAGTTTCAAAGCAAAATTAAATTAAAACGCTTCGTCATTAACTTTTGTAAAAAAAAACAAAAAAAAAAAACAAAAAATTGGTTGAAAAAGTTAAGTTAATGAAAAGGGTGTACAACACCAAAACATAACAAATTTAATTGTTGCCATTATTGTAAAAATTAAAAGCAACAGTGCGTTAAAAATGCCCCTAAAAGACTATTTATGGTATAAACTACACATTTACAAAGCTCATGTCACGGCAATTAATAACAGCTTCTAAATAAAATTAAGTATACGACAATATTTTCGAAATATATTTTTCATTGAAATTTTATGAAAAACCTCTCAGGCTTCTATTTAAGAAAAAGTTTGGAAGACAAACAAAAAATGTAGTTTAATGCAATTTGTTCGGTTTTGAAATGAAAAGTTTCATTTTTAGTTAACAAGCAACAACAACAAGTCTGAGAAAAGTCTGACAAGTTGCCACAAAATCAAGCACACATGCTTGGTAAATTCATTATTGTAAAGATACTTATTAAAAATTTAATTTGATTATAACAAAAAAAAAAAACTTCTTTCAAACTCAAAAACGCAAAAACTTTTGCTACACAAGCGATAAACAAGTTTTTCGTTGCCAACCGCCTGAACACAAAACTTGACAATTTTCAAGATAATTTGTCAAAAACGTAAAGTTACCAAAAAAAAAAAGAAAACGGATTGCTTATTAAATTAATATAATGACATTATGTATTGAGAAAGTTTTCAATGCAAAACCAAGTAAGTCTGCATAAATAAGCATCTAACGAACGAAGAGACTCAACTTGCCTCAACACGACCCAATGAGACGCGAACTTAGCTTGACACAACTTGATGCGACTTAGATGACAATTTAAACTAAATGAAGACGCATTCATTTGCATGATTAAATGGATAGGAGTATTTTCTACAGCAAATGTACTGAAAAATATTATTGCTTTGCAAGCAACAATCAAAATAACTTGAACTTCAGCTACGCTGAAATATGTATGAAAAGTTGCGAAAAAGTCTGGCAAAAAATATTTAAGAAAAAGGAAAAACTTTTATAATTAAGTCAATTAAAAGCACTTCAAGTACTCAAAATGTTTGACATTTATTTGTGAGTTATGTGCGAAGTTGTTAATGTCGTTGCTTTGAATTGCCAAATGGAAAAAATATAAAACAAAAAAATAAAAATACTTTTAATTAAGTCTGGTACGTTGAAAGCGTAAACGTTATGCGACGGAAATGTAATTAAGTGTAAGTGAGCATATGGACGGTGTAGGACACACACACACACACTCATACGCATGTACTTATATATATATACGACTGTTCAATGGCGTCTGCAGTCAATGGTCTGCGAGAGGACAAACTTTTGCGCAACATCAACAGCGCAAATAAAATTATTACAGTTTTATAACATTAATTAAAGGCAAGAAATACTTTTGAGCGCACGCATAAAGCAAAAACTTTTCTAAGGCATAAAGTAATTTACAAGCCAGTTAGTGAGTCAGGTCAATAACACTTCAATGAAGCTGACAGGCTGACAGGAAGTGCAGACAAAACGAAAGTAGCATAGAAATGAGAAAAATATTATAAAAAGAAAAGAAAAAATAGAAAACAAAAATGAATGAATGTTTTATATAAGAAATAAAACCTGTCAGTCATTTTGTTCACCAGTCGTAAGGCGCGTTCTTTGCCTAAAATTATGCTACGTTCTATTTTTCCTAAACGTAGCATAATTGTAGGCATTAAGCTGAAATTAATTTACTTTAAATGTAAAAAATTTTTGTTTATTCAGTCGATTTTCTCATGATATCTTTAAACAATTTGCAAAAAGTAATATATGTACGCATTAATCTAAATGCCATGTATGACACCGAGCCACACACACACACGCTCATATGCAATTTTAACTAATTAGTATATTTAATTGAAACCGCAGAATTTTTAATGTCATTTGTTACGACGACGGCGACCACAAGACAAGCCACAAACGCTATTAATTACAACATGGAATTTCGTTTATTTGAAAATTTGCTCATTAACGCAAAATAATATTTAGACATGTTCAATAAATTAATGGTTGCGGGCTAATACGTCACTATAAGTATTTGTATATATATATTTATATTTATATATTTATATAAGTGTGCGTTCAATTCATGTAATAAAATGCTAATATTTTAAAAATTTCAATTTCCAGGCGCCGTAGGTGGTGATGGCGGTGATGATGGTGATGATAAGGAAAAGGCAGAGGAGGAGGAGAGGGAGCGTCAGGAGGCCATTCGTGAGGCCGAAGATCGACGAAAGGAGAAGCATCGCAAAATGGAAGAGGAGCGCGAAAAGATGAGACAAGATATACGTGATAAGGTAAGCGCGTGAGCATGAGCAAAACTAATCACCAAACAATTTGTACAAAAAAGATACATATATCATACCATTTACATTTTTGTTGCCTCACAACGGCATAGAAAGAGAAACTTTAAATACAACAATTTCAGTATCTATGATGAAAATAAAAACTACTTGGCTAAAGAGAAACATTAGTTCTAGTTAACGAGACGTATTGCATTACCGTAAAACTGCAAGCAGTGTTTGAAAACACTTAAAACTTTAAGCAAACTAAAAGCTTTTGTGTGAAAAATCCGACTTATGCTTGTAGCTTGGGACTTAAGCATCTGCATGCGACTAAGCGCAAAAGTTTGTGTTAAAGTTTAGCGTTTTTTAAGTACACAAAATCTAATTTACCAACACTGCTAAAACTAACAAAAATTTATCACTGACAGACCTGAGCATAGCATACTTTTGGGAGCGACTTTTGCAAATGTTCCAAACGAGCAAGGCGCATAAATTTCAATTTCTTTTGCCAAGCTCAATGCGTAAAGCTGCACCTGAACAAGTTAATGTTTTTTTATTTGTTTTGCTTTTGACAAACAACCAAACAGGATTAAAAAACAAAAACGGGAAAGACTAGCAAGAAAATGAAACACTGCAGAGACTACAAGTCACAAACGAGTGTTGTGCAAATAACAAAAAAAAAAAACAAGGACAAGAAAAAAAATATGCCCAAAATGCAACTCAGCTTGTTATTCCCAGCTGTTCTCCCTTTGGATGATGTTGTGCTTGTCGTTGTGCTTGTTATTGCAAACAATGCCTAAACTACGACTACAAAAAACCAGTGACCAACCATGTTGTTGGCGTGCTCGCAAAAAAGTATGCTACACAAACAAAAACAGTCGCGCAAGGTTGAAACTTTGTTTCCTGTGCTTGTGTCCTTATTGCTGTTTTGTGTGTTGTTAAACAACTTCCGCTTTGGTGTTTTTTGTCTGCAGATTTCCTTTTTTTTCTCTCTCTTGCTCTTACATTCATCTGACTGCACAAGTGGCCAGCGCACACTAAAGTGTCATTTGAGGAGAATATAAAAAAAAGAAAAATATTGTGCGCGGTTAGTTTGCTTCCAAAAGCAAAGCTTAATAAAATATTATTATTGTGCTGTGTTCAAAATACAAATTACAATTTTTGCAATGTATTTTTTAATATTTAAATAAAAAGTTTTCCAACCTGCACAAAGTCAAATCCAACTGACCAACATTGTGTAAACATTTGCTAACGAATCGTGAAAACTTTTCCATTAAAAACTTTGCTTATATGATTTCTTTCACATTTTTTTTTTTTTTTTTTTGTTATATTTTCTTCTTATTTTGCCAAACCAAAGACAACAACTAAAACTAAGTCAAAGTGCCACGCTAAGTCAAACGAACTGTACACAAATCTAAATAACAAAATAAAAAACCAAAAACAGAAACAAAAACAAAAATAAAGCAACAAAGAAGAGAAACGAGAAACTTTTCTGCATTTGCCAAATGAAATTTTTCTTGAGAATTTTCGCTTATTTACATGCACTTGTACAAACAACAATTTGACAAAGTTGCAGCAAGGCGAATTGGTACCGCACACAAACTTCGTAACATTAATTCCGTTGGGTCTCGCAAACGTACTGACCTCATTTCTCGCCCCCAAGGCCACCCTCGCTCAGTTGTTCTTCTAACTTAAAGCAAAGTTTTTTCTAAAGTTGCGTTTACATACTTTTTCCATGTCCTTACTTTCTTTCTGCGTATGATTTTACGAGTGCAATAATATTGTTTTTGTTATAAACTTTCAAAACACAAAAGAAGCAAAAAGAAAAAATGATTTTAAATAAACTAAACAAGGAAAATTTTAAAGTATAAAACAGAGTTGTTTTTTTTTTGTTTTCTTAGTGCTTGTGTTTTTAATTTTTTTTTAAGTGCGTGTAAGTGCTTAATAATATGTGAAAAGTGTAACTAATTTGTGTTGAATGCGTATCCTGCTGGAGCTCAAATTGACTCTAGTAGGGAGTCCTTTTTACGAGCGACTCCCTAACGGAGTCAGATTGAACTACATAGGAGCAAAGAGCGTCAAGTACATGAACCTTAGTGAGTAAAAGTGTTTACATGTGTTTAAAAATAAAGTGTTTAAAAGTTAAAATTTTTGCTAACAACAAGTGATTTGCCACTTATTAATTAAGCATAGTTTTAGTTTGACCAACAAATCAGTAAAGTTTATATTAAGTAGCTCTTATATATGTAACTGAAGTGGCTCTTATACAACTAATTCTTCAGAAAATAACGCTAATTATTATATACACACACAAACACATACAAACGTTTATGCAAACAAACTTATAAATTAATCTGCAACCATTTTGTTTGAATTTCTTACGAAAGCACAACGAAAAAAACAATGTAGATAGCAAACAAAAGCAAGGGCAGTGGTGCAAAGCTTAGGTGGGAGTTAAGTTTAGAGACTTACGCTTGTAGAGTGCAAATAAGTCGCAGTTGTTTAATTAATTCAATAAAACTTAAATTAATTGCCTCAATCGCGTCGTATCGTGGGTACGGCAAGCGATTGGTCGAAGCGCTTGTCGAAGCGCTTGTCGAAGCCATTATTGACTAAAGACGTTTCAGCAGAAGCAAACCATAACAACAACAACGGTAGCAATAAGCCAATACACAACAAAAACATTGTTACTAATAAGCACAATAAGTACACAACAAAGACGAACGTGGGCGAGCCGAGAAGAGTAGCACAATAAAGTTGGTCAATACTTTTGTGTTTGCTTTGTGCTAAAGTGTGCTTAACACACAGTGGAGCATTGGTGGGGCGTGGGGAAAGGACACAAGTTAGCAATATTGTAACAAAGCCCAAAGCATTGGCCAAGAGCGTTGTTGTCATGCTTGCGGTAACGGAGGCTTTGGCATCGGTATTGTCGTTGGCGTATACTTAATATCTAAGCGGAAATCGATACGTTTTAAGGTTTAAGCACCTGCCTGATTTACTCACTGCTACACGTGCCTGAGCTCATGTCTTACATAAGCAAGGCAATGACCAACGGCATGATATACAATAATAATGATGCTAGTGATAATGATGACTTTTACGTCAGCGGCCAACTTAAGCACATTGCTTAAAGGCAAGTAGCATATACTCAATGAGACATGACTACTTCATAGACATATGTAGTAGTACTCTGACTTTAGCCATTCTTAGTTTTGTAGAAGAAGTTAAAAACTTACAAAAAAAAAGGGCAAAAAAAAATATTAACCCGCAATCAAATTGAAGCAGCAGTTGACTAACAAGCTGTGGTACTCGAAAATTTTGTCAACCGCACAGCAATTTAATATTGTATGCTGACTGGTTGCCTGCTCATTATTTGCTTATGTAACCGAGCTGGCAAAGCCACTTGAGAACTGAAGCAGAAGCACAAGATGAATAACAGTAAAAAAAAAAAACAAAAACACAAGAAAATGAAAATGTAATGTGCTCAGCTCAAGCAAACTTCGCCCTCAAAAATAAAATATTATTTCATCGTCAGTTGCAAACCCAAGCCATAACACATAACAGTTGCCACAGTGGCACATGTCGACTCGGCTTGGATCGACTTATGTGGCATACCTAATCTCATTGCAGCAGAAAAAAAAGGTATTTTAAAATACCTTTTTTTTTATTTTTTTTGGTGGTCTGCCAACTTTGAGTGTAATTCAATTTGGTGTACAAGCAAAAATGGCAAAAATGAACACAGTCAACTTTAACAACAGGGAAATCTAATGGAAAATGCACAATACAAAAGCGAACAACAACAAGACAAAAAAAAAAAAAAAACAAAGCAAAAAAGAGTAAAAAATGAGTAAAACAAGAAAATAGGAAATGATTATTGACTTGGTACTTAGGCGCGTTGCCAAGGCAATCAACTGTTCCACTTGCCGTTACTTGGCTTCAATACCTGATATGCACAGCACAGTACAGCTCAGCTCAGCTCACTCAAGTCACTTAACTTATACAACTTAGCTTACTTACCCACTTACTTATATTGAAAGCTCACTTAATCATGCATTTTCATTTAACTACATTTTCATTATTTCTTTTCTTATTCATTCGTTATCCTTCTCTTTACGTCTATCTCTTTCTCGCCTACACATGTTCTTGACTTGTATAGTACAACATCAAGAAAAAGGAAGAAATCGTTGAAGCCGCGCCTCAGGAAGAGCCAAATCCACTGATGCGAAAGAAGAAAACACCCGAAGAGCTGGCTGCCGAGGCGGAGCAGGAGGAGCTCGATGATTTTACAAGTAAGTTGTGCATTTCTATTTATGCTATGAACAAAAAAAAAAAAAAATAGTAAAAAAAGAAAATAATAAAACATGAAAAAACATTTTTAATATTTTATTAACTTTAAAAGTCTATTTTCGTACAATGCTAAGAAAAAAAAACACAAACAACAAACAAAAACGCTCTTCCAACTAAAGCAACTGCTAAACTAACTTTAACTA
This sequence comes from Phortica okadai, assembly GCA_034638295.1. Lineage (NCBI taxonomy): Eukaryota > Metazoa > Arthropoda > Insecta > Diptera > Drosophilidae > Phortica > Phortica okadai. Next base: position 16,279,866 of record CM067849.1, read on the forward strand.
ATTTAATTTTCCAAAAGAAAGAAACTAACCAACTATTTTTTTTAAACTGTGCTCTAATCTAATTTAGTTTCTCGTTGTCTTTTGTACAGCAAAAGTGTATTTTTTGTTTTTTTTTGTACTTTTCTTTGGTTTTCCAATTTTCCACTCTTTGTTTTCAACTAATCTCTTAACTTTATTTGATTTCAAAATGTAATTCTGTAAACTTGTCGTATGTCGTAAAAAATTTCCTTAGTCAAGCGCGCAGCTACAAAACGTATTTTCAGCTAAAACAAAACTCCAACTACAACAACAACAAACTGAGCAACTAATAAATACAACTTTAAAAAAAAAAAAAACCTAATGTAGCAACTAAACAACAACAATAACAACAACTACAACTACTACAGAGACTACAAAACAAAGTACAACTCAATTGATTGCTTGCCTTTAAAAAAAAAAAACTAAAAACAAGAGATACAACATTTAAAACAACAACAAGAAAGTAAAGCTGAAAAAAACAAATTTTAGTATTTGTAGCGCTAAACTAAACACAACTTAACTAAAATTCCTCTCTAATCTATCTCAACTATTTTCCACGTGGTTACGTCTATAAAAACTATCAAATAACTATCGCTATCTCTTTTCCTGTAAATGTGTGTGTGTAATGTATATCTGTGCCTCTCTGTCACTCTGAACTGTAATGTCTATTAAAATAAACAACTACAACTACAACAACAACAACTTAAAACAAAACTAATAAAACTAAAATCTATAATAAAAGCAACAAAACTTTCATGTGCCTTGCATTATTTCACTTTCTTTCTAATATCTCTTTTTTTGTATTTCCTTCACACTCACACATAAAATCACCTCCAATTAATGTCCATTTTTATTGCATATTTTATTGAGCGCAATAAACACATACTTAATGCTCTCAATGAATTTTCACAGTCAACAAATTTGGACATTAATATGATTTTATTTTTAGTTTTTATAAATTTTAACTAAGTATTTGTATGCACTTTTTGTATTCATTTTAAGTTCTGCCCCATTACCCAGCCTTTTCTGTTAGTCTACTTTTAGGCGCTACTCTAGGCTCTGTTAGCTGTTAGTTTCTTAGAATTTAAATTAGTAATTTGTTAGGCATTGTTCTTAGCTAAGCTAATAATAATAATAATAATGTTTTGTTTGAACAAGACTAAATTTTGCTAAGCAAGGTAAGTTGTATGTACACGTGTCTTTTGTTGTTTATAGTCGTCGTCCTACTAGTCTCCGTGCTTCAATATCTTCAAACTGCAACGTCTAACTTCATTGGCACAAACTTGTGTTTCGTTACAAAATACAAAGACCAACAATATACGACACAAACTAAACTTAAAACATTTCGCCGAACGCCAAACGCTAATTTAGTTACGAGAATAAGGAATCAACTCCCTGACAGCCAACAATTGTTCTACAAAATATCAAATTGCCTTACAAAATCTATTCGCAAAAATGTACTAACTTTTGCTATGCAACTCTCAAGTGAGTTAACGTATCGATTGAAGTTGAGTTGAGTCTATGCTATGCACCGAGAACTTTGTTGTACAGCATTGCGAGCGCATAGAACACGCTAATCAAATAAAAATTTCATACGAAAGCACATAGTTGGCTTTCAGGCGCAAAACGTGCATAAAATATTATATTCTATATTGCAATGAGAACATGTGCAGCCGGCAGTTGAGCTACTTCAATGTAGATGCCAAGCTCATAGCTCCATAAGTCACATGTAGTCATAAGTTTGCCGGTGTTTTTTGCACTACTATGCAAAAATGTAAAATTGTTGCAAATGCCAAGTCATAAATTATATACGCTTAGATACATGCAAGATAAATGACAGACAATGATTTAAATTGTACTTGGCACTTATTCAAAAAAAAAAAAAAAAGCATAAAAATACAAAATCAAAAAACTACAAAAAAAAGTTGCAAATAGCATGCAAACGGAAATATATGCTAAAAAGTGAGTAGTACAGTGATGAGCAGAAAACTGGATACCAAAAGTTTGCAAAGCATTTTAAAATATTACATAAATTGTTAGCTGAAAGAAATTCAATAACTGTAACTATTAACATGCATATGACTGTACCATCTTAGTTGAATATTCTATGCTGCGCTAGCATGACTGATTTATTATGGAAAACGCAAACATTTTCTGAAAATTATAGCATGGAGAATATTATAATTTAATCAGCAGCTTTTCAAAATGCTTTGCGTAATGACGATGAAATATTCAGGTAAAAATAAACGAAGCATACTCTTTTGCAGCGTAAATTTCCGTCGATCAGTTGAGACTTGAAGTACAACGAAATATACAAACATTTCATAAAATTGATAAGATTGTTACGAAATACAATCTAAAAGTATAAACTCACATGCATTTAAATTGAAAATTTTCAACAACAACACAAATAAAATAAAAAAATGGAACACATGTGAGTGCAGCTCATGGCATATGCCATTTCTATGCAAATGCTACAAAGCGGAGACATGTTGTTTTACCTATGAACAAGTAAAGCGAAACCGAGTTGGTCCTAAGCCAGCACTGCATGAGACCAAAAGTCTACGTACTTTGTGTTTTATACAATACACTTGGTCTGGTCTGGTCTGGCCGTATAAATTAAATGTTTTATACTGAAATGAAATTCAACAAGCCGCAATTAAAACACAGATTTCAATTTAAATTTAACACAAGAAACAGCAAACGAGCCCAGGCGGCAGAAGGAGAGCAGAGAAAAAAAAATGCTAAGCATAAAGTAACGTAACTCAATGTAATGGACGAAAGCGTATAAGCGAGAATGGCTTCCGGCCACTTGGCATACATTTGCATATTTTGCAAACAATCGAGCTGAGCTAGCCGTAGCAGCAGTTTAACTTTTTACCATACACATTTCTCCGTTCGACACTCACGCCGTCTCTCTCACATTCAGTGAATTATACAAAGCAAGGTTTTTAATTATCCAAGTGGCAAACTGAGCCGATCCAAGCTGAGTCGTTCTGGGTTGGGCCGAGTCGAGCCAGTCGCCTTTCTGTAGAGCATGTAATTCCTGCTGCGCCTTGCTTACTTAATTTAACGCACAATTTATGCAAAGGAAAACTTACTAATTGGGTGTGATTTTTTTTTTTTTTTTTTCATTCTTTGTGGTAATTTACAGACGTAAGTCGATTTCGACATTTTGTTTTCTACAATCGTCCGAAATTACATGCCATGTTTTATTATCATCGTCAGCATTCTGACTAAGGATAGCGCGCGGGCCCACTAGTGTGCTGTCATTTTTGTACATTGAAATTAAATCAAGCCAGCTTGGCAACGCGTGTTTTTAATGGCCGCACGTGTATATACATTTTTAAAAACAATAATTTATGCAATTTTGGCATAATTATTATTGTTTTTCCGCTTGTTTAAATAAAAAATTCATGACGAAAAAATTACGACCTAATTAAATTGACAGTTTAAAGGTTTTAGCAATGAAACTGACGACGTGCATGTTCGAAAAATTGTTGTTTAATGATTTTTCAAAAATATTTTCATAAAACAACTGTTTGACTTCTCAGCAATTATGAAAATTATCGCAGGTGGAACATAAAAGGAAAATTGCATGAAAATTAACCCAAATAAAACATATACACTCTACTTCACTCTTTCGGCTCCATTTCTTGGTATCTGTCTCTCTCTCTCTCTCTTTCTCACTCTCTTACAACTTTATTTAGACTTTTCTTAGCAATTAGAATTGAGAAACAATCATTGTATTCAAAATAAATGAGTTTATAAACATTTAATGATGATACTTTCAGGATTTAATGACTTCTTATTGTCAGATTAAATGTAGACTTCGAATTGTATTATTTTTTAATCTTGTTTCTTTTAAACAATAAAATTGCACCAAAATGTCAAAGTTCATACACGCTGCACGCAATTTTCGTTTTTCCTGTTTTTATTTGTCTTTTTTAATTTAATTAAATGCACATTTAACACAATTAATTTTTGCATCATTGCATTCTCAAAGAAAAAAACGAAATAAAAAAAGCAAAAAACAAACTTAATGCAATCCTTTTAAAATAAAGAGTAAATCAACAAAATGATTAAACAGGATAACAACGAACAACGTTGGAAAATAAACAAAAATTGCTAACTAAATAGTTATCAATGTGAACTTTTTGGAATGAACTTTTACAAAAAACTAAAACAAATAATATTAAAATGCTTTTTCCCTCTTACAATGGCAAAATGAAATGCTTTGCTAAAATAGTTAAAATTTTGTTGGCATTTTACTCTTGTCCAATGCAATGTTGACATTACACAAACGGTGTCACATGTGCAGATCAGAAACCAAAAAAATAAGTACAAAAGCTCACGGTCACAATTGTGAAATGTATGCATTGCAAACATATTATTGTATATGTATGTGTACTTCTCTAAGACACTGTAACTGCTAAAAATCACTCTATACTTTACTTTCTACTCTACTCTACTAAACTCTACGCTACTCTACTCTACTCTTTTCAACTACTATTATGACTAACTAATATTTTGCTATTCATTTTACTGTTATAACCACTGACACCAATACCAATGTATTACACAATATAAACATATCAAAAACACTTATACACAAGCCCAATTATAAAACTTACACCACAAAAACGAACAACAATTTTGAACAAACACGCCATAAAGTATGCTACAATAATTTATTAAGTTTTTTTGGCATTTACAATACATATACGATACATAATTACATACAACTACTGTATACGATTGTAGTCTATCCTACAATAACACGCTTATTTATTGCTGTTTCCATTACTCAATTTCTTTTTACAGAACTGAAAAATCAAATAGAAACGCAAGTAAATGAGCTAAAAACTCAAATAGAGGGAAAATGTGTCATGCAGTGATATGTCTCATCATATAAACTAAATGAGTTTATAATAAAATAATAAAAAAATAATACAAATAATAATAAAAACAAAACCCAAACCAAACAAAAAAAAGAAAACTAACACAACAGTAAAGAAAATGATATGAAATGAAATGAAAACAACAGAAATGAGTAAGCAACCGTACGTTATGGCATTAATCTAAACAACAACAACAAAAACACCATAATAAACAATAATAAAAATCATAATAACAATAAAAACAACACACTGAATCAAAATGCCACGAAGAGCGAGAAGCAAATCATGCAAAAGGAAATAAAGTAATAATTATATAAAAATATATATATAAAAATTCTATAACAAAATACAAAAAAAAAAATTAATAATTAGTGCAGCTGGAGTATATAAAGCGTATATATATAGGTGCATATATATATACATATACATAAAAACAAAATTTACATAATAATAACAACAACACGCAAAACGAGTTGAAATAATGCTGATTATTATTTATATACATGTATACATATAAAGGAGAAGGCAAAACCCAAAACAAAATAATATATGTATAGCATATGTATATAACAAGTAAATAATTATATATATACATTATATACATACGAACGCACTACAACAAAATCAACAAACAAACGAACAAACAAAAAAAGCAAACCAAATTTCCGTTTCGATGTCTTACTGGATTTCTATGCTGAAACTTAAACTCATAAAAAAAAACGAAAAATCTCAACATGAACATTTTCGAAACTGTTTCAAAACAGTTCAGTTATATAAGCAATATATACATATATATAAAGAAATGAAAATCTCACTCATATAAAAACACCAACACGATTAATTGTTGAATGTATGTAGCAGTAATGCAATATTAATTTGCGCTGACAACAACAACAATAACAACAAACAAAAACAACAATTTAGAAATACTCAACGCGGAAGAAGCTGCTAACAGGAAGAAAGTTACAGAGGCTGCACCTCTTACAGTCGCCATCAAAATATTAATGCAAGCCACTTTGCTGAATATGCCTTGGAAAAAAAATATATAAAAACAAGAAAGAAATAATAATAATAAAAAAATTCTTGTAAAAAAAAAAACAAAAAACGAAAAGAGAGAAAAAAATATAACGTTAAAATTTAACAACGGCGCATTTTTATATAACAACAACATATAACAAATAATTGCTTTTGTTCTTTTTATTAAAACCAAAAAACAATACAAATTGGCTGTCATCTACAACAATAACAACTACAACAACAATTTTGTATTGTCTCAATTATGACAACAAAACAAAAAAACGAAACTCTTATTTATGTTTATTGTAACATTTGTAATATTTTACTTGAAACAATACTTTATTTATACATATAACCTAACAATGATTTAACAGCTTTGTTAACTCCTTTGGTCTCTTTCTCTTAAATCACACACAACAACAACAACAAATAATCTTAATAATTAAAAACGAACTCATTTGCAAATTTATTTGTAACTGAGCTCGTCAAAATTTCCGTTTTTGCGAGATTTCACTGTAAGCGATGAATGCGAAATGTAAGTAAAACACATTTATACAAAAATATAAGCATTATGATCTATAATTCTATTATAATTTTTTTATTTTGAAATTTTAAAATTTTTATTTTGGTTTATTGTGTGTTCAAATAGCAATTTCAATTTTAACTTCTTACACACTTAGCGGCACACTTTTTAATGAGCGGTTAGCACTGAAATCTTCAAACAAAACTTTCTCATACATACACACACAGACACACACATAGATACACAAACACACAGTTACAAATAAAGTTAAAATTTAATTAACATAACAATAAGAAAAGATTAAATAAAAACAAAGATAAATACATTAATAGTTGAAATAGTACAGAGTGTCGTAGTTCATAAGCAATTTAAAAAGTTCAAGAGCATAATGCTGTGATAGCTTTTAGCGTTTTTTCAAGAACAAGAACAACAACAACAACCACAATAAGTAGTAGCAACAGCAACACATTTACTATGTTAATAGCAATTTCATTTCTTTGCTCCCGCATAAAAATCAAATATGATAAAACAAAATCAGGCTTTGAAAATAAATGCAACCAATAAACACTCAGCTTAAATCTATAACGTGCATTATGTAATACATGCGTTTACATAAATAATTATATACAGATTTGTACATAATGTGCTGTTCAAGCATTCAGAATACAAAGATATATCTCAAATAGTTTTTGCGCTTCTTAAGCTTCTTTCACTGTATTTGAGAAAAAAATTCGTTTTCAATATAACAGAAATCTATAGCATACTTTTTGGCTTCAATTTTATTAAATCCGCTTATATAATTAGCACAACAAAAATACAAATGTTAATACTTTTTAGTCTTTTCTTGGCTAACATTGTGTATATAAAATAAATAGAAAACATTTTCTCACATAATAAACAAACAAAAACCAACGAAAGCGAATTTATTTAATACAACAAAACAAAACAAAAAAAAATGAAATAAAATAAAAATAACATAAAAATGAAGCAAATAATAAACAAATGATTAAGGCCACAAATCAGTTAAGATAAAAATAGGCTTACATAGGTTGTCAACATTGTATATATAAAAAGTTTATAATAAATACAACTACAACAAAACAAAATTATACAAAATAATTGCATCAACTTTATGCTTGCATGTTGAGGTGTCTGTCTGTATGTCTTTCTTATTTATTATGTGTATTTTTATTTTAATTCTTTTGTTCAAATAAAGTACAATTTTTTTTAACAATTTTATAAACAAATATATGTATAACTAAATGTTTTAATCACACTATGTTCTTTCTCTTTCTTTCTCTTCTTCTCTCTTTCTCTCTCTTCTCATTTTCTTATACTATTTTATGCTATTTAAAATACATATATATATGTGTAATATAAAATTGTCTCTACTTACGCTCAACTGCGCTCATTATACCATATAAATACAACAACTACAACAACAACAACAAACAACAACAACCTGATGGCTAAAATACAACAATAATAATAACAACAATAAACAAACATAACATGTTCTACAATCACATCAATAACAACAACAACAACTAAAACAACAATAGCAATTGTCCAACAACATGAACAACAACAGCAAATAATACTTATTGTATAAAAATCAATAAAACTTTAACATTGCGTTTCATGTTCAATTCATCAATACAATTTCCAATAAGAATTACAAATATAAATATATAATAAATGTTATTCGATGTATTTGTTGTAATTTCGATGTCTGCATTCCATTTTTATAAGTGTGTGTTTAAAACATGTTCTTGATGTAATAAATCAAAAACACAAAAGCAAAAATAACAAAAAAAACGTAAAAGATATTAAATAAAAAGAAGATTTTATTGCTTAGACATGTTCAATGTTAAACAATTCTTAAGAGAAGAAACCAAAAATATTTATGCTTAAGCTGCTATTTGAAATCAGTTAGGTGCAAATGTATCTACAAGTCCAATAAACAAAGAGCAGAGCAATAAGAGCAATGGTCTATAGTCGACTATCAACCGCAACTAAAGGGGAAAAACAGCCGAACAAATGACGTCAACAACAGACTTTTAGGCATGCCAACAGCGAATGAAGTGATTGCCACGTCATATTGCTGGAGTTTTTATCTATACTTGTTACACAAATTTGTTATGTGTTTAGATACATTTTTGATAAGTCTTTTTTAGATTTCGTTTGTTATGCAATTTAGTTTTAATGTTAAAAAAGGGCCGTTTTGGGTTTGAAAAGTATTGAACCGCGCTTCTTCTACGTATAAAAAAAAACAACAGAACAAAACAAAAATAATGTAACACTTGCAAAAATATTTACCACAACCCACCATAACCAAAAGCTTTTCGCTAATCCAAGAGTATCCCACGTACGAACTTTAACCAGGAACCCAACTTCACGCCATGCTGCAATTAGTAAATTATATGAAAAGAAACACTTAACTAATACTCAGAAAGATATGACGAAGCAAATTGTTTAAACAAAAGTGTTCACAAACGCTGATGAGTTGATGAGAAGAACCGTGTTAGTAATAAAGTAATTGAAACAAGTTTTCAACGTATTCTTTTAGGCATGAAGCTTTATAGCAATTATAACGAATTATATGTAAAATGTTAGAAAACAATTTTCTTCACTCTTATAAAAATTAAATACAAGAAAAAACCAAAAAAAAAAATTATTTACATGCATTTTCAATTCTTGAACTAAGTATTATCCAACCTAAGCAACCTTATGACAGCTCCAAACAGCTCCAGACAATTTAACTTCCCTCTACTCCTCTACTAAAACTTCTACTTAATTACAACTTATTGAATTATCCAACTTACCCGCAACTAGAAAAAAAAAATTACAAAATGAAGCCGAATTAGCAATAATATACATTAAAGAGCGTAAAACAAATAAGAGTCAAGAAAGTTATTATTATTTATGCAGAGTTCTTGAAATAACAGGCAGGCTCGAAAATATTTCCAAAAAGAAAAGTATGTAAAGAAAAAGGAAATATATGCAAAATGTATGCAAAAAGTTATTTGAAGTCGAATTTTGTTCTACAAGTTATTTCCCTTAAATGTAAATTGGAAAAACAAAAGAAGAAAATAAAAATAATACAATAATAATAATAAATTAATTGCATTAGAGAGAAGAGAAACATTATATATTATATATACTATAGGGAAAGAATTTAAAACACGATTTCAATGAAGACAAAGAAGATTAAGATAAACTATTAATTAAAAACAAAAAAACATTAATTCCAATGAAAATTGCATTCAAGAATTATACACTTAATTATGTTTGAATGAAGTTATATACCGAAAAATTTATAAAAACAAACAAAAAAAAAATAATTGCAAAACAAACAAACGTGAATATTAAAAGAAAAAACAAAGCGGAAAAGCGAAAATTAAAAAAGAAAAACCAAAAAAAAAAAGTGTTGATTAAATTATTGTTACTTTGAAAAATTGAATTCAACAAATAAAAAATTATATAAACACAAAACCAACTTATGCTCTTTTATTATTACTGCTATACTGTGTCTATCTCTCTCTATCTCACTATCTTTCTGACTTTCTCTCTGACTATTGCGCTCTTGCTCCATTGTTATGCAACACTGTTTTCGCAAACAATCTAACGTGTTGCAACATCATTTTCTTAATTTTCATATATACATGTTTTATTTGGTGTCTTTTATTATAGCTGTAAATGAACGCCTCATGTGGCATGTCTAAATAATAAATGTTTAGTTTATTGTTTAAAAAATCTTGCTTCCTGACTATCTCCCAACCTTTGAGACTTTCACTCTAGCTCACACATTGTCTCTCTGTCACTATTCTTGTCTTTCTGCTCTACGTTTCTTACTAATATGTATGTACAAAAAGACCCACAAGACATTACTACCACAGAAACATTTCATTCTATAAACATTCAACATACGACATATTCTATGTTTAACATTGTTCTAAACGAGGTAAGTTTCGTTGTCGTCTTTTGTGCCTCTTTCAGATACAGGTTGCGGCTGGTTCTGGCATTATATATTAAACAAATTCTAAGCATATGGCGGTAGGTAATCATATAAAAAAAACCAACAAACAAACACAAATTAGCTTAATATCTGTGCAAATTACATCTTATGTAAAATACATTTCAATTAAGCTCTTATCACACATACACACATATGGTATAGTAACCAGGTAGGTAAACCTAGTGAACTTAGCAATTAGTTAGTTACTGCTCCATTGGCAGTCTTTCAAATCTGAGGGAGAAATTATAAATATAAAAAATATTAGTTACAATATAGAAATCTGTAGTCAGACGTAGTTGAAGTTTCATAACTTAGTAGTTCAACAGCGCATATGAAAAAAACTTTTCTACCAAAATACATTACATTTTGTAATACAACTCGAAATTTTTAATAGACAACAGTTTACACAAAGACAGTTTGCAAACAAACACACAAAATTGCACAGAATTTAATTAAAAAAAAAACAATGCATATTAATTTATTCAAATATATTTTGGTTTTTGTTACATTTTACTTTATTACATGAAATTATTATTTTGCTTTACATTTATTTGATTTCGCTTGATAATTGTTTTCTATATTTTCAGCAAAATTTAAAAAGCGGCTGAGTGACGCTTTTAAAAATTGCCCATTGAAAAATTTGTTCTAAAAGAAAAAAACAAAAGAATACATTTTCAAATAAAAAGGTCACTCGGAAAAAGAAGAAACATTTTAAGGCAAAAATTTCTGATTGCGGTTTCAAAATTAAAAATAAAATAAATATTTATCACGTTTATCAAAAGCATATATTTAAACAAATTACATTCAAAGGTATTAAATTATTAAAAAAAAATTAATAAATTAAACATTTAATAAATAAATAAAATTTGCGCTGTTGTTGTATTCAAATGAAATTAAGCTTTTGTAAATTTATTTAGTTATTATTAACACATAAAATACTACAGACGAAATAACAATATGTAAAAAAAATATATATATGTATTCATATACACGCATATACTTAATGAATAAAAAGCAATCAATAGTTTAATAATAAAGTTAAATGGAAACTGTTTTTCATTGATTCATTTAATTGAATTCGTTCTTATTTGAGTAGCGCTCGAATTTAAATTGAAATGAATGCAAACATGCAAAAATTTAGTGTTAGTTAAAAGTTTACCATGAATGAAAAATTATCAAGTTTAACAAAATTAAGTTGTACTTACATGAAAATAAAAAATAAAAAAAATATGCAAACAAAAAAAAATAAAATATGCAAAACACTTCAATAAACAACGACATTAGTTTAGATACAATTAGCGTTAAAATTTAAATCATTTAATAACAAAAAAATTAAAATAAAACATACATATGAGTGTTTCTTAAAGGAGATAAGTAAGTAAAGAAAAATGTTATCAGCAACTAACTTAAATAAAAAACTCACGAACTCACATTTTCTGATATTTCTAAATCGCAGCAAACAATTTTCAACTTAACTCTTACATCAGGTGTACGAATATAAACGCGAGACCGTCGCATGTAACGTTTAGCGCCATGTAACATAGGAGTGCTTTCTGCTTATGACTCTGCACATTTTCATATGGCAATTCATAGCCTCTTTTAAATAAATAATCAGCTTGAAATGATTCTTTAAACTTGACATGAAAATTCATAAGATTTTTAAGGTACCTGAATTTCCAAGGACTTGCATTGCATACGTAAGTCGTTAGTTAGTATAAGGTTCTTTAAACAGTCAAATGCTGAATACTCTTTCGAGATATGCTCACAACTCAAGTAAAACTTTCTTCAAAATGCGATCATTTTAACTTCATTGAAATCCTCAGAATTATTTCATAAACATAAAAACATTTAAAATTCATAATAAAATTTCATTAAATGTTATAATTTATTAAACAATATCGAAAATAATAAAACATACAATAAACATTTATAAGAAATTCGTGGAAAAAATATAAAAAAAAATTTAAATTATATATTTATACACAGGAAATGCAAAACATTTACAGACACTCACAGACAAGAAGGTCTAATAATAAAAGTAAAAATTAAATAATCTTTTGCGAAACATAAAAAAGAATATTGAAAAGTAAAAACTAAATTAATATCAAAGAAAATATCAAATGACCGACTGAAATTATTGTTAAATGAAAAATTTTTCGAACTATACTTGCATATATACATACATATACTTATATATATATATTGATATAATCAAGTAAAAAAAATGGTATATAAAAACAAATGCAAAAAAAAAAAGAAAGGAAAAACCAAAACAAATACTAAGCGTTTAAATTTTATTCAAGTATTTAATGTGTTGCATAAAATATGTCAAAAAAAATATAAACAAAAAGCAAACAAAAAAATATTTAAAAAAATAAATTAATGAAAATGATTAAACATGACATAAAACAAGAAACAAATAAACACAGACAACATTTAACAAACCAATTGAAAAACAAACAAACAAAAACATTTGCATAAAAAAATAACAAATATACACGTACACACATGCATACACACAAGCCTTTACAAAACATAAATATTTACATATATAAATTTATTTAACCTTCAACAATAGCGTTTGTTTAAATCATTTGCGTTTATTCATTCAACAAAAATAATAACAATAAAAAATAAATTGATTTGAAAAAAAAAAATAGTTACAAAACAGGCAGAAAGAAAAATATTACAAAACAAAATGCACAAAGTTAATTAAAGAATTCAATGAGTTGTGCTTGTTCTTTTTGAATAAAAAAAAAATAAAAACAATCGACATTGTCAAATCGGACGAATCAGCACAGCCGGCATGGACAGTCAGCAGACAATTGTATTCTAATGTATTGTATTTATTGTTGAAATATTATAAATTTAAAATGAATTAAATTAAATTTGAAATACCAAAAAAAAACCAAACCAAAAAAAATGAAAAAAAAAATGTTTTAAACGAATTCATATAATAAATTCGAATAGAAACAAAAGAAAAACGGTTTTTTATTTCTTAAAAGGTACTGAAATTGACTGGGTTATATTTTAGGAATGCTTAGCTCGGAAACATAAACTGCCCCGTGCTTTACTCAGCGTGCCAAGCGAGTTCCTGTTATAGTCATTTCGTCTTACCACCAGGAAAAGTTACTGATCCGATGCTTTATTGCTTAAAGCACATGATATACGATTTCTTATACGCTTGAATAATGACACAAAAAATATGATCTAAAGATCTCAGCTTAAAGATACTTTCTAAAAATCTCTGATAAATACATATGTCTCAGCTTAAAACTAATTAAAAGTTCTAAGTCAAATAATATCCTATTAAACAATATTGAAGCGATAAAATTACATTTGAAATAGCCAAGCGTGACCAAGGACAATGAAATTGGCATCATTCAAATAAATAAATATCAATGCAATTGCAAATTCATTGAAATTCATTGAATGTGACAACACTTAAAATCAAGTGAAATCTGTTTTCAGTAATTTCAAGGTTGATAAGCACTTAAATTTGTATGCATCTTTGTAACAACAAACAACTTGAACGCCTTCAGTTACTTTCTTTGGCATATAAAGTAATTTCCGAATTAGCATATCTGCCATATAACAAAACAACAAATCACGTTACCAGCGTTGAAAATAAAGTAAAACCCTGAAATTCTTTTCGCATACATTTACAATGCTAAGCAATCAGAGAGCCGAAAGCAATCTTTGAAACAATTTCTCATACCCCAAACGCCAAAAAACAGACTTGATTTTTTTTTTTTTTTTTGTTTTTCGTTTTCGTTCAATGCATAGTAACACAAAATTGTAAAATCATGCGAAATGAAAAATTTACACTGCTACTTCACAACAACAATAAACGCAACAACAACGTCGACAACAAAAAGATTTATTATCGCATGCCAGAGAAGCCAACCGATGCGGAAGAAGCAGTTAAGCGGTGTGGCAAAGGTATAGCGACAGCAACGAAAAGGGTAAGGGCATAATACCAAAAATATACTTTATGGCATATATGTATGTACTTTGCATACAAGTCGTACTTCATGTGTGAGTGACGCTGAAGCGCTAATAAAGCTCGTTCTGCGGCATGAAGCGATAAAATGCGTTGTAATTGATGTGGTTCTTTGCATTGTTGATAGATCAAGGTAGGTTAGGGGTAGGAAATGATAAAGACGAACCAAAGCATGCACTCAATGTCGGCAACATATAAGGAAATTAATCTAAGCACAACGGCTTTCCTATGGTTAAATTTGTCTTGCCTTACTCACACTCTCATATGTAGCTTGTTTCGCTTCGTTTCAATTTTGGTTTGGTTATAAGAGGCTTTGACAAGACGTATGTGCAAATACAGTGTAAATGATATAAAATTTATCAAGATGATGTTGAACAGAGCTCACACACAGGCACAGGCACAAGACACAGACACAGTTAAGTTTGTCTGTCCGTAAAAGGCGAGAAGAAAGTAGTTGCAATATGTCTACAAAGTTGGCATTGTGCTGAGTTCAACTGGGTTTATATCAGTAGCATTTTATTGAAATAAACCTCTTTTGTGCTTACATACACATATATAGCTATGTGTGCGTGTGAGTGTGTTTGAGTAAGTGTTAGTGTTGTTGTTTTGAGTACCCGCTTACATTGTTGGTTGTAATTGCTACTTGGTACATGCCTTAAATTGTCGCAAAACAAAGCTTCAACGTTGTGTTGTGTGCTTTCAGGCGTTCACATGCAATGGTTTAACTACATAATTGCTGTTAATGTTTTCGTCATTAATGCCGTTGTTCTTGTTAGTTACATTGTAGATAATCTAATTGAATGTTCAAATTCGCAGAAAAGTGCGAAAGAGATTAGTTGGCAAACAAGTTGCTGGCATGGCTCAAATCGTTGTTAATTAATAAAGTAATTCAACCGGGACCGAAAAGCGAAGAGAATACATGAATTTTAACTTGAATGCAAATGTGGTTTTGTGATTTTATATTCAAATTTGCACTTGCCAAAGTGCACAGGGCAAAGAAAAAGGTTTTGCATATTTATAAATACAGACCTCAGACACCCACAGATAGATAATACTACCCAAACTGTCAAAGGCAAAAACTAAATCTGTGAAATATGTGTTGATTGCGGCATTTATGACAACGTTGTGCGCTTTTAAAAGGTGGTTGACTTGAATACTCAAAAGTAAGTAAGCTATGACAATATAGGATATAAGGAAGGAAACATGCAGACAAAAAAAAAATGGCGCCTGAAATCAAGTCAAGTTGATGGCATAAAAGTTTGATTTAACCACAAAGGCGCTCGATAGCAGCTCGAAATTTCGCGTTACAATGCTGCATTTACGATTCGCCAAAACTGCTCTGCCAAAAAACTAACAACTGCGAATGCCACGTAGACTGACTTTCGGCCACAACGTGCGGTTTGCCACGCCCAATGCCACTGCCAATGCCACAGATAAGGCAACAGCAAAAGTTGTATGCAAATTGCGTGCGAAGGCAACGTGGAATCGAATGGCAAATCATGAGAAATCAAGGCGAAGCAATGAATGCATTCAAATTTGACTGAAAGGCGGTGTAAGAATTCAAAATGTAAGCAAAATTACTACAGCTAAGGTGAAGTTGGCATGAGCAAAAAGCTAGAGATTTGACTCGACGTCGTAATTATAAAAGTTTGACTTGAATTTCAAATAAAGTTTTTAACAATTTTCAACTTTTAAAACCCAAAAAAAGAAAAGCAAAAATCTTTGTCTTTATTGAATAAAATTGTACGCAAACAAAAATGAAATTTAATCAAAAGTGAATATAAAGTAATAATCAATATTGCAAATCAATTTTTAAAGCTGATTTAAAATGCTCTTTGTGTGCGCTTTCAAAAGCGCTTTAAGTCCTCTGGTTGCCACTAATCATTTCAAAATAATTTTGTGCTTTGCTTTGGTTTACTTTGCAGGACTTTCAATGTAATACGCAGCCATTTGCAAAAGTCATTAAACTTAATGTAAACAAAAATGAACAAACGTACAAACAAACAAACGGAAAAGTAAGCTCAGTGAAATAAGGAAATATTCATATATTTATAAGTTGGCATTATAAAGTATTAAATAAATACGTTGAGGTCGGCCGTGTTGCCAAGGCGAGCGAGCGGGCAGGCGAGTGTAGAAAAGACATAAGTAAGACAAAAATGCCACCGTCAGCTTGGCTGCTTAATCGTTATGGTTCTGGCATCTAATATTGTTGAGATAAAAAAAAAAAAAAGAAAACCAAACGACATTAAAAATAAAAAATAATATTTCGTTTATTTTTCCCACACTCTCAGTCGCTGCCGCTGCTGCTGCTGAGCACAAATGCCATTTAATTAAATGGACTTACTTCGACTTATGTCATTTCCTTTAAGGATTATATTCATTTTGCAGATTTTACGCTTGCTTCTTTTTTTTTCTAAGCATTCTTATCTTCTCACTGTCTTATTATGCTTTTCTTTTTCCTTTTCTTTAATAACACGCAGCATTTTTTTTAAGACAGTTTATTAGCATAGCAAGAAAATGAAATTTCAGGGCATTTGTAATTTATTTGCCGCTAATGCGCACGAAAAAAAAAACACTGCATGTTTTCAGGCGCTGTGCTAATACATTTTTACCTAACGTTATTTCACTTTGTAGATTTTTCAAGTTGCTTGAAACGATTTGATTTTATTTTTAAGTGGAAAATTATTAGTGCAGAAGTTTTAATGATTAAAAAGAGTTTTGCATCAATCCTGGTCGACCATTAAGCAAAATAGCTTAAGTAATGCCATTGAAATGCGCTTAAGCGTGTGGCTTATGCAGCGTAAAGATTAATTAATTAGTTCAAATGAAGTCAGTAAAAGCACACAAAGCTTCTAAGCACACGTTCCGTTTAGCAAAATTAGAAAATTTCGTAAAATAAGCTTAAATTGTCACAATGCAAATAACTAAATGAAGTTCAAGCAGCGGCGTCGACTAATTTTTTTTTTTTTTTTTTTGTAATACCTTTGTAATACCTCAGGAAAACTATTGTATTTATGACTTTTGTAGAATTCGCCGTGCTTGTTAAAATACGCAAATCTTTTGTAATTAGTACAACGTTAAAAGTTGCACACACCCATGTGCGTATACATATGTACATGTATAGTAACAAGCATGGCAACAGAGTCACATGTACTCTAATATGTTTCCTCTTTGTTAATTACTCATTTATCACACACACACACGTACACACACACGCAGTACAATTAAACTTTTGTGCATGTTTTGAAATTTATGGTTGCATTTTGTTGTGTTGTATTCACAGCACGGCATTGTACCAACTTTTGTATGAATGCACAGACATAAGCACACAGATACAAACACATGCACAGCGCCTCATGCAAATCCCTTTGTATAAGTCTATTGGTAATGAGCGTGTGAACGAAAAAGTATATGTCAGTATGTGTTGGTGGGTGTGTGCGTAAACTAGTTTTATGTATTTTTCAACTTTATTTGCGCTAAGCTGCGTTAAACAATGGCTGAAGGCTACTCAAAAGCAATGCACTGAGCATGGCACTATTGTTCTCAACTTAACACACACAAACACACACACAGAAGCACAGCACAGCCATAAACAGGGGTGATTATAACGCCGTGCAATAATAGCAAAGCATTTGCAGCAAATGTTTCGCAAATTCATTGTAGCAAACTTTTTGCGCGCTGCGGCAGCAAAGCAAAGAATCACCAAACCGCACACACACACACACACACACACAGACAAAGACACGGTGCAGCATAGCACAACACAGCAGGATTCTACAGGCTGAGCTGCATTATTTGCGCATTAGACAAAGCATATTCAACACGCTCTTATTCCACCTCTGTGACGCAAGTCGGACCATAATGACTTGCTCATCAAATAAAATAGCTTTGAGTTGAAAAAAAAAAAAAACAAAAACAAACACAACAACACATGAAAATTACTGCGGGCAAATTTACTTGCTTCAAGGCTTTTGCATGCTTGCTTTTTTGGTGTTCACCCTTTCATTTCTTCGCTTTTGCAAACCGGACAGCAAGTAAAGCTTGTTATAATAACCAATTTTAACGGAAGCATACCTTGCACGTCAATAAAGGAATCCCCCTGCGGTAGATGACACAAGTGGTCCCAAAAGGAATTACGCTTGAATGTTTCATTAAAAAAGACGAAGATGCCACCAAAGCAGCGTTGCATGAATCATGAACAAACCGAGCAACAAACGAGTGGCAACGTTGCGGCACCACACACAAACCCATTGCCCACTGGGACATTGAGGTATGGGTTACAGCATGTAAATGAAATAAAGCAAACTTAATTAAATTTATCGAAGTTGAAGTTTTGTGGGCGCAGTGGGTGTAACAGACTCACTCACACACAAAGTGCCTTGTGTCGTTGTCAGCATTAAGCGTCAAAGGACATGTTCAAGAACATGACAAGGTAAATGCGGCATGACTCAAGTGATGCTGAAATTCTCATACACTGAAACATATAAATTCATTAAATTCATATTTATTGAAAATAAATAAAACAAAAACAACACAATTTGTTTAAAACATAATTAAAATAAAAAATCAAAATTCGAGTAAATGTAAAGTACTTACAGCGTACACTTAAAAAAAAATCATGCACAGTGTGCACATGTATAATGAAAAAAATATTAACAAGGTTACACACATGCAAATCTATTTGTTCGTACATGCAGGTCTGTGTGTGTGTAAGGCTTTGTGCTACCTGCTATAGAACAAAAAAGTATATATGTATGTATGTTTTTTTTTGCTTTGCCAAAAAGGCCATTTGTTTGTGTGCCTTTGTATTGCGCGCACTGCATAAAACTGATAATTGTTGGCAGGACATGCTGCAGCATCATCACAGCGGCAGCGACAAGAGCAGTCACCAGACCAACAATCCAACAGACCAACAGGAACCAGAAAAAACGCTAAGTGGGTGCAAATAGAAGCTGAGCCACAGTTGGTCGAGTTCATGTAAGCAGAACACGCTCGACAAAAGCAGACAAACGTTGAAAAACGAATGTAAGCCAACAGCAACAACAACAACAGAAATTTTGCAGCAAAAAAAACAAAAAAAGAACAAAAAACATTAAAAGAACACTTCCGCGAATGAACTCCTGTAACATATGCGATCAAATGAGTGAGACAAGTGAGCAGCGATAGAAGTGAGTCAGTCTAAAAAAAAAAAAAAAGGAGCTCCAGAAATAGATAGCGGCATATAAAGGACACGCTTTGTCGCTCGTACTGCCCTCGTTGTTGTTGTTGTGGTGCTGTACATTGGCGTTACTGTTTCCTCAACCGGAAGTTGCAGTAGCACAACTGAGGCCATACACCAACGGCTACATGCAACATACAATACCAATAACAATAACAACAGCAACAACAACAACAACAACTGCTGGTCACCAACATACAGGATGCATACAGGATGTGTTGTTATTTTGTTATTGTCGCTTTTTCGTTGTTAGCTTGTTTCTGACTATTTTCTTTTTTTTTCACCCTCTCTCTCACACATATTCTCTCGCCATCTCTCTTTGTTTGCAATTGCAAGCAGTACGTTGTTTTTCTTTGACATTTTTGTGTCACTGTTTGCCTTTCCTGATAAGTTGACATTGATGCGGATGCCGCTGCTGCTGCTGCTGTTGTTGATAGTGCTGATGACATGTCTGAAAACTCCCTTTTTTCAGTTTTTAATTATTTTAATAAAAATTTTAAAGCATACAAATAAATTTTCGACAAAAATTTAATGATTTATGGTAAAATTTTTTACACAAATGGCAAACGTTGCTCAACCGCGGCCATGAAGCTATTTTTACGCAACGATGCGTTATGAAAACCAACGAGCGAAAATACGCAGAGAAACCTCTTCAAAAAAAAAAAAAAAAGGAGGAAACAAAGTAAGTAAAAAGAAATCATTTTGCAATTTCGCGCTTCAGCAAACTTCAAAACAAGAAAATGCCAAAACGAAATTCAGTAAAATAACGAAATACGAAAAAGAAAAAAAAAATACAAAACAAAGCAAACAAAAAACGCATGCTAAAACACAAATATGAACGGCAGACGACAAACGACAAAGACAACACAGGCCATATGGACAAGCAAAACCACAAACTTACAAACCAACACCCAACAAATGACGACCAACAATAACAACAACCAATTGGTTTCGGCCTACTGCTGTTATAGCCAAAAACAAAACCTCAATGAAAATTTGCTTACATCTAAAATAAAAGATACAAAAAACGAAAAGAAAACAAAAATTCTAACAAAAAACATTACTCGGCAAGAGCAAAACTCAAAAAGCAAGCTTAGGTAAATTTCAAATAGTGCCAACGTTGCGTATACGCAATGTGACCAACATGCTACTTTCGGTCATGCACGAGAGCATTTGAATTTTGTCATTTTGAAAGCAGAAAAAGGTATATTCGTATGCATAAATCTTTGTTAATATTATGTGGCAAATAAGTTTAGTTTTTTTTTTTGGTTAACCTTTGCCTGCTAATAACTTTTGCGCATCACAGAATTTGCGCTTAAGCAGAACATTGAAAGTCTTTTCATATCATTAAAAAAAAAAAAAATATTTCGATCTGTTACAAGCTCCGTTACAAAGTTATAATACTATTCACATACGTACATACGTGAAGAGTATAATAAAGTAAAACCAAACAACAAAATGTCTCCCCTGACGCTCATTTGCGCTCATTGGTTACATCATTTTAAAATTTTTTTACACACACATACACAAACAAAAACACATTTCTTTTATTATATTTTTGTTGTTGTTTTATTTTGACGGCACGATCAAAAGACCACAAATCAGTGCAAATTAATTCACAAGAGTATTCAACAAAATCATCATCAACATAAAACAACAACAGTCATAAAAAAAAATGAAAAACGAAAAAAAATGTATGGAATTTTAAATTTTCAAATTATTGAAAAAAAACAAACATATACTTACTTATATGGCATGAAAATGTATACACAAACAAAGCAATAATGCATGGCGCCTCTTCTTTCTTGGCACAAAGTTAATGTGCAACATATTCTTACGCAATCAACGACTCAAAGTGTCTTTGTTACATGCGACGATACAATGAAGTCTTAAAAATGGCAATTCGATGTGAAGACTTGCTTATTATGTCGTTTTTCGCGCGGCTTTTTTCCTTTCGTAACGCATATGAAAACGCAACTTTAAACGAAGTGCACACAGATACACACACAAGCTCACGAAAGGATAAAGGCATGGGTATCGCTTATATGGAATACGGTTTTTGGTTTGACTTGTCTTTTGTTCGACTTGGCCTCGTTGAAACGCCGACTTTCGTCTAATGCCGCTAAGCGCAATGAACCGCCAATGCGCAGACTTTACCAACCAGAGCATGTCCTTAGTATGCGTGTTTGTGTGTGTACGTGTGTACGTGTGTACGAGTAAGTAAGTGCGTGTGGATTATTGCTGGCAATGCATGCAAAGCTTCGTTTTCCATTTTGCATGCGTTCGCGCAACGACATTTTTTGCCATTTTTCTGCGGCTGCCTTGCTCAAGAGCTTCTTTGTTTTTTTCCCCGTTTTTATACCCTGCACAAAGAGTGTGTCAGGGTATATTAAGTTTGTTTGAAACCGAAAGTATGTAACGCATAGAAGGAAGGCAGGCGACCCTATAAACTATATATATTCTTGATCAGGACGACAAGAGAAATTGATTAAGCCATATCCGTCCGTCTGACCGTCTGTCCGTATGGTTCTCGAAAACTATAAGAGCTAGAGACTTGAAATTTGGAGATAGGGTGAAAGGTACGAACCTGAAATTTTGTATACAAGCTCAGTAAGTATTCATCTTTAAAACTGCAGACCACAAATTTCCCCTTTCTTTGATGGTTACCCCTCAGAGACCTACAAACTCAAATTTTACATAAATTTCACTTTTTTTGACCAATTTACTTGATATTTTTAAAACTATTTGATCAGGTGATGTCAAATCAAAATTTTTTTATAGATTTGGGTGTGTGCAGGGTATTAAGTTGTCGAGTACACTCGACTATACCGCCCTTACTGGTTTTATTTTTGTTTGTCACTGTTGAGGTTGGTGTCATCTTTGTGGTTGCTGTTGGCGCGTATGACAATCTGCAAAATGAAGCTAAGCAAGCAAACGATATCATTTGACATTGAGTGCGTTTTGCATTTGCTCTCTCAACATCTCTATAAATACTTTTTCTTTCTCTCTTCCTTTCCCATCCACTCATCAGCGTAAGCGTTCTGTGGCTTACATCTAATGTAGTTATTTTGCTGTTATTATTCAAACATTCGCTTCAGACGCGTTCTGCAGATATTGCAATGCCAGTCGCGTGCTGAAATACCTTAAATTACGCAAAATGTTGGCAATATGAAAATTGCTTGCAAGTCTGTTTCGCATATTTTTCAACTACAAAACGCTAAGGGGAAACAATTTTTATTTTGTTTTTTACTCTGAATGTGAAACGCAAAATGTGCAAATTATTTTCATAAATAACTTTTCCCCTTTGGCTCATATGCATGTACATATATTATTATTATTAAAGCCCTATACACATTGTGTCAGCTAAGAGAGCAGTTAATAGTTTCTTTAATAGAAAATTATTTATAGTATGCCGCTTAATAGAATGTGCCTATTAACAGTGATTAATAGAGTTACGTGAATACGGAAGAAAGTTTTTTTTTTTCAGATCAAATGTATGAAACGTCTGGCAGTCTTTTTATCTTAAATCCTAAACGCAAAGTGTACTTCTGAAAACATCGGTTTCGAGAGGAATCTTTAAGTGATCTAGTAGTCCAACATTGCCAAATTCTGATTTATGCTGATGATGTGAAACTATGACTCCCTTTAGTGCTACAGTTCACCAGTATCTCCTTCACAACGATCGTAACTCTTGCGCTGTAAGTCAAACATGTTCGCATTTAATTACCTTTTTTGTCAGTTTGTTTTTTTGCTATTGTTTATTCGTCGGTCACCTTTTCTTTGTCTCCCTCTTGCCCAGGGTACATAAACACAACTTGACTCAAGGCAACGAGTCATAATTAAAAACTTAAAAGGAATATTCGCGACAGTAGTTTTTTTTCTCACTTTTCAGTGTTGTTGATGTTGTTGTTGTTGTGTCACGGCCAACTTGTTTTTAAGTTAATTAAGTAAATTGTAAATGGACATCAGCATATAAAATTGAAGCAGACTCGCACAAAAGGCGAAAATTTGTTGTCACCGCTGCACAATTTGCCTATCATCATCTCTATCTCACTCTGTCTCCATAATGCTCAAAAGTCTATGTGTCTAAAAGTTGTGCTCCTTCCTTTACACTGTTCCTAAACCTATTTCGT
This sequence comes from Phortica okadai, assembly GCA_034638295.1. Taxonomy (NCBI): domain Eukaryota; kingdom Metazoa; phylum Arthropoda; class Insecta; order Diptera; family Drosophilidae; genus Phortica; species Phortica okadai. The sequence continues at coordinate 16,303,697 of CM067849.1, forward strand.
TAGCATTCTGTCTGTCTGTCTGTCAATGTGCCCATCTGTCTGACATCTCACTGTTTCAGGTTGCGTGCATTTCTGCAACGCTTGAAAACAAACCCAGTTAACGGGGCTTGTTGCGTTTTGTCTTTTGAATACATCGACCGCCTTTTGGCATACTTTTAGGCGTCGACAACACTTTTTGCTGACTTTGCAATATTTGTCGTTGTCGTTCTCGCAGTCGCAGCCGCTTACGCTTCTGCCTCTATGTCTCTGCTCGGCCGCAGCAATTCAATTAGTGAAGCTGTTAAAAAGCTTTTAAGCAAGTGGCACAGCTTCGTAATTGGAAATTATAACGTTACGTTACTTCTTGCCATTGCTGTTGTTGCTGTCATCATGTCAGCGCATCAACATCAACAATCCTTAACTCACACACAAAGCAGTTGAAAAAATACCTTGGCATTTGCAAATGCAATACAACACTTTACCATATATAAAGCGTAGTTTTGCTATAAAATATACTTTTTTTTTATAAATATGTTTTATATCTTTATATGTGTGCATTGTGCTTAATTGAATTTATATATCACAAAAATGCGCTGACTCGGATTAATTTTCGATGTTTTCAATTTTAGGCAATTGTTTCCAATTTTTAAAAATTTTTGTCATTTTTTGTTTTTGGTTTTATTTTTGGTTTGACATTTGGTCGCTTTTTTCATTTTCTCATTTTAACATATGTGCCAACCTATTCCCGTTGAGTGCTTTGTCAATTTTAATTTATTTTTACCACAAAAAGCGGATTATTTCGTCAGCCGTCGGAAATGAACAAGTGAACGAACAAAAGATGATGGGCGTAGGCGGCTTGAATGTGAGCGTGAGCATGAGCGTGATAGCGAAAAAATATGGTTGAGTACGCGAGCAGTGAAGCATTACGTGTGTCAATCAGTCAGTTAGTCAGTCTGTCTGTCTGTCTGTCTGTAAAGGCGTATGGCGAGGCGGGCGCATTGAAAGCGACGAGGCTGGCAAATATCAACTGTCACTGTAAGCCTTTTAATTTCATAGCACACAGTCGTGCAGGACTGTGTATGTGTATATGTACATATGTATTTCATTTGTATGCGGTTACTCACAGCTTTTATCAGGCAACCAAGCCGGCAGTCAGTCACTCAGTCAGTGTCACAAAATGATTGCAATTCGGGCTTTGATCAAAGGTCGAACATTTTTTTTTTTTTATGCCATTTCCTGCGCATTTCAATTTTTCCCTTTTTCGCAACGTTTGACGAATTAGCTGGAATTAATTGAGTCGATTTACCAATTTGGGCTTCCAACTCTTATCGACAATTTTTTTTTCTTTTTTTGGCCATAATTGATTAATTTTTTTAACTTTATGTGAAATGTTTAAAGCTTAAATGCAACAATATTCATGCCTTTTTGAAATTATAACATTACTCTTAGCAAGAAGGTATTTAACGAAACCTCTGCACAAAAGTATGCTATACTTTTTTGTATAAAGGTTACCAATGACAACGTGGCATCACTTAACAAAAAAGCGACGTTTTAAATATCAAAAAAAAAAACAGAGCACTTGAAATATCAAATACGCCACATGATGTCAGATTTCATGTTATTTGAAAAGGTTAATTACATTTTCAGTTATTATGCCAATAAATCCCCAAAACGTTTAGCAGAGTTCAAGGCTCAGATGATATACATTTCATTTTAATTAGCGAAATTTATGCAAATGTCGCATTGAGATACAAACAGGCAAACAAAAAACAAACAAAACGAACGAGTGAAATTTTGCATAAATCTTATATACCAAATACAAAGGTAACTCATGGCTGTGTGTGTGTGTGTGTGTACGTTTTAGTTGAGTGCGTGTGTGTGTGTATTAATTTCATGTGGAAAGCCAAACAAAGCGACTTAAACAAGCAAACAGGACTAAACTAGCAAATATACAAACTAAACTTAACATTAACACAAATTTAACGCGCATAAACTTTCCAAGCCATCGACTTCATTCAGCGCAAAACACAGAAACTTTAAGTTATTAAAGTGTACAACTTTAGTTAAAATCATAACAATAACAACAACATTTTACGCGTGTGTGTGTGTGTGTGTGTGTAACACTAATGAAGTGAAGCCTATACAAACACTAAAGCAGCGAGTGAACTCACACACACATACACTCACGCATAAGTAAACATATCAAAATAACTTGCGGCTTATAACACATACTCACATGTACACACACACACACACACACAAATACACTTGATGTCTAAGCCACGACCAATAACAACAACACTTTTCCTTCCCGCTTGTTGCCTACCCCGTTCAGTCTGAAGTTGTTACGATCTTCTGACAAAATCCAACTGAAGTTTGCTATCAACCTCATTGCATGTAGCATCTAAACATGTACACAAACACACACACACCCACACATGACTGCGTGTTGGTTTTTGTGGCATTACTAATACGCACTGTATAATTGTCGTCTACGCGCTCGCGATTTAATGTCAGTAAATGTGTGCTTGCGTCTGTGTGTGCGTTTATTTTGCATGTGTCTGTTGGATTTAATTAATTAGAAGCAAACAACAGGCAGTCAGCGTTGACGATTAGCGCTTATTAAATTCGCCTTGTTCGACTTAGGCATATGTTTGGACTTTATATAATGACACGACTGAATAAACCGCTCGCCCCCTCCCCTGCCACTAATTATGTTTGTCATTATGGTGATTTTAATGCTGTTGTTTATACAAACCAAAATATATGTTTATTAAACAAAACTTTGCGCCACAAATCAAGCAAAACAATTGCAATTGCAGAGCAGCAATATTCTTCTTCATCTTCTACAACTGCTATGACTTATTTGGCCGATCGAAATGAAAAGATTTGCATGGCATTGACAAGCTGCAACCGTGTATGCTAGCCAGGGTACACGCACTTGCCATTAGACATGAACATGCTGCACATAAACGGAAATCCGCCAAATTGTTTAACCTGCACGCACACATATGCAAACGAGTCAAGCCAAAGTCAACCGGCTCTGAGCCCATCTCATGCACTGTCTTCGCTTTAGGGCGCACAATACATAAAAAAAAAAAAAAATACAAGAAGAGAAGTGAAGAAATCTAATTGCGTTGACCATGTAAGCTCAGCACTTTGTTGGGGCTCCTGTTTAATGCGTCTGTTTTCGAAGGTGATTTACTACGTTGCTTCATAGCCGTACCTTGTTGGCTCCAATGTCATATTTTCCATTTTTGTTTTTGTATTTTTTTTCTGGTTGGCTTGCTTTGTAACAAGACCTTTGCTTAGGCTTAACAGAGATTTTTTGTGCCGTTTTTATGGCCTGCTCGTTTTAAAGGAGTTCCAATGTTAATGCGCACCTGCTTTGTGGCGTAGTCAACCGTCACTCAATATACGCTTCAATGTGTCTAACTAGCTTAACTGTTGTTGTGGTTGTTGTTGTAGTTGAGCTTGTTCGCCAGCCGATTGTATTGTGCGGCGACTCTAGTTTTTGGTCATTATTGTTGTTGTTGTCGGTGGTATGCTGCATTGCTGTTAGTTAGTGCTGCGCCTGTCAATATGCTTTACTGGCATTAACGCATTTTACTGCCCAAGTCGTTGCAACAGAGCTTGTTAAACGTAAATTGCTTTCAGCTATTGGCCAAATGCAAACTAAAACGGTCTAATGACTTCCTTCTGCTCACAACACCGTTAAGCAGCAAAAGGGTCAACAGCAACAGCAGCAACAACAACAACAACATCAACAACATCAACGGTTACATAACCAAAATTCAGTGCACTTTTTGTTAACTTACTACATGCATTTTGCGTGTATTTGTATTTGTGTACATTCGTTACGCAACGTGCTGATTTAGTGAAAATTTTCACTACTCAAAGGTTACAACAACAAGTGCTTGTGGCCATAATGAACCAAAATGACAGACCACAAAGAGTTTGATTTTGATTGATACTTTTGATGAGTACGAAAATTGTTATTGCATGAAATTTTGAAAGATGTGTAAGGGAACAGTTAGGAAATTTGGTAAAGGCGAAGTTTCAATGTACTAAAACATAAATGAACAAACAACTCTTGGATGACATTTTGGTTAGAAAATCGCTTTTTTCCTCCTCATCATGAAAATCTTCAATAAATTACATTTTAATTGTCAAACCCTTCGCTATTATAGCGGTCGTTTGAAGCACAGCGAACATAAAATCACTTGCTGCACAATATGAAAATATGTATTAATAAACATCGATCAACGACACGCCGGCGCCATTGAAAATTAACATTTATTGGCACTTAAATGCGATCAAGTACACAAAATAATCGCCATTAAATGTATGTCTATCTAGTGGCTACAGCATAGCTGTCTGTGCGTCTAACTGACAGACTGACAGACTGTTTAAAAAGCACACGTTTACTATGTCCTGCCGTCTGCCTGTCAGATACTGTGGTGTGTATGTAGAGAAGACTGCTTTAGCACCAGCGACCTTAGACCTTAATGAATAGCAAAGCATGCTACATTCTCAATATGGCAATTATGCCGTAAACGCATACACACACACACACACACACAGCACACATACAGCGACTAAGTCATAAAACGCATATTTAGCAAAGAGATTGTATCTGTGTGTATGTCTATCTGTCTGTCTGTCTGTGTGAACGTAAGCGAGTATTTGCTGACAACGCATACAATGAGCTTAAATCGCATCTACGCAAGCAGGAAACTTAATAGTACAGAATATGCTAGTGAAGAAGCTGTGAAGCGAAAAGAAGAGAAGAGAAGCTTGTGGAGAACTGAGGTAGTAATGCGATGCGATGCGTTGCGTTGATTTGCCTTGCCTTGTGTTTAGGTGCAAAAGCCTTTTGACGTCGTCGTACTTCTTTTGTTTCTTTTTATCTTTGTTGTATTATTTTGTTGTTGTTGTTGCCGATGAGCAGAGTATCATATGCGCCAACACATACACAGGCCAGAGGCGTTTTCATATCAAAGAGGCATAGTCGGTCGGTCGGTTGGTTGGTTGTTGAGTCCAATGGTGACGCAAGGCGACAACAACGTGTGCATTTGACCCACTTATCAAATTAAGTGTGAAAACCTCTTAAACAATAATATATGTAGATATATACAGACATACAAGCACACGCGCCACACAGACATTGTCATCGAACGTTAGCGCTAACAGGGAGAAACGAACAAAAAAAAAAACTAAATGGGAAAAAAATGAAAACTGAAAGAGGAAACGGAAATAAAAGGTTTCGCATTAAGCAGAACGTCATGTGCCTACGGAACAGCTTCTTCTTCAGCGGTTTTTTTTTGTTTTGTAATTTTTTTTGAGTTTGAGTTTTTGTTGTTGCTTTTTTACTTATTTTCTGCACACATGTACATACACACACAGCGCGTATTCCTGAGGTGATGTTATTGTAGTTGTTATTCAGTTTGGTTGTTGCTGTTGTTGCCGTTGAACAATAAAACATTATAACGTCGTTAACGCTTTGACGTTAAAGCCAAAAAAAATAAATACGTGGCTTGACTTGACTTGACTCCCATACTGAATGCCTCAAAAGTCGTTCCCCTCAAGCAACACACCGCCACATGGCCGACGGCAACAAACACTCAGGGCGGTACGAACGTTGGTTAAGTGGTTTGGTGGATTTTGACGTTGTTGTTGTTGTTGTCTGGTTTGTTGTGATTTGCTATGTAGAAGTGCAGTGAAGACACTTGCAATGCTTTGATTTTAAAATTTATTTCACAATAGCTACGCCAGTCAGGTGTAATGCTTGGCAACGTTGCATACAATATAAACAGCTTTAATGACTGAAAGAGACAGGCAACGACCAACCAAGTTGTTGACATTAAACACTCGCACGTAAAGTGTAAATTTATGTGACTTGGCAAATAATAAGTAAGAAGAAAAACAAAAACAAACAAGCAAAAAAATTGAATTTATGTGCAAATTTAGTCGCTTTCACAGTTCATTTGCAGTCCGACGAGCTAAGCGCACTTTTATGTTCATTCATTGTCCATGTTTGTCTTTCATTTAGGTTTGTGGCCACTAAAATGTTCCAAGTTCTTTTTTTTTTCCTATTTTGTTTTGTTTTGCTTTGCTTGCTCTTCGTGCCTTTTATACCCCTCAACTATCATTGAGGTAAACTTAGCGGGTTTTTGGTTTTAATCGAGGGTTGTGACATACAACCGCATCACGTGTGGTTAATTCAACCACACATGACATTCCTATTGTTTTACCCCAAAGTACACACTCACACACACACAGACACACACAAACATAGCCGCCACTTACCAACACAAATACAGACTATCTGTTATACAAACAAAGGAGAGAAAGTACTAAGAATCATTGCTGTCATCGTAATAATCATGTTGATAATCATGATGTTGTTAATAATAATGATAATGAAAGATACTCAGAGACAGTTGGCGTAATGCAAGAAACATATGCCATTTGCCAACATTTGCAACACTGCCATGCCACACGCTGCGCCACCTTTCATCTTCCCCACCCCCGCACCACCACATACAACACATTCATGCGTTTGGCTATACTTTTGGTTTTTATTTCGTTTGTTTGCAGATCAGAGGATTAGAATAACATATTGGCGTCCATGCTAAGTGGTATTTTATTGCATTGCCACTATAAGCTTTGCCAGCTCTCTACATAAGTGCTTGTGTATGCATGTGTGTGTGTGTGTGAGTGTCAACCTAATGTCCTTTCTACCTTCGTACTCCTGCCGCAGTCACTGTCGTCGCTCCGCTTCTAAATCACAAACGTACATAAATATTAACACCACAAGTTGTCAACGCACACACACACACACACAGCTCGAACCTGCTTTGATTTGACTTGCAGATAGTTTAGTTTCTTTTGTTCTTTTTTCCTTTTTTTGTTTTTCCTTTTTTCTATTTGCACATTTTCCACATATTTGTTTGTCACTTAATGGTTTCTCGTGCCCCTTTTTGTCGACTTCTTTCGCATATAAATTAGTGCAGTGAAATGCGTACAATTTAATGGCCAAAATGTGTTGCCCGTTGACATAAAACAGTATAAGAAGAAGCTGAAGCTAAAGCTGAAGAAAAGTAATGAAAGACAATCGTACGAGCCTAAGTGCCCATAAAAATTTCAACTCATAGAAGTGACCTTCAATTAGAAAATTACAAAATCTAATTAAACTTGTGCGACAGAGAATTTTCAACAAATGCAGTTAACAATCTGCAATCGTTTCAATGCTAATTTCCAACAACTTCAGTCAATTAAATGGCAGAGAAAAAAAAATGTACAACAAAAGCATTTAAGCAAATTAGTGAGCATTAATGAGTGTCAAGTGACAAATCGTGTTCGTTCTTTTTAATTGATTATTTCATTTACACGAAACTTTTATTTTTAGTCATGAATAAAGTCTGATGGCTTTGTTTAATCAAATCTTTTTATTTTATGTAACAGATAATTTTATTATTACTACTTTAAATGCAACATGTTTCTAACAAATCTGTATATAATCGAAAAAAAAACTCAACTACAATAAAGTTCAATCAATAAAACAAAATAACAAAACCAAACTCATAAAAGACTTGAATAGAACTTGTGGGAAAAAACAAACTCAAAGTTAACAACAGACAATCACACTAATGACTAACATTAGAATAAAGTACATAACCTCAGAGCAAACAAAAACAACTAAAGGAAAACACGACGAGTTGCACTCAAAGGTGGCTGTTGATAATGTCTAAGCAACAAAATGGCGACCATTCTGAGACAAATGCCAAACACAAGTGACTTTCAATGCTTGTAAGTGCTTTTCTCTATTGTGTGTGTGTGTGTGTGTATGTGTGCTTGTAGGTGTGCCTGTATGCGCAAAATAAATCGTGTTAAAAGGCCAACTTAACGATATTGTTGCTTATCCATTGGGATAAATATGTACATAAATAGAGAAAGATAGCGAGTTAGTTCAAAGGCAAGAAAGAGTAAGCAAACAAGCAAGCAAGCCAACTGAGGCAAAGTCAAGTTAAGAGAAGAAGCTTATACAACAGCATCATGGCACCGAGTAAAGCCAACAATAACAACAACATCAACATGAACAAGAACAAGAACAACAAATGGCATAAATGCAAGAAAATATATGCAAACGTTATACATTTTGAACAGTTTAAGTTACCACGAACTGTGCTCGAACAGCACACGCTCAGACAGACAGACAGCAAGGCAAGACAGTCAGTCAGTCAGGCGGGCGGGCGGTCATGCAGAGCTGGGCATGGCAGGCCGTATGTGATTACAAGCAAGCTACAACACTAACAACACAGAAGCGCTTTATGCATGTGTATGCATGTGTGTGTGTGTTTCAGGATATTTGTCGAATAAGCATTATAGTATAAAGTCGGTTTATTTGTCTTCATGTTGAAGATGTATTGCTGTAGATTGTTGTTGTTTTACTGCGCATTCGAAATGACCAACATGTGTAGACTGATAGACTCACACACACACACACACACACATACACACGTGAAAACTGAAAAATATCCACTTCCGACTTGTACGCATTTCTTTCGCTTATCCTCTAATAAATTTATGCTGCTGATTTGCAATTCAAACAGTTTAGTCCATGTACACCAACCAACGACTTTGACTTTTACTGAAGACGAATAGCAACAAAAACAAAAACAAAACAAAAAAAAAAACCAACAAAAACCAAAGTAACAACAAACAGAGCGCCAACGTCGTCATCAATCGACAATACTACATTTGCTTGTATGCCTTTAAGTATGCTAGCCAGCCAGCATATTTTATGCGTTTACTGAAGGGATAATTCTTTTTAATCTACTTTGCACTGCTTTCACTTAATAAATTGTGTGCTAATGCAAGCGGTCGGCTGACGGACAGCAAGTAACCAACCAACCGACCAAGCTGGACGTAAGGCAATCACACACAACGACTGACACAAAGTTAGAGTCAAGCAATGGGCCAATATTGATATTGATATGCTGTCAACAAACGTTAACACTTGTAATAGTCTCACAAACACACTCACACACACACACACACACGCACGCAGTTTGTATGCTTAAGGCTTTAGCGCAAGTTTTATGAGTTGGAAGACAGACATGTATGTATTTGAAATGCGCATTTTAAAGCAACCAACAACAAAAAATGTTAGTCATTAACAACGCTAAATTTTATTACCAATGTACGCTAAATTAAAGATAAGTGAGAGGAGAAGAGAAAGGCAAATCAAATGGAAAACCACAAATCAGCAACATTGGTCACATTTACATTTTGTTAGCAATTAGTTTGAACACCGTTGAGCTTTGAAACCCAAACCAAATTTTAATTATATTTTCGATGTCGTGCTCATCATCGTCATCATCAACGACATCAATGATATCGTCACCAACATTATTATTATCAACATCATGGTCCTGCTGGCCAGCGCACCGATGCTCAAAGCTTGTAGTCAGCAAACGTTATAGTATGTTAACTTCACATGTATGTGTGTGTAGTTGCACACTGAATGCAATTAGCGAATTATCCTTTTCAGGTTTACCACACACACAAGCAGATGAACATACACTTGCCATAGACAAAGAAAATCGAACATAGATGATACTGATTGCGCACTGCAAATAACGTGAGCTGCCATTAATTCGAAATTGAAAAGCGCGTCGAGTGTGTTTGTTGGTTCTTTGCTAATACGAAGAAATGTAATGAAATTTTCGCAACTTGGTTTGGTATACTTTTGGGCGTACATTCGTTCATTGCTTGGCTTGATTACATCGTTGGGTTTCGTTCTTTGGTCGCTTACCTCATATATGTATGTGAATATTCAAATCCGTTCCGTTTATGTAGTCGTCGTTTCATCAGCTTTCAATATCATCAACATCAACACGCATCATCATACATGGGTATCCTTGTTGTGCTAATAGCATATCCTTGCTGCTTAACACGTTCGTTTAATTGAATTTGGTTTTAGTTTTATCTTCCTTTTTCAATCGCTTCTTTTTTTTTTTATTTTTACTTCCTGTTGGCATTTTTAATTAGGAAACGTTCGCAAAGCTTACTGACCCTAAGCAAATTTTCAGCGCTCAACTCTTAATTAGCATTGCTATTTTGGATTTCAATTAAAATTTTCTTATGGAAATAAGTATATTAAAGAATTTCAATAAAAAAATTTGCTATTTAAGCAAATTTTAATATAAATTATAAATTAGTGAATCAATATTGATTTCAACGAATTTTTAAATCGATAGTTTCTTAACAACAACTTCAATTACAAGCTTTCGTTAAGACGGACATATGGTAAAGAAATTGATAAAAATTTTTCACTTCGTCAAGTTTATCATTAATATGTAAAGGTTGAAGCAAACGTCACGTCATTTTTGAACTCTGCTTGAAAGTTCAGACAAACTCAAATGCTAATAACTGTAGTTGTCTTCTTATTATTACAAACTATACAAACGACACTCGTTTGAAATAAATTATTTTAGTTTTTGAAACACAAAGTAGGCATGGAAATGTTTCAATTTTAATCGAATATAAAAATTTTTCATTCTCGTTCGAATCGCCCAACTTTTGGTCATAAAAATTTATTAAATATAAAACATTAAATTCGCGTTTCTGTGGTAATTGTAACAAAAAAAAAAAAAAATCAAACTTAGGTCAACATGTTCTCAAATTTCTCGTTTAATCCGTTTTCAATCGGCAACGTGGACTCTGCGAGCGTACCTCAGTCGGCATACGCGCAGCAACACAGCCAAAACTATCGTTACGTACATGGTCAAGTCGGTGACGGCATGATGTCTAGAAGAGCAACCGGCGGTGTCTTCTGTCCGGAACAGAGACAATACGGTGGCGCCGGACAACACGGAGCGCTTACTCGACCAGTCGACAACGAGGGCTATGGTGATGCAAACTTCGGCGCTGCCAGGGCACCGCCGTCATTTAATTCAATCAGTCCACACTATGGCTACGCACGTACTATGCCAAGCCTATCAAACGGACTGCTTAACTATCGTGACGGACGTTTTCCATCTGGCTATGGTTGCGGTTATATTGATGCCGGCGATCTCAATGTCGAGGGCATCGGTTATGGCGCACACATGCCAATGCAATAGAAAGAGAAGCCGGAGTTGAAACTCGTTGTTGTTATGAATGAATATGCGTCGTCAACAATTATTGCACTGTCAACAAGAAGGCTGTCAAAATTTATTGTCTTTTTTTCTTTTTTTTAGAGTCTAATAAATTTTAGTAGTCAACAAAGTATAGATGAAAATCTTATTCAATTGTTTACATAATTTGTATTTGTTTATGAAATGTAATTGCATTGCATTTGTTTACTCGATCGACACATGGCTTAAATATGATTAAGAAGAATAATATGTAAAGCCATTGATAGCACTCAATTGCACACACTTAAGACTCGCAAGTACACATGAATGCACAAACACATGCACAGAGACGCACACAAGTGCACTCAATGTATTCTCAAATGACAAGTGCATGAGTGAAGATATTTGTATTGTTTAAACGTAAGTTATTTTCAAGAATTTCGCAAACACATACACAAGCACGTGTGCATTTAAGTGCAGAAATAACAGAAAAATTGTATACAGTAAAGCGTTGAAGAAAAATTAAAATACGAAATTAAAAATTCAGTAGCAAAGCCAACGATGCGTATGCGTAATGCAGCTAAACAAATTAAAAATCATTTTTCCAACAAGAAAAAAAAAATAATATGTATATGTTTGAAAAATTGCTAAAAAGAAGTTAAAATATGCGCAAAAAAAAAGACCAAAAGTTGACCTCAACACGTAACCATAAAAAAAACCCTTTGAGAGCAAAAATAAAAAAAGGAAAAATTTGTTTTTGTTTCAAGTCAAATCAAATAATGCCTGTTTGTTTCAGCAACAGCAACAACAACAACAACGACAAAGCAACAAATATTTCGTATCAATTTCATGCCTTATGCGTTTTCTGAATTTTAATGGAATTTTGACAGTAACACCATCAGCGGCCCATGCAAAACTCATACACACACACACGCACACATTGAGGTCGATTTTTGTTTAAGCTTGCAGCATTTTTTTTTTTTTTTTTTTTTTCATTTTCCATTTTTATTGTCGACAATCTAATCGCTAAAGCAAAAATTTGAATACAACAAAGACATGCTCATATCCAACACTCTGCGGCTGTCACATCCCTTTGCTCAACTTTTAACTGCCTACTCGCTCAACCCGCACCCCGCAGCGACGCAAATATTAGTGCAGTGCAAGCATTCGCTTACTGTCTCAACCATAATTCGACAATTGTGTGGGCGAACCTTCACACGCATTGCCACACAGTGAAAGGTTTGATTTTCTCTACTCTCTCCCCCTTTTTTTGTAACAGGAATTTTACTGTGTATTTGACTTGAATTTTAAATGTCAGATTACAAGGCTTAAAACCCTTTTTGCCTATTTTTGTGATAAGCGAACACGCATAACTCAAAAAAAAGAAAACAGACACGACAAAGCTTGTGCCTGACACTATCAACGTCTGAGATACACATGCTAAACACACACGCACACACACACAAGTGTACGAAAACTACGAAAAAAAGGAAAAATAACTCTGATACTTTTCTATTTATCTTCGTTACAGTTTCGTTACGCACGAATAAATTTTTGAAATATATTTCAATGCATTCCGCAACGGTCGCTGTTGTTGTCGTTGTCGCCATGATAAGGGTCCGGGTTGTGACCACAACCGCCGGCCAACTTGACCAATTGCACCCTTAGAAAATTGTGTATGCGACGAATTGTCAGCAATCATGATAAGTTTAAATTTTGCATATTTCCAAATTTTTGTGTTGAAAAGTAGAAAGAAATTTATAATTTTCACATAAATGTGCGTCAAAAGTATGTTGGCATTTTTTATGCATTGGTCTCTTTCTACCTCAAAGCAAAAAAAAGATTTATTTTTAGTATTTTTTGATATTCTTCGATGTCACTTTAAGTGATTGAATGAATTTGAATTGTGTTGTTTACTAAAAATCAATAGCGATGTTTTTTGTTGTATTTTCCTTGAGCCCATTTCGAATTATTTATTAAATAATAATAAATTTAAGGAATAAGTGTTGCAAAGCATTTCTGTTTTGATTTTTGCAAAAATTCATTACTCGAAATTTAACAAAAAACGCTTAAAAACCATCACGGCGCGGCTCGAAAAAGCTCAAACTACTGCGATCGGCGACCGGCTGCGACCAACAGTTCTTGTACCAATCCATCTGGCGCGGCGACATGCCCAAACCGGAAGCAACGCGTCCGCTCAACTGTTCCAAGCTATGCACAACGATCTCAGCCAATGTGCGTAAACGTGATTTATGCTTTTGAGTTGACTGCTCCGGCTCTTCATCGGCTTCTACAGTAACCGTCTCACTAGAGGTAGCAGCAGCGGAATTGACAGCTGTTGGCATTGATGTTGATGGCCGCTCATCGCCCGAATCAATAGCAACATGTTCCTTTAGATTATACACGTTCTTACTGTCCATTGGGCCGTGCGTTGTTGTTGGCAGAACACGTTCGGGCATTGGAGTTGTTGGTATGGCACGTTTTTGCTTAGGCATGACGGAAAAAATAACTGCTGATAATTTCGTTTATATTAGTTGTTTACCTAAATTGTGTACAGATTAACATAAAGTTTGATTGAGAATTTTGGGATATTTTTTCAACTTACACAGTATTTTCTTAAATATATATATATTTTTTTTTACAAAAGAAGAAAATTTTCGTCGAACTTGTAAAGCAGCAAGAAAACAAATTGTTTTTTTTTTTTTCTCAGTTTACTTTGTTTGAAAACTGACTTCAATCACTCATACGGCATGTTGTATGGAATTTGAAACCATTGCCATTGGCAATGCGCAAATAAATATCATTGCTGAGTAGCAACTATGAACAAAAAAAACAAAAAAAATAATATATATATACATTGAAATAAAGTTAACAACAAAATTTCATAAAAAGGCGCCAGAGTCGAAAGCTAAACGTTGGCCAACCTTCCGTCAGCGTACGCAACATATTAGCGGAAGTGAAATTTCCCGCAGCGTTTTAAACTGCAAAAGCCTAAACTTTTCAGATTTTTTTTTTATACCAGATTGTTTTTTTTTTTCTTTATTTAACATAGAACAGTGAGGCAAATTGTTGCAAAACAAAAGCGCAGCGGAAAACGCGTAAAAACTTTTCACATTTTTTTTTTGTTCCGCCTTGAGACCGACCGGAAAATAAAATGTTTTATTGCAAAAGCGTGTGCGAGGAGTAAAAATAAGTCGGGAAAAAAAATAGAATAAACTTTTAGCTTGTTAGTAAAAGACGCACGGGATGCGCAGCACAAAGGCAAGCAAAATTTCAGCTCAAAGTAGCAAAAGAAAAGTAAATTCCTTGACTATTTCCTAAAGACACCCGAGGGCGCTGCTTGCGTAGGCATTTCTTAACAGAGAAAGGTACAACGACTGTGGCCTCGGCTCATTCTACAATAATAACTTTTAAACTTAAATAAACAAAAAAAAAGGGGGCGACAAATGCGTCGTCGTCGCTTCAAAATGAACATTGTCCAACAACTAAGAGCAAAGATGAGTTGAGTTAGAGTTGCTTAAAACGCTTACGTTTAATAAACTCAAACCGCGTGTGGTTCGCTGAACATAACATGCGCTCGCCCAACCGCCACTTATCATTTTTTTCGCGAACATTCAAATGCCCACAGCAGCTAATCAAATTATCATAAAAATATATCTGCTCATAATGCTTTGTGTGCAACCTTTTCAAACTTATTTTTCTTTTTCTTTTTTTTTGTTTGTTCTAACTAAACTTTTATCTTCGGCATGCCAACAATATTTTGCGTTATTAAAACCGGCAAAAAAAATGGGAAAAAAAACAAAAGAAAACCAATGAGATAAAGCAAATAACTGACGAGTCGCGTGGCAAGCAAAAAGCGAATTTTTTATTTTATTGCCATAGGCGTTTGGATGGAGTTTAATTGCCGTTGCTGCTGCTGGCGTCGCTGCTTTGGTCTCAGCTGCTTATGGCATTGTATTCATAATTCAAATCAGTCACAAAAACAACCAGAACATCATTGCAGAGCAGCAGCTGTTACGGCAATTGTACGTAATTGAAATGGTATTTCATCTATTGACAATAAAACAAAGCACAAAAATATGAATGAATGAATGAATGAATGCAAAGCCGCAACCTCGTCAAAAACAAAAAAAAAAACACAAATGCTGAATAGACAAAAAACAGCAGCATCAACATCAGCAGCACATAAATTATTTAAATTTTACGCGGTTTGTGGCAACAACTCATATTGAAATGCCTTTCAATTGTTGTAGACATTTTCTGATTGGTTTCTGCCTTTGCTGCTGCTGCTGCTTCTTCTTTTTCTCCAACCAACACAAATATATAACATTATTTTTACCAATTTCATTTGTGTATTTGCTTTAGCACGCCCAAATATCGCATTCATACATACATCACACATATAGAATCTAAAATCAATCAAATCATAAAGTTGAATGCTGAAAAATGTATAATGTTTTGCAATGCATTTCATTATTTGATTGCCTGCTGTTTTCACAATCAACATGAAATCAGTCAAGGCGTAATAACTAATAATTCGCAATTGAATTTTTTTTATATTATTACTCATGCACGCAGAGCATGATTTGACTTGACAGGGAATTTGATTAAGGTTTGAACTGTTATTGATTGCTTAGACAAGCATGACTTAAAATTGCAATATTTCAGCAAGATTGTCAGTTATGTCATGAATTCATTGTAGTTAATTTGGATATTTTAGCTACGATTCTCAATTGAAAATATTTGAATTCAATGACGTCAAACTTATGTTTGTTAAGGTATCGAAAAGAAGTAAACAATATGACAGACTTAGAATGGGTCTGTCAAATAAACATCCTGATGAATTAAAAGACATAGTGTGAAGCATAGTGAAAGACACACCTTCATACCATGCAACTTCTCTTGCTTTTCGGAATAACACATTCGGCGCTGGGACTCTGAGTGCTTGTGAGATGACACTATCGTCTCCCTTCCGTGACTTCTCAATACTAAATTTGTTGTTTATAGATCTATCTATCTTTCTTATATGCTTTTCTAGGAACATTGATATTTATTCAACTATGAAAGATTTTCCGCCATATATTCATTCCTCTAAAATTTAAGTTAACAAAAACATAAACCAAGCTGCCTTAAAGTTAGTTTCAATTAAATTTTCACTGGCATATACATATTTAATAAATTCAAGAAAAGCAAACATTCAGAAGTGCTTAGAAATTATGGCATAATTGGTGACAAGAAAATTGCATTATGCCGCTTAATGAAACAACTTTCATAACAAAGCGACAGCCACAAAAACCAACAGACAATGACTTTTGCACACAATTTTAACCAAAAAATATTCATGAAAATCTGAATTTCGGTGATTTCAAATAAAATTAGATTTTGAGCAAAGAAACCGCAAATTGTTAGTGTGTTAAGTTGAGTTGAGTTGACCTAACGAGTGACAACTAAAAATAATTGCTGAATTCATTTTAAGTATAAAGACAAACAGATGCGCACAAAGAAACAAGCCATTAAGGTAAACCAAGGAGAGGCAAAAGCAATAGCAAAAGAATGCAAAACAATAAACAATATTACATTATTCAATTTCTTAATTGAAAATCGCAATCAATCAAAGTGAAATGAGTGCGCAACAAACCGAAAAACCAACATGTATGAGACAGCTAGATGAAAAAGGGAAAACAATTACCGTTAACCGAAACAAAAAAGTGAGCACAAGCACAAGCACACACACTCATATACACATACATCATAACAAATGCATATACATATATATGTATAAACATATGCGGCTGAAACATTCACGAATATGTATAATGGTTGAAACGCTTCGTATGAGCAATTTACAAACTCATTCTTCATGTATGCGAAACCATTAAACATTTTACCCACTTTAGAGCAGTCAACACTTCACTCAACACTCACGACAAACAAAAAGCACGAAAATTTACAAAATAAATAAATAAAATTAATGCTTCACGACACAAATGAGGCACGCAGCCGAAAGTTGTGCAACAACAACAACGATTTGGCTTAAAAGCAGTAGCAGGCAGCAGAAGATTTCCTAATGTATCGTATGCTAAGCAAACTGTGCAAACTGAAGAATTTTTCGATGTCTAAGGCCACAATGGCAACAACAAATGTACAAAAAAGAAAGATTAAAATCAGTTCAAAAGTCGAAATAGGCAAATGTGTAAAGTAACCAAAGAAAGAACAAAAAAAAAAACACAATAATAGATTCCTTTTCACATATGGACGCATGCCTTTGTTTGTGTGTGTGTGTGTGTGTCCGTGAGTTTGTGTGTTTCAATAATAAATCTTTGCCATGAGCAAATTTCAACTTGAGCCTATTATTAATGCCCGGCCTGGCATCAATACATCATCCCAGTATCTTTCGAAACGCACTCAAAAATGCTTTCAACTAGCATTGAAAAACAAGCTCAAAAATATATTATATTTTTTTTTTTCTCTCTTTTCATTCTTCTCATTTTTTTTTAGGGCGTAACAAAGTTACTTATTGCTCAAAATGCCGCATATATTGTATCTATGAATTCATATACATACATATGCATAAATGTAGCTATAGAAGTTACACAAAATCAACTCATGCCAGTTGCCTGAACAGGTAGTCAAACAAACCAACAACTTTGCTTGCATTCTCAACAAAAAGTTTTCTATATTTTTTTTATTTTCTTTTCTACGCTTGTAGTCATGTCATGCAAAAACTTTTACCTTTTTTCAAGAGTGCGTGCATGTATGTGTGTGTTAGTGTGTAATTTGTTCGAATTTTTATGAGTTTTACGGTTTCCAACATATGGAATTTTGTTTGGCAACATGAATTTATTATAGGAACAACCTCAACAACAACAGCAACAAAAACAAGCATGACAATATTTGCACTTTGTCTGCAAATAAAAATTAATTTTTATATTTCTTACTTTCATATTTTGGCATATTGAACAATTATTATTACGGTTCCTTTAACTTTTGCATTTCTGCTCTTATAATGAAAAATGACCAAAATGAAAAATATTTTCAATCTTATATTTGCATATTGCATAATTTTGTGCTACTTCATTTTGTTTTATTTCTTTATATTGGGCACAAAAAAAAAAACAAAATAAATAGAAATGTGTGCTTTCAAATGTGGTAAAGATATGTTTGTGAAACGCTCGAAAATTAAAAAATCACAGCATGAATTTTTTGATTTTGTGGTATGCCAAATACACAAAAGGACTTCAATAAAATGATAATTTACAACTTAATTAAAATGACGGATATGATATAACAATTTATTTATTATTTGTAAATTTTATGTCTTTACTTTAACAGTAAACCATCTTTAAAATATTTCATTTGCTGCCTAAAAGTATGCTCTATTTTTTTTCTTATATTATAACAACCGAATACAACAAGCACCAAATCATATAATTGTTGCAAAAACAACTTTGTACGCATATTTAAATTATATTTTAAATAAAAAAAAAACAAATTGACATACGCTATGCGACAAATTCTGCACTTCGATATATCGAGATACTTTTGTGCTGAGGCAATGCGACAGATACTTGTTACTGATATTGTCATTAATGACAAGCAGAGGAAGTACAGCAACAGGAGTATGTTACAATGACAACAGCAACAAAAACTACAGTAACAACAACAACAGCAACAATAATAAGCAAATGACAAAAAAGGAACAAACACACCGCAATGACAATGACAATGCCAAGGATAAAAACGAACAAACACTTGACATTCCCTTGGCATATAATTTTTGTACTTGTTTGTTGTTTTTTTTTTTTTTGTATACTCTTTTCTTTCATTTCTTCTTCCGCCATCATCATGCTCATCATCGATATTTGTACGATGATATTTCATTGGTATTTCAGTTTACTGTTTTTCAGGTTTTGATAAATATTTTTTTCTCTCTCTTTTTCTTTGTACTGCGAGTTTTGTTTCTTTGTTGTTTTTACTGATGTTGTTGTTGCTGTTGATGCTTTTCATTCTTCGACAGTCTTATCTATATTTTGTACTTTATTCATGAGGTACTTGAGGCTGTTGTGCGAGCACAACTCGCATCCTTTTTGCTGTCATTTTGTGCAAAAAGCATTGTTAAGAAATAAAATTCCACGAGTTTGGTATTTCAGGACTTTGTTAATGTCAGCGCGCAAGAGTAGGAGTTGTACAAAAAAGTTGTGAGCCGTTGGTTGGTTATCGTTGTTGTTTGGCTGTCATTGAAGGCATTTCTCATGAGCTTACACCTATTGAAAACGAACCGAACGTATAACAACAACCAACAAATGAACCAACCATGAGCCAAGCCAAGCACAGCCAAGTGAAGGCTGAAGCATCGAAGAAAGAGCGAGTTAGTTGGAGGCAGAAAGGCAGGCATGGAAGACCGCACCGAACGAATGAGCAAACGCCTCTATTATTATCATCATCAACGTCATCAAGGCAAAGTTAATAGCATTGAACACAGGGCAGGGTTGAACAGAGCGTGTATTAAACATGGCATACATTGTCTTCGACATTTTCACGCTTCTTATGCTTTGGCGTTAAGTTCGACGTTGGCATCGACAACGGCAGTGGCATCTTCTACAATATTGCCGCAAGAACGCAGCTCAAGTTTCTCAACTTAGTCGTTGCTGATGTTGTTCTTCAGATTATTGTAGGTGTTGTTGCTGTTATTGTTGTTATTGTTATCGCTATCGTTGCGCCCGTTTCAATCTCCAATATTTTATTTAATTAAAAAAGTTTTGTTGTTGTCATCGTTGTCGTTGTTCTGAACAATTGATTCTCGATATCGTCAGCAACGCTGACATTTCAACACGTACATACATAATGATTTTCATCTCACTGAATTATTTAATTGAATATTTGCTAACCTTTTTTTCTTCTGTTTTTTTTTTTCATCTTGATTTCTGTTAATATTTATGATTTTCTATTTTTATAGCCCACTGAGCTAATCAATCAAGTAACTTGGCTTACTTAATAGAAAGGGCTAATGAATGAATATGCCCAACATCGTGCCTAAAATGTATGCATTAATTGAATTTTGACTTTGCATCAAAGCACTTTCTTTTAATTCTTTTTAACTTGTCCTTTTTTTTGCTTTGATTTTCTACTTTGTATTTTTTTTTTTTTTTTTTTTCTTATTTGTGCTATTTTTCATTTTCCATGCCATTTCGCAGCGTTTTTCAAAGCTAATTTTTGCCCCAAAAAAAAATTGAGACGACAGCGCAATGAAAGCTGAGACGCTCAACGAGGCTAACAAAGACATAAGAAAAAAAAGGCAACAACATACAAGACTGTAATTCAAGAGTCAAAGTCAATATTTAAAATTAAATAAGCAAATTGGGTGTGAGTGAAATTATAGCTGAGAATGCAGTCAATGTGTGCGTGTGTGTGTGAGGCATAGAAACGCACAAATACGAAGGAAAAGGAAACAAAAAAAAAAGAGAAGCAAAAAAAAAACAGAAATAAGGCAACGTAATTGAGTTCATGGCAGCGTAATTTTTCTATTTAAAATTAAAAAAGGGCAATTTGTACAAGTTGCTCTCACTCTAATGCCATCTCATTCCCTCACACCCGCTCTTTTGTTGTTCGCATAGGCAACGACGAATAAAGCAAACACAAATAAGTGCCCAAGCCAAACCATTCGAAAACGGCAATTGAAGTAGTCAAAGACGAAGACGTTGTAGACGAAAGCTATGCCAAGTGCGCCGGCCAATAGAATAACACAAACACAAGCACACTCGCCTGCCCCCGCCTCTCTGTCTGTCTGCCTGCCAGCCTGACTTCTTATGTCCTTTATAAGGACAATTCCAATCACAGTCAAGATCGGCGTACAGACGCTTGCCCGCTTCATTTTATTACAAGTGCCACTCGATATGCTTTTTCATGTTCGATTTTTATGTACACACATACAGATATACACGCATACGCCCGCACAATAAATGACATTTGATGTAAAGGCATGAAAAGCTATGCTCGTGAATTGTATTTACGCCAAAGCATCTGATTTGCTTTTAAGTGTTAACGAAATCTTTGAAAGACTCGAATTTTTTTTATGTTTATTTCAACGCTGCATACTTTTAGGGCCGCTTTGAAGTGTGATTTGTGCTCACTCTCAATGCTCAATGTCCTTTAAACAACTTGACTACTACACAGAAAATTTTATTGCAATGATATTTTAATAAACAAAGAATAAATCATAATTTAATTAATTTAATTGTTTTATTAACGTGACTTTCTTCTAAATACTTTCATCATTTCATGTGTGAATGATCTTTCAATGGCCAAATCATTTTGACCCTGCTGAAAAGCAATTCGTGCAGAAACATGTCAAATTCCACAAACATGTGGTGACATGTCTCCTAAAAGCAATACAAATTGCCAAGCGTAAATTCATTTTATTTTCATTTTCATTTCCATTTTTATTTTTATTCATTTCGTTTTTTTTTTCTACTTTTATACTATTTTATTGAAGCCTCTAATGAAATGCATTCAGCAAAATGTAATAGTAAAATTGACAATGTTCTTGTTAGTCCTGAAGTAGCCAACAGTATTAACACTCGGACGAAAACCAAAGATAAACTACACATAGATATGTATGTATGTACATACAAATACATTTATATATATGTATTTTAGTTGAAGCATTCGTTTGTGTTTGTCAGTGTATTTAAGTTAAAAGCACTTGAAACGAATTGAAATCCATTCGTCTTACTTTTTGCAACCATTTGCAACCGTCGGTTAGCCATGCTTCTTCGCCTCGTTTACTCAGTCACACACACATACATCGGCTTCAACATATGTATATGCTTTGTATGAATACTTGTTTGTTTGCTGGCTTGGCTTGCCTTGCCTTGGCCTGGCTTGGTCAAATAGTTTCTAATACAAATGCCGTTGCGAATCGTTTTTTTTATGAGCTTCACCTTTTTTTTTTTTTTTGTTTTATTTTCTCTTTCTCAACGCTACGCTTAGCCATTTTTAAACGAACGAATGAACGTTTATTTATTGTATATATTTTCACACGTGCAATGTTTCCTTTTTTCGTTCATGATTATCTATGTGTGTGTGTGTATGTGAGTGTTTTTATATGGATTGGATTTTGCAGTTCTGCTGTGATTTGCCCTTTTTTATTTTGTTTTTTTTTTGTTTTTTCGCTCATACTCTTTCGAACTTTATAAATAGTTGTTTTGTTAAAAGTCAATGAATATTTTATACAAACATGCTCAAGCATTTGTACGCTGCTCAATTTTCCAATTAGTTGAAAGAAAGCGAAATCTTACAAAACAAATTTTGCAAAAATCTATAAAACTGCTAAAATGAAAATTTACTAAAATCAAATTTAAATGCTTTACTTGTAAAATCATTAAAATAAAACTTGATACATGCATTAAATAGTTGAAGTTTACTTAAAGAATCGCTTGGTTATTTTTTCACTCAGTTTATTTATTTATTTTTCTAGCCAATTGCAAAAGCAAAATAAAGCGAAAACACTTGAACTCAATCAAATTGTCTTCTGCAGCAACACGAGCACTACTCATCGTATAGGAAGTAGCAACGACAACAACAAATAGCTATTGAAGTGGCAAGAGCAGCAGCAGCAGCATCAGCAGCCACTCGTTGAAGTGTTGTGCGCAATTAGAATGTGTCAAAACATGTCAAAATCAAATAAGAATCGGAAGACCAATTCAAGTGGAAATTGAAATGGCTCGGAAAAGTATAAAAATACAAAAAATAAAAATAATAATAAAAACAATTTGTATATAAAAATATAATCTTTGCCTGTGTTTTGAACATTTGCCATTTCTTTTTAATAATCAATTTAAAATGTCAAAATGATTTGCCTTTTTGCAAAACCTACTAAAAATAAAACGTATTTAAGAATTTTTGTTTTTTTTTTTGTTTTCTATATTATTTAAAATGTATGAAATTTCACACGAAACGATTTAATAATTAAGAACGCAAATAATCACTGATTTATCAAATGACCCTCTTGCCGGTATAAACCCGAATTTCTTGTGCAATAAAAATTAACAATAAAAAACAAAGAGAAATGAAAACCAGAATCTAAAATGTATGCCGACTCACAATAAACGAAAAAAAAAATAAAATAAATAAGAAAAAGCGAGAATCAAGAATGAAACTCAGTTGATGCTGCGAGTCGTGCTCAGAGCTCAGTTCTAAAATCCGATTCGAAAAAGCTGATAAGCAGCAAACAGCTCAGAGCAAATGAAAATAGCATTCAGTATACTTTTAGCATCAACCGGCTGCTGTTTAATATTGTAGCGATCAAGCTCAAGCGTTCACCGACAAGCCGACAAGTTTTAAACAGCTTCTGGCTAAAGATGAACAAACAAATCACCATATTTGTAACGGTTGCACTTCTTCTACAGATTTGCACAGCAGGCAAGTTTATTCTTCTTTTTTTTTTAGTTTTTTTTTTTTTTTTGTGTATAATCTTCTTTGGGTGCGGTCAAATAATGTGTTAAATCTGTAAAATAAAGAGAAAAAAAAGCAAAAACGTCATGTGTTTATACCAAATAACAGATTAATTAAAAATACAAAACACAATTCAAGATTAATAATACGAAAGCAAGTTATCGGGTCGGGTTTTGCCCTCGTGACTGACCTTCGCGTCGCTTGACGTATACTTAAATACGGGGAATTCGAACATAATATTTATTAACATATGTAAAATTTTGCAGTTACTAACTTTGGTCCGTGCACAACACCCGATTATGAGTCGGCTCAATGCATATATTTGACGGAGTGCACGCAGCTCTATCAATGGCTGACGAAGCCGCGTGTGTCGGCACAAGAACGCCAATTTCTGCAGCGGAGTCAGTGCGGCTATGATAATGGCGGCGTGCGTGTAAGTAAAAATTGAATTATTAAAATTATCTAAAAACATGTTGAATTAATTTACTTTTTCGATTAGATTTGCTGTCCGGCACGTTATTATGAACAACAAACGACACGTCCACGGCCCGTGCCTGTTGTAGAACCCCAGCCCACAAGCCAAAACAGAGGCCCTTCGAATTTGTTACCACAAGCGCCCAACTGCGGTTCAATCTTTACGGATCGTATCTATGGCGGCAATGTCACGGGTCGGACAGAATTTCCCTGGTTGGCATTAATCGAGTATACAAGACGTACGTAAATAATTTATAAAGAATATTTTTTTTCTACAAAAACACATTGTAATGAGCATTTTTAATCTGAATTTATAGCTGGTGATGTCAAAAGTCATAATTGTGGCGGTTCATTGATCAACGATCGATATGTTATCACTGCCGCACATTGTGTCTTGGCGATACCCGCCGATTGGCGTCTTACTGGCGTTAGACTTGGCGAATGGGATACAACGACAAATCCCGATTGCATACGACAAGTTAATGGCCGCACCGATTGTTCCGATCCTTATGTCGATATTCCGGTCATTTTGGCAACAACACATCCCGAATACAGAGCAACAGCACGCAATCAATACAATGACATTGCTCTATTGCGACTCCGCGATCGTGTCACTGAATCACAGACAATTTCACCCGTCTGTCTACCCTATCGTGGAGAATTGCGTAATAATCAATTTGTCGGCGAATCAATGGAAGTAGCAGGTTGGGGTAGAACTGAAACGGCCCGTAACAGTGATCGCAAACTGAAGGCAGTTGTTCAAGTGCGCAATGCCCAGGAGTGTGCTGCAAAATATTCGACACAAGGTCGCACCATACAAGCGACGCAAATGTGCGCAGGCGGAGTGGAGGGCATTGATTCGTGCAGCGGCGACTCGGGTGGTCCATTGGTAATCGAGGAGAGGTATGACTTATTTGATGCTTACTATCTGGCGGGCATTGTCTCATACGGACCAACGCCGTGCGGTCTGAGCGGTTGGCCGGGCGTTTATACTCGCGTTGGCGCATATTTAGATTGGATTTCGGATACAATTCGTCCTTAAATTTTATTATATATTCAATTTTGTACTGAATCATAAAAATACAAAGAAATACCATAATAAATCAGCGTTGAAAATCGAAGTCAAGTTTTTATTGCTAGCTCTATTTTCAAGCAACAAAGCATATTTAAGATATGATGGTTAAAGTGCTTCAAATCGATTCATAAATAAATACTCGCAAACTGCTGCGATCTATACATATATGTTTTTTTTGTTTATTGTCAATTCTCTCCCCACAAAATATCTTTAATACATAATACATATACACATGAATACAACCCGGAATAGCTTTGGTTGTAATGTTTTTAATAAACATGTCGAAACAATGAAAAAAAAAAATGATAAGCTTATCATGAATGTCTGTGTATGTGTGTGTTGTCTTTGCAAATTGAACGTCATTGTATGCATAAAAAATTTTTTAATCCATCAGTTCGGCTTTGAGCATTGTACGATTCAGACAAAAAACAATACTCACAAGAGAAAATGCTCTTGAAAATTACATACGCATTATTATTTGTTGCCTTGGCAATTAGTCAAGATCAAGCGGGTAAAACGTGTTTTTTTCTAAGCTTGTAAACAATAACAAATTCATAAAGTTTCAATTTTCTACAGCTGAAGAGCAAATTCCATGTAAAACACAACTAAATGAGGACGCAAATTGCACTGATCTCCGAGAATGCAACGGACTCAAACAGATGTGGGAAAGTGGCCTCATGTCCGATCGACTAAAAACTTATTTTCTAAAGAGTCTATGCCCGGAGAAGAACGGACGTGTACAAATTTGCTGCATATATCGGTATAAAAGTACGCCTATCAATCCCAGAGATTTGTTGCCAAAGCAGCCAGATTGCGGTGTAAGCGATACGCCCGTTAGACTTTACGATGGCAAGGAAACCAGACCGAACCAATACCCATGGTCGGTCATGTTATTATATCACAATGCAATGAGTATGTAAAATTAGTCATTATAATGATTTTGTAATATTTAATATTTTTTTATACATGTATGTATGTATATATAAAAAGGCATGCGTGTTGAGGTAACTTGCGGCGGCACACTCATCAACCAACGTTATGTGCTCACGACAGCCTTTTGTGCAAGCAAGCCGGGCTTGACGCGTGTTCTACTTGGCGAATGGGATATTACAACAAATCCAGATTGTACGAGCGATCAACAAACTTGTGCACTTCATTATATTGAGGAAGATATTGGCACCATTGTCGTACATGGAGAATATTCAGCGGCTCAAATGCATGACATTGCACTTTTGCGTCTGAAGAGCAATATTTCATATAGCAAAAGCATAAAACCGGCTTGTTTGCCTCTGGATAACTGGTTGAGCGGCAATCAGTTAATAGACGAAGCGGTTGTTGCCGTCGGTTGGGGTTTAAACGAAAGGGGCGCAGCATATCATCGTAAAGTCAAAGCCAGAATGAATGTGCAAAATATCAACGAATGCAATTCGACTAATACTGAGGATAGCACAAGTCAGTTATGCGTTGGGTCAGGACGCGAGGGCTGTCAAGGTGATGTGGGCGGTCCGTTGATGTATACAGATTTCAACGGCAAAGTCAAGGTTGACTATGTCGTTGGCCTCACCTCGTATGGCAATACTAATTGCACCTTGCCGAACAACCGGGCGGTTTATACTCGTGTTGGCGCTTATATCAATTGGATATTATCAGAAATCGAACCTTAATTTATAAAACAAACAATTATGACAAACTAATGAGCCAAAGAAGTACACATATAGAATAACATATTATGCATAATGTATCACATATTTAGACACATAAATATTTACAAATAAAAAGACAATAAGTTGGAAACTACGCAGCCATAGAATAAATATTTTTCACACCATTTACTTAGTGCAACGACCATTTTTTCAATGAAAATTTATAGCAAAAAATACTTAATATAGTCAGAAAGATTTTTTTCTGTGTGTTGCAAAATTCTTATTCAGTATTCATAATTCAACGTTTTTTCCCAAGCTGAATCATTCGAAAAATACAACTTGAAAAGTATGTTCCACAAAAGCTCGCGAACAACACGCATTCGAAGACATTGCAATAAATATCTGGACACATTCCGAGAAACTCAGTTTTGTAATTAAATGCTGCAAACATGAATTGCTGATAAGAAAATTACAATATTGTTACCTCTCGTAAAAGATTAGTTGTAGATTAACAAAATTTAAAAAAAAAAGGTAGACGAATGTGGTAATTTTTGTTTGTATATGTATATATATAAATATAAATGAACATACATTTTATTAGCTACTCATTAATTATTGAATGTATTTATAAATATATATGTATATATTTTGTTACACTCAGTACAATGACGAAGCTACCCGTTTTCACTGTGTGGTTTAGCAAAATAACTCTTAACTTTTATGACTAAAAACTCATGATAAATGCTTCAGTTTGCCTTCGACATTGGCAGCGTATGGACCAGAGTGTGAAAAAGAAAAAATCGAGAATGTGCTTGAAATCCTTTTTATTTTTAATCTCAATTTTCCTGCAATCAATCCAAGCTGGTAAACTTTGTTTATTAAACTTGAATAAAGTTCTTAATAAAAATATTAAATTTGTAGATATTCAACAAACGCCATGTAAAACATTTACCAAAGAAGAAGCGATTTGCCTGCCAATGAACGATTGTGTCGGTCTCAAGAAAATGGCATTGAACAGTAGCAAGTTGTCAGAAGTATGGACTTACATATACGGCAGTCAATGCAAATCCAAAACACAAATTTGCTGTTCCGCACGTTTTCAAGCGCCACCCAAGAATCCAAAAGCATTATTGCCAAAAATCTCAGACTGTAGAAAGCCACCGACGACAGCACCGCTCTTATATGGCAACAGAAACTGTGATTTATACGTTATGTGCAGCGGCACACTCATCAACAAGCGTTACATGCTCACATCGGCACACTGTGCCATCAAAGAAAATTTACGAAGTGTGCATTTCGGTAATCAAGATAGATACAATGATGTCCATATTGAAGAGATACATGTTCATCCCGAATACTCAAATGATTTGAATGATATAGGATTGCTACGTCTAGCCAAAGAAGTTGTCTTAAGTGAAGTTCTACCAGCAGCCTGTTTGCCACTCAGTGATGAGTTAAAAGAAAATTTCTTACTCGGTGAACCGTTGATTGCAGAAGGCGTTATTAAAACTGATTGTCATGTACACAACAACTATAAGACTTTGACAAGTGATGAAAAAATAAATATCACAATGAGCGTAAACAATTTCGATAGTTGCAAAGCAGACAAAAGACAACTTTGTGTAAGTTCTGACACCAACAACATTAAATGTCAAAACGATCTCGGTGGCTCATTATATTATACAGACAAAAGTGGCTATAACTATTTGGTCGGCATCACTTCCACCTATAGTAATACTTGCAGTGTGCACAGATCACCGAGTCTTTATACACGCGTCGGTGCCTATGTCGATTGGATACTTGAAATAATTAAACCATAAATTTCTCAAATTCATGCACGGTCACATCTGTATATAATTTAAATAATAAAGCTTTTTTTTTTATTTTCAAATATTATCGCAAATTTGTATGCATTATTATAAAGTAAATGAAATGTTTCTGCATCTCCTTTTGGCATATTTTGTGTAGAGAACACAAAACATTGCAGCACAATCGTGCTTAATATGCATGACTCCCTCACACACATACAAACACAGAATCATATTATACACATGCACATACATATATAAGCAGCTCAAGTCCACAAATTGCTTTTGGTGTGACAGCAGCAGCGCCAATAACAACAAGAACAACAACGTGTGCCAAACAACAACAAGTTTATCCCTCGTCTATAGTGCAATTATCGTAGTAAATTTTATTATCAAGTTATAAACACAATCGAAGTTAGTAGCACAAAATTGCTTATTTATATGCTGATGCTTAATAAGAATATATTGCTAACGGATCATTTTCAATATCAATTTGTTGAAAATGTTGGCAATGAAATGTATAAATTGTGTTTCTACTTTTATTGCTTGTATTCCGAAATGGCAAATAATTGAAATTGAATTTTATCGATAAAGAAATTGTATTAATTTGAAAATTTGCACACTTTGATTATTATGATGAATGCTGCGTCAGTTATTGTGTTATTTTGAACAATATTAGTAAATATAAAATTAATATAAAGAAATATGCATAAATATAAGCAAATGTAAAGTGTGATAAAGAAACTTTGATTTATAGCTCTGTCGATCCGCAAAATAATTGCTAATTATATATGTATATTTATAACTCGCGCCACAAACTTATGTCATTATTCAATTAAATTATTTATTTTTACACAATTAAATGACGTTTTTAATGAGTCATTACATGAAAAACACTTTAATTTTTCTACTCTTAAATTATAGAATTTCAGCATTTCTTATGAATTTCCTAGTAATCAACAAAAAGGCCATGAATTTCGTTAGGCCCACGTTATTAAATTAGTTGTGTACTTTATGAAAAAATAATTTTTTTTTTATTTTTCCTCTAAATCATTAAGAAAAACATGTCTGTTGTCATAAACACGTCCCACCTGTCTTCGCTTTAATTACATATTCAAAGCGGCTTACATCCTTATCAATTTTTGACGTTTTTTCATCTCATTTTCTCTTCTTCCGCATTTATTTTTGACATAAATTACATAACGCAATTTAAGCACAATTGCTGTGGTCAAAGCGAGTAAACAAAGATTTACCTCACCACCCACCCAAACCGACTTTTTCCAACAACCACTTTATTAAAAAAAAAAAACAAAAAATAATAATTTACAAAAAAATAACAAGGCAGCTTCGTCAAAGCTAATTTCACTTTGTGTTGTTTGTTTTTATACGTTTAATAAAAAGTTATGCCTAAAATTATAATACACTTTGTCAATTTTAAAACTACGAGGCTTCCCCAGCGGTTCCTCGATCTGAGCTCAGACCAAACCGTCTTGGTTTGTTGCCCAAAGTCTCGCGCATTTAATTTGTCTTGTGTCCGTTCATGAAATTTCTTTGCATTCCTTGCTTACCTCACGCTGTCTTACCTAATTACCGCAATTTGGGCAAGCTATTGTTATTGTGTATTTTTTTTTTACACTGGCGCGTGTCATTTTAGCAATCATAATTTCATTCATCTTTGCCCGTACTCGTGCACATGAAATTTAAATACAAATTAGCTTGTCAACGCAGACCGAGGCCATTTGGGTGGGTCACAAAACATTTGGGAACGTAGCTAAGATATCTTTTGGCGAAAGCTTATTAAATTGTCTTGTAAAAGGCATATCGAAAAACGCTTAAGCGTACACAAACATAGATTATATTGGTGGTGCGTTTTCTGATTAGGCTTCAATCTTTTTTTAACATTACCTACAACAAACTTCGATGTATATCTGTTTATGCATATTTTTAATTCATTGTTAGACTTATATATAAAATATAATATAAATTAAGCCTTGTTTACAAAATTTACAACAAGATATCAGCAAAGTTTTGAATCATGCAAAGTTAAAACAAAATAGAACAAAAATATTATTACACAATTTTTATAAATATTTTTCCGCTTAAATATTAAATGAAGTTAGTGTTTCGGTGTAAATAAATAATTTTGAAATCTTAATTTTGCATAATACAACAAATTACAGATTTAAAGCGTGCAACGCTCATTTTGGGAGTGTCAAAAATTACGATTCGGCGTGGGTCGGGCAACTACAAACTATTATCGCTCATTAATTATTGCATTTGGTAATTTTACGCCCTATTATACACATAAGAAATATGCCTTCTATGAACGCAAGGACGCTAACCGTGATTGCATCTCTTGCAGTTCCTCTTCTTCCTCCTCCGATTCAGGTTCAGCACTAGCGGCCGCTGCGGGTGTTGCTTGTTTATCGGCTGCAATGCCTTCTGGTGGCAGTGGCGCTTCTCCAAGTTTGCCGTTTGTGATTTCCCATAAAACTTTATCGACTTCCTTGGCAGCCTCCTCCTCCATTTCCTCAGTTTCTTCCAGCGAATCCATGGTTTCATCAAGCACTATATGAAATAAATACATTTGTTAGTACATTGTCTAAATATCAAAAGCAGGATTTGAACACTTACTCTCTTCAATAATACCCGCCTTCATCATTTCTTTTGACATGTCACGCATGATACCCGCTAATTCTGGATATCGTACAAGATTTTGCATGGCCGTCATGACTTCAGTCGACTTTTGCAGAGAACCCGCCACACGGAGAGTAGCTAAATAGCAATATAATACATTAATCTTCCAATTGACCACCATGAAAATTACGTACATAATTGATTTTTCATCTGCAACTGTATTGAGTTAAGATGCGCTTTCGATGTATAAATTCGATTGATTGCTTTACGCGCATTGACAATCTCTTTGGCCAAAATGATGCAGGTATCGCGGTCATTTTTCTGCGCCGCCTGCTTCAGCGACCGTTTCACTTTCTCTTCTTCTCGTTGAATACTACGTATTTGCCGATCCAGTTGGTTGCCCTCTTTTCGTATTTTGTGCGTCCACTCCTGCACCTGTGAAGAGAGTATATGGTGTTTTAGTACGCAGTGTGGGTGTATTTGCGTATTTTCGGCGGAATGACGTAGTCAAGTTGCAAAAACTGGTTCGCCTTGGCCATGAACCACATCCATAAATAAATTCATTTGTGCGCCACTCCAGTGCTATAGTTACCTGCTCTTTAGGATCTTTGCTTGGCGTTTTACCGAATAAGCCCATTTTTATATGTATTGTTGTTTTTAAGAGAGATAAGTCGGTTTAATTGTTAAATAAATAAACGAGAAAATTAGTCATTTGCCATTTGTTTTGAAATGTTAAAAGTTGCCCAGCATGTTAGTAACATTCAATAATAATGTTGTTAGCAGAGGCGAGAAAGAGACGGGGCTTGAAAGAGCGAAAGAAAACATTTCTGTTAAGTGGAAGTCACTTGACGTATGTTCGCGACAAACCTCAAGTGACATGAGTTGGTTTTGTTTTGGTCAGTATGTGTTGAAAAACACGTCGTGGCGCCATCTAGAAAACTGTCATTGCTCAATACTGAAAGCCAAAAAAAAATTCGATTTCTTCACTTTTGTGGGTATTTTTTTTTATTGTTATTTCAAAACATCAACGTAAGTTTTTATATTTACCACAATTAAATCTAGCAATTTACAAAAAATGTTTTTAATGAATATCCAACAACACACAAAAAGAGGTGGCAGCACTGTTTGATATTTTACGCTCTTTTTCTCTCCCTTATCACTTTACGTTTTGAGGTTATGTGTTACGTCTCAGCTGATCCACTACGTAACTGCCAAGGGTGTAGTCAGTGTGTATCAGGGGGTTACTCACCCACCACCATGCGCATTATTAAACAATATTTGTATTCTTCAATATTGCACAGAGTATGAAATCCATGTTAAAAATTTGTTTGACAACTAGAAAATAATTCGTGATATCTAAAAGGCAGACAATTTAGGCATAAGGTGTTAAGCAAACTTAAAACCAACACTCCTATGATATCCCCTTTAATGAGAAGCTGGCTACGCTCGTGTTCGCAACGTTGTGTAAACTTTCGTTTGTTTCGCCAATTTTTTAAAATTGTTCAGTTAAAAGTTTTATGGTATTAAACCATATTTAAATGACATGCTGAATTCAAGGCGCTGCTTAAGTCTGCTCTGCAGTTCAGCGCAAAGTATCAACTTTAGAAACGGGCTCGGTGCTGCTCCAACGGACGCTTTACTTCGTCGTGCTATCCATTTGTGCACGCTGAATTTTTCGCGCAACAAAAAACAAGAAACAAATGTGTCGGCGCTTTTCAAGCCGGTGCCGGTGCAACACACTACAGGGGATTCGGAAGATGTGGGATCCGAGCTAGTCGGAAAGCTAGAAAAGTCTGAGCTACTCAAAATATTGAATAAATTCACACAGAGACGTGAAATCAAAGGGCTATGCGTTGAGAATGGCCTGGACTGTAAGTAGTGTTGTATGATGAAGCTTGGTATTATATTTAAATAACACTTTTTTCAGCTTACCTGCAGCAACAGGCGTTTGCCTCATTTCGACGCTTCTGCATCGAGGCGGAAAACCTTCCGGTAGATCTACATATTACTTTCAGTGACATTACGCAAGGTGCCGGTCACATCGATGACATTTTTCCATATTTCATTCGCCATGCAAAAACCATTTTTCCTCATCTCGAATGTATGGACGACTTAAAGAAAATCTCGGACCTGCGTCAACCTGCCAATTGGTATACGAGTGCACGTGCTATCACTCGAAAAATTGTTTTTCATGCTGGTCCAACGAACTCTGGAAAAACTTACCATGCCATGGAGCGATACCTCGGTGCAAAAAGTGGCGTGTATTGCGGACCATTAAAGTTGTTAGCCACGGAAGTTTACAACAAGTCGAATGAACGTGGAACACCGTGTGATTTGGTAACCGGCGAAGAGCGAAAATTTGGCATCAATGAACAAACGCCAGCAAATCACGTGGCATGCACTGTCGAGATGACTTCAGTCAATACACCATGTAAGTAAAAATTAGCAGTAATTGCTCAATATTAAAATACTAATGGATTGGATCAAACACCCAAACAGATGAAGTTGCTGTCATCGACGAGATTCAACAAATGCGGGATCCTCAACGCGGGTGGGCGTGGACTCGTGCGTTTCTGGGTTTAATCGCGGAAGAAGTGCACGTATGTGGTGAGGCCGGTGCGCTTGAATTGCTACAGAAAATCTGTGAAACCACAAATGAAACAGTCGAAGTGCGCACTTACGATCGCCTAACGGAACTGACAATTGAGAACTCCGCGCTCGGCACGTTGGATAATGTCGTGCCTGGCGATTGTATCGTTTGCTTTAGTAAAAACGATATATACACGGTGTCACGTGAGATTGAAGCGCGGTATAAAAAATTTATAAAATTGGTTTTAATTGGTAAATTCTAAAACTTCGAATTGCACTTATGCAGGGGCAAGGAAGTTGCTGTCATCTATGGAGGCCTACCACCGGGTACAAAACTTGCGCAAGCCGCAAAATTTAATGATCCAGATAATAGCTGCAAAGTGATGGTGGCCACTGATGCTATTGGCATGGGTTTGAATTTGTAAGAATTGGCATTCTTTCCAATTTTATGAGATCTGTTTTCATCAATTGTTCAATCTTGCAGAAGCATTCGTCGAGTCATTTTCTATTCGCTAGTCAAGCCAACCATGAACGAGAAGGGCGAGCGTGAAATTGATACTATTTCAGTATCATCTGCCTTGCAGATTGCTGGTCGCGCCGGTCGTTTTCGCACGCAATGGGAACACGGTTATGTGACTACCTTTAAGCAAGAAGATTTGTCAACGCTGCAACGTATTTTAAGCCAAAAACCGGAACCCCTTAAACAAGCTGGTTTACACCCGACAGCTGATCAAATTGAATTGTACGCTTATCATTTGCCCAATTCGACGTTGAGCAATCTAATGGACATATTTGTTAACCTTTGCACGGTCGATGATTCTCTTTACTTCATGTGCAATATTGAGGATTTCAAATTTCTCGCCGAAATGATACAACATGTGCCGTTGCCTCTACGCGCACGTTACGTCTTCTGTTGTGCACCCATTAATCGTAAGATGCCATTCGTGTGTTCCATGTTCCTAAAAATAGCACGCCAATACAGTCGCAATGAACCAATCACATTCGATTTTATAACAAAAAATTGTGGCTGGCCTTTCAGTTTACCAAAGACTATAATTGATTTAGTTCATCTGGAATCTGTATTCGATGTCATGGATTTGTATTTGTGGCTCAGGTATTTTTTTTTTTTTAACTTGAGTAAACAACTTTTTAATATTATTTTTTTAATTTTACAGTTATCGCTTTATGGACCTGTTTCCAGAGGCTGCCAGTGTTCGTGTCGCACAGAAAGAACTCGATGAAATCATTCAGCAGGGCGTATTTCAAATAACTCGCCTGCTTAAAAATACTGATGCAAGTCAAAATGTTTTCGATGGCGAGTCCAGCTACAATATGCGCCGTGTAACGCACACGAAAGAACCGCGTATACCCTCAACTTCGCGTGGTCGCTTAACGGAACGTCTGCTTGCACAGGGTCTACTCACGCCTGGCATGCTCAGTGAACTGCGCAAGGAATGGGATGCACAGCAACATAATACACACACCCCAAGAGACTCCGAGACCGATGATGAAGAAGGAGAGGGAAGTGCATATAAAAAAATGCGCCGAAAGCGAAGAAAATGATTGATCAAATATATATTGTTCTGTGTGCACATTTGTACTGGACTGCTGCGTCATGTGATAGCAGCTAAAATAGCTTTTAAATCTGAAAACTGTGTTTTCCTATTTTTAGCTAAACAATTCGTTAGTTTAGTTAATACTTGGAAAATTAGTTAACAAATTTGTTAGATAAATACAAAATTTCATTATGTAAAGTAATTTTATAAACATATTTGTTAAGCCTAAGCATAAATTTGTAAAATGAACAAACATTAAAAAAAAAATTAAGGTGAAATCAGTATCCTTAAAAATGTTGAATGATATTTGTGTTTTTTTATTTGGAACACGAGATTGTAGGAAAGTCCTTGTCTTTGAGTCCTACAGAACGATCTAACGATCCTACTTATATAAAAAATAGTTCATAAAAAATAAAGAATCTTTAGTTTATTTATATTTTTGTAATTTATTGGCCTTTATTTCTTTATTATTATTTTTTGTTTTACTTGTAAGTTACATTGAAATTTATGAATTTAAAAATATTTTTTGGTATTTATGCATTATAAAAAATCTTTTTTTTTTTCATATTTAAGTGTTAATTTGTAATCACTTTCAAAAATAACAAGTTAGTTGGTTACATTTGGGGATACACTCAAATACACAAGTACTGAAAGTGAATGAACGCAAAAAGATTTTTTAACGTGAAAGGAAATAATTTTAGTGCGTAAAAAATGTTATAGGAGTTTTTTGTTAAGTATTTAGGTTGATAGATAGTTATATAATATTGTAATTTTAATTGCCAATTTTGTTGTTGTTGTATTTTACCAATATTCTTTTACAAGTTTTTATATTTTTATTAAGTTTTTAGTTTCAAATTTCGTTTCCGATTATGACAGTCTCAAAAACACGCCTCACAGGAGCAGCAAACGTAGAAAAGTGATTATGCTTAAAGAATTTTTGTTTTTTTATTTTTATTTTCCAGTTTTTTTTTCACTTTTTTAAGTTGGCTTTAAATTACCTTAAGTGTTTTAATGCATTCATTTACACAAATTTGTTTCAAGCATATGAACAATTTGCATTTGTTAAAACATTTGCTTGTATTAAGTTGAAAATGAAATTCATTTAGTACTTTTTTAATATCTCTTTTTTTGTCAATTAGTTGTTATTAAGAGCGTTACAAAAAATATATTCATAGGATTCATTTTGATTTTATAATAAATAATTATCAAGGTACACACACACACATATTTAATATGACTTTGCTTTTTTTTAATGTTTTTTTTGTGTTTTATCAATTTAAGTTAATAAATTATTTTTTGTTTAACATCTTAAAAACATTCAGATTTGTTTAAAAAAATAACACATTGAGTTATAAAAAATACTCAAATATATAAATATATATTGAATTTTACACATATGCATGAATGTATGTATGTATTTTTGTTGTTTAATATAAAAAACAGTTATTATTTAATAATAATTTATAATTAATTAGGGTTTCTCTTGTTTCTGTTAGAATAGAACTTTGAACGATAATGTTAAAAAATCGTATTTAATATTTTTTAATTAAAGCTTTTCTTTGGATTTTTGTTTTACTTGTTTTTTTTTTTTTAATCGCAAAAACTACTTGATGATCGCATTTTTTTTTTTTTTTCTGTGTGTCTTTCGATTTAATTTTGTGTCAGTTTGCTCATTTCAAAGTAGGCAACACGAAATAACACTTTTGCAAAACTTTTGTTTTTATGTTTTTTAAGCGATTCAATTTTAATATTATTTAAGTGTTTTTTTTTTATTTTTAAAGGTTTTAATGTACCAAATTTCAAATCAATCGTTTACAATTTTTTATAACTAATTTTCAGATACAAATATAATATATTTTATTTATTTAATTTGTTATAATTTTTCTTTTACCAATTTTCTAATTTTTGAAAACATAGATGTTTCGCTACAGTCATTTGGGTTTATGTCTATCAAAGTTTTTTTTTTCCATTTTTTTTTATTTTTAAGATTTTTTGGAGGGCGTAAATTTCCTAACTAGAAAAAAACAAGAGTTGAATGCGATTTCCGGCAAATTGAACATTGTTTTTTTTTTATGATTGAGCGTATTTCGATCGTACTTTGAACATTTTTTAAAATCAAATTTATTGAAAAGCTTTTGAAAATTAAAATTTTATTCAAAACTTATTTAAGAAATGTTTAGCATTTAAGCAAAAATTAATAACTGAAAATCAAATGGGAAATGGCTTAGTTTGAAGAATATACGCTCATAAGGCAGATTAAAAACTTATTATAAAATTATCTTACTAATTTTTATATTATATAATTTGCTTTTATTTTTCTATGAATTTAATTTAATTATTTCATATGTATTCCAAAAAAGTTTATCATTCTTAAATTCATTGAAGAGTTTTCCCAACTCATTTTTTTTGCTGAATTAAAATTTTAGTTTCCTTTTAAGATCTTTTGCGTTAAATGTTTTCATAAATTTTACTTTCTTTTGGCTTGGAAATACCGTTAAACGCATTAGAAAAGTATCTGCTAGAGTGCTTCATTCAATATCGAACTGCTTAACTGTGCGAACGTCGCATATCTTGACAATCTCGACTTTAACAATCTTTAATTAGTACTTTTACGTACCCATTTATTTATATATGTTTGTTTGTAAGTGTTATGTATAAATGTAAGTATATTAAGGCCATTGGCCAAAACTTGTATGTATGTATGTAATTGTATGTTGCCTATTTCTGTATTTTACTATTCATGAATTTGATAGATATTTTACTAGAA
Source organism: Phortica okadai (assembly GCA_034638295.1). Lineage (NCBI taxonomy): Eukaryota > Metazoa > Arthropoda > Insecta > Diptera > Drosophilidae > Phortica > Phortica okadai. Next base: position 16,341,801 of record CM067849.1, read on the forward strand.
TTTTTTTTTCCAAAATACATTTTTTTCTTTTTCTTCCAACGTCAACATGCATGCTCAACAAACGGTACTTTTTGTTTTGTACAAAATTCCATTTTATCGAATATATAAAATTAACTGTTCTGTTATATGAATTATTCAATAATATGCATGTATGTATTTTTGTTTAATGTTAAAAGTTATTTAACAACAATCATGTACATCTTCTTGTGCGTATTGAGAATCTGATCAGATATTTTAAGGTACTCATGTTTGTTTAAATAAATAATTAAATATATTTCTTTCATAAAGTTACACTGTCCAAGCGTTTGTAACATAAAAAAATCTGTAGCTTTGAGCAATATGAGTTTCAGATACTTGGCCATTATACTTGTACAAAGAATGTATGTACTTTCGTTAGGAACCAATGAAGGCGCCATTCCAAAAAGAGATTTGTACACTTTTCAAACGATGCCAACAATTTTTCATTTGTAACGTTAAATATTCAATATTAAGTAAATTTTGCTTATTGGACACATTTCATTGAGGTTAGTTGTATGTATGTATGTTTGTATGTATGCACGTATTAGAGTCATTATGTATTAACGCATGTATGTATGTTGCTTTGCCTTTATCTTTTATGAACTCAAAACTCGAACTCGTAACTTGACATCTCTGCTTACACTAACATTTTTCGACTCTAGCGAACAATTCTCAAATATAATTATGATCTTTGTCTACTTTCGTCCTTTTCTCATTTTCAATTTTATAATTTGCTTTTGTTATTTTTTATAGATTTCATTAACTATTTTTTATTTTATTAAACTTAACAAAACAAAGTGAGTATTTGCTCAGCGCTTTGCCAAAAAAAAATTCATCGCTTTTCCAACCAAATTACAAATCAATTCAATTTACTAACTTTTTCTTATTTTCGTTCAATTTTTTTTTTAAATTTTTTTTTTGTTTAAGTTTCTTGTATCACAAAATCGTTTAAATGTTTCTTTTGTTTGGTATTTTTTTTTTTTTTTTTATTTTGTTAAAAATCAATTTATCATTAATTGTTGCTTCAAGTATAAAATTTCAAAAGTTTTTACTAATCTTATGTCTTCGCTACATATATTTTGGTTATGTTAAATTGTTTATTTATCTTAATAAGTTTTTATTCATTACTAAATTTATGTGCGCAAGTTTTGTTTTTGTTTCATTTTAGTTATTCATTAGTGACAAAATATTTTAAGTTTAATGCGAAATATGCATTCCAAATTCAAAAATACAAATTCATTTCGTAAACTGAGATTTACGAAACTTTTGTAAACAAGCTGGAAATGACCCAAAAAAGTTTTGGGCATTCTCTGTTTACTTACCAAATACAAGTACATTTGTCGTAGAAAAATTCTAACATCTAACATTACGTTACAAATGCTCTTGACTGTCTGTCTGTTCGACTAGACAAAATCAAGCTCCAAACCAGCCTCAATATCGACGGCAACCGCATCAGCATCTTCATGTTGATGTTGTTTTTTTATGCTTTCACGTTCCTCTTTTGGTTTTTTCGCCTTGGACTTTCCTTTCGACGTCGCTGCCGTCGTTGCTGTGGATGACGACGTCGTCGACGCACCGAAACCTAGTATACCTAGGCCGCTGCTGCGTCGCGTGGAATGTCCAAGTTGCTCGAATCAGGAATCGACAAGCACATGCCAACGCGCAAGCATCTCACCCTTGGGCATCTCGCGTACATCAGCCCAATGGGCAACCTCCTCTGGTCCGGATGAGTTTAGTCCGAGACTAAACCAACCGACCATTTCGTTCTTTTTCATATTTCGCTTGGCATAGACGGAGACCATAAGCGTGACATCGTTAAGTTGAAAGAGCGCCACCTGAAAGACGAACGTCTCTTTAAAAAGTGGATTGGGTTGGCCGCGTCGTGTCGATGTCTTGGCGCGTGAGATCTCCTGTCCGATGCTACTGACTAAACATAACTTAACGTATGTGTCGGGCGCCTTATTCAGCGACAGACTGCGAAATTGGCTGCCCTTGACAATTTCGACGGTAAGACGGCCCGTCGTGCCGTTATAAGCTAAACCTAAAAGTAGCTCGGGTACACCTCCGTGTTGCATTGAAGTGGTCGAGCCGGCACTGTCGGAACGCGCTAAACTCATCAAATCGCTGGATGAGCCCAAAATCTATGCAAAATAAATGTTATAAAGAATTTTAAAGAATAAATTATTATCATAGCACACATACCGATGAATTGTTACGTGGCTCAAGTGGCAACCATAAATTGGTTTCCAGCTCCAAATCGATCGTTGCGAAACTCACGTAAGCTTCGCCAATGAGACGTTCCTTACGCAAGCGTTCGCAGCCATACAAACGCACTCTCAGTCCCATGTTGTTCACCTCCTCAGGCGTGACACGATGCAGCAGGAAACTCTCGAAGTACTGTGGATTCTCGCCGCTACGTATTTTGGTCTTGTGCTTCTGTTTCTTACTCGGCAACATCAGTAGACGCACCTGCGTGTGCGTTTGCTGTCCATTGCCCAAGGCGGGCAGACAACGTGCCTGCATAACGTGCACAGTCATTTTGCGCATTGGCGCATCATACAGCAGCGAGATCTCTAGCTCAATGGGTCCAGTCTTGGCATAGCCTTGATTTTGCATTGAAAGGTCATCGGATTTGATCGAGCGCAAGTCACTCGTATCAAAAAGTGGTTCCTAATGATGGCAAACAAAACGATGCTTTTAGGAATTCAATTCAAATATTCGACACTTACATCCTCATTGTTGTTGTTATTATTATTGTTGTTGTTGTTGTTCAGCGTTAAAATCTGCACTTCATCCAAACTATCTTGCCGCTGACTATTGCTCGAGACTAACTTTTGATATTTATGTGATTTGATTGCTGGTGCTGTTGTTGTTGTTGTTGTTGCATCTGTGTTGCGATTTTCGATACGTGCATCCTTTAGCAATGATGTCACGATGCTGCCATCTAACGTTGGCTTGAGACAAACACGTTCTGAACGCAAAGTGTAATGAAGTGTGTCAGTTACGCGCTAATGCATCTTTGATTGACAGTGACCTACCTTTTTTCTCGCCCGTCAAGATGCCACTATGGCTGTCAATTGACGCCTCGACTGAATCATTCGAACTGCATTCGCTGTGCGATGACGGTATGCCCACCTTGCCGCGCTCAGCAATCGCCAAGGGGTCGCGTGATGACTCACGTGGTGACACTGTCACGCGTTGCAATTCATTGTGATTGTAATTGAAGTTTTGCGCAGTTAGCGGATTCACGCTATTGACGCCATAGCTGCTGTATTGCCCATTAGCTTGCAAGTTGCGTGCATGCTGCTGCAAACGTAGACGACGTAAGATATCCTCTTCTGAATCAGAACTGGTATTGTCGTAGCGACGTTTACGTGCTGCGCGCACAAAAACAACAACATCATTAAGCAGCGAAGACATATATTTGTTGCATAATGTACTTACTAATCTTTTGGACACACTTGGCCGCCAAATGCTTCTCGTCACAACAATGCAATCCGTGCCTTTTGTGGAAACACCATCTGCGATTCACATACAAAAAGAGCAATAGCATCAACACAACCACACCAAAAAATGCGCCCAAAACCGTTGTGATCTCGACAGTACCTGTGACAATAAAAACAACAACATACAGAAACATTAGAGTTTGGGTGGTGAACACTGTAGCGGCTAACGACGCACTTGGGGACATAAGTAACTGTTTGAATAATTAATTGCATTCGGAATACAAATAATGACGACTTTTATCGCAAACGCACGGTCAACGTGCTTATTAATACTAATAACATGGAAGTCAAGGGCGTGTGTGCGTGTTAACCAACAACAGGAGTGCGGGTGGACATTTTACTTTTTGGAATTAACATAGCAGTTAATAAAAATGAATACTTGGGTTTTCCCTAGACTAATTTAATGTTAGTGTAGGCGACGTTATCCATTTAGCTAAGTTACTAATGCTCTTGCCAATTGAAAGTTTTTTTTTGTTTTTTTGTTTAATATTTTTCATTCGACAACAGTCATAGTGGTAATGATATAATAAAGTAGGCAGACGATATGATCTACTTACCATTTAAAGCGTAATTATCCACACCGGATGTAACTATCATCTTAGTCAACCGGAAACACTAAAATTAAGTATCTTTACACCAAAACGCATACAAAGAGAACTGCAGACGAGACAAAGAATATCGTCCTTTGTTTACATATTTATAGTTTTCACTCTTTTTGTTTTTTTTATTTTTCATAACAAAGAAATCATAAAAAGTGCAATTCAAATAGAAACTGGAAGATGAAAGCTTCTATTTTGACAGCGCACATAAATCAAAGGATACGGAAAAATACAAAAATCGATTTTTCACATAAACTGCATACATTTTTTATGACTTCTGATATGCAAGTTTGATATCTCCAATTATTTCATGCCTCATACCTTGAATATTTTTAACACTTTGAATTTGTTACCCTTTGGACATAAATTCGAATTAGAAAATTATTATTAGAATAAAATAAACAAACAAACAAACAAAAGCCGTTTTAATCTGGTTCACGTTGTTGAATATGTATTTGCGCACGTAACATTTGTTATTTTCTTGATCTTGAACACAATTAAATGAAGAATCGTTTTTAAAACAAGTTGGTTAAGAAAATGTAGTCGTAATTTTGTTGTTATGTGTTTTAAGTATGATTTGTAACTGTAATAAAATAATTTCGAATTAAACGAACACTGGGTTATGGTATCTACGCGTGAGTCAGTGTCAATGCTGCGTTTCTATGCATACACATGTCCTCTTTTGCAGGACACCGAAGTCGAAAGCTTTCTACTCTTCCAAAAAGCTCATGCTTTAAGAATTTCCAATGTGATAACAACTGTTGCGCTTTACAATTATAATGAATTCTTGAAATGCATTTTTTGAAGTAATTAAAATCAATAAGATTTAATCAAGAATATTACTATACCATTCTAAAAAAAAAGTTTATCGACTGCATTTCCGGTTTAATAAACATGAAACGTATTATTTTTGAATCTTCCCATATCGAACGCGTGTTACCAGCACTGAAAAAAGCAGTGATGTCAAACGAGCTAATTTTTCCCTGTTTCTGGCATCGGGAAATTGTGTAAAAACGGACAGTGTAAATTCCAAAGGTTTTTAAGCATTAACCTACATTAAGTCAGATCCATGTAATAGAATTAAAGGTAAAAAACATTTATTTACATTCGCTTCCTTGCTTTTTTAACTCAATGGATTTGTCTTATGCTTCCACCAAAAACAGCCTGTTTTTGTTCTAATAAATTGGCATCACTTCTAAAATTTGTAATCATGTGCAGTATTGGCTTGGCATATGTTGCACTACTTTTCCTTGTGACATGTCTTGTTCCTCCATTTCACGGCAGTTTACCGTCTATCTTCCGAGGACGCTTTTGCGCCAATGCGACACTTTTCAGCTATTTTTCACTCTTGACTTGGCTCTCTTTTGACAGGTGCCAACTAAATACACCTGCAATTGTATCTTTTTTTGGTCGCTGATGACGCAAATTTTGCAATTCTGTTGAAACGAATGCCGTCTCTTTCAATAACAGAAATACCGACTGTAAGTAACATACTACTGTAGCGCAAGAAAATTTGTAATCATGTTTTGTGCGAAAATTCAATAAAATTCGCATTAGTTTAGTTAAAAGTTTTAAGAGTGTAATTGGAAATGGCGAAAAATAAAAGTACGGTTTATCTTGGCTATGATGACGATGAAGTGCCACCAAAGCATGTCCAGCATTTGAACAGCAACGTGAATAAAATCGGTGGTACACCAGTAAGTCACAAACATGTGCACACATGAAATTTTAATGCTGTCTGACAATAATTATAATTGATTTTTACCCAACCACACAGGATTGGCCGAACAGTGACATTAAGGTGCCAGCCTGTCCCTTGTGTGGTACACCACGCTCGTTGATTGTACAATTGTATGCGCCGCTGGATCATTCGCAATTTCATCGCACTTTGTATATTTTCGCTTGTTTAAATCCAGCTTGTTCGCAAAATTCCAAAAGCTGGCTTTGCATACGCACACAGCATTTAGATACACAAAATCCTATTGAGCTGACAAATGTGCAGCCGACAGCCGGTGCTAAGCACAAAAAGAGGCAAAATAACAAGCAATCAACGGCTGGTCAGAAAATCAATTGGTGCAGTGGTGCGGATGATTGGGGCGAGTCACCAAAGGCAGCTGTTGCATATGAAGAAATGGACACGGCCGCAGACGATGAAGAGGAGAATGGAAATGTGGTGTCCAAACAGGATAATGTATCCCAAGAATTGGCTGCAGGCGGTCAAGCACACCAGCAGGAACTCGTGCTTGACGACGAAGAAGATGACGATGATGAAAGCACTTCTATGGAGAATGATCTGATATGCGGCTTTGGTCATATAGATATGAATTCACCCCAACAGGGCGGTGAGGATCCAAATGCTAATTGTGCAGCAGGTGTTGCAGCTGGTGCTGGTGGTGATGGTGTTGGTGGCAGTCAAGGTGGTGCAGCAAATGTTTACGCTGAAATCGAAGGTGCCGAAACGGATGTAGTACTTGTGGAGACACCAAAGAAACCGGAACGCGATTTAATTGCTCTCCTTAAGCACACTTCAACGCCAGCAGCACTTGGGCCCTTAGCCAAAATTACCGATGTCACGTTGAAGCAATATTACATGGCTGTAGAAATCGAGCAGAGACGTGTTCAAGATGAATATGAACACTATGGTGGGTCGTTATCTGCGGATCATGTACGCGAATTATATCAGGAATACAAACGCCAAGATGAGGCAGCTCAGTCGCCAAGTAATGGTGGCGCTGGTGGTGGAGTTGGTAGTCCGGCTGCTGCTGGTGAGGATCAAGAGGGCTATGAGAAAGTATTACCAGCGCATGGAGATTTAATATTTCATAACTTCATATCTACTATACAACAAAATCCGGGACAGATACTAAGGTATGTCAATGCACATAGTAACATGCGTCTGGTACTCCATTTACTTTGTACTTTTTTTAGATATTCACGTGATACGCTCCCATTATTGATTGCTCCGCTTACGGAGCCAATGCCTAAGTGCCAGAATTGCAATGGTGAAACAATTTGCGAGGTGCAAATTCTCTCTACACTCATACCGAAACTTAGTTTGCAACAGAATTCAGAACCGGCGCCCATTGAATACGGCAATGTGTTAGTGTTTACTTGCCTAAAAAGCTGCTGGGATACGCCTGATAAAATGCGTTACGAGCGTGTTGTCGTGCAAGCCGAACTCTAGGATCTTAGCATTTGAAAGACAATTACATTTTATAGTTTTGGTAGCGTAGAGTTATATACGAAAGCGTACCTAGTGATCATGCATGGAACTACTTCAACAAAATTTTAATTCTTAGATATTTATAAATTATATCAAATGAAAACATATTTAGAGCTACAAGTCATTGTGGTTATAGGCGCTAAAACTGAAGCAAAAAAATATCTATTTAAAATTAAATATGTTAACCTAATCTTTATGAGCAGTTGATTGCAATGAGTCTTGCAGGGTTAGGTTTCCGACGTTAAGGAGTGAGAGTTAATTAGCGTAGCCGAAATGTCGCTTCTTTAAATTGTTGTTACAACCAAAAATCGCCGATACACAACATTAAACTTAAGTGCGTCATTTCGAACTTTAAAAGGAACGATGATCATCGAATATAAGCATTATCGAAAACTAGAAGCAAAGCTTGTCAATTGTCCACAGATAAATGATTTTAGGTTAGTGTTAAGTAAGAAATATCTAATAATTAGTGATTAAGTTTTATTGTTTTGTCTCTAATACATTTTTAAAAGCGTGCACGCGCTATGAGAATGACAATGAATGAGATAAAAATGAAAATGAGAACTAGACGCTTAAACGAGAGCACCAAAGGCTTTTCGACATTTATAAATGTGACTACTATATTTATATATTTTTCAAAACTTTGTTGTTGTAATTAGTGAAATTCTTATTTTTAACTAACAAGAAAGACACTTATTAAGTTTTAAATAACTATCACAAACAAGCTTACCAGTTTAAATGTTTTTGATGTTCAAAATCAAAGGATTCAACAATAAAAATTAAATGAAAATAATATCTTGTTGTGTAAGAGTTGTTTTATTGATTATGAAACACACAGATACGTTTAAAATATTTATCATTCATATTAACTGGTTAAAGTACCCAAGCCTTTAAAATCCAAAAACTACAGGACCTTTTTTTCGTATTATACCTTAACTACTCTAAATAAGTGGAGCATCAGCATCAAGATGATAGCTGCGTACTGGTGAGAACCAAAGTGGTGGATACTTTGCCGGTATCATATCGAACTGTGAGGATGTTTCTATCTTGTTACGCTTCTGCACAACGGAGTAGCTCAACCAAACTAGCTGTGCGAAGCGACGCTTCGGCGAGTTAAGAATGCGAAACTCTATAACATATTGTGTACTACTAGCATCTTCTGGCGCATTTAGAAAACTGCCACGTCTTTGACGTGCATATGTTTGCTGTGTATTCTGATGTGCTTGAGATTTCTGCAACACTACAGTAACTGTGTCGCCAAATAGCCTATAACGGCCACGCAGAATATCGGATCGTAAATTGTGCAACTGTTTAAGTTTGTTGACGCCTTGTGCGGGCTCATCAGCATTGGTCATCATATATGCTTTTCCATCGGGCAAAAAACGTATGTATCTATAGTACTCGACAAGCTGTACGGGACGATAGAACTGATCTTGGAAACTGTTCTCGCCCATACGCAAATATGTGGTCTTGCTAATATAGCAGCCACTAAAGAGCACGCGTTCACGTAGTTGAAACATTTCACGCCAGCTGTAGTACCTTGGCGCTTTATTAGGTTCGATTTTAAAGTCATCTTCGTTTGATGAGGCCAACGTGCCTACATTATGTCCCCAAACTCTGCAAAAAGAAATTTGTTGTGTTAAATCCATCCAAAGTAACACACTTCCTTCTCGTTTACCTTTTGCAAGCAGCACGCCAGAGCTCCTCGTCACGGGCACACAAATACAATCCCTTGCAAACTGCAGCACACTGTTCCAACGAACGCACATCTAGCTGTGTGGACACGACCCAACGCAATACATACATGATGATCTCCGGCGGCAAATCAGACAAATGTAATTCTGTCGCAAGTACACCAGCATCACGGTTACTAAGGAACAATCTGCCACTATAATTGGCGGCGCTCAAATCGTGTCCGAATTTTTCATATAAATCATCGATAATCTCTTCATCTACATCTTCGGTGGTTTTTGATTCTTTTGTGGCATCGGGAGAATGCACTTTCTTAGTTGACTCCACCGAAGTCGGTGTATTGAGCTTCTGACTTTCATAGTATTTAAATTCAATATCTGGTACAATTTGTATTGCTTTGCGGTAATATGGAAGAGCATCATAAACTTTGCCTCGTTGTTCTAGCTCGACTGCTTTGCAAAAGAGCCGCTCAGCACGCACCTGCACCTGGTTGGGGTCAGAGGGCAAAGCGCTTAGTTCATCCAAAGCCTCATCGTCGCCGCTGTCATGGGCTGTCATAGCCAATTGCTCATTTTCAGAGTTCAACTCACGCTGCCAGTTGTCACGGAACTCATCAAGGGCTGAACGTACGTCAGATGCAAAAGTGTGGAGCGACGAGCTTTCAGAATCTTCGGCATCATTATTAGGCGCCTGCGACATGATGTTCCTAAAATATTGTACTATTGTTTAATATGTTCTTCGCTATGGGGAGGTTTGCCTACCTGTTGTATCGCTAAGTGCCGGGCCGGCTTAAATATTTTATATTTATCGTTAAGTATCAACTTAATTACTTAACGGCGCTTCTCACCGTCTAGTTCACGGTCGGTGTACCTTATAATGAAGGGGCGCGAGTACTGCTGATAGTGGGGGCGTTCAGTGTGGCACTTTAGCTGCGAGGCGAATACAAATGGCGATGTCGAAAATTTGCGTAGGAGCGTGCAACTTTTGGCCATCATAGGTTGACGCGGAACGAAGTAGGCACCGATACCAATTCAAATTTCAAGTTAGCAAACTTCGTGAAATTCTAAGCTTCCGTTCTAATGTTATCAATATTTTGATTCAACCAATCACTTATTAGACAAATGCGTAGATTGTCAAAAAAAGCTTTTTCTACGTAAGTTTTGTATATTTAGTTCGTGATTTCGTTGCGCCTTTTTTTACAATCTCTGAACGTACGATATTGTGGCCATCATGATTGTATATTGCAACAGAAGAAAGCCATTTGCTTTGAACTCAACAAATTTTTCGAAGTCAATTTATGACTGTCTTCCTCCTATTTTGTCCACTTTTTGACCCGTCGACAGCGAATGTGTTCCAAACAACACAAAAACAACAACAAAAATTCAATGATGCGTGTAAAATTTATTCAGTACTGCTAATTCGTTGCGGACACTTTGCCTGAACATGATTAATTTATAAGACCGTTTGTTGTTTATTTAACAATTACTAATAAATACCATATTATTTTTATATTATTAACGAAATGTATTATTTTTTGAAAAGAAGCTTTAAGCTGAGCGCAATAAACAACCGCGTCAAATGACGCAAAAGTATCGGAAAAGCGAAAGAAGAAGACAGCAAAAGTGAAAGAAGAAGACGAATACCGTGTTCCGAAAATTGCCTTAAATTTAAGGCAGGCAACAAATCCCCAACAAATGCAAGGGATATACGCTAAACCAATACTGCTCAGTCGTTTCATAATAGAGTCACCACAGAGTCACATTATTTGTGGATAGAGGGGTAAAACAAGCCGGCGGGTAGCGGGATTTAGAACTAATCATTTAGAAAGAAGAAGAAAATAAATTTTGTTTACACGAAATTTAATACAACTGCTCTTGTAATTATTAAAATAATTCAGATAAGTATAGGAAACATTAAATACTACTACTAAACAAGTATTATACAATGGGTCGCGGCGATGTCATGCTAGAAAAACTGTAGGAGTGGTTTAAGAAACATAACAGTTCACGCGAGCAACGCGCTCACGCATCAAAAGTTCATTCGGTCGGATGGAGCTGCGATGGACGTCGTTTGGCATCCGGGTCCTTTGACAAAACTGTTTTCTGAAATGTTCGAAAATAAAGCAAGGTTGGCAGAGCCAATCAGAATATAAGAAGAAGAGCGACGCACTTGATGAACTGTTTTGTATTGGGAAAGGTTTGCCGGCAAGTTGTGGAAATATGAGCGAGCTTAGCGTCAACGACGTGATTATAATTGTGAAATGGAGTGGTAAGGAGTATCCAATTGATCTTACCGACCAGGATACTGTCGAAGTGTTGCGCCATGAAATTTTCAGGAAGACACAAGTGCGCCCAGAGCGACAGAAATTAATAAATCTCAAATACAAAGGTGAGTAATAAGAATTTGACGGTTAGAATGACTGTCAATAATTATTTTTTTCTAACTTCGCTTAGGTAAACCAGCGCCTGACAATGTCAAATTAAGTTACCTTGAGCTAAAGCCCAACTTTAAAATAATGATGGTTGGCTCCACAGAGGAATCGATTGAGGATGCGTGCAGTCGTCCCGATGACATCGGTGAGGTTATTGACGACTTTGACGACAATGAAGAGAAAGACGATTGTCTAGAAAACTCGGCCATTTACTTAGCAAAGGTACAAAAACGTGTAAGAGACTACAAAATCACAGAGTTTGTGCCTCCACGTGAAGGCAAAAAGTTACTTGTACTAGACATTGATTATACGCTTTTCGATCATCGTTCATCGGCTGAGACAGGCAATGAATTAATGCGGCCATACTTACATGAATTTCTTGAATCTGCATATGAGCATTATGACATTGTCATTTGGTCTGCAACCAGCATGCGTTGGATAGAGGAGAAAATGCGTTTATTGGGCGTCTCAACAAATCCCAATTACAAAATAATGTTTTACCTCGATTCAAATGCAATGATCTCGGTTCACACGCCAGAGCGTGGAGTCATCGATGTAAAGCCACTTGGCGTCATTTGGGGCCAATACAAACAATACAGTTCTAAAAATACCATCATGTTCGACGACATACGCAGAAATTTTTTAATGAATCCGAAATGTGGTCTTCGCATACGTCCATTCCGACAGGCACATGTCAATCGCAGCACTGATACCGAACTACTTAAACTATCGGAGTATTTACGTGCGATTGCAGAGCACTGCAAGGATTTCAACAAACTCAACCATCGCAAGTGGGAACAATATGATCCAAAAAAATGAAAACCTTTGGTTTCTTGTTAAGAATTAACTGTTTAGCTACAAGTTAAAGTAACTGTTAAAAGTAAGCTGCCAATTACTTTATTATTATTATTAAAAAGCTATTGCGCTATCATTGTACATTTGTATTTTAGAGCGTGTATCCACCTTGGTCGGCCCAATGCACGCGTCTAGCCTCTAGGTATTCCTCGTGCAAACGTCGACGTTCTTCGTCTAATTTAGAGAGTCGTCTATACTTTTGAAATATGAAACAGCAACCAAAAAGTATAGCCACTTGAAACATTAGCCAAAATATTAAAATAGCAATCAATAGGCTCTGATTGAGGCAAATGTTGTCCAAATGAAGTTGATCATCTGAAAGTTGATTAACAAAATCAGTTAATTAGAAAAGAGAAGGTGATAGAGAAAAGAAGACTTAACCAATGCCGGCTATAAGCAAAACGCCACGTTCACCGTAGAGCAAACTGTTACTGTTGGTCTGATCGGGCCCACGTACGCGCAGATTGTAATTCAGTGGTGTGGTATCGTAATCCATCATACGTTGCACAGCCTCGCTGTTGCTATTGTTGTCACGATTACCGACAACATCTTCCACGGTCGATATATAAGTTGGGCTTTGTATTTTTTGTGGCGTCTGAGATTGTTGCTCCGAGGTGTCTACCGGCAATTGACGTCTGCGACGTCTCCAAGCGCCATGTGCAGCATCACCGCCGCCGCCACCATATTGCACACAGTTTGTAGGCGGACAACGTTGTGTACAATAGCGGATTTTCACATCAAAATTGACATTCGATGTGCCTGAGAACTTGAAGGCGTGAAACGGTGCACGCAATATGCTCTTCGAGTGTGTGCGCATGCGTGTTAGTGCCGGAAATACACTTGGATCTGTCGGACAGCCACGTTCATCGATGAGTAGCACATAGTTTTGTTTGTCCTGGGTTTTTGCAATCAATGTCGTGGCACGAAAATCTGGCAGTGGCGGCAATTCCAACTCAATGTGTTGCATAAGCTGCTCTGGACTGTATTCGGCGATAATTTGCAATTCCAAATTCTGTCCGATATGCACATCATTCGTTTCATGTTGATGTGAGGTATCAATAATTTGCAATGTTATCTTTGGCTGAATTGGCGCTTCACTACTGTTTATGTGCACAGCGACCTCACTCGGCACAAGACTGTAAATAAAATGTATATGAGTCTAAATAAAGAAAAGTGACACATGTTTAACCCACCTCTCTGCATATTCTAACGCCGACTCCAGTGCTATTGCATTTGGCACCTGTTCCGCAGCACCCTCAACGCTATCGCCGTAATCATGCACCGTATTATCCTTTGCCGTAGTATTGCTCATAATGCAGCCCACCTTGATCAGACGATCGCCCTGCGTTTGCACATTCGGATTGTTTTGTATGACAATCAAAGCGGAAATAAATGTTCTTTGATACGATTTGGTCATCTCATAGGCACGCAAGACACCACAACGATTTTCCGTCAGTTCGCTGCCAATTGACAAACGCAATATTGTGCTCTGTGTGCCATTGCCACGCACAATGCAATCTGCCGAATGCATGCTAGCGTACATTTTGCCATTAAACCAATCGCGTGGCGTATACTTGATGTTCATCTCTTCGCGCGTGCAGAGCACTTGCACTGTTTATCAAAGAGTACTTTGTTTAAATATGATTATTTAAACTAAGAAATATTACGCACCATCAAGACATTTAACACGCCGCATATAAACCGAATCATCACGCAACTTAAGACTGCGCGGACCCATTGAGATTATATCCTCGGAGTGTAATGCACACTCGGAGCGCGCGAAATCATGCTCGACATAATGAAAAGATACACCTTGACAATAGAATTTCTTTTCATGCGTGCAAAGCGCTTGACACTAAAATAGACAGGGGGAAAAATAAACAATTTATTTCGGTTTTGTTTTGCAGATAAAAATCAAACATTGTAACATTTGCCATTGACGCACCTCTTTTTGTGTGAGACCCAGATATTTGGCTTCCGCATAGATGAAACTACTGTTCGCATACAATTCATAGGCGCAGTTGTCGTTCTCGATCGCACGCTCATAACATTGATTCTCGATGTACTCCTCATTGTAGGGCGCAGCACGGAACGCATCCGGCTGTATCATTTTGTCTTTGTCGCTTAGCGTGCAGCGTCCCAGCGTTATGTGCGGTCGTTTCTGTGCATACGCGCTGAATCTAAGGCAGAGGATTAGTGTAGCTCATTTAGATTTTTGTTAATTGATATAAGTTTACAAGTACAACAGAAATCTGATTGTGCGAGATTTATGACTTCATTGTGGAGCGCAACGCGCATCAACAGCGAAACAAGTTAAATGTTAATTATTTGAATAGCTTTTGTACAATGATATCATCAACAACATTTGCGTCGCCCGCCCTTAAATGCTTTTATTATTGCATAATATTTGTTTAAAAACATTCAATTAACTAATACAATTTAAAGTAACTGCGCACACCAGAATACTTGGAATGACTTACCTATCTCGATTATTTCGATATGATGGCGCAAACGAGGCAGACAAACATTTGAATTCGTTTTCGAAGAGGCATTTTTCAGCGCATTCACGACGCGTGACCAGCGTTGTTATTGTTTTCTTATTCTGAAATACCAGACTTGTACCAGGAATTTTAGTCAAGGTCCATAGACGGCCTTTACACGCCTCTGGCACTGCAATCAAACAATAGTAATTATGAGAAAGTGAAACAGAGAGCGAGTGAGTGAGTGAGTTCATTAGAAATCACCGCCCTCTATTGTTGCATACCTTTGAGGCAAGTCTTCTCATAGAATATCGCTTCCGCATCAGCGACAAGCGGCAATTCATCGCCGCCGATGGGCATGTAACGTCCGTTCCGCTCAAAATACGAATAACCGTAGCATTCATCCGTGTCCAAGAGATGCACGTATGCCATACAGTCGGGATCTTCGCTGCATATGCGCCAACATAACATGCTCGCCGGCGGTTCGACATAATTCATCTGCTCCGGCTGTGGTGGCAAACCACTGCGTGTAATCCGATTTCGATCTTTGTAGTTATTCGCTGGCGCATAGATAAGATTTCGATCTGTCAGATAGTCCAATGGTGGCCGAAAGCCAACAATTTTTTGCAGATGCATTTGATACAGCGGACATTTGAGTAGTAATGCAACTGTGTGGAAGCGTGATAGAAGAAGAGAAGAGTAAGTGATGTGTAATTCCAATTAATTGAACCTTTCGATACCGGATTGTTACAAAGTACTCTTGCTCTATCATTATTGTCTCGTTCATGACATCAAAGCTTTGTTCAATTGAGTTGTTGCATTCGCGTGTACTGCAGTACAATATACATACATATACTAATTTGTATCTATTTATACCTTGCACGTCGCTTTTGTCAAACGTCATTATTCGCATGATTGAAAATCAAACATTTTGCAATATGATATATATTTTTTTTACGATACAATAACATGGCAGAATTGTTTTTGTACTGATTATCATATTGAAGCATCCATGAGCTTGTTTTTTTGTGCATTTAAACTTAATTAAAAAGCAAGCACATATTTTTTTAAGTTGTTACAAAAAAAAAACTATTAAGAAAACAGCTCATATTTTAGTACAAAATTATATTTTTTTTTTTATTAGCATAACTTTTTTTTTTTTTGTAAGTAAGTCGACTATAAGAAAATTGTCATCATGTGATGAAAATCATATGAAAACGGTCAGTAATAGACGAAGCAAAGATAAGTCGTTGAAATCTTGGATCTTCAACTTCAAATGTATCAGAGTGTCCAGTAGCCTAAAAACTTGAGAATTCTTGTGAATCTCAAGCTATGTACTGTGAGCTGTACTCATGAATTTTATTTGAATTTATTAAATAGGAAATTCTCAGCATTGTGGGATTTCTAATTAATTTGTATTTTTTTTTTATTTATTTCCATGTTGTTTTTTGTTGACCAAAGAATTTCAAATGCATAACATGTTATTGTACAGCAATGAAATATGAGCCAATTAACCGATTTAGTATAAATGCTGTGATAGTAGAAAGAAAATACAACAAAAATGCAACTAAGGAATGCACGAAAACCGCATTCATAAAAGATGATACGTTCTTAATAGTTTCATGACTATTCGCTAATAAATTAAGTACATATTTCAAGTATTCAAACATTCCGACACCAAGTCATCGTACTTTAATTGCTATTAGAAGCTTTTTTAAGCATTTTTAAAATAAAATAAAATTCTTTTCATTTAACGCAATTTTAATTAAAACTCGAGTAGATTGCTGGAAGGCAAATGCAATTCACATCACTCATTTTACGGTTTTTTTTTTGATGATTCTAATATCATTTCTATTGAGCTTTTTTTTAAAAAAAAATATTTTAATGACTTTTTTGTTTTTGTTATTTGAACTCACCAACTTTGAAGTGCACACTTTGAACAATTAGCAAAAACAATATAAATGCAAATTTTAGCGTAAATTTGCGCACAAATGACATTTTTAAGCACTTGAATGATTTGTTTAATTTTATTGTTGTTGCTATTGTTATTATTATTGGTTTATGAAACTAATTCTTAATTAAATTTATTATAACAATGCAAACAATTTAGGACATCATGAAAATATTTTTTAGAATTTTTTTAACAAATTTTGCAAAATTGAAACATTCAATTTCATTGAGTTTCGTTTGCATTTCGGCTTAATTTTTTTTATATCAACATAAAATGAATATATTTTTTAACGAAAAATATCAATATTGTTATTGCAAATAAAAACGCAGTTTTGAACGTAAGTCAATTGACATTGCATAATTTCTCGTTGTTCTAATACAATTTGCACTTTTTGATACTAAGCACAACGAAAAAAAAATGGAAATCTTTTTATTTTGTTTGCAGTTTTTCCAGCGTTTTTATTTTTTTAAGCTGAAATAGTTAACAAGCTTTAAGCCAAGCGCACGGCAACAACGTTCAAACGCAACTGTCAACTTCATTTGCGAATCTCGCGCGTTGATCGTGCACAATGCGAGAGATTTGGCCGAGTCGTGCTTAAAGCGGCTGTAGGTGCTTTAAGCGGTAGAGGGTCTATTGAATGCACAGCACGTCTAGAAAACAAAATGACAAAAAAAAAAAGAAAATATACAAATTCAATTTCAGTTGAAGTCACACGCTTGAAAAAGCTTCAAAAAACCAACAAGAGTTACGAGAGTCTATGCATTTGAGTTGACTTGGCTTAAATGCTGAGAGCGCATCAGTCTATTTGGCTATGTGTGTGTGTGTGTGTGCGTTTTGTGGGAATTATTTGAATACTTTGCTCAGCATCGTTGATCGGTTACGCTAGTTGAGCGTATATGAGAAACTTTTCGTCACTGTCACTGACTTGATGATGATTAGCGAGCTACAAAGGGTGTAGCAAATACACACACATATACAAGCATACATGAATATACGTATGTGGCGTCATTTGCTCATTACAGCATTAGCAATAAACAAAACAATTTACCGCATTGTAGATTCTTTGGAACGTGCCTCACTGCCTTTGCTTCACGTGTATCTATAAAATCATCTAACTCACTGTCGTCAATTGTCGTTGTTGTGCGTTGTTATTCATTGTTGTTGATATTATTGTTGTTGTTGCTACTGTGCGTTCAATAGACAAGTGATGCGGTAGATCAATGTTTATTCAGTTGCGACTTTTATTCAATGATACTTTTAACAGTTCAGCGGTTTTTATCGTTAACAACATTTTGTTTGCTTTCATGTTGTATATGTTGTTGCTACGCCCATTTGATGTTATCTTTTTTTTGTTTTTCTTATTTTTCAGCTTAGTTATTCAGAATACGCAAAGTATTCTACATGCTTCACTTGAAATTCTTTCATACCAAGAAAATCTTATTTTCTTATTTCTCTTCGTTTTTCACTGTCAATCAAAAAAAAAAAGAAATGAAAAAAGTAAAATCGTTGTCAATAATGTCATTATGTCAATGCTCAAGATGGCCTTCTTGGTATTTTTCTTTTGCGCTGTGCTGCGTATATATTGGTCAAGGTCGTTTGTGGGTATATGTTACACAGAAATTAATTATACGCAACGTGAACTTTCTTTAATTAATGTTGGTCGTCGATGTGTGACCACCGTTTTTTTTTTTGCTTTGTGTGTTCGGTTTTATGAAGAATTTTGTCATCATTTGACTTCGATTTGCATAATTTTTGTTGCATGCAAACGATTTGTACTAATTTTGGATGTTTTGTTTTAAGTCAGTGAAGCTGAAACAGTTTTTTTCTTTTTTCTTCTTTATTACTCAATATTGAGTGATTAAATGTGTTGTAAGATGTACTAAAAATCATATAGATTGTTAGTTGTATCGTTGTTTTTTTTACTAACCAAAATAATAGCAAATTAAAATTAACAAAAGACCATTGTTAATACATCAAAAAATCAGCATAAAAATGTACAAAGTAGAAAATTAATTGTAATTGAATTTTTTTTATAGCATTTAAGTAACAGCAACTTACGAAATTTGTTACTACAAATGCAAATGACATTTAAACTTTCGTTTTGACTTTTGCTGCCGGCGCTAAAACACTTTAAATGATGTCGCGCCGCAAATAAAGTAATAAAAATACAAATTCAGATTTTTTGTTGCTTACTATTTCTCTCTCTCTCTCTGTCACTCTCGCTCACTATATTTGTAAGTGCTAATTTTATGCACATTTGCAAATAAAAACATTAAAACAAGCTTACAAAAAAAAACAAAACTAACAACAAAGTCGAAAAAAAATTATGTTAAATTTTTCACATGTGACGCTATGCACGTTATATGTAAAGGGGCCAGGTGGCAACGGTGCGGTGGGAGGTCAAATAAGTTCTGTATGAACATAAACGGAAGTCTGAATGTGACTAGACGATAACAATTAAAACAAAACTCATGAGTGTCGGTGTTAAGTACAAAACTAGCTTGGCACTTTGTTGTTGTTTTAGTTGTTGTCGTCATTATTCATGTTGTTGTTAGTGTTATTGTTGTTGTTTCGAGTGGCTGTTGGCAAAATATGTTTTTCAGTAGCGCACAAACGCATACGAATTTGCATAATTCATTGAAATAAACAATGTGACATGTTGCATGCAACGCACGAGTGCGCTTGCCAACTGAACAAGTCACCTACCGTCGCTGTCGTCGCTGACAAATGCTTAGACAGCGGCAAAACAACAACAACAACAGCAATGTTGACAGTCATAGAAGGCATTCATCCGCTACTTTAGAGCACACTTTATGGGGCTACTTTATAATGTCGCAAGCGTAGGCAAACACACACACACACACACTCATGTGTCTAGTATGTATGTTAGAGCAGTTAGAGCAAGACACAAAGTCAACGTTGTCACACAATCAGTCACATGATGACTTTTTGGCATTTTTAATTAGACAACTTTGTCGCGGAGGTTAACTTTTTCAGTTTGCAACTTTTATATTGTTTTTGTTTTTGTTTTGCTTCGCTTTGTTGCGACGTCATTCATGTGTCAGTTCATGTGTTGGCAAAATAACATGCAACATTTAAAGCCTATTTATACCAGAGAACTGCAAGGGTGCCAATATTCCACACTCTACTCACACTCATTAAAATTTGAGTGCCGGTGCTACTCATTACCCGCCAGCAAAGTAAAAATACCGAACACACAAAAAATTATGTGTGTATTGCGAGTGGCCTGCACAACGCGCACACGATCACACATTTCGCATTCTTCTTTTTGATCGAAAACCCTGTTATTTTTCGTTGACTTGTGCCGTTCTTACTCGCACTCATAACGATTGTAGAAATAAGCAACAAGTAAGAACAAAAAACAAAGCAAAAAATGCTATGTGGGCAAAACACACGTGTGTCACTCTGGTGTTTTAAAGACACCCAGGTGTTTAAGGACTGATCGGCTGGTTTTGGTTTCATTTGTTTTTTGCGTTTGAATTTTTATTTATTTGTAAACAAGGAATTGTAATGTTGTTTTTCATATTATTACTTCTATAATCTATGAACATATCGCTTGCTTACTGAAAGACTGGCATGTGTACATACATATGTAACTCAAAATTTGCTGTTTCGAGAAAAACGCTTTTAAAGTTTTCAAACTTCATACACTTCATTAAATAATGAAAAAGTTAAAATTGCCTTACTCATACACTATTAGGAATAAAAAACATGAAGCATAATTAACTTAAAAATCGCATTTTTTAATTAATAATAAAATAATTTTTATGTACATATGCACGTGTTTTTTTTTTTTTTTTGCTCTCATTTTAAGTTTGCAGCAAATGCTGCCGTACAATCGGGTGAAGCGAAAAACAAAGTAACCTAAGACGCACACAAGAAAAAACAACAACACTCTTGTCGCCGAAAGCATTTTATGACTCGAGTCTTGTGTTTTCGTTTTCACCCATCCTTCTTTAGTCAGTATTTTAGTTATGCCTTATTATACGCGCACATGCAAAAAAATGACCGGTGCCAGATTTACGCTTGTGTGTCGGAATACCCGAAAAATATTGTTGAGTGAATGTTCACACCCAACTTGCGTTGCTTAAAAACACCCGGGTGTCAAAAACATCCGATATTTATGCGGTGCACTTGTAGTTGCGGTGGCTTGTTGCTATTCTCTGATTTATACCAACACAAATACACGGATATAATGTGTGTATTAATGTGCGTGTATGCAATAATTCCGCGCATTTTTTTCCACTTTTTTTTTTTTTCTTTTCATAAAGCAACATCAACATTTTTATAGTTCAAGGTGAAATGGTAAACTTTGTCGGTTGTCGCTGTCGCAGTCAACGTTGGCACCCTTTATATTGCGGCATTGTTTGCGTGGTGGAAATTTTTCTATATGTATGTGAGTGTGTGTGTGTGTGAGTGCAGGTTGAGCGTGTTCATTGCTGCATTGTTGCAATATTAAAACATTTTTAATTGTTTCTTTTTTTTTTTTTAAGCTTTTTTGCGGTAAGAGTATTTACGTGTTTTGTTTCGATATTAATTATTTTTGCCACTTTAGAGTGTGTCGCTTTGACCCTTTTATGTCGTTCATTACAATCAAAAGTGGAGAAAATTCATAAGAAAAAATTTAATTGATTGAAATCAATGTTATTTCTTTTTCAATTTTACAGCGAAGGTTAAACAATCTATTTTATTGATAAGCGACTCATTAGACAGTTTTTTTAATTAGCAAAGGAATGGATATCATAATGCAAAAAGAGGTCGAAAATTATGTGTTCATTTATCTGTGGCATTGTAGATAAGAAAAGCATAAATCAAGTAAATTTTTCTTATGAAAGAAAGCATTAGAGACTATATAAAGTGTATTTACTCATGATCAGCATGACGAAGCTGGCTGTTATAGACATGTAGGTCCTCCTTCATTAGTTGTGAAGCTATCAATCTGAAATTTTTTTTTAAATTCATCTGTTTTTTTGTGCTCAATTCATTCGTCATTCAGAGATGGGAGATAGGAGTCTCGAATAATTCAGCATTTGAAAAACTTTTATGCTTTTGTGAGAACTATTTCCAAGTGAAAATTGTAATAATGGCTATCTACTCTTATTATTTATTTGCATTACTCAAATAACCAAAACCTTTTCATTCCAGCAAATATGTTTTTACCTCAAATTGGATTATTTCACACACAAAAACACATTTTCTTAGCTTTAAATTAGTTTTTATTGATTTCAGTTTTCATATACAAATAAACATACATAAATATTCATAAAAATCAAACTTAATTACAACAAATAGTATTCATTAAGTGAGCTTACAAGAAACTTTGTCACTAAAATTGAATTTGAATTTAATTTGCGGACCGACCGACTTGGCTGTCTGTCTATCAGTCTGCCGGACTGACTTACAGACTGACTGACTAGATTAGAAGTGCTTTGTATGTAATTTGCATGCAATTACATGAGTCTGCACGAGCGCTTTTCGACTATATATATACATATATATGTATTTCTATATATATATATATATGTGTGTGTGTGTACTAATTACCATTGAGTGCATTTGAGTGCATTCGAAAGTGATTACAGCTTAGCTCTTTGGCCGCACTGCGCACTTTTTGACGACATGCGTAATTGAATTGAATATCGCATTTGAAATGTGCAATAAAATGAAGTAATTAAAAAATATATATAAGTAAAACAAATTAATAGAAAATTCTTGTTCTCATTTGTAAATGGAGAACAGCATAAAAATGATTGTTTCAGTGTTCTTTAATTAATTTCACTATAGCATTTTTAATATATTTTTATATATAATAATAATTTTTCTTTTATTACAAAAACGCATTCTTAAATTGTTAATTTTACTACTTTTACACACACATTTGCTTCGTGAATGTTGTTTTGTTGTTGTTGTTTTTTATTGCACATTGGCGAAAAAGCAAAAATCAAAAAAAAAAAAAATGGGAATAATATTTATTGACAATTTTTTTTATAAATTTTTTTTTTCTTGTTCAATGCGTGCATTTCGAATTATACAATAATTAAAGTTTTTATTTTAACTTTTTTTATATGTTTCAATTTTTGTTTTTGTGTCATTACTTTTTTGTTTTTGTAGCGATTTTTGAAAAAATGCGCATAATTGATGATGCAACAGCTTGATTTTTTTCTTCTGCTTCTTCTTTCGTCTCTTACTTGAATCATTACTGGACTTAATTACTTAAATTGATTTCATTGTTTGAAGCTTCTTATAAAGTAATTTTTATTAAATTTTATTTACTTTTTTTTCTCCATTTTGGGGCTTAATTTTGGTTTTTATTTTTTCTTACCATTTTTGTGTTCGCTAAATTTGCAAATAAATTTTGTGGTTTTCTCTGTCTGTGGTTTTGCATGTGTGTGTGTATGTGTTGTTATGTATATGTGTGTGTGTTTGTATGATTTATTGCTATAATTTTTATAGTTAAGAAATTTAAATTGCTATAAATTAGATTTTAAATGCAAATATGTTTATATGTATATATTTTTTTAAATATTTGTTTTTGTGTAATTTTTTTTTTTTGGTTTTTTTTAATTTTTCACTTTTTTTCACATTTTGTTTTTGCAAGGAACCAAAGTGTGTATGTGTATGTATGTGTTTTGATTGTGTTTGATTGTATTACGAAAAATACTGTTTAATGGCAAATTTTGCATGTTCATTATGACATACAAAGTTCAGTTAGTGTTATGTAAGTAAATCGTTTCAAATATGAATTCATCAGTAGCGAAATTCTTCTTCTTCTCCTTCTTACAGCGCACAAATACTTAAGCACTCAAAGCTTCTGTGTTTTTTTTATATATGATCTACAACTTTTTTTTTCTCATTTATTATTCTTATGTCTGCTTAATTTTTTTTTCCTTTCATTTGCTTGCTTGCTTGTTCACTACAGAACTAAAGTTAGGTTGGCAACACTTTTACTCATTTTCCCGTTTGACTTAAGGTCGCAGTTTCTTTGACAAATATGTATTCGTTCATTCAAATTTGTTTCATTACTTTTTGCTCATATTTTTCATTTTTTTAAGTATTCTTTATGTTCTTTTTTATTTTTCACATACAACACCAAAAAGCAGATACATTTATAAATTTCTTTTGCGTGTATTTAGTGATTTTTTTATTTTTCTTTTGCGTTTGCTTTGTTTTTCTTTATAATTTTCAAAAACCTATCACAAAATTTTTTTTTTTTTTTTTTTGGGCGGAATTTTTAGCGTGTGTCATTTAAAAATAAAAACATTGTCATGTTAAATAAATTAAACTATTAATATTCTTTTTTTTATTTTCATTTACTTTAAAAGCTTAAGACGGACACATGTTTAAACGCGTACGTTCAACCCAATTGTATGCGTGCCTTTTCTTTTTTTCATGCAATTCAATTGTCTGCTTCTTGTTTTGTCACTTTTCTCCATGCTTTGACTTTGGCTTGTCTTGAGACTTTTCAGTAATCGTTCATTTTATTTTTATTTTTGCCGCAACATGTTTCTCGCTTTGGGACGCATTTTTTTCACGTTTTGGGACATTTTTTTAAAGCGCGTCAAATGAGAGTACAAAAAAAAACAAAAACAAATCGTGCAGTTTACTAATAAACATTTGTTTTCTAAGCCTTTTATATGCAATCAATTTTTAATTTACTGATTCAACAATGCCCCATCAACTATGCTACAAAATTTTTCATTTTATATTTATTCATTTGCTTTTAATTATGAGCCTTTGTTTATGAATTTGTGTCTCATGTTGAAATTTCTATTTTCAACGGCGTGAATTGCATTAATTTAGTTCGGTTTTGCTTGTGTGTGTATGTGTGTTTTTTTTAATTAATGATTTACTTTTTGCTTATACTGCTACTGCTCACATTTATAATAATTACTTTTTATTAATTTTTGCAAAGTTGTTTGTTTTTGTTTTTTTTTTTTTTAATTTGCGTGTATTTATATATATATATATTTTTTTTTTTTGTAAGTTTTGTTCGCGGTTGTTGTTGTTGTTATTGCAAGTAAAAAGTTTTCTCATATACTTTTACTTAGTGACTATTTGATTAAATTTTTCTCTGTTGTTTCTTTTTTTTTTCTTTTTTCTTTTACTTTTATTTTATTTGCACATCCAAACATAAATTCTTGTTACAGAAGAGCATCATACGCTTGAATTCTGTTTAAAAGATTAACATTTGATCGGCGCTGCCCTCCGCACTGTCATCATCATCTGTGTCCTCATCCTCATCGTCCGATGTCAGCGATGCGGCGTTGTTAACCACGGTCTCTGCAAATAAGAAACGAACGAAACGAATTTCAATGCTTGTTAATTATTTAAAAGTACTTGTGCCATGTATTTATGGTTATTGTGGCTTTCGGTTAATAATCGTTAAATTGTATGCGTTCATAGTCGAAAAGACGTTAGTAATGTTTAAACATTGAGAGTTGAGTGTTTGCACAGACACAAATGGTTCATTGAGAATGAAATAATATTATTGTTGTTGTTGTTGCTGTTGCTGTTCATAAGCATAAAGTTTAATTGCGCACAAAAAAGCACTTGAATACGAATTAAGATTAAACTATTTATTTATTTATTTTTCGGTGGTTAAGTATCAATTTAAGACTTTCAGATTATCAACTCAACTTGTATTTGTGGTTAGACAAATATTTTTGTTTATCAAAATTTACAAAAATAAAATAAAAAAGAAAATCTCAAATGACATACAATTTGTACAGCAATTACAGTCAGATGAAGCTCTGCTGTGATGAAATGTAAGCAAATTAATATGTTTGCAATTGTGCTGATTTGCTAATCCCAGTGATTTTCAAATTTATGCATGACGTATACGCAATATTAATAGCAAATAACAATTAAATTGCGTATACGCGCAGTCATGTGTATTATAGACATACAAACATTAACAAAAGCTAAATCGGCTTATCAACGTTTACATACATACATATATGTATGTATGAGTATATTTATAAACGGCTTAAATAAATGCACAAATTACGCTTTTAGACACGATTTTCAATAGGCTGCAAATATTATATTTGGCATATTGAACTGATTTTTTTTTTTTTTTTTTGAAGGCACTTACCGCAATTGGGCTTGCCACGGGTACGTGTATTGGCAAATTCAACGCCATGCTTGTCCACACACCAACAAACGCCCACCGAATTATGACATTGTGTCGGCTTGTAGAATCCTTGTATATCGCAATCAGGTGCGTAGGCGCCTAATTAAACGAACACGCGCACACAAGAACAATAAAAGATGAGAGAACATTAGTAAAAAACAAACGTAATTAAAAACAAAAGAACAAATGCAACAATAATTAAGCGGCAAAAGCAATTCAGTGTGTGTGTGTTTGTGTATTATATATATGTTTGTGTATGTGTATATTAGTATTAATATATATATATAAGTGAAAGAGTAAAAAAGTTGAAGGCAAAAAAAAGGTTGATTATAATTCGTAGAAAAGTTTTGTATTAAAAAAACTGTTGGGTATAAAAAGTGTACAAAGTGTTTGCTGGCAGCAAGAAACATTAACGCAAAGTAACAAAACTGTTGAAAAGTGTTTGAGATAGAAAACAAAAAAAAAAAAAAATTAAACAGAGGCGCTAATTGTATAGTTTAAGTAGAGCAGAGCACAAGAGACAATGAGAAAAAAACACAAAAAAAAAAACAACAAAAAATTTGAGAGAGAGAAGATTAACGCTGTGAGCTTTATTTTGTATAAGTATATTTGAGCGCAAGCGAGGCGAAAGTGTGCGTGTTTTTTTCTTATTAGCATTTTCATTTTAATTTTTTTTTTTTTTTTTTGTAATTTGTTTTTATTGTTACCCGCAAAAATTGTAATTTAAGTTACTCAGTAACGGAAAAAATAAACAAATAGTATATATCGTAAAATCAAAAAGAGAAAAAAACTAAACTCAAAAAAAGAGCAGAGATTGGGAGCTGTTGTTTTTGATTAGTTTTTATGTAAGAATAGAGTGTCCGCCTGTACCTATCTCACCTGCAAAATCGCCGGCGATTCTTCGTCGCACAGCGGCGCAGGGACGATCGGTCTTCTCAAAGCAACGGCACCATTCCCGCGTATTTATCGAATTATCCTGATCCAAGTCGCATGTATCAATGAATGGCTTAATGCAACGCTCATTCTGATCATGTTCCAAATCGTACATCTCTTGCAGCGACAGAAAACCATCATTATTTAAATCAAGATGTCCGAACATCCATTTAGCTTCGGTCTTGCAGGCAGGCGGGAAATGTGCCTTTGACTTTTGACTATGCTGACGGCGTTTCTTGCTATCGGCCATAATGACTGAGAACCAATCAAGCAAACGATTGCCAATTGCGGTCAATTGCTGTGGCTTACATTCCGGCGATTTGGCGGGATAACCTTCAAAGAGACAAAGACGTTGGCGTTCGGTCGATGAAGTTGCAATAAAATGCGTTAGCTTTTTTATTATTAAAAAACAAAAAGGAATCATTACCATTGTTCACAATATTGTTCTTATTGTATTTTTGTTGCTTTTCGACGACTTCATTGTAGCTGCGCGACTTGTGCTTGTCATCCTGATATTGATTGTCCTGTGGCAAGGCAGAAATTTTTGCAAGTTAAAAATAGACTCAATTGTTATGCATGAAAAGCAAAACAAAAACAAAAAAAGAAAGCGAAGAAAAGATATCAACACAAATTTCCATTTTGTTTGTTCATTTGCGCATTTCGTTTCGTTCATTTCGTTTCGTTTACACGCATGAATAAATAAGAACATAGACATGACACACCTCCTTTCTGCCCTAACCATCAACCACACAAAAAACCAACGTACTTACCTTCTTATTGTAGGCCGTGTACTTGAGATACTTGTAGTGCTTGTTGTCATATTTGATCTCCTCGGGTGTGAATGTGTACTGCGCATTTATGTGATTGTAGTGACGGTTGTTGTCATCTTTATCCTGTTTTTTTTTTTTTATATGTATTTATTGTTAAAGATGATGATGACAATTGATGACAAACAAATGTCGTCGCATAAAAGTTGTTGATAAAAAAATGTTACTCTGTTAATAATGCTTGAATTTATAGTAGATATAAGTGACACTTTATTATATTAAATAAACAAAAAGTATTTGTTGCTAACATTTTCAATAAATAATTAAAAAATGGCTTGTCATAATGTGCTAGCGAACTTGTTATTGCACACATGTATAATGTACTTCGCTTTTACAATGTACAAGTACTTTCATGAACCGCGAATCGAACAACACAAAAATACATAAACATTTCGCACGCTTTTTACAACTAACAATCGAAACTATACAAAAAAAAAAAACTACATAAAACGCCAACCAACCGACGAACTTACAATAATAACAACAATAAAAACAAGTTCAAAAAAACAATTTTTGCTTGCGATACTTACATTCATAATAGTATTGAAATCGTTGTTGTTGGCATTGCCATTGTTGCCATTACTCATAATATTGTTGTTGCTATTATCCTTGTACGCTTGCTGTTGTTGTTCCATCGTCTTTTTGTATTTGGCATTAAAAGCACTTTGACGCTCAGCAATTCGTTGCAGACGTTTGCCATCCACATTCTCTATTCAATGGCAAAGTGAAAAATACACCAAAAACAAAAAAAAAACAACAACAAAAGCGAAAAAAAATAAAGTATGAATGAGTGAGCATGAAAGAAAGCACAAAAAGAATGAAAGAAAGTAAAGGAAATCAGCATTGTAAAATACAACAATAGATCAAAAGAACCACGGTTATAATAATAATAATAATAATTGAATAGTTCAATTCGTTAGCGCAGAGCAGCTGTTTGTAGGCGATGGTGAAGAAGAAGACGCAGACGATTGCAGCTTAATACAAAAATAATACTTTACTTCGCTCAGTTGAGTTGAGTTGTGTTGAGAGGAGTCAATGTGCAATTGAAAAAAAAATTGTTGGCTTTGTGCGTTACTTATTAAAACCATTGATGTTGCCTCCAGCATCGCCAACACAGTTGCCTTCACCACCATCATCGACGCCTTCTTTAACACTGCTGTCGAAGTGAGCGTTGTTGCTGTTGCTTTTGGCGCTAGATCTTAACGCCAAGTGTCGCTTACAGTGAATACACGCGCGCTTTATTTTATTTATTTATTATTATTAAATAATGCAAAGCACTCAACGTCGATGAAATCAATAGCATCTTTTGCAAAAAAAAAGAAAAAACAGGAAAAAAGCTTCGCTGTGAAAATTGAAAAATCAACTTTTACACTTCACACACACTTTTTTATTCTTGTGCATAGATTTTGTATACGTGTATATTTTACGAGGGTCACTGCATACATTTTATGCCTTAATAATCGAAGTTGTTATTTCTATAGTAAAGTTTAAAAATTTTAAACACATTCTTCTGCAGTAATATTTGTTAAAATTGATTTTAAAATATTATCTCATCGAGAATTTTACTATTTGTCTTAAATAAAAATTGCTCTATACAAATTCATAGTCAAAACTATCAAAGTCTTGCCGTTAGATGGCGCTTCATATAGTTCGTTGTAGTCTTAACTTAAAATAGAAGAAGTAACCCTCGTAAATCTTATATTTGCCTGCAGTTGACTGTTTTTTCTCACACATTTTTTAAGTTATTTTCTTCCCCCGCTTTGCTGCTCTTTTGTGCATATTTAATATACAAGTTGCCATGCGCCAAAAATGTTGTGCAAACTGTTTTTGCTGACTGGTTCAGCGCTCAAGTGCGACCATGGCAGCCACTTAAATTGTTAATTGAAACTTAATGGTTGCATTAAATCGCTGTAAGTTGCATTTTCATTAAGCTCCTTTGGGACACTCATTAGAGTTGTTGCATAGTGGCAAAGTGAATTTCAACGCGAATGTGGTTACCTTAATTAATGTGAACATTGTGCGAAAACAAGTAGTAACAAGAATTTGCCGCACACTTCTTTTTTTTGGCAGTTAATTTTTTCAGCTAAATGGCCATGAAATTAAATTTGTTGACTGTTTTTGTTTTTGTTATAGCAACACAAATTGAAATTAACTTTTGGCTGTTGATTGTCCATGTGTGCTGGTGTGAATGATTGGTGCATCAATGTATTTTCATTGCAAACATTTGGGGCGCTGCAAAAAAGTGTGAAAGAGCGAGAGCGCTTTAAGCAAATAAATGAATTTTCGATTGAGCAACTCGATTGCAACACTGTCCGTGTGTATGTACATGTATGTGCTGACATGAGTGTGTGCGTATGAGCTGTCGGCAACGGAAAATACATTTCAAGCGCATTATTTGCATAAAGCAATTGACTTCCCTAAGCGTGTCCCAACGGATTTCACTATAAGAAGCAAACAAACAAAAAAAAAAAAACTATTCAATTTGTTTTTTTGTCTTCTTTTCCTTTTTTTTGTTAGTTTGTCTAAAAAAAATATATATATTTTTCCAATTTTTATATGCAATTTGTTTGCAAATTAACCATAAAAAAATAACTGTAGGAAACTGAGACACCCCACAACGGCCGAACCGAACCGAACTGAACCGTTCCAATTACTTTGTACTTTTGCTTGGCCCTAAGCCAACAATGAACGCAGTGCCAAGAACTCATTATATGAACGTCTTGTACACTACTATACGGTAGTAACCCAAGGGACCGTAAACAACAACTCTCTGGGCCTAAGCTCGGTTGTGCTGCGCGAACCGAGAACTGTGCCTCAGACGTGCGCGCCAAGCCATGAGCTTCACCTTTTGTATGTCTAATGCTGTGGAATGTTATTATGTTTACTTACCCTTACAGGGGCAGAATCCTTTGCAGGCGATCCTTATGGTTGTCGAATGTATGCAATTGTGATAATCCAATCTGCATAGAGATGAGTAGGTTCTGTTGTCGGCACCGCACAAGAATGTTGGCTTTGCAACGGGACATGGTTTGCAATTGCTGTTTTTGTTGTTGTTGTTGTCAGCAGTAACAGCAGTGTTATCATTGTTGTAGTTGTTGTTGTTTGGTAGCCGCCGGATGTGTACATTGTATAAAGGCACAAAAAAAGAGACAGAGCAAATGAAAAAAGGACAACGTATAGAGTTGAAATCAGTGAATAAGAGTCAAAAAAGACGACAAGAAAAGGCAAATAGATGACATGCAAAATTAATTTTTATGTAAATGAACTCGAAGTGCTTGAAAAATAGCACAGAAAAT
The DNA here is from genome assembly GCA_034638295.1 of Phortica okadai. Classification (NCBI taxonomy): domain Eukaryota; kingdom Metazoa; phylum Arthropoda; class Insecta; order Diptera; family Drosophilidae; genus Phortica; species Phortica okadai. The sequence goes on from CM067849.1 coordinate 16,372,766, forward strand.
AAGAAATTTCATTTGTCGATTTCATTCTTTTTTTCTTTTTTCGTTTTTTTGCCCCTCTTTTTTTTGATTATATTTTCGCCCTTTGCTTCTTTGGGTTCACATGCCTCACTTCATTTCATTGAAGGCATTTCGGTCCTTGTCAGTTGTCAACTTTCTTATGCGTATATACTTTTATGCTTATTTATTTTGTATTTTTTTTTTGTTTTTTTTTTCTCTTGCATTGTGCATGATTCTTTCTTGTTATGCGTGACACGTACATCTTTGAGCGTGTTTTTATTTAATAGCTTGACAAATATCTTTTTATTTGGTTTTTATATTGTAGAAGAAAATGTTAAATTAATTATTTTAATTGAATTATAGCGCGAATCGGCAATATGCCAATCATAATTGCTTTTGATTGCACTTCCGTCAACCACGCAGAAAATAAAAGTTTTCATTTCACATAATTGAACAATAATTCAAAAGATACTTGATTTATGCTCACAATGGAGCAATAAAAATGTAAATTAAATAAACGAATTTCTTTAACTGCGCATATCGTTTGCTGAACATATTGATTACTTGATTGTTTTATTATTATTATTATTTTAAGTGTAAAAAATAAATATTACTTTTTATTACATTTTATAACTTTTCGTTTACGCAAATGTGTTTGTTTTATAATAAAAAAAATGTTCAATTTTATCATTACAACATTTTACAGACAGTTTTTTATCAGCAGACCTTTTAGAGTGCATATATTTATTTTTCTTCTATTCTTTTTGATTTCTTTGCTTTAAGAAACTTAATTGATTATTTTGCAACTATTTTATTTTGTTCTTAATTGTTGTGATTATTATTATTTTTGTTTTCTTGGCTATTCAATTATTTGTTTCATAAAATTTTCATCAAAAAATGTTTCTCTATTGCCATATTTTTTTTAAGCCTACACAAACTCTTTTTAATTGCTTTGTGCTCAGAACGTTTACAGTAAAATGTAATTTCAACCCAAAATATTTGAGTAAGTAACTCTTGCATTATTCATTGTTATGTAAGCCCATGTTTTGAGCTGATTGGCAAAAATGAAAAATTATCTATTAGAAGGCTTAGGCAAAATAAAAGAAAATAAAAAAACAAATTCTCTGTAAATTTAACTTGCCGCTTTGACCTTCTGTAAGTAAGTAAGTAACTACCTTGATGATGTGGTATTGTATCATACATGAGTCAATGTGTGTGTGTGTTGGCATACATGCGGTAATTGTATCTTGCTGTGGGTATGCTTGTTTATGGCAACATCAGCATTTGGTCAAATGAAAATGTTCTGGTTGTTTTTCAACAAATTACAAACAAACACAAATACATTGGCAAAAAAACATGCACACTAACACATGCATACTTATATACGTAAACATATGACATGGCATTTGCATGCTGCAAATTGTTGTTTTTATTCCTGCTGTTGTTGTTTTGGGTAGTGTACATATCAAAGCTCAAAATTTGGTAAAATGTTTTGCTCAAATATTTACATTCAATTTTGCGTATCGCACTAACACCAACACAGGCATCCCTGACAAAAACAACAACAACCACAGCAGTAGTAACAACAACTAAAGGCAAAACAAATACTATTTGAGTGCGTTCTATGCAGAAAACAAAAATATACACTGAAGCGTCATTCTTTGAAATATTTACAAGACCGCAAACTGTTGGTTTCGCATAGATTCGCAACTCAGTTGCGTTTGCATTGCGTTCGTGTGTGTGTGTGTGTGATATGCTTTGAAAACACACGAAGGCATGAACAGTATAGACCATACAATTTTTTATTTGCTTAAGGTGTGTTGTTGCAAAGAGGAAACTACCAAAAAAAAAACGATGAACAACAAAACAATATTGTTTCAAAAGACAATGGAAACTAAACCGAAAAATAAAAAAAAAAAATAATAGAAAAAAGGCTGAGTAATGTTTTTGGATATGTTTCGATTTCGCACTCACATTGGTTTTTGCCTGTAAATGGTTTATTACGCATACGACCAGTGATTTCAACATGTATGTCTGTGTGTTGCATACTTTTGGGCTTTTGTCATAAGCAAATGTAAAGCAAAATCTTTTGTTTGAAAGTTTATCTCTCCCTTTTGCTTTCTTTTACTGGTTTTTCTTTCCCTTTTTGTTGTGGTATGCATGACAGTCAAACAAGAAATTGTGGCTTTTGTGGCAAGTTATACACAAGAGTCAAAAAGCTATTGATTTTCATATGCCATTGACACAGATACATATACATATACATGCAAGTTTGTTGAAAGCACAAAAAAAATGTGTCAAAAGTCGTTTTGATGGCAAATGTGAAGAGTTGCGTGACTAACAAGTATGAAAAAAAAATGTATCTCTTTGTGTTTGAGCGTGTCTCTGATTGGATTATGGATTGATTTTATGTATGTATGTATTTATTTATGTATTCATGCATGTGTGCCATATGCATAGCACATACATATGTATGCGTATGTGTGTTTAATTGAATTACTTAGGCGCGAGTGCACAATAAATGATGAAAAAATAACTGAAAAAATATGCGAATTTTTTTCATTCACAAAAGACGCAGCAAAGTCACGCAGGCTCAAAAAAAGTGGCGTCAAATTGATGAAATTAATCAAAATAAACATAAAAACAAAGAATGTAATGTGAAACCAACAAAAAAGTATGCAACAAAATATTTCAAAGAGTTTGAAAACATGTCAAAAACATGGCATGAAATTCCAAGCAAAAGCAAAAGCAAAGCCAACAAAAACAAAACCAAAAAGGTAAAAAATAAAACAAAAAACAAGCCTTAAACATGTTTTCATGATGCCATTTTATTTTGATACTTTCGGTTTTCACTCTTCAGCTGCTGCTTGTTCTTCGCTTTTTTTGCCTTTGAGCATGAAAAGTGGAAAAAAATTGAGTTTGCGTGCAAATTTACAATTTAGGTTTAGGTCAAAACGATAACGCCGCGCACGAGGAGTCAAAGGCTGCGTTGCATGTCAAAGGTTAAAGCAAAAACAACAAAATGTAACCGAGCAGGCAACGCAAATCCGCAAAAACAAAAAAAAACAACCTCAAACCAATTTGAATAAAAAATACTTTGTTATGCGCGTTGAAAAGTATACAACACTTTTTTGTTTCACTTTTGCTTTTCTTGGCTTATCTGCTTTGGCGCTTTTGTTGGTGTTTTCGGTGTTGTCCTTGTTGTTGTTATACGTGTTCGCTTTTGTATGGAATTTTTATGCACGATAAAACAATTTGTTATTAGCGTAACGTTTGCCGCCAATCAAGCTTCGACGCACGCCTCTTGCAACACCAGCACCAACACTGCCACCCAACCAACCAACCAGTCAACCAACCATCGTTCGGCAAGACGAACAATGTCAAAATTTTTATGTCAAAGGTGACCGCCACCCAAACTACGAAACTTTACCCAAAATGCAAACAAAGTATTTAAGCCGTTTAAACCCTTTTGTCGTCGCCGTCAAACACTCGAATGAAAATTTGTTTAATGAAATGTAAAAATCTAATTTAGCTGCGCAATAGTTGATATTTTTTAGTGTCTGAAAAACTCACTCCAATTCCTCATCGTCATCCTTATCAGTGGCAACATTATTCTCATAGAAGACATCATCCTCTTTGGTAGCATCATCATCCATGCCAGCGCTGTTGGTGCCAGTAGCTGTATTGCCATTGCCATTGCCAGTGTTGCCATTGCCGTTGCCGCTCTTATCTTCGATGCCTTCGTCATCATCGTCATCATCATCGCTCTCATTGTCGTTTGTCTGTTGATTGGCACGACGCTTAGCTTCCTCCTCTAAGTACTTAGCCTTTGTGATTATCTCATCGCTGACGAACGGTACGTGACACAAGACGTGGCATAAAAGGTGTTGTTGTTGGTGTTGTTATTGTTTAGATAACAAGGAAGCGCAAAATAACGCATTCAATGAAAGTAAAGTAATGTAAACAAGTTTCAATTTAATTAGTTTATTAAGTTTTGAGGCTTTTAGGAACTGTGAGTGACAGCACACGGTAAATTAACTTAACAATACACCCACGCATACACAGAGAGAGAGAGAGAGAGACAAAGTGGCTGCTATAAGCCACCAAAGTTATAATAAAACTTACCGATTCTTATGCAATTCCTTCTTTGACACGCACACGGCGCTGTATTCGTCCTCGAGTAGGCAAATTTCACGCTTCTTGCAGTTTAATGGACGGCAAAGGTCACCTGTGAAATGTTGCATGTTATTTGTGTATATGTAGAGCAGGAAATAGAGAGAGAGAGAGAGAAAGAGTGTGAGAAAGTGAGTGAGCGAGTACGCAATAAAGTAGAAAAGTATGTTAAGCTTATGCATGAAATGCTTTCCTTTTTTTCCAGCCATCGCACAATGTTTGATTAATTATTTAACATGCAAAGTTATTTTCTTTTACGTTCTAACGTAAATTGCGCCTGTTCGTGTGCTATATATTTTTTTATTTTTTTTTATTTTTTTCCAACTGCTCTTTTTTCCTTTTTTGTTCGATTTATTGGCCTTGGCGCTAAATTTTTAATGCACTTTGCTGCTTGTTTAGCAGCGCGTGTGAATTTTTCTTTTTTTTATATTTTTTTTGTCTATTTTTGGTTTTTGTTGATAATAAATTTTTAACAAAGTTTGCCAATAAAATCGGCATTACTCACTTGTCGGATCATGTATCCAGCGCTTGCGTTCACCAGCATTTTTTGCATTCAATTGTGAGTTTTTATTTATCTGTAATAAAACAAATATAAAAATTAAAAAAAGAAATTACATATATTGATTGCAATTTTTATTCATACATTTGTTGCAATTATTTGCACACTGACATACTTATATGCATTGAGTGTATCCGTCTGTGAGAGCAGCACATGGCGTATGCGCAATATTCTATTTGTCTAAATTATTGTAAAACTTTGCAATGAAATTTCCGCGTTATTGTTGCACTCAGTGACTTTGTGTCGATGCAATGCGGCGTATGCGTAATATTATAAATTATTTATGACTTCAACTGTTTTAGCTTTATTAAGTTATTGCTTTGTTTGTTTGCTTTTAATTTTTGGTTTGCGCACAAATTTTGTTAAAAGACTTTTCTTGCATAAAACTTTGGCCTTGCAGAAAATATTGTTGCAAAAATGATTCATGAAAATATTGCAAACTGTTTTGGCAGCTCTGCAAGGCATAAGGAAGGCACAAGTAAAAGCAACAAATAAACAAAATGAAGGCAAAAGGCGTTGGCAGAGAACTGTGAAAATCTGCTTTAGGCATCTCACGCGCAGTCACTATTGTTGTTGCTGTTGCTGCTGTAGTTGTTGTTGTCGTCACTGCTGCTGTTGTCATTGCTCACTATTCATTGCTGTTGCTGTTGCTGTTGCAGTTGCTGCGGTTAGCATTGTTGCAGCTTATCAGGTCAACTGTTGTATGTATGTATCTGTGTGTGTGTGTGTGTGTGCTGCATGTCATCGGCCGCATGGCACTGCATTGCGCTGAACTGAGCTGAGCTGAGTTGCAGTTGTGGTGCGTTGCCTTTTTGATTGCGGGTGCAAAACATGAAGTGGCAATTGTGGCAAATGCGCTTCCAACAACATAATAAAAGACGTGAGACACTTTCAACACTCACACAATTAACACAGCATATATGTACATGCATAAGTATGTGTGTGTGTGCGTCATGGGAGCTTCATCAGTACACATACATACATATGCCTGCAATTTGCATGCGTTAAAATGCAATTTGTGCGCTTTTCCTGCCATCGGCGCGTGAGTGTCGAATGATGCGTGCATAACCCTTTGAGATTGTCTTGTTGTTGCCAACACTTTTGTTACCTCAGCTATTGCCGCACACTCCTCCCCCCGCCACACACACACACACACACACATGCACTAGATTTGGCATGTGTGTACGCGTGTGCATTTGTGCATGAATTTGACCCTGATTGGCTGTGCATAGAGAGCGCTTTGTGGTCGCCTCGGTCGCGTTTAATTGACGCTTTTGCTGTTACAGTCATTGCATTCGCTGTGCCATGTATTGCATTATTAAGCAAATCTGCTCTGTTGCTTTACTGTTGGCCTTTAAATGTCATGTGATGGGCTTTGAGGCTGAGGTTGAAGCTGTGGTTGTATTTGTTTTATTTAATATTTAATAAGTACATGTGTATGACAAACAATAATTTATGTTTATTTTTTAATTCGTTTTAATGCCGTTTTGTTTTTTTTTTTGTTATTATTATTGCTGTTGTTGTTTTATTATTACATTTTAACTGCAATGCGGCATGTTGTTGAAGTAGCGCGACAGGCAAACAAACCAACCAACCAACAAACAAACAAATAATAAAAATCCTTTTGTCAGTTATAAATTACAACAGCAGCACACGCACACACACACAGACACACTCACATGCATTTGTATGTGAGTATATAACTGTCTGTCACACCCGCTTTGCTCTTATATTTGTCACGTCTGTCGCTCTGTCTGTCTGTCAGTCTGTCTTTGTGCTCGTCATTTATGTGATTGTGTTGGTTTATAATACTTTTTAATGCTTTATCGCGCATAACTTTTTATAACTTTCATTTCAATAGTTAATCGCAGCTGCATGCTGGATTTAATATAAATAAATGTTTATGTATTTTTATGTATATGTGTGAGTGTGTGTGTGTGTGTGTAACGAATGATAGCTCGTGTCATTTGTGTGAGCAAACAACATTTTATTAAATATTCATGACATTAATCCAGTTGGCTTTGTTTGCAACGCAGGCAGTCAAAAAATATAGTGAAAGGAAAAAAAAACTATGTCAGCTATTAAAATATATTTACTTAATTTAATAAACCTTTTTTTTTCTACGTTTTTAAATGCGTTTGTTTGCCATCAATTATTATCAATTTTGATGGTTTTAATGGCTTTTGTAATCCAGTTAAATAAATTCATTCGTTTTTATGGACAGCTTTTTGAAAAGCACAAAAATGAAGTCTTTAATGTTATTCTTTTATTTTATAACCTATATAAATTGTCGTAGCACAATGCTTGCCCCACTCCCACATTTCTCCACATAAGGGGGTTTTCTTAAAATTGTTATAACTCCAAAAATATGAGAGGTACGAACCTGAAATTTTGTATCCAAGCTCAGTAAATATACATCGTGAAAACTGCATACCACAAAAAACCCCTTCTCCTTCTTTTTACCCCTAAAAACAATCAATTTGAAAGTTTTGACGAATTCTTCAAATTGTTAGACAATCTTCTTAAAATTTCGTTAGCATTTTTTTGCATATTTCGAAAGATTTTAGAGAGGCACACACAGAATAGGTCACATGCTCTTGCTCTACTTTCAATACATAATTTCAATTTCGAGTAAAATATTTGCATTAAGTATACGACACTTGTGTGCAATAAATTTTTCATTTCTATTCTGTATTCAGTCTCAGACCGAAAGTTGTTCCGAGTACTGAAAATATGCTCCAACAGCAATTACCTCAAGCAAGTGCACACGTCTCGACAAGAATTAAAATGAAAAAAAAAAATAAAACACTAAAAATTAAATTGTCATTGGCAATGAGTCTCTATGGGGGGACGAGTTGGGGCGGTTGTAAGCAATTTGAACATTTTCAACATCAGTTCGACCATTAACTTTCGACATTTTATTACATTGAGTGATGTGAGAGGGACGGGATGAGCTTAATTTCGATCAAAGTGGCAATATTTTCGACATTTGCCATTATTCAGAAGAATGCAATTTCCTGAGCGCCTACAAAAGGATGCCGCCGGATGCACAACTGACAGACAGATTTATAGTGCACAAGCAGGCGAGTGTAAAAGCGCAAGTGTGTGTGTGTGTGTGTGTGTGTGGGAAGATTGCTCGACAGGAAGCCGCAAAGTAAACTCAAAGCAACATTTATCTGTGACGAGCTCGCTTGCTAGCTATATATGTATTTGTGTGTGTATGTGTGTGTGTGTGTGTCCCAAATTGCAGCAAATGCCAATCCATCTACAAAAAAAAAAAAACCAAAAATAGAAGCGAAATTTCATATGCGCCATGCCTCTCAAGCGTTTTGTTATGCTGCCATGACATGCTTTTAGTCATTGCTGCCGCATGCTGTAAGCTTCATGCCATCATTGATGCGCTTGTCTAGCTAGCTGCAACTGTGTGGGTGTGTGTGTGTGTGTGTGTATATTTGTGCGCTGCCGAAGGCAATTTGGCAGTTTGATATGCTTTATTTGCTCAATATTCTATGAGAGCATGTAATAGAATTTGATTTACTATTTAAACGCACACACACACCCATACACACAATGCAAATTCCGTTGAATGATAGCGCAGCGCATTAAAACCACACACACACACACACACATGCACGCACCCGCACTTGCTTGTAAGCATGATGACTGTTGATCGCTTTTGGCCATTTTGCAGAACTCATTCAGCTTTTTGTATTTTCTAATGCATTTTTGCTGTTAGTCAACACCAAAAACACACACACTCAGATACGCATATATACAATGGCACAATATAACAAAACCACATGAGTGTGCGCATTATTTATGCTGAGATACAATTTCAAATAACATTCGTACAATGCACGTAATTGCACTAAAATTATTCTGTACTAAATTTCACTAAACTGGAACAACATTAACTTCAACGCACCGAAGAACAAAACAAATGTGCATAATATTTCTTGCAAAATGTGAACAAAAAACAAAAAAAAAAAAGTTATGTAAGAAAAACCTTTTTACATTTGTCCATCAAGTTGTCATTCATTGTTAGTGGCAAACAAAAGAGCAAACCGCAACAAAAAGGAAAAAAAAAATCGACACACACACACAGCATACGAATTAAAGAATGAAATGTAAGTAAGTAAGAAAACAAAAAGACAACAAAGATGGTAAAGAAGTAGAAGAAGAAGGAGGAGGTGGAGGTAGAACGCATAAACAAACTCGTAAATTCAATTTAAGGCATGACAGATTGTAATAATGCATGCAGCAGTGCAGTAAAAATGGCTGAGACCAAAAAAAGGAGAAAAAAAAAGTGTAAAAAAGGGAAAAAATGGCGGCCGTCGACGTTGCCGCAAACTTCTTCTTAATGGCCTGACTGCGACGCTTTACGTGGCATCGCACAAGTGCTGCCATTACCGCCGTCATTGCTGCTGTTGCCACACCCACAAGGAACACACACACACACACACACATGCACACACCTCAAACTTGCACCTCAAGCGTCTTTGCTTCAACAAAAAGAGGATTTTCAAGCATACTTTTTTTCTACACTATTTTTATTTTTATTATTTCCTCTTTTTTGCTGTTTTTTGTTTTCTTCATTTTTATTGTTCTTAGCGTGCAAACGAGCGCAAAAATGTTTCCAGCATTTGAACAAAGCAAGTCAAATTAGGGTTGGACTTTGGCCTCACCTTCGTCTCGCTTGCGTAATAAAAACGGATTTCACAGCGAGTGTGTATCTGTGTGTGTGTTTGCAACAAGAGTAAACTAAATAAAATAGCGCAATAAAATAATGCAAGTCGCACGATGCCACAATAGCGTTAAGGCAGCACCAAACAACAACAATAACAACAACAACAACAGCAATGCCAACACAAAATATTACTTGTGCAATGCAAAAGCCACGAACCGCGGCAATTGGCCTTAAAGTATGCCTGAGTTTACTTGCGGCACAGCTTAAAATTTTTTTCGACTTGAGATAATCATGTTGTGTGGCCTATGTTTTAAGCGCACACAGCACGACAAGCGGCAAGACAATTTGCAATAAAACTTTTTGATTTTTTATTTTTATTATTTTTTTATTTTTATTTTTGTCCCCTTGTGTTGTCTTGTTGTAATTTAAGAAGTTTTTACATTTTTTATATTTTTAATAACGAACATGTTGCAGAAATTTCATTTGCTCGATACAATAAATTGAGGCAGATTGCTGCCAAACTGACCGACCGTGTATGTGATTCACTTTACGCTAGTCGTAAACCCCATTTAAGTAGTTTTTTGAGCTCTTTTTTATTTGTTTTTGTGTGTGTTGTTGTTGTTGTTGTTGTTGTTGTTGTGAGCGACCATAAGTTGCAATGCTGCACGCCACCTTCGTCGAACGCTTCAACTTCAACTCGTGCCAAGCCTCAAGCCATGAGTGTACAATTCCTTTATTTATTTTCGTGTTTTTTTTTTTTTTTTGCTTTGTTTGCAAGCATTTTTATGGCTTATTTTTTTATTTAATTTTTTCCTTTTTTTTTTTTGTTTTCATTTCATTTCTTCTGTTAAGTAAACATGATGGTGCGCGTATTTGTTGCAAAACATGTTTGACCTACTTCCGCCTGCCGCCCTCGCTCCTTCAATGCACGCTCATTCACGCCCACTGATTGTTTTATTGTTTTTTTTTACTATTTGCTTTATTTTTTCTTCTTCTTTGTATCCACGCGCCATCACGACTGCCATGAACCATGACTGCAACATAAGCTTAACGTTGGCAAATGAAATTTTAAATAATCTCTGACGCCTTCTGCGCTCATCTCATTTTAGCTCTTTGATGCTATGCGAATGATTACAACATTTGTTGCTGTTGTTGTTGCTGCTGCTGCTGCTAGTATAAAATGCCAACACGCCGTGACTTTGCTACTTTGCTCATTGTTTTTTTTCTCTTCATTTCTTTTTTCTTATAATAAAATTCGCTAAAATATTTGACACGTCCAACATTCTTAAGTTGAGCATTTTTTACGCAACGTTCAACGTTCCAGCTGAGATTTTAAAAACTTTTTTTGCGCTTGTTCGCTTCATTTCTTATTGCTGTTGTTGTTGTTGTTGTTGCTTGCGTACTTTAAAACGTTAAACTGTAAATGTTTGTTTGAGTAAACTTTTCTCCTCATCCTCCTACTCATTTGTTGTCTTTCTCTGTTGGCAAACTGACAACAGTTAAGTCGTCTCATTGCGCCTTTTGGCCATCGCACTTAACGCTCTGAATTGCTGGCTTAAACATGCTGCACGCCCATTAATGTGTTACGTGTCCAAACAATTCAGTGCAGACTTCGATTAAGTGCTCCTTTCAATTAGTTAATTGCTGGGCAATCTTCTTCGGCTTCTGCTTCTTCTTGCTGCTAGCTGCTTGGCGACATTAGCACGAAAGTGCAAATTAGTGAAAAATGTTTTGAAATGAGCCATGAGTCTTTCACTTCGCTTGGCTTTTAAGTGCACTCACTTCATGTTCGTATGTGTGTGTGTGTGTTTAAAGTGTTTTTGTTTTTAAGTGTTGTTTTTGCTCTAATATGGCCAATGGACAGACAACTGAGCATCTTGTGTTAGATTGATTGGCATGCAGTTGAGTAAGATTGATGGACTTGTCGTTAATATACGACAATCGTGTCTTAATGATGCTCAAATTTTGGTCACTCATAAAATCAATCAAGGTACAGACGACATAAACTATTTATTTATCGTCATGTGTGTAATTTTAAGTTTAAAACAAAATAAAAAAGCAAACAAATTTGTTATAAGAACTTTTTTCTATTTGCAATTTCATTTTCACCTCAAATATCAAAGTGCCCCATTTGTTATGCAACGTTTTTTTTACATTAAAGCGCTACGTTGCGCTTAGACATGCAATAAGGTTTACGTTCATGTAATAAACAACATTATATTGTTGTTGTTGCTGTTCTTAATAAAAAATGTAAGAATTTTTCACGCCTTACTATAACAAGCTTTATATCTAAATGCGCCTTCATAACATAATGTGCGCTACAATTAAAGCACTTAACGTACAACATTCTTCGTGTCTTGGAGCAATATTAAAAAGAAAGAAGACAAAAAAAATGAAATAATAATAACGCCAAAAGGAGAGAAGAAAACAGACAGCACACAGCAAAGACAAACAAATGAAGCAAAATGAAGTTTTTGCCAAGTAATTTCTATTTTTTTATCTTTTTTAAGCGCACAGCAGGCAAACAAATAAAAGCAGAAAAAAACAACAACTGCGTTAAACAGCATGTTACTTGTTTATACTTCACACACACACACACTCAGACAGATGACGACTGACAGACAGACAGACAGACGCATGCAATAATATGTATAGAAGCGGAAGCGACGTTGATGTACAAAGTCAACATGATGGCGCATGTCAGTCTATCTTAGCTTCATAGACGAACTTCTGATGAGAAATGACAGGCAATAATGCCGTCAGCTATGCTCTATCTGCATTCATCATAACGGTTTATATTCGCTCGCTGTGTGTGTGTGTATGTGTCTGTGTGTGTTTTTCCTTGTATGAATTTATGTTGCTGTGTGTGTTTTTTTTCTGGTTTCCTGTTGCCTTTCATTCATTCATTCATTCAGTTATTTGTTTGAACGTCTGCCATCGACATTAAATGCGCGTGCCAACCAACCGACCCACACGCCCTCCCGCCCTCTTACTCTTTAAGCCAACACTCGCCAGTGGCAACGTCTGCCGCCACGCAAACTGTAATTGCCAACTGACGTCGGTCGTCGCTCGTTGTCGGCGTCGCAGTCGCAGTCAACGTCATAGTCGTTGGGGAATACTTTTTTTTTCCTTTGCACCTCCTTATTGCTTTGCATTACATTGCTTTGCTTAGATTTTCTTTGCTTTGCTTTGCTTTGGTTTCGCATTTATTACTCTATTTGTTTTTGCATGTTGTTTGACGCGACTTATTGCTGTTGTTATTGTTGTTATTGCTGTTGGTGTAATTATATTTGTTGTTGGTTTGGCTTGGCTTGGCTTGGCGACTTGGCATAAGTTTTAGTCACAGCCAAGCAGTCAGTCAGTCAGTCAGTCAGTCAGTCAGAGAGCTTACAACAACACTTTTTAAGCGGATTTTCAAATCAACATTTTTATTTACATATACTTTTTTTTCTGCTGCTTCTTATCCTGCGACTTTGTTGTTGTTTTTTGTGCTTTCGCAGCTCAGTTGAGGATTTTTATTCCCACAACAAAGTTATTGCGTCCGCTTTGCTCTTCGCTGTTTTTTAACTGCAATTTCCTATGCATGTATGCGTGTGTGTGTGTGTGTGTGTGAGTTTTCGCTTGTTTATTTAACATATTTTATCTTTTAATTATATATTTTGTTTGTGTTGCCATGTTTGCAAAGCTGTTTTCCTTTTTTCTTCTTCTACGCATTTTGTGCTTTCACGTATTTTTTTTTTTTTTCTTTTTGTTTATGCATATTTTTTCAAGCCAAATGAAAAATATAAAAACAAAATAAAAATATGTTTCTTTTCATATTAAATATAAAAACATTTTTTTTTTTTTATTTTATAAAATGTTTTGTGCTCTTAAATGTCAACTCAATTATTTGCAATCTCATGAAGTCATTAAAATTTGTATTAAAATCAAATATATATTTGAATTATTCATTAAGTATACTCCAACAAATTGAATAAATATAGGAAATTAATAATAAAAAAAAGAAAAGAAAAATATGTCATTTTCATGAATATTTCAGCAATTATATGATTGACATCAATTATGCAATCAAAATATGCGCTTAGCTACAAAAATCAACAACGTTAATAAAATAAAATCACAGCCATAAATCATAAATAAATAAAAATAAATAATATGAGATTCAGAAAAAATAAAAAAAACTTTTAATTAATACGCACATAAGCTATAATAATTACGCACTTTTGCACTCGAACGCATAGCAAACTCAATTGGTATTATACACCTTATATAACGTTGGAAAAAAAGTTAACTGATGCGTTACATGGAAGTACAAAAAATACAAAAAGAAAATAGAACGAAAAAAAATTCGAACGCACAAGTGCCGAGCATGAATAATCATCCACATCTATGCATGAATGTATGCCTATGCCTATGTGCATGTATGTGTGTGAATGTTTGCATAAAGTATCGCAGTGAGCAATGAGCAATATCAAGTACCTGAATATGTTGCTTGTCTCACAAACAGTTGCACAAGCACACAAAATAAACAAGCAAACAAATCAACATAGATACACACACGCACGCACACACACACACATACCTATGCAAATACACATACAATCAAACATATGCACAACCAAGTGTATAAACGACCAAGCCAAAGAAATGAATGTATGGCAATCGGTTTTCCTCTTCTTCATCTCCAACCTCCGTTTTTCTATGCTGACCAAGAGGCTTTGTTCGGCACAAAATTTATGCTTTCCCGTTGATTTGTTAATCAAAATGCGGAAACAAAAGTTCTGCAAGTCTCGCACACACATTTTATCTTACATGTGCTGCAAAGTACAGTGAAAACTTTCAAATGCGTACACATATGTTGTCGACTTTTGATAGTTATGCGAAATGTAAACTAAAGATCTTTTTTGTTAAGTTATATATGAATTTGAAATTTATTTGGCTTTAAAAAATGTTCATTATGGCAAAGTTTACTGTATATGTAAGTGGACCAAGTAATAAGCATTCGTTTGAATAGCAAAACGATACCTAGTATTCTGTAAGTTCGTATCGTATCGGCCTTTCTTCTTCTTTGTGGAAATGGGCATAACATTGTATTTCCAATGACTTCATCTTTGTTTTCTTCAGAGTGGAGTTAACGAAAAAGGAAAACAAATTTTTACCAATAGATTTTTCTTTAAGAGGCTTAAACACATAGAATCTTGTGGCACCTATTCTTTCACAAATATAAATCATCTCTCTATCAATTTATCTAACTACCAACTGCCGGTCCTTCTGAAATATCTCTAGTATCGTTTGGCTTTCATCTACCAAACGATTTCAATGTCATGGTAATGTCATCTTTCTTCAACAACGCCGCACATCTTCTTCTATTTTCCATCTATTGAACGTCTCACGTTCTCGCTAACGAAGACCGAAGAACGTTATATAAGGCGCTTAAGTTAAATTTGACTTTGACAAAGTATTTATTAAACAAAATGTAAATATAAACTTATTTATGCCTCACGAGTGCAATAACATCAAATATTCAATGCGAAAAGAACTTAATTTGCAAAATAAATGTTTTTATAGCAATTCATTACTTTTAATGAGTTATTTTTTTTTTGGGCACAAAAATTGTTTTTTTTTTTTTAATGAAAAAGCTTAACATTCGAAACAGTTTTTTTTTTTGAGAACTTTTGCAAACGCTTTTAATTAACGCCGAAATTGCGCAACTGATACAAAAAAAAGGAATAGAATATTTTTTAGCAACTCAACAAACGTTTGCATTTTCAAGTAAGCATTTGACAACATGCTAAGCTTAAAAGATTTGACCCTTTTTTCGGTTTTCAGCAACACAACAACACTTGCTCGCTGTAATCACACTCACACACATACACACACACACACAAAGTGCTTAGTGCTGAGCGAAACGCGTCACGCGGCCGCCATTTACTTAGCACTTCATTGAGAAGCAGTTGTGAGTGCAGAACCAAAGCATACTTTAAGCGGTTGTGATTTCATTGCAAATGGCAAATGGAGAGCGTTGTGAGAGATCACATGATAGTACACGCGATGTGATGCGTTGTGTCCGACAAGCAAAACCAGATTTATGTGTCGTTTGCAAGCTATCAGCAAATTCAACGTTACAACTCTGTCAGTTTCACTCTGTGTGTGTGTGTGTGTGTGTGTGATGGCAAGTATCTGTGTTACGAGCACTTTGCGCGCAATACGAGTTTAGGTGTGGCAAACATTGAGTGCAACATCATCTATGCATATATGTGTGTGTGTGTGCTTATGCACTTCATGCATTTCGCTCGGCTTAACAATTTACAACTTTCAACGCAGAGCGTCGAACCCTCAGTCACACAAGCGCATTTCCTATTTAAGCTTCAACGCTGTCAGTCAATGTGCGCGTTATTCAACTCTATATATATTTTTTTTTTTATACAACTTTTCTATTTCGAAAATACTTATATGTTATTTTTTCCATTTTTTTTCAAATTTAAATTTTACGCTCACTTCTGTTTGTATATAAATTTTGTACAGTTTCGAAATGAATGTTATAACAATTTTTTGTATTTGTATTTGTTTTTGTTTTGTTTGTTATTTTCCGCTATGATTCAAAAAACCACAAAACTTTTGTAATTCAGCTGTGATATATACTCGTACTATTATAAAATACAATATGCTGCTACAGAATAAAATAGTTTTGTTGTAACAACATGTGTATTTATGTTCTATAGAGACAACTTGTTTGAAATTTCATTTTCATATTGTTTTTTGTTGTTGTTTTATATTTTGCTTCAGCTCAGCGTACATGTACGTATGGTAGTTGAGTAAAGTCATTAAAAGTTCATTAACAATGTTGGCAGGATTTTAATGGCGAAACAACAAGCCGCAGCATAGACGACTTGACTGCCTCCCACGTGTATGGCAACAACATTTATGGCACAAACAAATACATACACATCTGACTACATTTCAAATTACAAACAAATAGACAAGCAAGCAAAGCAAGCAAACAACAGTACCAACAGCTACAACAACAGCAACAAGAACAGCGGCAGCAACCATAACAAGGACAACAATTGTCATGTCATGTAGATAAACTAGATTTGAACGCGCTCTTGTGTCACTCAACCGTATGCACACATGTGAAGTAACGTACTCATGTACATTTGTGTGAGTGTATTTGTGTGTGTATTTGTGCTTATTTGCGCTCAGTATTAAATTCAATTTGAATATTGCAATAATTATCTGTAACCAAGTTTGTATTGTTGTATTTCCTGTACGTGTTTCTAATGTCTTTTGGCATATTGTATACCACATTTTGATATATTACTGTCATACACCATATTGTCTTACTCAGTCATGCAGTGCACGAGGCGACACCTAATCTTTAATGAAATCAGTGAACTGTTATGCAACTTAATATGTCATGACAGTGCGTAAGTTTGTGTCTCTATGTTTGTTTGCATATTAGTGAATGTTTGAACTTTACTCAACTAAATATTCATATACAGTTTATCAATAGCATTATGTTCAAAGTACATTTAAAGCAATTTGCTTTGACCTCTGAGCACACAAAAGCTTTTAAGCCTAATTAGAGACCTTTTAGATTTGTAAAAATGGAAAATAAAAACAAAAACCAAAACAATATTGACAAAATCTTCATGGAAATGCAGTAAATCGTATTAAGTAGCATACTTTTAGGCAGCAATTTTATATAATTTAATAAATTTTCATTTAATACACTTTATCAAAGCATTTTTTACGCCGTAAGTTTATTCAACTCAAGCTTATGAAGCAGTAATTACACTGATATGACATTCAAAGGACATTGAATGTAATTGGAGAATTTTTGTGTAAGCTACTAAATCAGATATATGTTAAGTTATATTATATTTCACGACAGTAATGAGTTTAAATGAAAACTCGTTAATGTAATATATATATTTGAAACTCCTTCTGGCAAAATGTAAAACTTTTAAGGAACAAATAAGCTTTGAGTTTTCAATTTGAGCATTTAAGTTAGCATAAAGTTAACTTCCTTTTCAACAAAATTGACTTAACACAAATAAATACAAACTTTCTACACACTTGCATCAACATCTACGCACAATCAGTTTACAGTTACATTTTGTCTGAATAGAATTTTCAAGGATAAACCATGCGTAAGCGACTGCTTATGCACACTTGAATGTACTGCATACTTTCAGGCCGATTTAAATGTTATACTAGAACAGCAAGGAAACGCTTTCATTTATTTATTTCGTCATCTACTTCGCTTTTTACATTTATATTTTCTTCTTTTTTCAAGCTCAAAAAGCAATGTACAACAAAGAAAGAAATTCAGAAAGAAGAAACGAAACGATAGCCTGAAGGCCAGTCATGACAACCCTGGCCGCCTTGCCAACGTTTTTGCTTTGAAGTTTAGGCAAGTGCTGGTGCGTGCAGCTTTAAATATACATACATATATCTGAGTATGTGTATTTGTATTGGTTACGTTTGCTCATGTCCTCTCATGTATATGTAAACGCACTAGTGCGTGTTTTGTTAACTCTGGCAAATATGCTAAGCTTGCCAAACATAGCATGTTGAATAAGGTATAAAAAATACATGCAGCACACACACAAACAAACACATATAGATGTGCAGAGCTTGTGAGGCTGTCAGCAAAAGCGACATAGGGCACACTTTACATATTCATGTGCGTGTACTTTGGCCAAAAAAGCAAAAATAATAATAATAATAAAAAAGTACTTGTAAAATGTTGACATCAATTTAACATTTTGACATAAAATTTACTAAAATTCACTTCATAACATGTTTGTTCTTTTTTTTACGTCAATTTTTCAATGCGCTTAGAGCCCAAAAAAAAAAAAATGAGATGTGAAAAATACAAGACTGCGTAAAATATGCGCAAAATGCTGAAATATTTACAAATATTTCACACAAGCAACAACGAAAATACATAAATATATATACATGTATGAGTAAGTAAATGAGTATGTGTGTTATTGCTAATCCTTGACGCCTTTAGCTTTGGCTTTTGGTACAGCTTTGGCTTCGGTTTTAGCTTAACTCAATGCTGACAGCTTACAAAATGTCATACTCGAAATGGAATGGAATGGCATGTCATGTATGTGAATTAGAGGCAATAAATTATGCTGAGCCAAATGAATAATGACTGTGTGTGTGTGTGTGTGTGTGTGTGTGTTTGTGTGTATGTATGTGATTGCAGTACTTGTGCCTACAAGCAAGTATTAAGTGTTCGTGCATGTGTCGATAAGAAATGTTCATGTATGTGTCAGACTATGAAATATTTATTGGCATTTTGAATTTGCCAACACTGATCGGATTTTCTCTTGCATCATTGTATGTGTGCATGCATGTATGTGCTTGTGGTCCACCGAAATGTCAATTGTCATGCTTATTTCGATTAGTTCGCATGCGAATACTTTGAGCAAAATGCAATTATCCATGCACTCTAATTTATTGCTGGTCATGTCATTTCAACTAACAAATCCAATTGTAAAACTTTCATTTGTCTTTACATTACACTTGACTCTTTTAGAACTTTCCAACTGCCCCCCCTTATACGCCCCGCAAAGTTTTGATTGTCTGGGTACGTTCGGTTTGGTTGAAATCTTTATGCGTTCATGCGCAATTTAAATCTGCAATTTCCACACAATTAACATACAAGTGCTGTGAGCGCATTTTGAGGCTGTTTTTAACGCCATTCGCTGCTCCTTACCCTTCCACGCTTACAAGGCATGCGTACACGCTATCAACGCGCGTAATTTTTTAATGAGCTGCAGCCGAAACTTTATCGAGTAAAAGTGCACTTAAGGCAAGTTCTTAACTTGCCAAGCAACGTGGCAGTTCGTGGGCAATGATGATCATAATGATGCTGCTGCTGATGCTACTACTGCTGCTGACGATGATGATGATGATGGCGTTGACGATGCCGTTGATGGAAAAAATAACGGTAAAGGGCAAAAAAAAAGTAGTCATCAAGAAAGTTTTAAGCTCTTATTACAGTTTGTACGACATTGTTTGCAAAAAGTTGCTTAGCTCCTTCATGCTGTTGCTCGCTGCCGCTTTCCCTTCCTCTGATGCTACTGCTTACATGCTACTTTATAAACTCAACTAAAATCAACTTTAATTTAAATGTGTTTTTTTTCTTCTTCTTCTTCTATTTACTACAAAGTTTACACGCATAAATATTATATTTAAAATGCTTTCCTTTCGCGCTTTTCTTTTGCTTTACTTTCGCAGCCTGTTTAAACATGCCACGCCCCTTTGACAATTGTTCAACGCAACACTTAAAAATGCGCATAGTTTATTTTTTTGTCGAAATTTTTCCAAAGTTATAAGCGTTTTTTTAATGACTTTGACGTAATTAAGAACTTTGTTGTTCAAAATTTATTTTCTATTTCTTTTTCTTATTTTATTTTTTGACAAAACTTTAAAAATCTAATTAAAAATGAAATTTCAACAAAAATCAAAACAATGAAAAAATTAAATAAAACTAAAATTGAATTTATTTTTTATTAATTTTAGTTTTTATTTTTTTTTCATAAGTTAAATAAAAATAGGTTAATGAAAAATGACAAAAATCAACAGAGAGAACCAAAAAAAAAATGACTGTCAAAAAAATACTTTTAATTAAATTTTGGCAAAGCCAAACCGAAAGACAAAAGTGTTTATTAAATTTTTGTGCGTTGACAAGAGTGTCAAGAATGTTAGCGCTTTCAAAATTTCCTAACGATGCGAATTTATAAACTTTATTAAATAAAAATTCACAATGTAATTAAATTCAATTTACTTGGACTGACATAGAGTCTATACATACATATATATGTATGCGTGTGAATGAGATAGCAAGACTTACACACATGTGGCAAACATTATGGTCTTACAATTAAAATCTAAGATTAAATAAGCTCATACTCAAGTCAAGTTGAGTCGAGTTGAGTTGAGTCAAGTCGAGTTGTGGCAAGTTAATGGGAGACGATATACAATGCACGTAACGATGTATGTATGTGCATGTGTGTGTGTGTGTATGAATTGGCAACAAAGTGTCTTTATATGCGCACGGCTTGATATCTATGATGTTGTGGCTGGGTTGGGCTGGGCTGCTATGCTCATGTGTATGTATATAAACGAGTAAGAGATTGTATGCTGATAATATGTTGAGACATAAAAAAGAATGTGTCATTAAAGTGAACTCACGCACACCAAATCATGTACGTGCTGTTAAATAAGTACATTACACTGTGTGCGTGTGTGTGTATGTATAGAAAATAATTTATTTTGTCATTAAGCTAAACTCTAATCCATGCCATACACACACACGCACACACACAAATACAAAGTACATAAACGTATTTGGTAATTAACTTGTTTAGAGTCAAGCAATGATCTTAACTGACTTTCTGACTTTCTCTGTGTGTCTGAGTGACTAACTGTCGGAGAGACGAAAGGATGGACGGCAGGACATGCTGACTAGCTACTTTTTGTTGCCACTTCAGTTGCTGCATACTTTTTTGCGCTGTTTGGTGTTTGCGACCGTTGTCATTTTGTCACTTTTTGATGTTGTTTGCTTCCACTCGCGTTGTTGCTGTTCCTTCTGCTTTGTTACAAAATAAAGCCAACAAAGTCTTGGCTTAAGTGTTCACCATGTGTGCGTACGTGTCGGCGCAGCACACGCATGGCTTACCGTTAGCATTAGGAGCAGCTTAAGTTCATGTGATGCCAACCATCCAACCAGCCAACCGTTTTGCGTATAAAAATAGTACAAAAAAAATTAAAAGCAAAAAAAAAACCGAGCAAAGAGTTGGCAAACAAAAAAAAAAGGCACAAAGACAGGTCTAAAAAAAAAAAAAGTTTATCAAACTTGCTGTACGTCGAGCAAAGCCAATGATGCGCTTGAATGCAACGCGCGACTTTTTACTTTTGTCTTTGCCTTGTTTCGTTACGCTTCGCTTACTTTAGTTGCCTGTTGTATGTATGTATGTGTACATGTGTGTGTGTGTTTTTCTTTTTTATATATAATTTGCTTATTTCGCTTGTTTATCAATTCTGTTCAATTCAAGCGCAAAAGAAACATAACAGAAATGAAAAAAAAAGTTATTGCATACAGTAAGGGGCAAATGAGCGACAGCGTCATGTTGTCGCGACTTGCTGTCGTCAGCTGCATAAAGTTATTTTATTTTCAATCCTTGTTAAATCTCAACTATCTCACTTCTCACTCTGGCTCCCACGCATTTTCTCTCTCACTCACTCTCTTTCATGTCTTGCTCAACTGTCAGTTGTCAAGTTTTCTGTATTTTTCTTTTTTTTTTTTGTTTTTGCTCTTGTTTATTTTGTGCAAATTTGTTGTCTTCTTGTTCGTTCGTTGTTATTTTTCATAGCGTGTGCGTGATTCTCACATGCAATTTAAAGTTTTATTATTGTTTTTTCTTATTTTTTTGTTGTTGTCTTTCTTCTTACATGTTGACAATTTGTCTATTTAATTTTTATATTTACAACTTTTATGCAAACTTGAAATTTTAATTTACTACAATCATATTTCTATCTCTATCAATCACACATTCTGTCTTCTTCTATTTACATATACATACACACACTTTGCAACAAAATGTAACTGTTAAAATAACCATTAACTTTCAACCTAATCCACACTTTTCTACTGTCCTTGCTGTCAGCCAACTAATTGCATAATTTGTATGCGACAACCGCAACGGCAACGGACACCATCACCTGCCACTCCTGCATAACCCATTACTTGCTTTTGAGCTGGTAGTTTGTATGCAAAACTAAAACGAACTGTACGGGTCCAGTAGTCCATACTCGCACACACACACACAAACACGCACACGCACAAGAAAACCCAAACTAAGTTAGTCAGAGTAAGCCATGATTTCCGCTGTGCTCATTGCTTTGCTTTTGTTCATGTTCATGCTCAGTTTTATAGACGAAATTATTATCATTTTTGGTGTGGTTACAACTTTATAGGATAAACAGCAGCCGCCTTCATTACACTGGGGGAGGCGGTAAAGGAGAAGAACGACGAATTGCATCTTACAGTTGGCAACAATTTTTATGAGGTGTGTGTGAGGGTCGTTACATACATATATGTATGTGCATGTGTGTGTGTGTGTGAAAGTTATAGCAGCAACATGCAATAAAGTAAGCTAAAGTAGCGAGCGTTATAATTTATTTATAATAATACGAATGTGTGTGAGTGTGTCTGACTCACTGACTGACTAACTGACTGACGACTGCCTCAATGCCTGAATGCTTGTCTGCCTTGCTGCTTGCCTGAATGACTGCCTACCTATCTATCTATGTGTGTATATGTGTCATTTACAAGCCAAAGTTTTAAATGCACCTATACATACTCAGCTATACGCACACATGCACACACACACACATCGAGTGATATTCGAATGCGTGTTACTTTTGAGCTTACTTACATACATATATATATGCTTGTACATATAAGCGCAAAATGCTCAACGCTTTCTCACTCTTTCATTCATTCACTCATTCATTGGTAGACTGTCGGCCTGACGCTCTGCCTGCCTGACGCTCTGCCTGCCGTTTCATCGTCGTTATACTTTTATCTCTTTTAATTTTTTGCGCTACTTATTTCTATACTTTGCTGCAACGCTCGTACGCCAAAATGGGCGTTTCAAGCCGCCTAACCAACCCGCAATGTGGCCCACCGCCATATCGCTTCATAACCTTTTCTTTTGCTTACTCGGTTTCATTTTGTTTTTCTTCTTGTTTTTCGTCTTCATGCAAAAGTTTGCCATTTGCAAACTTTGTGTATGCTGGCAAAATGGCGGCCGTGATGGCGACAGCATTCTGCACACACTTCCGGTTTGGCAACGTAAATAAGCAGGCGGCGCAAAAAATTTAAATAATTCTTTTTACAGCCCCGTTTATTCTCTCCCTTTTTTTTTTTTTGCTTATTTTACGTCGTTCATATGTGTATGCATATATGCATGTGTATCTGTTATCTCTGTGTGTGTGTTTGTTGAATACACGTACACATTTTACATATTTCTTTTCTTAACAAATTTTCTTGAAAACTTTTTCGCAACAGCGACAACGACAACAACTCGACTCGACTCGACTCCTCTCGATATCATAAAGATCAACGCTGACATACAAAATGACTCAATGAAAATAGAATGTTTTGAACTTTTCTTTTGCCCTGCCTGCATATTCAAATCGCAATCAGACTAAGCGTTTTTTTCATAAATTTTATATTTTAAGGCGCTTTGATTTTTACATTATGGTATTTTTACAAAGTTGAAATTAATTTTTCTTTCTTTTTATAAAGTTTTTCTATTTTTTTTTCCATGTATACGCAATATTATATAAAAAGAAGAATTTGTGGCATTTTCTATATTTTATATTGAGAAAAATAGTTGACATTTTAACATGACAAAGAGTAACTTTTTATTGGCATTTTTACCTTGCTGCGTATACGTGATATTAATGCACACATTAAGCAGAAAATTTTCCGCAACGTATACGTAATATCAAATTTACAACATGCCACATTTATTTACGTAATAACGACGACGTCGTCGTCATCAACAACAACAAAAACATACACAAATTAGCCAACAACAACGCAAAATGTTATTCGCACGCAAAACTTTCACCGCAAAAGACGCCATAATAATAATGAGTCAACAAAGGGAACAAAAACAAAATAAATACCAAAAAAAAAGAAACTTGTCAAAGTTGGCAATTTAACAAGTTTGAAATATTCGTCAAGCCATAAGTGACACAAGCGATAAAGTTCTACGTAGTTGCATAAGCCGCAAAGCCAACCGACTAATTAATGCACAATAATTTGTTTCAAGTCAAAGACAGACTGACAAAAAGATAGCGAGACAGGCAAACAGACGATTAGTAAGCGAAAGAGAGAGAGAGAGAGACAGAGACACAAAGGAAGTTATTCGAAAATCTCAACAACCGCAAAGTTGCGCCCAACGATTGTTTAATGCTGTCAACGTCAAACCAAAAATACCAAAAACAAAAACAACAACACATGGTGGAGGCTGTCACAAAAGGTACACAAACAAAAGAAGAACAATGAAAATCGGCCAAGCAGACATTGACATTCATTTTGTGTCGACTACGAGACAAAAACCAAAACAAAAACAAACAAAAAATGGCTTAACAATAAGAAGAATGTGCATGAAAACGAGCGCGTCTCAAACAGACAAAGTGCTTACATAAAAGCAATAAATAACATTGAAAACACGCACGAAATCCTTAAGCCAAAAGATGGCGGCAGATATAAAACACACGCATATGTTGCCGCTCAACTTAACACAACTGTGCCACTCAACATGCCACTCAGTTCGGCACGGCTCAGCGCTGCTCAGCGACATGATAAATCCTAATGACAGCAGATACACTTCGATTTGCTTATTAATGATTCGTGTTGAAAACTTTTCAAAGTCACATTTTCGTCTTCTGCAAGTTTTTGGTTTTATTTTTCAGCTTTTCTTTGCTTTTATTAATGATATAAATTTTGTTTTCATTGTTTTTATGGCTTTGTGCGATTTATGATTTATTTGGATTTTGGCGTTGTCATATACTAGCAACTGCCTATGACATCAATTAGCCAACAAAGGACAACAATTTGACAAACATTTTTTTAACATTAATTAATAAAATTTTACAATTTTCAAATTGTGCAAGGAAATTGAATGATTTTTCGATAAAATTGATTTTAAAAAAAAATGGCTTTTGCAACCAAGCGCGTCAATTTGCTAATGTACACAGCTACAAATTTAAACACAGACAGACACCCACACAGATGCTCACAACATACATCGTAACTTTTTTGGCAGCTGCAGTCGTTTGGCTTTGCGCTTAGTTGCTTACTGTTGCTGCTGCTGTGGCAACAGTTGAAGCTGATTCTGCAATGTCTTACTTGCTGCCAACTGTAAAAATCCCACACCCACACACACATGTATGCCAACCGAAACCAAGACCAAAAGTCGACCACAAAGAAATTAACAATAAAACACAATAAGATGAATGAGCGCGTGCCACAAAAGGAAATGAAAATGCCAAAAACCGAGCTCAGTTCGAAATGCTATGACTTTGTCAGAGCGCCAGTGCACCAAAGTGCCATCGTGCCACCGTGCCACAGCGTCTCATAGCATGGCAATGCAGCAATGCACGTCAAGTGGCTCGGCGTGAAAGTTCTTATGCCTGCTCTATTTTCTTTTTTGTTTTTTTTTTATTTCTTTTCCCTTTTTTTCTTTCTCACTTCCTACGCTTGAGTTTTGTGGATTTCGTTGCATTCAAAGGCAGCGCTTTCTACTTGGAGGCATCTTGGGAAATTCATTGAAATTTTCGTGAAAAGCAAGTTCAAATGCAACTTGACTTGAATTGTGTTCGCTTTTGAGTGCCGCTGCCGTTGCCGTTGCCGTCACCATTGCCAACCAACCAACCATCATCAGTGCCATTTGTGGGAGCTTACAGCACGTCAACGTTGTCGTTCTCGTTGCCGTTGCCGTTGTCAGAGCATCGACTTTGTTGTCACCGTCAAGACGTAGCATAATTTTCAACTACTTTTATATGCAAACATTAAATTTGAATTTTAGCTTTTCTCTTTTGTATTGTAGTTGAGCAAAAGCGACAAGAAAAACAAAAAAGAAAAACAGACAAACATGGAGAAGGTTTGCTGTAAAGTTAGACGTGTATGAAAATTTGTTTGAGGTTCTAGAATTTTCGACAATGCTTTGGCAAAAGTTTTCAAATTATATTCACTAAGCTTGTGCATTAAAAACAATAGTTAACACTTTGAACAAATATTTGTGCTGAGAATTCACATTTTCAAAAGTAATTATTTCTGCATTAAAATGGTTAGACGAATATTAGTTGAGTTGATTAGTAAACAATGAAAAAATATTTGCGAATTATTAATGCTTTTGACGTTTATTACTAAATTTGATGGAAAACTTGAATGAAAATATGTTGTAGCATACTTTTAGTCAGCGTTGTATGAAACTTGAAACTTTTTAATTAGTTTTTATTGATTGTGAAGTTAGTAATGCTGAGTAATGTTGTAAAAAATATTTATCGCAGTTTTAATTGTTTTTTTTTTTTTTTTGTATTTTGTAAAGCATACTTTTAGTCAGCGTTGTTTGTTATTATTTTAAACTCGCTTTTTATAAAGTGCGCTGTGATGAATAAAATTATAAATAACCATAACATAAATTTGAGTTTGTTATACTAACAAACCATGAATTTTTATAGCATACTTTTCATCAGCTTGTTCTAAATTTTTCAACTTGTTTATTAAATTGTTTCGACAATGAGTTACACAATGTTGGACAACAGTATAAAAAAGATTAATATTAATTTTATTTTAGTTTTAATCAACGAAAACCTTCAAACAAAAAAAATCTTTAATATCGTAGTATATTCCTCGAGTTTTGGTTTGATAATCACACAATTTCTGTTTCCTTTTCTTAAACTGTATGAATAACGACACTCTCAAAAATTTTTGATTTTTACTTTTCATTCTTTAGTGATGAAAATTCGTTTATAATTCTCAGTTTACCTGCGAACTTTTACAACCTCAAAAGCACACAGCATGAGAGCAAAACTGGAGATTAAGTTAGTTCAGGCAAACAATACATCAAACTAAATCTGCTCAGCACAAATTTATGCAACAGTTTTTGCTACATAAAATTCAAGTACAACTTTTTATTGGCGAACTTCTAAATATATGTATGTGTGTGTGTACATGTGAGTGAATTTATAAGTTGTAAAGTATAATTTGCCACAAATTTTCAAACTTACATACATATATAAATTTATGCACATCATAAGCTCTTAATTCACTCTACTCAACTCTTCCGACTCGCTTTCTTTCTCTACGTAAAATCGATGTTTGCCAGAAATGATTTTCATAAGCGACATTTTTATGCATTTGCATTACAAAAAAAACAATAACAAATAAGCCAAAATGCTTGTGTATGTTCATGTATGTGTGTGCATGTATATACATATACCAGAAGCAGTTGAAATTATGCATATCATTGCTTTGAGCAATTTGCTTGAACACAAACGCTTAGTAACGTTCATTTCCTGTGCTCCTCTTTGTGCATATTTACATTTTGCAGCAAATCGTTGTGCAAAATTTGCCATAAACTTCAGAGATGAAGACACTGATTTATTTGAATTTTCAGTGCGTTCCATTATTTATTTTTGTTTTCTATTTTTTTTATTTTTCGATTTCCCATCGTCTTTATTTTTTTATTATTATTTTTTTTTTGCATTAAGCAAAAACTTTTGCCTTGCAAGTGATTTGTTTTATTCATGTTTGCTTGGCTGTTTTTCGCTCATATCTATTTTATTTGTTATTTATTTTTTCCAAGCCATTTCTTGGCAGTGCTTTGCTACCAATTTTTTTCCTTTTCTTATTTCTTATTTGCCAGCACAATGGCGGCAAAATGGCGTACGCACACACACACACACATACATACATACATACATAAACATGCATGTGCACATAATGCAAAGATTTATTTTCTGCTGACAAACAGTGTCATTTATTCGTAATCGATGGAAACGAGCATTTCCATTTCGATTCATTTTTTCGCTCGCTTCATACTCGAAAAGGACGACTACGACGTTGTCGAACTTCTTTATTCTTTGCCTTTTATTTTTTCGTTTTTTTTTTTTTTTTTTGACTATGATTTGTTGTTTTTCTTCTATTTTGCCTGTCATTTTATTGACGTATTGTATTTTTCTATATGCTGATTATTGTCGCACATAAACATGCGTCACTGTGTACGTATGTATGTAGCATCATATACATACATACATATATGTCATTTCTGTGTATCTGTTTATGATTTTGCTCTTGCATTGAACTAATAAAATGAAAAGTCGCTTAAACTTATCTCTTCTTGAATTTGATTTCTATTGCATGAAGAGATTTACTCAAGTGTCATTTGTCATTCAAATCTAATTGAAATTCGAAAATGTTCAACGAAAATACGATATTTGATTTATAATCTTGAAATAAATGTTCTATCAGTAAAATTTCTTTACCGCTAACTTGAAGATAACTTTGGTATGAGCAATAAATGAGATTTTCTTGAATACGGACAATAGAAAGAAATAAGTAAATTAGAGTTTTAAGTGTAAAATATGTATGTCTCCAATATATACATACTATACATAGTACTGTATATAAAGACTTGAAACAAGAGTTCTTAAAAAGAAATCAACCTATAAGTAGGCAACACTTTATTGCAAACCGTTTTAAGTACTGGAACGGTCTTTATTCTTAAGTAAAGTCAAGTAGTTACTGTAATTGGAAATTTTTACCATCTGTGTGCTAAAATAAATCAAATTAATACAGTAAAAACACACTTAGATGCACACTGTCAACATCGGACAAATTGTCTTCGCTCATAGAAAGCACTTTCGGTGAATAGAAGAACTTTATTTACTTATATTTATTTAAGAGCACAAAACACAAACTCTGTTAGGCGAAATTTTACTGCACTTGAATGCAAAAGCATCATGTTTTTATAACAAACAAATGAATAACAATGATACAAGTTTAGAGAAAATTAAATGAATTAATTAGTCAAAGTTATTGAATTGCAAAGCTTTCTTTGCTACACAAACAAATACGACAAACCAAACAAAAAAAAAATACGTCGACAACAGCATTTCAAACATTTAATCAAACTAATGTCTGTCTACAAGATGTAGATAGAAATAAATTATTATAAATCAAAGCTGTCGAAATGAAAGCAATCAAATTATGTGCAAAGGCATTACTGTCAGTGACAACACACACACACACACCAACCGCACAGTCCGGCAAGCCAGGAACATCTCTTGCCATAACGACTGTCGACAATTTGAAATTAAATCGAAAAAGTTTTATATTTGCTAAAATATTCATACTTTTTTGCATATTCAGTAATATTAGCACAATTACAAATAAGAAGCGTAGAGCAAAACCGATGCGAAAAATAAATAATAAAAAAATGGCAAATTGTGCCATAAAACGTTTAATTGAAATGCTTTGAGCACACAGCATGACCGAACATCAAAGTAGAAAATTTTATTTCATTTTTCGGTTTTCTTATTTTATTCCTTTTTTTTTTTTTGTATTTCCTGGTGTTCTGTTATGTTTGTATGTGTGTTGTTATATTTTGCTTTTACTTTGATTCTCTTTTTTTGAATTTTTTTTTTAACTTTGGTGTCGAAGTTTAAATAATTCTGGTTTCGACTAAGAATTCACATCATCATCATCATGATCATGAATCGTCGATGAATGCGAGAGAGACACACAGCGGCGGCAAACTATTTAAAATTCAATGAATGCATTCCGCAGAAGTTTTTCAATTTCGGGCAACTTTTTTTTCGCAATGCTTTCTAGAACGGCAGCGGGGGATGGCATGTGCTGAACGTTTGGCAATTTACGCTTTTGTTGGACTTTTGAGTTTCGATTTATTTCGACTTGTAGTTTTTTTTTTTAACTTATTTCTTTTTGTGTGTAAGGGTAGAAGGTAAGGGAAAACATTTAGAGCAACAATGAGTGCGCAGCATACATGAGCAGCGCTATTAGCAAAATACAAAGCACACACACACACACATAAGCACCATCGATTGTATATGTGTGTGAGTGTGTGTAATTTCGCAAATACAACACGTTATAGAAGCATAAGGAAAAGGAAATGAAACAGGAAAACAAAAAAAAAAAAAACACGCACAAGAAAGAAAATAACATAATAAAATTACAAAAAACAAAAGAACAAAGCAAAATGAGAATGGAAAAAGGAAAAAAAGGAGCTAAAAAAAAAAGAAGAGAAAACAAAACTTGCCAATGCAGACTCAACGACGTCTAGAAACAAGTACGTTTATCTGTATAAGTCACATTCCGCACGTATGTGTGTGTGTGTGTGTGTGTTTGCACAAATACAAACAGCAAAGCAGCTTTACGAGCTAGCAAACGTAATAACAGCAGCAGCAGCAGCGCCGTGGTTAAACAGTGACGACGACATTGGCGGCGGACAGTCACACTCAAGCACACACACACACAAACATACATAAATACACTCATAGAGCAATACGCAACTTTGAATTGCCATTACGAGGACACTCACTACTGCCAAATGTTATTGATTTCTTTTTTTCCTGTTTTTGCGTTCATTTCCTTTTTTTTACGATGTAGACTAATGCGGGCAGTTTGCCATTTGTATTCGTTGTTGCTTTTGTTTTTTTGACTTAACCTAGGCAGGTGTGCGCCTCTGTGTGTACATATGTATGTATGTGTGTGTGTCTTCATATTATAAGGCTTAGCACTGTAGACGTTAGAAAACGTACAGCAACTGACCAGAGGCTGAGACACACACACACACACACACGTAGTGTGAAAGAGAACGCCATTTGGCGAGGTTATGCTAGGCGAACTTAACGCAATCAAACGCGAACAACAGACGTTGCGACCCACAAGCCGACAACGGCAAAAGGTGATAGAAGACTACGATTGGGACGTCGACAACGACGTCGACGACGACGACGACGACAACTTGAGCAGTCTACAAATCGGATTTGGCTGAGTAATTGGCACGGCAGACGTTGTTGGCAAAAGCTTATTGGAAAAGTACCTGAGAAAAGTCGCAGTGACAGCAGCAGCGCCCACAAAGGTGCTTGGCAGCAAAAACAAACCCAAAGAACACAGAAAAAAAAAAAAAAACAAAAAGAGGTTGTGTGTGAAACCTCAGCAAAGTAGCGTAAAACGGAGCAAAGACTAAATAAAAAAGAAAGTAAAAACAACAACAACAATATCAGAAATAAAGTTTATGCACGACAACGATGACGCCCGCTTGGAAAAATTGGCTGAGGGTGCGCGTTCTTGATGACGATGGGGTGTGATTGGTGGTTGTTGGCTTCGTTGGGCAATGACGGATGTCACAAGTCAGCTTAGCATTACTTAAGCGCTCAATAACAGTTTGTTAGTTGATTTTATTATTACTACTTTTGTTTTCTTTCGCTTTAGTTTCAATTAGTCTAGCACAGCAATTGACACTTACCTCATCGATAAATTCAAAATCACCGCCGGTCTCGCCAATGTATTTCTTCTTCTTGGCATCAGCGCCATCGAATAGACCAAATGACATCAACACCAGACAAACGCTGGCCATTAGCATGACACCCTTCATCTTGCACGTCTGACACAACAAACAAACCAACTGCCAGAAAAACAACAAATAAACACTTTAGTTCGTTAGGAAGATGTTGTAGAAAATGTTTTCAATGTTTTTTGCGCGCCGACAATAATTTCCGTTAACCTTTTGTAATAACGTTTGGTAATGTTTTAATGCCTAATGGCTTAAATATTTTGTCTTTGAGGTTATGTTTCCTTTTTTGAAATTCGTACACAATTTAATTAGGAATGTCTCGAGTGAAACAAACTAAGCGTAACCTACACGCAACCACTCACACACACACGCACGCAAACACTAACACGCGCAAACACAGTCAGTGACACGCGCGTTTGTCGTTTCTTTGTCGTTGTAGTGTTGTTGTAGTGTGTGTCTGAACAAAACTACAAAACACTTGCTACAACACAATATGATTCACTGTCCAATATATATGAGTCTCTTTGTTGTTGTTGGTACGTTTCTTGCATCCGCTCAAATTTAATGTTGTAGCTAACAAGACCGCGTCCAAAATATAACTGATTTTACCATAAACTGATGCGCCGCTTGTTTGGTCTATTGGAATTTTGCGCTGGCGCTGCTTTTAGGCGCTATAGCGTATCTTGCTCTTAGCTTACGATTTCTAGAGCAAAAATGGCAATACTTGAAAAATGAAAAGAGTAAACATTGTTGTCGTGTTACGGAAAACATGAAAAACAAAAACGGAGCAATTTCTTTGGGATTATCATAATTATATGTGACAAATAAGTGTTTTATGTTCAAGATTATTACCAGCAAAATATAAAAATAATATAATTAAATAGACTGAAGCATTTTGTAAACTTTTTAACATGCATTTCGCTCAGTGTAAAATGCACAACGCATGCGCGCTCTTACTCCTCGCCTCAATGTGTTGTTGCACTGTTACTTCCAAAAAACCAAAGAAACCCACCAGCCAACTATGAACCCAACACCAACACCACCCTGCATAGCGAGGCAAGTACATGCACACTCAAACCAAACAGTAGCCAACAGCACCCAAAAGTCCTACACGAATTGCCAACAAAGACAGAGGAGCGGACGCCTTGCCGTCTTGCAGCAAATGACAGAGGCTGAATCAGCTCAGCTCAGTACGGCACGGCACGGCTCAGCAATGAAAATCGATTTTCCTTCACTTCAGAGTGTCACTTTAAGAGTGTCAAAAGGTTTTACTTTGCCTTTGAAAATCGCGTGCCAAATTCTCTTACAATTGTGCATGTCGTCATGGTGCGTTTTGCTACTTTACGCTCGTCGTACATGGCTGCTGGCCTTTTTGGGTCGTGAACCCAAAATATTGTGGCACACCAACCGAAGCAAAGCCAAACTAAAGCTAAATGTATACTGGGCATCGATAATACAAGTTAGATTGGAGATTTTATGTGATGCTGGCACACTTGGCATTTAGTAGTAACAGTATCTTTTGGCTACAGCAATGACAGTATTCTTTAGACGCGGCGAGCATTACAAAAAAGGCCCAACATTTAACGCGTCAGCGCCTCAGTGACTCGTTTTGACATTGTCGTTTTGCCAGCGCCACAGTAGACTCAAATGTAAATATGTAATTTGTGCTTGATACGGATGAACGCGAGGTGGTGTGCAAAGTGGCGCTGCTATTTGGCTTTTTGACATTTTCAAATTAATAGCGAAAAGCGACAAAGAGCGCTCTGACTCTGGCGCTTGGCTATCGATACCGGTCCTTCGTTTTGTCTTTTTTGCGCACACAATTCCTTAGTCGTTGCTCGTTACATGCGTGCCTACACATCTTTCAATATGCTTGACTTCAATTATAATGGCATCATTGACTCTAGTTTGAATAGGCGGCTTAGCAATGTATGTGTGTGGGCTTGTACGCTTTTTGGCGCCGTCGTTACTTTCTTTGAGCTGCTGCTGCTGCTGCTGTGCTATGTGCTTGTGTTTGTTTTACTTTGCTGCTCATCCTCCATTTTCCTTTTTATTTTGTAGTCTACAAAGTTCATTTCGTTGCTTGCGTTGTGTGCCTTCATGGCTCAATGCTGCATAGCCTGAATGGAATTTGGCAACGATCCGATGTCATTTTATCTTGCTTTAAATTTTAAATATTAAATTCAAACTACTCTACTTTCAACATATACGAATGTCTGCTTCAAAACCGAAGATTTTCATATTTTTGTGTTCAATTAGCATTTACATTTTCAAAGATAGTTTTCAATCAACAAGTCTATTTAATATTTATTATTAGTTATGCATTTGTGTACACTGTATGTATATAAACTGTATTTAAGCATATAACAGTGTTAAATCGTTATGTTGGCCAAAACAATTTTTAATAACTGTTATTAGCCATCAAATTTATTAAACCACCAATTTTTATGGCAAATGATTACACTTTGTTATTATGTTTAAATGTCATTAAACTAACAATTTTGTCAGTGAAAATGACAAATTGATTTGTTCATAACACATTTCAATTACTCATCATATTTTTAAAACGTTCATTAATACATAAAATTTTTGGTTAATACAAGTCTTAATTGCTTTGAAAATGATTACGAATTAAAGAAGTTAAAAATACTTCTTGAAAATGAAAATATTAGTAAACAATTAAAGTCTAAGTGAAATAATAAAGAATTCTTTAAAATGCTTAAAAAGTAGTTTTAGCAACTGCAAAATTTGTTCACTGGGCCAATTGGTATATCTAACGAATGTTATTCTCTTTTAAATAGTTTGATTAATTGTTTGCTAATAACTAATTTTTTTTTTTTTAATTCTAAAATTTTCATCATATAAAAAATACTTTTTTGTTACGCGCAGACTATTCGATTGGAAGTTCTTATTATGTTTTGGCGCAGTGCAAACTACCGGAAAGTGCTTTAGTAGCTTGTTAAAAAGGAGATATTAGTTTAGTAAACTTTAGGCTTATAAATGAACTTTAAGAGATTCCATACGCGTTACAATACGGCGACGCAGTTCAGTGTATCTGTAATAACAAATTGTTATAGTTTTAACAAAATTTATAGCTTCATCTGTTTAATTGTACTTACCTATCCCTTACTTTGGCTACTTCACGTTCCAATTCCTGATCGTAACGTTCTAAAATTGCACGGCACTCTGGTAATGATAGATTTAAAAATTGAGCAACCTCATTGCTGAAATGTAAAGAAAATTACAATCCGAAAATATTCTCAAAAAACAAAGAATCTTATTTTTATACCTGATTTCATAAGTTTTACGCGCATCAACGAGAAACAGACGTGCCACATCCTCGTGTGGTCCGAGCATAATACGTGTTACAAGCGGATAGTCCGTATCCTTCAAGCGCTTTTGTTCGCCATTATCACGTATAATAAAAAGCGAGAAATTCTCGGCCGGACTATCGACCTTGTATTTTTCGAGCACCAAATTGATGACCTCCTGTGTGGTGACAAGTGAAGTCACCCACACAGACATCTGTGAACCGTATGGCGGTGTAAAGAAGGACGTCTCACGATTGTAGAAGTGACCGTTTATCGAGCAGCGACGCTTCAATTTTGTGCGTGACCTATACAAATGAACGATTCAATATTAGTAACAATTCAACAAGCACGTTAATGTATTATTCTAGCTTACCGTCTGTTGCCACTGCGTCGCTTAATGGCCGCGGCACCAGTGCGTGGTGGCCGTCTTAAAACGACACCATCTTCGGTGACATGTAACGGTGGATCGCCACCGGTTGTCGTCACGTCCTCAATGCCTTCACCGCCACCAGCGTTACTGGCGGTATACATTTCTTCTGTTTGCGTCAACTCATCGCCACCAACAGCGCCACTATTGGTTATTGATGGCGCATCGGCACGACTCGACTCACCCTCACTTCCACCACCTTCCTTTGGATAGCAGTTCATTTGAATTTGTATATAACGCAACGGCACATCGCTTCGTCGTACGGTCGGATTACGTGGCGGCTTTAGCGTAGCATCATCATCATCGTCGTCACTGTCCGAGTAAACAAAGCACGATGGACCCG
Organism: Phortica okadai; assembly: GCA_034638295.1. Lineage (NCBI taxonomy): Eukaryota > Metazoa > Arthropoda > Insecta > Diptera > Drosophilidae > Phortica > Phortica okadai. Next base: position 16,408,408 of record CM067849.1, read on the forward strand.
ACTTGGAGCGATTAATGCCTTTCTCAAAGAGCTGCCGGCCGTAATGATATGGTGAATGTGGCTTTCGTTGATTTTGAGATTGCATGGCAATTGAAGCGGATCCACTTTTTTGTAGAGCATATTGACGCTGTGACGAACGTGACGCATCACCATCACTTTTCAGATTTAATGTATCGTTTATAAGTGTGGGATCGATTGATCTCAATGCGTGTTCGCAGTTAAAACTTTTGCTCATTGCAGAATTTTCACCGTACAGCTTGAGGGAATCATGTATACGCGAAGGATCAATCGGTTGGTTACGTTTCAAAGTATCATCGTTGGGTTCTTGAAAAGAGTTGGCACCATTTACGTAGTCTTGATGTACACTACGCTTAAAATCTTCAAAGTCCATTGGCTTCAATGTAGCATCGTCGCAGGTCTCATAATTATCGACGGATGTCAAAGTTGTTGTTGGCGCTGCGGAGGTTGAGTTCTGTGTACTTGTGGCAGTTATTGAAGCTGTAGCGGTCATAAAATTATCCGACGACGTGGTTGTAGTGGATGATGATGATGTGGTAGTGCTACTACTGTTGTTATTGTTGTTATTGCTCTGAGTTACTGATGATGTGGGCGTCGAAGTTGTGTTGGCGTTAGTGCTATCGGTGCTATTCTGTGCTGATGCAGATTTCGTGGGCGAACTATCGCTCGAAGACTGTGATGATGATGATGGTAACTTTACAGGCATTGTTTCATAAGTATTATCTTTCTCGCTATGACGTCGTTCAACCTGAAGTAAATCATCAATCTCATCCCAATCAAGTTTTTCTAACTTGTCCAATTTTGAGGGCAAGGTACTTGAAACACAACTGGTTGTTGTTGTTGTTGTAACATTAGCACTTTGCTCATCCGTGCCGACCAGCGTATTGGATGAATCAGTTGCTGTAGTATCATCATCAACTCCGTTAGTCATAACACCATTAGAAAGCAAGGGATCTGCGCCGCCAACACCACCGGTGGCAGTATTTGCTGAGGCATCCTCCGGTGTTGTTGGCAACTCTGAGATTTCATTTAAACTGCACGAATCAAAGGTCATGCTCTCCGACAACGATATGTCCGTAGAAAGACCATCTACTTCACTAGCAGTGGTTGGAGCAGCTATCGATTCGCTGGCTTCGTTTTCCTTATCCGATGTGCTGTCGTCTGTTGCTTTCGAATTGCGACAAGAATTACGCTTACGCACAACAAAAGTACGTTGATCGTCGTCCTCTTTCAGATGAATAACGCCCTGTACACCCCAATAGACACGCAATGCACCCTCCAGTATTAGTCTATTGTTAACCTCACGACTACGAACTTCAAGACTTTTACTGTCATAGAATTGATTGTATACCTATAAATAATTGATTTTTATTAGAACATTACATATATGGGCCACTAATACTATGAATTTTTACCTTCAATTTTGATTCTAAATGATCTCGTGGCAGTGTCGGTCCATTGCCTGCAGTTCCCGGCCGCTGCCCGCCTTTGATGCCATAGCTCTTGTGCGATTCAACGCGCGTGCCATGCCCGAACAACTGCGGTCCGAACAGCGCACCATAACAGGGTACATGACAGTAAGGCACTCCTTTATGCTGAAACCGACAGTTTTGTATACAAATATTAGCAAGCAATTATTGCCATTTTCGTTTTGCGTAGTATAATATAAATACAAGTGCGAACATATTCGGCACACAAAAACAATAAAAATTTATTGAATATAAATTCAACTTACCTCAGCATGCTGGCCGGGATTCAGTCGTTTGCCACATTCTTCGCAACGCAAACATTCGGGATGCCAATCGTAACCCAATGATTGTTTACGTTCCGCTATGTTAAACAAGAAAAACACACATAAATAAATAAATTCAAATTAAACATGAGCAGATATAAATTCAATGCAGTAAGTACAAAATGCGTACGTACCAAAATAAACGGGTTTGCCGCACTTGTGGCACTTCCACATTCCGTAGCCGCCTTTACTCGTTCAGCGGTTTGTTGTCGTCTACCACAATGGGTCAACGTTTCCTCAAGGGGGGCGTGTATTGTATATTCGTTTTAGCGGCTTTCAAATGCGACCGGGGGCGTAGGAGGTTTTCCTCTTTTCGTTCTTCGAAACTGCTACCTGCTCAGCAGTTATTCCACACCTTACGATCGCACTAACTTCACTGACGTGTTGTGACGTAAATTACAACAAGAATTTATGCAAATTAAGCAAAAAAAAGTTGGTGCGAGAAACGCAAATAGAACAAAAGACGAAAAAGGAAAACATGAAAACGAGTTTTTCGACGTCGACGGCGGCTTTATTTCCTTATATTAAATTCATGTTCGTATATGTATTATCATTGTTTCATTAAAGAAACTATTGTCATTTATGCACTTAAATACTTTTGTTCGCGTTTTATGTTTTTAATACTGCCAAGTTGTATTAAAAATATAAATTAATTGAAGTACAGCAATTTACGCGACCAGCAGCAAACAACCCAAAAGAAACACAAAAAAACAGCTGCATACTATGGGGTCAGTAATGCCAAATGAGCCTTTTTCATCCGTTTCGGGCTGTTTTGGAGACTTGTTTGGGGGCAATGTTGCCAAATCAGCCTTATTCCCGCTGTCGGGCTGTTTTTGGAGACTTATCATTGGACTGTAAGGCAGGCCATCCACGACGAAAATATTCCCGCAATCTGTTCGCTTTGCCGAAAAAAAATATATTCGTCACGGATGAGAGTGTTCAAACGGACAACATTTGAAAATAATATTCAGAGAGAAAGTAATCAAGACTAAGTACACGAAATTTTTTTATATCAGCTGATTATTTCTTTTAGAAGTGAACCTGCGTTGTGGCCAACGAAAAGCGACGAATATAAAACAATAACATTAAATAAGTTTTCTTTGCGCTACAACTGTTGACAGTTCAAAATTTTTAAGCAAATGAAGTTCGCAACGGATATGTACATTAGTTGTTAGTGGCAAAACGTATTTTCGTCGTGGATGGACTGCTTGACTCTGCTGCCGGATCTGTTTTAATTTTTCAATATTGTATTGTTGTACTTTACATGAAATGCTTTGACAAATAAGTTATATGAATACAACATTTTTGTTGCCAAAAGCTGTCTGCCAGTGCTGCCACATAATTTGAAAAGTGTTGCCAAATCGAGCTTCATTGATATTATTTTTTATAATTGGAGTGATTCACGCACAGATATCTTTAAATCAAACATAAGCGTAGTTTGTATTGTCAGACAAAGTGCTCCTGACGCAAAGACAATTTGTCGTGTTGTTTATAACTTTTTTTGTTGTTAACTTGTTCTCGTGTCAAGAAATATATTTTATGAAAAATTTCAACTTTTAGGGGTATAGTAGTACGCAAATTACTTAATTAAGCATAAAGTCGTGCATTACGTAGAATCTTCCAACGAAAATGTGCAAAAACAAGCAACGTACGCGAAAAACAAGAAAACAATCAGATTGATGCATCAGCGACGGAATTTGTTTTCGACAACGACAAAGCGAGAAGCAACAGCTGAAAATCGGAAATTTTAATCTGTTAATTGACAAAACGAAAACGTTCCGTTTTGCTTATAACATTTAGAGACAGCGCGAAAGTTCAACCACAAAAATTAAAAAGAAACAAAAATAAAAAACACCAAAGTAGTAAGGCATAGAAAGTGAAAACATGCGCTACACAATCGAGTTTGAGGAATGTCTGAAAGATTCGCCGAGATTTAGGTAAGCTTGCTGACACATTCACACATACGCTTAAGCGCCAACAGTGCACCTGTGCGGAGACTGTCACTCCGTTTACTCCTACCCCAATAAAAAATTTATAAAACAACGCCCAAGACAAATTGATTTTACGATCGAAGCGTCTGTCAATGATTTGCATTTCACTACTACAACTTCCGGCAAGGTGCATTTGTTGAATCATTCATTCAAACGAATTGTGCTATAAAGGTCGTCAATTGGTTAAAGCGTGACTTGTTTTCGCCTTGTTCTCTCACCAGCCACGCTGATAATAATACATACACCCTCAACCACCCACCTCTTAGAAATTGCTTCGCTTGAGTACGCCGCTACTTATCAAATCGTATCTTATGTCGTTGTTATTATTATTTTTATTGTGGTTGCGTTCATCGCTTATTCATCAATGATCAAACTTCAAACTTGACAATCAAACAACAGCGACTAAAGAATTTCTTATGTGTATTTTTTCGCAGCAACTTAATTAAATCTAGAAGATAACCTTTCATGTGAATTTCACATCAACTGACTTTAACGTAAATAATAATACCAAAAGTATTCCATTTGAACATATTTAGCTTTCGCTATTTGTTGATTTAATTACTATTTTGTAGTATTAATTGTTTTTGTTTAGTCTGGATTTCGAACACTCTCTTAGTTATGCTCTAAGCTGAGCTCAAGGCTTGAAATTGTCGAATTTCGTAATTGCGCAACAGGTTCCCAATGCAGCGAACCACTTTTAGTTTCAAAATTGTTGTCAACATTTCACTTGTCGAATGAAGTTTATGTCGTCAACGCATAAACTTAAGAAATACATATGTATGTATGTATGTACATGTGTATATTCATACATACATAAAAGTTGTGCAACACCAACAAATATAAAAAAAAAAAAAAACTGTACCAACTCTTTGCTTAACTTCGCTGCGCTCTGATTGAACGCGAAGATAATATTTATTTATTTTTTTCGTTTCAAGCATCATCTCCATTCACGAAGCGATAATCAAACAGACAGCTAAGTCATTAGCCATCATCATCGAGCCGCATGCATTATCGCGTTTCTCTTAATTTTTATTAGTGTTTTGTATGGCGCGCTTACAGTCTTCTTCTTTTTGTCGTTATTTGTCTTGAGTCATGACTACCCTTCTTACATTGAACTGTCGTATAAGTTCGACTTTGTTCGTCAATATTGCTGCGCAAACAATATTTATGCCGCCGTTTCTACTACATATTTGTTTTTTCATTGTTCTTCTTCTAGACAGTACATTTCCAAAGAAGAAAGCGATATTGAGCATTTGGAGCATCGATTGGAGAAGATACTCAAACTTTGCAATGCCGCTGTCGACTCAGGCAAGGAATACATTAAGAATCAGAGGTATGTTATTATATGCATTCATAAATACATATGTACAATGATTTTGTTTATTTATTTAATGAATTAACGTTTTCGATTACCAGAACCCATATGTTTATTATTATTATTTTTTGTTTCTTATTACAGCGCATTTGCCATGTCCCTGTGGGACTTGCAACACCATTTTGCCGATAATAAGACAGCGCACAATGCGCTAGGCAAGTTGATTCATTGCCTGCAGGTCGGTAAAGCTTTCTGCATGACACATTCTTTGTTCTTGTTATTAAATATTGTTTCTCTTTGTTTTTTTTTTTTAATTACTAAAGGAAATGAATAAGTTTCATACCACGTTGCTTGATCAAGCTAGTCGCACAATTCTAAAGAAATTGACTGTTTTCGTTAAGGACGACATTAATCAGGTTAAGGACTACAAAGGCCATTTTCTAAAAGTCTCTGAAGGCTATGATAATGCATTGATGAAGAACGCACAGGTATGTTGTTATGATAAGAGATTCTTGTTGTTAAATTGTTATAATTTTCATTTATTTTAAATAGGCGAGCAAAAATAGACCACAGGAAGTACAAGAAGCGGGTAACATTTTATCTGCATCAAAATCTTGTTTCCAGCATACCGCTTTGGACTATGTAAACTATATAACATTAGTGCAATCGCGCAAAGTACCGTCGATATTGTCAACGGTAAGTAATTGATAATGAACTTCAAATCGAATAAATAAAAGACTTGGATAACAAGCGCCAAACAATGAAATGTTTCATAGCTCAACTTTAGTGACAGCAAAAGGCGCCACGCTCTTATCGACTTTTCCCTTACTACTCTTTCGGAGAGTTGTACTAAACAACGACGCCACTGCTCTTTGTTTATAAGGCTCTGTTCTAGTGACCTAAAGTTTTGAATGAGCGAGAGCGCTATAGTTAAGAGTTTGAATCATAGATGAAAAACCGGCTAAATGGAATTGTTTGTTTATTTGGTCGAACACAACAACAAAAGAAAATAAAAACAACAATCACAAAAAAAAAACAAATGTAAAAAAATATACAAATACATATATAAGTATTGGTTAATGACGTCACTGATATGAATTTTGAACTAAGACGATATCGAATACATTGTGATTCAGTTTTGTGCTTATGTTTCTTGTATTACTCAGTTTAGCCTCGACTTCACAACTGTACGCACGTCAAAGGAGTAATAGTTGCAATTTGTTCACTTCAAGTCACAATTATAATGTTAGGTAGAGAAATAGATAAGAAAGCATTTGAAAGAAAATAGAAACATAACATTTTACTTAAATAATTGTTTCGTCAATTAATTACATTATAATGCATTCACATTTCAGTTACTTGACTACTATCAGGCGTGCGTTATCTATTATCATCAGGGCTTTGATTTATGCAACGATTTTGATGATTTCTTTCGGAACATTACTGAGGATTTGAATGCATTGCGTGGCGACTATCAACAACTTGAAAAAGTCATGCAGAATCGACACATGAGTGTTAACAGTTTCAATGATACAAACACGAATAGCACATCGAATAAAATCGAAGGTTATTTGTTTAAAAAGAAATCAAAAGGTTTCAAAACATGGTGTCGTCGTTGGTTCTATCTCAGTGATAATCAATTGGTCTACAGGTGAGTCAAAACTGTCAAAGATATTTATAATATATATACATATGTACTTACATGCATACATACATACATACAAATTATAGGAAGTGGGCTTAGTGTTAAAAAGCAACGGCTTTTATTGATTAAATATTAAATTCGTAATTGCATTAAATCCTTTTATTTGTATAACAAGAATATTTTGCATGTGCCGTCTCCTTTGTGTTTGAATCAAGTAAAATACTCTAAACCTAAACCCTCTTCTTTCCTTTAATATCTAAAAAACAGACGACAATTATTGTTGTCAAATATAAAAAAAAAAACTCGCTTTGCTAAACTTTGTTCTGTTTTTGTTGTTTTTGTGGTTATTTTGCGTGCTTTACGATTTTGATTTTGTTATTGTAACCGTAACCGTATCCGTATACGTAACCAACCTGCACTACACACGTTCATCCACGCACACACACACTTTCGTACGCCAAAAAAAAAAATGTGTGTGTGCCGTGGTTACGTGCAATTTTGCATACCATACACGCATACAAACGCTTCTCATGTACTACTTGTTGTTGTTGTTGCGTGCAACGCTGAAGTGATTTGGATTCGAATTGCAGAAAACGTTGTAATGAGGATTCATTCTCCGTTATGGAAGAGGATTTACGTATATGCACCGTACGGCCAGTCAACGAGGGTGATCGACGTTTCTGCTTTGAAGTGATATCGCCAACAAAGTAAGTAAAACTTTTCCAATAAAAGCGATATTAAATCAATATTAAATACAATTTTAATATTAGATCGCACATATTACAAGCTGACTCCGCTGATATGTTGTCAATGTGGATATCGGCATTGCAACGTGGCATCGGCGCAGCCATTCATGACAGCCAACAGTCGCGACCGCAATCTTCCTTGGCCGCAAATGCCTTGAACGCCAAGCGAAAAATGTAAGTTTAGTGTTAATTTTAAACAATCAAAAAGATTATAATCCTTACTTTTATGTATTTACAGCCACTGGGAGGAGTTTCTTAAGATACCGGGCAATGCACAGTGCTGTGATTGCCGTGGAGCTGATCCACGTTGGGCTTCCATTAATCTCGGCATTACGCTCTGCATTGAATGCTCTGGCGTTCACCGCAGTCTTGGCGTACATTATAGCAAAGTGCGTTCACTTACGTTAGACGCATGGGAAACGGAGAATGTGAAAGTTATGATGGAACTGGGCAACGATGTTGTAAATCGCATCTATGAGGCGCGCATTGGCGATGACTGTGAGCTGAAGGCACCTACTGAAAATTGTGAAATTGGTATACGCGAAGCTTGGATTAAGGCAAAATATGTTGAAAAGCGTTTCATTTGTGCGATGCCAAAGCCGCACGAGTTGCTGGCCAGTGAAACGGCTGAGGTGCTCTCTATTGATAGCGGTGGTGATGCAGGCAGTGGCGACGGTATTAGTAGCGGTCTTATCAATAATACAACAACACTGAGCAAGTCACTGACGCTAGGTGCAAAAAAGTGGGCCGTAAAAAAGTTTCGTAGACGACGTCAACGCAAATCAAACTCAACCACCATCAAAACCAAAAACACAGACGATGGCAACTTGTATATTGCTAGCGGCACTACTCACAATAATGACGATGATGATGACGACGATGAATCTATAAATATACCGTCGATGTCCTTAAGCATATCACGTGACGATTTACTTGTTATTGGCGATGAACTTGCATTGGACAGCTATGAAACGCCAGGTATTTTAGGATCTGATCAAGAAAGCACTGAGGGCGAAGTGGAACCCGAAATAGTTGATGAAATTCCCTTTGCTCAACTCGATGCAAACCTGTTGCTTTATAAGGCTGCTGCCGCGCACAACTTGCCGGTAATGTGTATGGCATATGCGCTCGGTGCGGACAAACATTGGAAAAATTCACAGGAGCATTATCGCACACATTTGCATCAAGCAGTGCTCTCAGGCTCGGTTATGTCGTGTGAGTATTTGTTGCTAAATGGTGCAACAATTGATGCTGTCGATGACTTGGGCTATAGTGCCTTACACATGTGTACGGCACGCGGTAACATAGCGCAAGTATATCTTTTACTCAAGCACAAGGCCAAGTATGATATTGAATCGAGCGATGGGAAAAAGCCTCTGGACATTGCGGTCGACCAAAGAAATGCAGATATTGTGACACTGTAAGTGATAACAACGAAATGAAGAATTTATAAACTAAATATTAAACTTAATAAAAATTTTGTTTACAGTTTGCGTTTAACGCGACTTAATGATGAAATTGGTTTTAACGACGAATATAATGGCGAGGATGAAACATATAAAGACGTCATGAAAGACTTTTCGAACTTTGCTTCGAGTCAGCCGCGCATGCTACGTCAGCGTAACGATTCCAACACTCTCGAATCGCAACGTTCATCTTTGACTAATTCCGATTAGCAGGCAGCTGATACCGCCGTAGAGAAATTTAGAAGTCGTACGCATTCCGATGCCAAGGAGCGATTTTGTTAAGATACGCTTGGTGGCGCATCTTCGTTACTTCAGTGTTAACAATTTGTTACATAACGCATTCAAAATCTATGTAAAATGTATCTATTGTATTGTATTCTATTTTTGTATGTATGCCGAAATAATTTCGGTTAGCATTTAAATTAATAAGCTGCTCTTTACTCAGTTCGATGAAATCTCAGTTATGTGCTCATTGAAAATGATATTATTGTTAAAATAATCTACGATTTATTGCATTAGACGCGCGCATTTTATTTTACTATTTATTAACTTATCAATTGTTTATAGATCAAATGTTCATTGATAAAATTAGTTTGCTTTTTTTTTGCCTTTTTAACTCCAGTATTTATTAAATGCAATTTTTGCAAATTCACCAATTTGTACACTTGTCCAAACTTGTAGACGTGTTAGGAAGTATTTCTTATTAATTTTTTTTTTTTATAAATTTGTTGAATATTCAATCATTTGTTATGGTTTTTCTACCCCGACCTATGTTAATGTTGATAAAATTTCGTTATTTGTCAGTTTGTTGTGTGTAATGTTTCAATTTTCTGATATTAATATCATATCGCGTATCATGTTGCAAGTATCTTATACATATTTATCTACTTATAAATGAATTGTATATTATCGTAGCTTATTGTATTTGTATATTTATTAAAGTAATCCATCATATTGAACAACCATATGCCAATCATGCTATGAACGTAAATATATATTTTTTTTTCAATCGATTGCAAATCAAAAAGCGGTGCCTAGAGTAATTGTATGCGTGTTTTGTCATCATCAGACTAAGCAATGTTTACTTGTTTAGAATATTATTGTTTGTAATAAATAATTTTACTCATAATATGTATGTACACACATGTACGAATGAATGATGTAAGTCCGGTATTGTTTTGAACATTCATCATAGCCTGCCATGGATAGTAAAAAAAAAAAATAAAACACCATAATTATAATAATTTTTAAACGCGTCAAATCTTAACAAACGAAATTTGTTATTTAAATCAAAAAAAAAGTCTACACATTAAATATATTTTCTACGTTTCAACAACCAAAAGTTGGTGAATTATCTCAAGCAAAATGGGCAATCCGCTGTTCTTCATCTACTGGCTGCTTGTATTTTTCTTCTTTTCGTTTTTAATCGGTTATATTGGTGCATGGTTATTTCCGTTATGTTTCTTGTTTTCGCAGTGCTGCGGTTGTGCAGTAAGTAAAATTAGAAAAAAAAAAACATAAACATTAATAAGCAATGTATGTTTTTTTCATACTGCAGAAATGCACAAGTTTTTGGCAAAAATGCATGGAGTTTCCGGGTTACTGTTGGGCAGCAATGTTTAGTTGCCAGCACCCGTGCAAAGTAAAGCCCACAGACGTCGTCGATTAAAGTTGGCGTTATACTTCAAATATCAGCAAACTCGAAAACAAGCAAGCATTGGCTTATCAAACAATGCCGTTAATTTGTTTTAACATTCCACAAAACCGCGATTTTTCAGCACTCTAACCAATGTTTCATCCAAGCATAATTCACACACTCGCATAAACCGAAGTAGAGTGCAAAGTCGATGGTATACATAAGTATTTAATAAATATAACAAAATATAAATTAAATGTACGTTCATTGTTAATAAAGACAATAGTTTAATCATTTAGTGCCAAACGGAATGCACACTCTAAATTTATTAATAAACTGATATTAAATAAAAAATTGCATTTGAGTTAGTTATTTGAATATTTATATTTGGTTTGAGATTGTAAGAGTTTTAGTTCGAAACAGCGATAAATGTTCGATTTTTTGAAACTAGTGACCACAATCACATGAGATCTTCTTCCTAAGCGATCTTCAGTTGCGTCCATCTGTAGAAATTTTAATCTTGACACAATCATAGTTAAGCCAGTAAATTTGCTTATTTTTGTTTTTTTTTTTTATTTAATTTGATGTTTCATTCATTCTTCTGTATATGTAAACTTAATATTAAGCATAATTAAATAATGTTTTCAAAACAAGGTTAAAATTATAACAAATCATGTTTTAACCGTGTTCGTTCATTGACTCTTTTTTTTAAATTATTATGAAGCATTGTTAACTGTTTTCATTGGTACAATATTTGACTTTTATGATTTATTTTGCTTTAAATCGCTTAGATATATTAGCGTTGTATTAAAGCTTTCTTTGTTATCAATTAATGCCTAATTAGCAAAACAGCAAAACTATATTTGTCTCGGGTTCAATTTTTTTTTTTTTTATTGGAAGCAATTTGAATTTTTCCTTGTGTAACTTTTAAAAAACAATTATAATCTAATAACAATTTTACAAATTTAATAGTAACAAAATTTTGCAACAAGTCAAATGAACGTTTTCGCAATTGGCAATTAATTGATAAAATTAACGTAAAATTGTTCATGTAAAAACAATAAATTTTGTTGTTTTTTTATGTACCTTGGTTTTGCGCAAATCCTTAGCAGAACACAATGAATTTTCGCGTTATTTTAATAATGTTCTGTAGGACACGATTATGTTTGTATAAAGTTTATAGGTATATATATGTGTATATAATATTTATTATGTAATTAAAATTGTGGGAGACGAAAAGGATCATAGAGGTCATATATCATTAAAAAAAAACACAATTAAAATGTTTCAGGTGTTATGCGTGCTCACGCAGAAAGGCAGCAACAAAATAGAAGAAACATTTCAATTGTTAGTTTCTTTTTTTTGTTTTTTTAAAGTATCAACAGATTAGATTGTATCTGTAGATAAAATTCATGATCAGCACCAGCATGGACAAAGTCGCAGTCGAACTCTCGCTCACAAACAAACACGCACACATACACACGAGTGTTGATCGATACTACACAACACTATCGCGTTCCGGAACCGGTGCGGCGCGTCGTCCACCACCGCCAGCTTGTTGTTGAGCCGGCTGATGTGCGGCTGCAGCACCAACACCAGCGCCCTGTTGTCGTGGCGCACCGCCCATGTTGCGATTAACATTAACGTAAGTCCGTATATTCTCTTCTGTGTAGTCGACAATGCGACGCTTCTTTTTGCGCGTATACTGTTTCTGCTTCAAATAAATCTTCAGTATGCCCTTTACGGTTATAAACGTTAGGCCACCAAGCAATGTACGGTGCAGTGTATTTTCGACGGAATCAAACAGTATGCGACCAACAATTGTCGAAATGGTCGGCAACAAAAGTGCACCGCAGAATACTCTTGTGGCGGACATGGGATCGGAGAGCGTTGGTGTTGCTGGGTTAAGCGTAGTGTGCTCTTCCTCTTCGTTGCTAAAAAAAAACAATAATAAAATAAATTAGGCACACAATCGACTAGTCGTTATTGCGAGTCAATAATAATAATAGAAATCACACTTACAGCGGATAGATTAAATTCATTAACGGAAATTTGCGCACAACTGTGTGACGGTTACGTATTAACCGGATTATCGCATCTTCCCATCGGATCATGCGGCCAAGTACAAGACCTACGGGAATGGCGGGCAAACCAATGAGCAGTATGAGCGGATCGCCACTTTCCATTATAGATAAACCCTTTTTGTGACCTACAATCTGTATAAAGCAATAAAATTTATTATTTAATTTCTCTTTGTCAGAAATACTTACTTGTAAAAACGTAACCGCACCATAAGTAACTGCTGTCCAGTATAAGGAACCAACAAAAATGCCAGCGGCAAGAAACGGACTTAACCTTTTGATCAGGTTGTCGACAGCCTCCAGGGCGCCGGCCAATTTCCCCATTTGCGGGAACACAATAATATATTCAGTTTGGCACTGTTGACAAGTAACTGTTCTTAATGCATTGCCCTTTTGTTTCTCATCGATCCATCGGTAAAGGCAACTCTGATGAACCCATTTCGTTGTTCCTCGGCACTGACAAGGTTGCACCCAGGCTGCTAACCGATTATCTTCGTCAGTGGCAAAACAAATCCAACAGCTCCGTTCCAAATCAGCTGCTAAAGCTGTAGTTTCTACAGTCGTTCCAGCCGCACCTGCAACGTTGGCTGAATTTGTTTCATTTTGGGTTGTCGTGGGTATGGGCGTTGCTGGCGTATTTTTGATGACGTCTTCGACCTCTATTACAGACAGCGACTGCAGCGTCGTTGCATCCCCACCATTTTCAATGTCACCAACAGCCGCTGAGGTAAACATGGCGGGCTTGCTGTCGTTCATTCCGTTGGCTAGAGAATATTTTACGAAAATTAATCAATCACACTTTTTTAATTATTTTCGCGCTTGACGTAATCGACAACTATGCGCTGAAATTGCAAAGACTTTGCGGACGGTTGTATTAAAACGCGTCTGTTTGCGCTTTTGCACTTTGCACGTTCGATTGTCGCACTTGGCGTTGTCTCAAATCTTACTCACTTCTTATGAACTTAGAGTGCAGTTGCAATATCACTATTTAACGTTAATCAAACAAAAACTTTGCATAAAATACAGAAAAACAATTCATAAATATTTTTCGCTTGATACTTAATACAAAGATAAAGAATTTATTATAAAAATACAAGATAATTTAATGTTTGACCGAGCCCCGCGTGAAGCCCGCAGCCAAAGTAAGCAACAGCGAATTAGTGATGCCACTTCAGTTTTACTTCGGACGGAACTGTCCTTTTTGATTTTTTCAAAATTAGCTTTTTTTGCAGTTTTTCTTAAACATTTGTTCTTATTCTTTATCAAACCGGAGCTCATAAGCCGAAGTACTCAGTGCATAATCCGTACTTGTCTTGTACCGGTTTGTATGTCAAGAACTGGCGGCACTGATTCATTTTTACTCATCGACCAACACTGTTGCTTACCATTCCTTTTCAAAAGGACGACGTTGCTTTTGAACTAAATTCTTACTCATAAGCTAGAACTGAGTCAGGTAAACAGACATCTCCATCTACTATCAACATAAATTATAAACCCAAATACATTATTTCTACCTGTTTGTGAAATTCAGTATTAAATTGCATTTGTAAAATGTACAGGTACTTTGTAAAATGTAAATTAATGTGAATTAAACATCATTTTGATTTAGTTAGAAAATATACGTTTACTTTTAATTCAGTAACTTTTTGCGGAAAATATATTGCAAAACATAACTAGAAAACACAAATGTTATAGAAGTCGTGATTATGCATACTAACACTGTTAAAAATTCCAGGAGCAAAAGGTATTGTTGCACGGAATATTTTTAAAAAGCCAAATCATAACACTAAATCTCGGCTTATATGCCAGCGATATTTGCTAATCAAGCTCAGCATTAGCATGTGTATCCGGCCTACGAGCTGTCGTTGACGCTTCATCCCCATCGTCATCATCTTCAAAGCCTTGTAATAAACGTGAAAAAATGTCTCCAAACATGCCTCCCATAATACCGCTTCCAGATGCTTCACCAACAGGTACTTCATCAAAATATATCGTTCCAATTTTGGACAAATATTTAAGAAATGAAGGATCTCTGTTTAACGATGGTTCATAAAGTTTACGGAGAACACAAAAAGTTGTCAAAGTTTTCATATCGATTAGGCGAAACAGGAAGTACAGAAAATTTAGCAAAGGCTGCTTAAAAGGTCTAGTTTTTCGTAGGATTTGCGGATGATGTGTTGTGTAGGCCGTAAAAGTATCTTCCGCCGTTTTCGGATCTTTTAAGCACAGTATCTGCAAAACTGCCTGCACAATGAATAAGTCGACTTCACTGACGAAACCTTTAGATTCGCTAATCTGTACAAGAATACGTCCGCACAAATTGCCATCCTGGCTGAGAAGGAAATGGTGTCGGGCTTGTTCTATATTACGTTCTTTCCAAAATACCTGGGCTATCATTTTATGTAGAGATGGATGCCCGTAGCTATTGCCAAATGCAGTGCCACTCCATTTGATTGCGCGTTGCTGCAGACAAAAAGGTTGCATTAATATTTATTTCTTTATAAGTAAACTGTGTGACCAAAACATACAATCAATGTCTCCCGTTCAACTATATTTGCACCAAGTCCCCCAATAAGTGTGCCTAAACGCTGTATCCACTCGTTATTGTCGATATTGTTAGTGGTATCTCGTTTTTCCAGCGTATCGACTAGAAGCAGGCAAAGGTCGGCTGCGCTACTCTGTTCTTGTTTTGTTAAAAGTTTTGCAGCACCACTAAATAAAAGTTCCAAACATTCGTTGTACGCCTTTTGTGTTGTATAGCGGAAATAAAGTGTCCGATACATCTGGTGGGCTTCATAGTACTCTCCCTGATCCATAGAGTTCTTCAACTTGGAAAGCAATCGACTCACACCGCGCGGACCGCCGCTAGTGGCACTACTTATCTCCGACGTTGTCATTTTCACACTCTCGTCTTTCGAATTTGACTCAATCAGCACTACTTCTGGTCAAAATATCATTGTTTCGGTACTTTACTCGATATTTATAAAATGCAAACAGTGTGAAATTAAAATTTATTGCAAATTTATAAAAATTTTAACAAATTACAAGGTGTCTAGTGTTGCCAAATCAGGTATTTTCCCGCCGTTTCTGTGATAGATTTGCCAAAAGTACTAATTAATGCCATTAAATTACAGAAAAAATTAGCAAATAATTCATTTGAAATAAATATGCGAATAATCTGCACCTAGGGACTTACAAAAACTTAGTGAAACCAAAACGAGCCTAACACCATCGATGTAAGCAATGTTTTGAAAACATAGTAATAGTTTCGATGATTCTCCATCCCTGGATTGTTGTCAAAATATTAACTTAAAAAAAATTAAATTTTCGACACCACTTCCTCGGAACGGATAGTAAACAGGTCTTCTAATGGATATCGACGAACAAAAGTCGTCATCGCTACCCACTCAGACCCCAGAAAAAGAGACTACATCAACACCTACGCAACATTCATTCCCCTCATCCAAATGGGTAAAGTTAAATGTGGGTGGAAAAATTTATACGACTACTCTCTGCACACTGGTCAGTAAGGAACCAGACTCCATGTTGGCGCGAATGTTCTCTCAGGATGGCGCGATGTTACCCAGTGAACAGGATGAGCAGGGAGCATATTTAATAGATCGCAGCTCGCATTATTTTGAACCTATCATAAACTACTTGCGACATGGCCAGCTCATTGTAGACGCAAATATAAATTTGGAGGGAGTATTGGAAGAGGCACGATTCTTTGGTGTATACTCTTTAATATCTCATTTAGAAACACTGTTGGCAAAGCGAAATAAATCTTTAGATGTGATGCCTCTTACGCGGCGTGATGTCATTAGAGCACTCATACAGACTTCACACATATCAGAAATTCGATTCCAAGGAGTCAATTTGGCTGGCGCCGATCTTACAAAGCTGGACTTCCGCAATATAAATTTTAAGGTTTGATATTTACAGAAAGTTATTTAAATGAAAACTGCTAAGGCTTACCTTTAAAATAGTATGCCAACATGCAAAGGTGCAATCTCTCACACGCGAATTTGACCTATTGCTGCCTAGAACGCACAGATCTTCAATACGCAAATCTGGAATGCTCACAGCTGGTGTCCGTTAGAGGTGTCTGTGCGAATATGGAAGGTGCGAATCTAACTGGATGCAATTTTGAGGATCCAAATGGAGTGCGGACTAATCTTGAAGGCGTCAACCTTAAAGGCGCTTGCCTTGAAAGTAGCAACATGGCCGGTGTAAACTTACGTGTGGCCAATCTAAAGAATGCTAACATGAAAAATTGTAATTTGCGAGCCGCGGTATTGGCTGGAGCTGATTTAGAGCGATGTAATTTATCGGGTAGCGATTTACAAGAGGCCAATTTACGTGGTGCCAATCTAAAAGATGCCGAACTAACACTTATGGTGACCCCATTACATATGGCACAGGCCATACGTTAGTGAATGTTTGTATTTCTGGTCTAAACGACCATATTTTTTTCCCAGGACTAATTTATGCATTTCAGTATTTATGACAATGGTATGTTCCAATAGTGTGATTCCCTTTTACCTTAATGCGGATTTTCTACTTAAACGCTTTAAAGAAAAAATACAATTAAAATATACTCAAATTATAATTTTATAATGTAGAGAATTATAAAACAAAAATACTAAATGGCTACTTATTGTTGATGTTTCTCCACAGTCCCAAGATCGGACACTTTAAAGAGTGTCTTGTGCACCAACCTTCTGTTTTCTAAAGGATCTTCTGGATCGAGTTGTTGAAGCCAGTTGCTCAACCCAGTCGCCGCACACAAGCAATTCAAACGTAACCGTCAGTGTCACTCATAGCACAGTTCATATTAAGTATGCCTATGTTGTGTAGCGATACATGAGCATATATGCGAACGCCGACCGTGTCAGATGGTCATGAAAGAAGCAGAAGAAGTGCCGCTTTTGAAAGTGCTACTTATGTTATGTTCCCTTGAAATGCTGAAAGTCATGAGCCATTCTAATATTTTTGTTACATTTTGTCAATTGTGTCAGGGAAAAGAAGCATTCACAAATAATATAGCTTGAAACTGTAGGGCCACTTAGACTATTCCGTTATTGGTAGAGGCAATACCATGTGTTGGCAGGTCTTTTGGCACTTCGTCAAACTCATGGTGGAGTCGCTCTTGTCAACTTTTTGGCGCAAGTGGCTCTTCGACGCACAAGTACCTCTTTCTTTGACACCGTGTCAATCTCACTGAACACACAATTGCCATATGTGTTATTGGAGAGCTGTCTAACATAAGCGTAACTAATATTACAAATGCCGTATTTAATCGACTTGACTCGGCAAACAGACTTGGGCGAATTCGCCGTGACTGCGATTGGCAGCAACATTGTTGATTTAAACTACCTCAGTTTTCTACATTTAGTGCTTAACAGGAAACAGATTTCTTAAAATTTGCCAAATATATATGTAAAATATACAGAATTCGACTGTGCTAAATATTTATTTTATTCAACGTACAAAAATATTTGTAAAAAGCCGCTAGGCGCGTTTTGCCGCTTAATTCGCTTCATACGTAAAAGAGACAAACGCATATACAAAATACAAGACGTTTGCGGTCGTACCAACAATACCGTATTCGCTATAAACACACTCTCTCACTCACTCGCTTACTCGGTGTAGAAAAACGAGAAGGCGGTGAGTTTTCAGACTGAGAAACGTGGTTTGTTGGAAGCAGCAGGAGTTGCAAGAACGTAGTTGCTGTGTGTAGAAAAAAAACTTAAAAATTTGTGAAATTTTGTCGAGATTAATAGCGAAAAAAAAATTAATTGATTCACAAACAAGAAACGCGATTTAACTATGGAAAATCAAAACAACGCAACACCCGCTGCCGCGGTGGAGAACGGCTCCAACACGACGCAGGAAGTCTCATCGACAAGTAAGCGCAAAATTATATTTATTCTTTTTCTATTTTTCTTCTGCGGGAGGTGTGCAGTGATCATAGATGTTGCTATAAAAAAAATAACAGCGGAATTATTTGCGATGACGCATTTTTATGTTTAGAATTTTAATAAAAAAAAAATATAACGTAGTTTTTGGAAATTTTATTGCAAAAACTAGATCAAGGGCAAAGGAGGCGTCGTCGATGCACTTTTTTTTTTTTTTTCTTTAGTTCATCTGTCATTTGTCAGTGCAGCCATGTTTGAATTTTTTTTTTTTTTCTTCCACTAACAGTAAATGCTCTTGCGTTTGTTCTTTGCAAAGCAAGAAGAAAGATGTAAAACGAAAATAACGCAATTCATCGAAATCATAAATTGTGTATACGAAAATTTTAATTGCACATTCGGCGGTGTGAGTAGTGTTTGTCTTAATAAATATTTTTTTTTATTAATTACGTCATCGAATTTCTATGCTTGAAAACTATTCTCAAAAATTTTGCGCGGTTTGGGGCAAAAGTAATTTGTGATTCATTTTCGAGTTCGACGTTGTTGTCGTCCATTTTTGCTCTTGGCCCATTTTATGTGTTTTTGTTGCTACTAATGTCATTTGGCACATACATACGCTCGCACACAGTTATTCTCTCTATATAATCTCCCTTCCCCTCGATAATGTTTGTTGTTGTATAAACATACATTACTTTTTTAAGTTTTTATGCGCTGATATTGTTGTTGGCGCTCTAACGGGCATATACAAACGCATAAAAAAATACGAAACAGAATTCGCGCGTTTTGATGCGCTCATCGTTGAATAATTTGTTTGTCCATGTATGTGTATTTGTGTGTTGATGATTCTGTGGAGTATTGCCAAAGTTAACAATTTCTTTTCAAAAGTTTAAGTATTTTAAACAAATTAATTTTAAAGAAGTTAGGTTTTTTTATCATTGTTCTAGAAAATATAGAGATGTTAAATTTATATTTGTCTAGCCTTGTGTTTTAAACATGATGGTTTTTATTTATATTTTTTTGTTTCGCTGACAACTCTGGTTAGTTAACGTCAAATACATCGAATGCATTTGCAGTTAGAATGGAGAAAATTGCAGATCATTTGTAGCAAGAATTTCAACAACAATTCGTCATAGTATTTTTCGTAATTCTTAAAATCAACGTAGTCTCTATGTGTAAGTCTCCCAACATTGGATGACCTAACCTGGTATTTATTTGACTTCAGTGTTTATTATCAGTTGCCGGTATAAATGGTATTTGAATAAATACACTGTATGTACATAAAAAAAATTAAATTGTCAGGTGACAACAGTCAAATTTAATTTTTGCAATTTTCATATTTGTCATCTTGGTTAGACATTTTCTATATTGGCTGGTACCAGAAAAATATAATGGATCATTAGAATTCTAAGTTCGTAGCATTTATTCCTTACACCAAATTAAAGAAGAAAACAGAAACGTATAACTGCCACAAAGCCGCTTAAAGTAAACTTTCTTGTTTTATATTCTGTTGTTATACATGTCTGCCCATATTAGCTATGATTACATTTGCAATCGGTCGCGGCGATAAGAATTCTTGTTTGGACTTCATTGCGGTGAGCTATTTCTGCTAGTGAATTTTATTTGTTTGATTTTGGGTGGGGAAACCGGTTTATCACGAAATTGTTAAACATTTATGAGCTTTCTAAACACACATTTACACTGATAAAAGTATCGATGCGGGTCAATAGGGCGCGATAAGTGACAATTTACTGTGTGTACATCAGTATTTTAAATTAGTATTAATATTTTGTATTTCGTAATAATTTTCATATGTTTGGGGGGACGGGGGACTGTTAATATTTCGCGTTCTAATTGAAATTGAAAATGAATGAACATGGCATTTTGGTAAATACTCACGCTTTACTTGTTGCTTTTGTGTGTTTTGTTTATTTTTAGCACCATACGCAATACATCAACCGTAAATAATGCTGATCATTAAAATGTGTACAAACCTGCTCTATAGGCTACTTATTTATTTTAATAACATTTTCTGTGTTTGTTTTGCAGCTCAACCAGCTGAGCCCACGAAGCGCTCACTGCGCGTGCAAACCTGGAAAAGAATTCAGGAGGCCAAAGTTGGCATTGGTTTCAATGCTATCTTTAATCGTATACCATCCTTTATTGGATCTGATAAGGCCGCCGAATTGCTGAGCCAAACTGATGAATTTAAAAAAGCTCGTACGTTCAAAAATGATCTTTTTCCTTTGTATTTGAATATAATTTTTATATATGTGTTAACTTTTAGAGCACATCAAGGTTAACATTGATCGCGCCTTGCACGATGTTAAAGTGCAGACATTGCTGGCAAACAAAGCTCTTTACTTGCCCAGCATACGTGATTTCGCAGCACTCTATCTTAAGGTCAATGTACCTGATGATGCTACCGAAGAACAGATAAAAGAAGCACTCCGATCGCAAGATATACAGAAGTTCCGCACTGAAATTCGTAAGTTAAGAGTTAATTGTTTATAGTATTATTGTTTACGAAATGTTCTCGTTTGCTTTATAGTCATTGAGAACAAGATCAAACTCGACTTGGTCGTCATTGGCTCAGTGGTAGTTTCACGTGATGGATATCGCATTGGTCGCGGCAATGGTTTCGCCGATTTGGACATTGGTTTGCTCATTGAGTTGGGCGTGATTACACCAGAAACGGTCATTGTGACTGTCGTGCACGATTTGCAGGTTGTAGATAGTCTGCCCACGAACCTTTTCCAGAAATTCGATGCACCAGTTGATGTTATTGTCACACCTACAGAGGTGATTCACGTGGCCAAGCGTTTGCCACGCCCCTCTGGTATCTTTTGGGAGTTATTGTCGCAGCGTCGTCTTAAAATAGTACCCGCATTGCAAAAGTTCAAAGAACTTGAAGAGCAGGCTAACAAGGTTATTGTTCTTAAAGAAGAGGATACCGATGTAGAACAAAACCAGAACAGACGCCGTCGTGGACCAGTTCGTCGTCGTTTCCAACGCAGAAACCCACGTCGCACTACATCACAGACTGACAACGAACAGCAGGGCGTAAGTTTTCAAATATTTATGTCTTCATTCAGGTAAAATCATGATGTACTACTTGTTGTGTTTGTAGGAAAATGCCCAACAGAAACGTACTCCACGCCGTAATAGACGTTTTGTCAATCGCCGCCGACGCACACTTAAGGTTTGTTTGTTTTTTAAAACCTGTTTTTTTCACTATTTGAGATATTATCTAACAATTTAACAGTCTGAGGGCGATCAGTCTGGCGTGGAGGGTAAAACCAACCAAGAGGGCAAGCCCGATGAAGGTGAGGGCGAACGCAGACAGCAACGTCGTCACAAACGTCCAACACGTGATTTCTGCGTCAAGTTGACAAATCTAACACGTGATATTCGTGTGAAGGATCTCAAGACCGAATTGCGTAAACGTGAATGTCAACCGTCATCAATAACATGGAAGGGTGAGCTATTTAGAGGGTTTGTTTTTAGTTATATAAAATTTATAATTTGTACTCTTGCTCTTCTTAGGTCACTTTGGCAGATGTCTTTTGTACTTTGGCAACCGCAACGGCGCACCAAGCACTCAGGACGATGTTGATAAAGTGCTCAAGTCACTCAATAATCTTTCATTGACTATCACTACTGGCGGCAATGCTAATGAATCTGGTGGCGCCGAAGGTGATGCTGCCGCAAAAGCTGTTGCTGATACACCAGCTCAGACCAAAACCATCAACGTTAATGTTGAGTTGGTTAAGTTTGAGAATAAGCAAAATCCGCCAAATAACACCAACATTGCTGCTGAAGGTGGTAGCGGCGGCGATGTGGTTAATGGAGCCGGCGAAGCTGGCACAGCCGGAGGAGATGCGGGCGCTGCACGCATTGAATCAGTCGACACAACCACAGTATAGTATGAAATTTGTGCTGTTCTAAAACGGCTGTATTTTTGGCTGGGTCATTTGGAGTCATGCGTACAACAAACGAAATCTATTTAAACGTCATATATGTATGACTTATGATAACGCATGCATCCAAACACAAACCAAACACCACCATTTACAGCTTAGTTTTACTATCTCATATTATTTACACAAAAACAAAACAAACATCTTAAACAGCAACAACACATTTTTAACAAACTCTTCTATTCAGCGAGAACATTTTACTGACGCTTTCTAATTGCATTTGTTTGCTACAAAACAATACCAAGAACAACAATAACTAATTCGAAAACAGATTCTTTTATACAAAAAAAAATTGTATCAAAGATTGATTTGAATTAATACTCGTTCCATTACTATGTGGAATTTTTCAAAACTTTTGAGTTTTTAACAAGAAAAAAACAATGTTAAACCAGTTATCTTCATTTCAAAAATGAAGGATTTTTCTCAATTCAAGAACTAAACAAACAAAACCAGCGTCGGAGATTTGCAGCATGTCTGTATAAGCAGTTGAGCTGCACCTTTTCTTTAATGCCCAAAAGGCATAAAACGGGCAATGCAAACATCTTCTTTCTCTCTATTATGATTAATTAATGCATTCATAGATCAAAACGCAAGTGAGAACAAACACAAAACAAACGAAAAAAAAAAAACAAAAACAAAAAATTAAAAAAAAAGAAATTATTGAATTCAAATAGAACATTATCTAGTTAACAAATTATTAACAATTATTGCATTTTTGCTGGATTATTGCTTTTTTTACTTTAATTGGTTTCCCCAAACTAACACCAAAATCGAGGAAACACATTATTAAATTAATAATTATGTTCTTTTTTTATACAAACGAAGATGTGAAACTTGAATGAATTATAACTTAAATAAAAATCTAAAAAAAATTGTAAATTGCGATGTGTTTTTACAATTGGTTTTATTATTATTAGCAATGTGAAGAAATTGTTCCAAAGTTTTTTTTTTTTTGACATTTGCAGTGCATTTATTTTGATTTCAGCTGGAGATCGTCACATATATTCTTATATATACAAAAAGAGCTTAGAACTAGACTTAAAATCCATAAAATTCTGTACAAAGGACCCTTTTGCCTTGTGTATGTGCAGTTGCAATTTAGCTATTTGTGAAATAGTTTTCTGAATTAAAACGTTAAAAATCAAAAGACTGCATGTGAAACCGGTGGAATCTACTAACTTCGGGTGAACAACTACACACACATAAATCCATAAGTAGGTTAATAAATTTACGATTCTCACTACTTAAGATTTAAAAAAATATAATCACTATGCTCTCAATTATTACATAGATTACACCTGCGTTGCTTTTGACTTGCTAGTAGAGACGGTGGCGGTGACGGTGACGGTGGTAGTTGCAAGTGTGGGTGTCACAGTGGACTGTGGTGAAGGTGTACGATCAATGTACTCAATGCTGTCACTATCCTTTGTTGGTTTTGTTGCCGTTGTTGTTCGACCAGCAACTGCACTGTCTGTCTTCACATTCACTAACGTCGATGTGGGCTTCTCCTGTATGGGCGCCAAGCTGTTGACAATCGAATTAGCCATTGCCAATTCAAGCTCACGTTGCCAGTCATTCTCCTTTTGCTCCATAGCCTTGCGTTTAAGTTCTTTATAACGATTATAGACAATGAATTCTTTGATGAGCACAGTTTCCGGATCGCTGTCACGTTGTGCCGAACGTTGTTTGGCCAAACGTTTCTTCTTTTTGTGCAATGGTCGAGTTTCAACAATCATCTCTTCCAGTTCAAGGCAGGGATCACAATTCAAATGGTCTTCGGGCGGTTTAAAGGGTGGCTTCGGCTTCTTATCCAGCACGCTGTTAAAATCCGTATGTCGCAACAGTGGAGTCTGTTGGAGCTCTTGTTGAGTGCTGATACGTGCGCCAGGATGTACGCAGAGTAACTAATGAAATTAAAAGCTTTTAAATAAGTTCAAACACATCAGCCTAACTAATTGAATTATATTCACCTTGGTCAATAGGTCGATAAAATTTGTGCTCCAATAGCGGGGATAATGTACCGGCGCATTCAATATGTGTCGTATCTCGGCCAATGGCGTATTTGAATGCACAATAAAGGGTCGTGTATTGGCGCGCATCTCGTAGGCGACGATGCCAAGTGACCACCAATCTACCGGAAAACTGTAACCAGCTGCAAATTGATTGGAAATTATGCACGTTTGACTTGGCTACTCATTCAAAAGGACAAGAGCAAATGCAATTATTCATATTAATGAAAATTGACTTACCCACTTCGTCGAGCGCACACATAAACACTTCTGGAGCCATGTACGGTTTGGTCCCTGACATGCTACAGGCCAGGCCGTCCTTCTGCAGTCTCGTTGCAATATTAAAATCAGTCAAATGCGCGTGTCCTGCAAAATTACATATCATATTGTTGTTGTAATAAGAACAAACAAAACCAAAAGGCAACACACACACACACCAATCCATTAAATTGATAGATCATGTGTGTGTCTCTGTGGCAAAATATACACACAACTATCGATTAAACTTTGTAATGCACAAGTAGGTCTGTTACAACAAAAGCAACGCACAAGGTTGATCTGGTTTAATAAATCAAGGTATGCGTGTTAACAGAGTTCTTGGCACATGGAACAAGTTGCGTTGTTAATGTCGGTAATTACTTAATAGAACATTACCATGACCAGAATCAATAAACAACCCAAAGCGCAACTGAGCTTCAAAGTCCGATAAATGCTAACAATAAAACCGCAAACGTTGAAAGCTTACCCGCATCATCCAGTAGAATATTATCCGGCTTGATATCTCTATGGACCACACGCTGCGTTTGCAGGTAACCCAAAGCACTACCCAGCTCGCAAACTAATAAGGCAACACTCTGTTCCGAGAATTCCACCTGCGTGAAAGAGAGCATAGATATACGAAATTAAGATTTATTATTTCAAGCCTGTCAATGTGTGCGTGTGTGCGTGCAAGTGTAAAGCGCAAACAGCCACACGAGAGATAAAGAAAGAGCATTTGTGAAATAATAACTTACTCTATTCTGTAAATGATATCTTAAATCACCACCTGTCAACAAGTCGCAGACCATGAATAAATCTTCCTCATCTAAAGTAGTCGGAATGGGTTAAAATAATATGAATGCACATATGTAAGTATTAATGTCAATATCGTATGTAGAAATGAATGCAGAAATATTATTTGCATTTAAATTTCCAATCAGAAGTGTCACAATCGATTGGAGTGTCAACTGTTCAACTTACCTTGAAATGAGAACCACAAGTTTACGAGGAATGGATGTTCAAGCGATGAAAGTAGCTCAACTTCTTTGATAACACCGCCAAGTGCGCCGCGCGATTCGCACGCCGAGCGGCTGACATATTTCATGGCATAGAGAACGCCGCTATCTCGTTTCTGTACAATGCAGACCTGCGTGAAGGAGCGAGCACGTTAGAAATGTCTACAAAATTGCATGTATACATAGTATGTACGTATGTATGTATGTGTGTGTGTGTGTGTGTGTATGCATGCGACTGCAAAAGGGAAGATGCAATTTTGAGGTTAGTTTGTTTATGTTTTTACCTTGCCAAAGCTGCCTTTGCCAATAGCACGCAATATTTGAAAATGATCAAAGTTGACTGCAAGTGAAAAGATTATTAAAACTGCTGTCATTTTTGCTTGATTATATTTGCTTTAACTCACCATCATCATCATTGAGCAGACTCGCATCGGATCTGCTCGATGTATTCGCACCCATGTTGTTGCATCAAGTGTTTTTCTTCTTGTTGTTGTTGTGTAGTAACCAACGTACAGCACGAATATACAAATATATACACGCACACAACCAGTGTGTGATTACGTGTCGGTCATGTCGTGGTTAGTTAGTTGGGTGGCTTGATTGAATGTTTGTGTTGCGGCCAATTCGAATGAAATAATTCGATTGATTGTTAGCAGATGGAAAACTCACACGCAGCACTCAATCAATCACTCAGTCAATGCTAACAGGAAAATTGCTAAGTGCTTTTGCTCGCTCGTTCGCTCACTTGCTCGCTATTCAAGCACGACGCTTGCACACTTTACGTTTCTCCTGCTGCAGCGCCAACAATGTGCATGCTGCAAAAAAAAAAAAAAAAGAAGGTAAAGAGAAAAATTCAATTTCTGCAATAATGTTCTACTAATAAAGTGCATTGATGCACACCAGATCAGCCAGAGTAGCCGCGGGCTTGCGCTGCCCTGATGCTCAATTGGATTGTATTTTCAATAATCTGGTTGTTTTCATCAACTAAAAAAATATTCAATTTGTTCAACAATTTATCTAGCGGCATAAAACTTATATAATTGTGCAAGAACTCTCCCATTTTATAATGAATTTAAATTGATTTATAAATTAAACAAAATTTGAAAATATCATTGCATTTTTATCATATTTACACTAGTAAGCAAAATTGCAGCTCAATCAACCGAACTCCGAGAAGTCGGTTAAATTTAGCCCAAATGACTTGACCTTACGGAACATACATATAACATACTCTTATGTTACAAAGCATTACACGAGACTTACAGCAGTCTAGCTTTCAACAAAGTCCGATTGTAAGACAAAATTTGTTAGACGGGCTTATGTGGCTTGTGCCCTCTATGCAAAATACATCTATTCATTGTTGAGCAGAGTTTGCAGAATATTACCTAACAACAGCCTTCGCCAGACATACAAACTTATATAAAATTACGCGAAATGCATTATTAAAAAGCCTAATATTGGATAAGCGGTGGGTGGGTTATTAGTAAGGCTTAATTATTGATTTTATATGAATTCTTCTAAATTATGCATTAGCCATTTTAATTGTTTGCTAATAAATAATTAAACGTCGTTTTTCCACAAATCGTTAAATTGTGTTTTTATACTCTTCACGCAAGTGAATAGTATTATAACTTTGTCCTGAAGTTTGTAACAGCAAGAAGGAGGGGAGGGGGACCCCATAAAATATATATATTCTTGATCAGCTCGACAAGACGAGTTGATATAGCCATGTCCGTCTGTCCGTCTGTCTGTGTATATGCTATCTCCTCCTACAGTTTTGAAGATATCGAGCTGAAATTTTGCAGGGAGACTTCTCTAATGTGTGGTCAAATCATTG
Organism: Phortica okadai; assembly: GCA_034638295.1. Classification (NCBI taxonomy): domain Eukaryota; kingdom Metazoa; phylum Arthropoda; class Insecta; order Diptera; family Drosophilidae; genus Phortica; species Phortica okadai. The sequence continues at coordinate 16,436,110 of CM067849.1, forward strand.
GTCGGAACCGGCCATATCGGATTATTGGAACTGGTAGCCCCCATACGAAATGAAGAAGAAAAACAAATTTGAATCGTTATATGGAAAACTTCTTTGTTTTGGAAAATAGAGGGCTGAAATTTCAAACATAGTAGTTTTACATAGTCCGACATAATGCCTGAAAGTTTCATTGAGTTCGGGCAACTAGAACTTGTAGCTGCCATACAAAATGAAGAAGAGGAAGAGAAATTAAGATTTAACGTCGTTGTATAGAAAACATTTTTGTTTTGTATGATAGAGAGCTGAAATTTTAAACATAGCCGTTTTAGATGGTTCGATTAAATGCCTGAAAGTTTTATTGAAATCGGGCAACTGGAACTGGTACCTGCCATACAAAATGAAGAAGAAGAAGAGAATCAATATTCACGTCGTTGTATGGAAAACTTTTTTGTTTCTTAACCAATTGACATGAAACTTCACAGTTATGTTCTTGGGGAGGCATTAAAACTATTTTGAAAAAAATGGGCATGGTTACGCCCACTTTTACCAAAAATCAATAATTTGCATATCTCCGGTACCCAATGAGCAAAAACAATGATAATTTGTATATAGGCTAATTAGATGAAGAGAAAATATATTCAGTCAAAAAAATAGGCGTGGCACAAGAAATAAGTGTGAAGAGTATTTGAGCTTCAGCCTTGCTGAAGTTAGCGTCCTTACTGGTTTTTTTTTGCTTTTTCCAATCATAGTCGGCGTGCGAGATGTGTGTTACACATTATTTTCATCGGCTTAAGTCTTTATTCAAAAAAAAAAAAAAGTTTGTGTTCGTCATACGTGTCGCTCGTTCGCAAAGACCGAACCGTAATCAGTTACATTCAGTGAATATGTCGGAACGACGGCCGGACAATACAATACTTGTGCATGTAAAGAATGCAACACGGCATGAATGCATTTACACGCTGCCGACTCAAAGCGTTTGCGGTTTACGCGCTTTGATTGGTGCCAAATTTCAAATTGAATTCAAGTACATTATTTTAGTGTATGCCGGCAAAATGCTACACGATGTGGGCACACTTGCTGAACATGGCATTGTCGATGGCACAACTGTGCATCTGGTGGTCAGAAAGCCGATTTGGTTAACGGCGTCAAGTATCGGCACAGCAACAAGAACGACACAATTGTCGAAAGCCGCACGAAAGGACATGGTCATTACCAGATACCGAGAGCATTGCATCAAACGCATGGCCGCTGATGTTTTGCCAAAGCTCGAGACACTGTTGGACAACACGGAACTCATGAGAGCATTCATATTCAATGATCCGCGTATGCAACGTACGATGGAACTGTGTCCGCATATACGTCATGCCATGAACAGTGATGCGAGCATACGTGAAATAGCATCGAGCATTTTAAATCCAGCCAAAATGGATGAGTTGAGTCGTAAACGTGATTTAAGCCTATTGCGTTTGGAATCAATGGCCGGTGGCATGGCTATATTGCAACGCATCTATAGCTGTCTGTACGAAACCAATGACCCGCCTTCATGTGAGATGAGTTGCACTGTGAAGCTTACGCAGTCAATTAAGAATCCGCAACTGGGCAAAGAGAATCGCAGTCCATTGCCCAATCCTTGGACTAGACAACCACGTTCAAGAAGTTTGGGCATTAGCAATTTATCGCTTAATTGCTTGAGACGTTTGTCGCGCTATAATGCGATAATGGCACGTGATTTTCAAGCCAATGTAAGCAGACCGAATGCGCACAGTACGAACTTAGATTGGCTGGAAAATAAGTTCATACAAGTTGGCAATTATTTGAATCGAAGAAATGTTTACACTGCTATGAAGCACAGAAAGAATTCCGCCAAATCGAAGTCTCAACGAAAGAAGACTTTCCGTTCGCTTTTTAATGAACCAATTGACAATTTGATGGACAGGAGAACAATGTTGGCACAAGCCAGACTGCAAAGACAGGCACGCGCACAATATAGAAACAGCAACAACAACAACAACAATAACAACATGAATGCATCAGACTCTTTGACTGTTGATGATGAAATTTCTTCATATCTCAAAGCAACAATGGTCGAACAATTGAATGCTGACAACGATGTTGGCCTATCCGAAGATCCCGCAGTGCGTTATCACGAGCAGTTGGAACATTTGGCCAAGTTGGGCTTTAATAACCGTGATCAGAATCTGCGCGCGCTTATGGCCACGCTCGGCGATGTAAATGGCGCTGTGAAACGCTTAAAGACAACTAATTCAAGTTAAAAAAATATTTGTGTTATATTTATGATCTTTTACAGACGATATTCATTTTATTTAATTATTATTTAAATCAAAATCGATAAAGAAAACGTGTTGTATACAAAAATAATCAATCATGCAAACGTAATGTGATGATGACTTTTGCATTGACTAAAGATGAAGTAAAATTTGAAAAATTCTCGTTGTAATAAATCTCTTTCTATCTCACTCACTCTTGCTCTATGTACATACATGTGAAATTGTTTATTATAATATCATCTATGATTGATTACAACAATTGATTTCCAAACTTTTGTTGATTTCTTTTTTTGCATAAATAAATTTTTTTTGTCTCAAATTTTGATTCTATCTTTTCTCGTCTTGAGTTTTTGTTACGAATTTTGTATATTTTTTATTTTTTTTTGTCTTGTCAGTTGCCATCAGCCGAAGCTCAACTCCATCAACGTCGCATAAATCTCTCAAGGGTAAATTTTCTTTATCGGCGAAACATTTCAATTTATATGTGCAGAGCAGAACGTAGGACTGAGGGATAGAAGGAAAGACTACAAATTGCTCCAGCAACCAAAACGTAAAGTATTTGTCGTATTGAGAGAGGAGCAAGACTGAGAGAGATCATCAACGTTGGCAATTGTGCAGAAAGTATCCAAGAGTCGTTGGTTTGGCATATTCAATAAGTATGTACGAGCATTGTGCAAAGTCATAAAGAGCTTTGCAAGCTTCAACAAATGTATAAATAAGCATATTTTCATATTTCTTATTTATTTTTGCAACTTTTACAAAATTTGCAAAAAAAAGCCACAATTTTCTTTGTGTTGATTTTTGAGTGTTTTTCTATCAATAACTTGGTAGAAGTTACTCAAGTTTCCACATGCATGACGCTAATATATTCAATGTAGTGATAAAAAATAATAAATACTAAGAAAAGAATTGATTGAACGACTTTATTTATTATTTGTTGCCACATTTCCTTTTATACAGCAAGATTTCAATCAAACAGTTTGAAAATTACTTGTCAATCGTTGCGATGTCAAGAGCTCTCATTAAAATATATCTGAGTGAAAAGGAAAAATTAACAAAATCAATGAAGAAATAAAAAAAAACACGCATACGCAGCGTTGTCTACCAAAAAAAAAATCTAATCAGAATTTTTAATCAACGTTGAAAACAATTTGCGTGTCCTTTTGGCGCGTGGAGCATTGTTTTTTTTTTTTTTATAAAATCTGATTTTATTAACATTTTGCAATAAACGTAAACGAACTAAAAGAACACAAATGGCAAAGGAAACGATAAAAGAAAATGAAAAAGTAAAGAAAACAAAAAAAAAATAAAAATAATAAAATAAATTCAGACAAATGCGTTGATTGAGTCCTGGCGGTGAGCTGAGAATGTAAAATGGCCCAAAGGCGTTGCTCGAGTGCCCACACCGGTTCATTATCAACTTTTATTGTTATTCTTGTATTGTTGTTCTTGTTGTTGTAGCGCTTCTCGTTTTGCGCTTATTTATTTATTCAAATACTTGACTGTCATTTCTGTCAACACTTGTTGGCTCGCCTGCCTGTCTGCCTGTCTGTCTCTTTCTCATCTTATCACACTGACAATTTGTCTGACGAATGAGCTACATATATATATATTTGTGTATCCTTCCGTTGCTTGCACAGCCTTAGAATTTTCGTTTGTTAAATATTTTATTTAATAATATAATAAAAAAAAAAACCAAGCCAACAAATAATGCAAACAAACCCAAGACTGAATGTCCTGCCTTGCTTTATAATAATGCTTATGATAATAATGATGATGATGACGATGCTGATGATGATGATGACATTGTCGTGTCACAGCATAACTTTGAGCATCATGCGACTTGCAACAATAGCAACTAAATGTGATTGCTTGACGTATAACGAAACAGGAAGAGGAAGCAACGACGACGAAGAAGAAAACGACACAACCATGACAAAGCAAACGCATGTCAACTTATATAAATGTCACCTTGAAGTTGTCTACGTTGGATTTCATTGTTGTTCGCCACATTTCACAAGCTTGCGCTCGCACACATTTGCAATTGTCCAAAACAGTCAGCGGACGGCCAAAGAGACGGCCAGTGGGACAAATAGCGTAACTAGCATACGTTGCAGTCACGTTTTGCTAAACAACGTAAACAACAACTATAACAAAAATTAATACTCGTCTGGTTTTGGTTGCTGCCCAAACAGAGCATAAATAATTTATTGCTTTACGTGCGTTGAAGTGCGTATATTTGTTGTTCTTTTTTGTTTAAATTAGAAAAGTTGTATGAATCAAATCATTATGTCTGGCAAACCGAATTCAAATTTTCCGAAAACAAAACAAAAATACAAAAATATTCACAAAAACAAATAGCGCATTACACAATTTGGCAAATTTTATAGTCGGTAAAGTCGTAAATCATACGAAATCATAAAATTTGCCGCTTTATTGTACGCCATTTTGAAAGCCACAATGACAAACTCACACACACACACAGGCACATGCATGCAATAAAAAGCAAAGGATTTATTGTGCAAAGTGTTAAAAATTTTGCATTTTCACGCAAGTGTAACATTTCTCTTTATTTATGCATGACATAAAGATTTATTTTCCATTTTCTTAGCAACGCCGCGAGCGGCATTTGATACACGCTGCCACACGCGCACACATCAATACAAAAGCGTTTTAAAGCTGTGCTCGTGTATGCATAAAGATACAAGTAAAAGTTTAACGCAGGTGTAAATCTGTGCAGGCATCCCTCATATGTCTGTATACAAAATAACCCGAAAGAAATAATAAAAAGCAAGAGGATTTATGCAACGAAACATGAAAATGATTTCATTGTCGCACAAGCCGCTCGCAAGCGTCTCAGCTTGGCTTAGCTCAGTCATTGGCACAAACGTCTCGCTGTGCGTCTGAAAATAGATTAGGCAAATGTTGATTTGAATACTTAATGATTTGTTCGGCATGTGTGCGTGTGCGTGTTGAACTTTTAAGCGTGCGTACAAACATGTCTTAAATTGCAAACAAAGCCGAAAGGTCTATCATTAAGTAAGTATGAGCAAAGTACTTGCAACACTTTCAAACGATTAGCTCTCATATATTTAGATACGAACGCACATAATCGTATGAAATTTTGTATCCTTTTTCGTATTTTTCATATTTGTTGTATTTATTTTTTTATTAACGCATTCTTGCGCTTTTACACGCAACAGTGACTGCCAAAAATATACGCACACGCTTTGTGATTGTCTGCATGCCAGACTGCCAGCCGGCATGCATGACTGATTTAGGCCTGGTTAGAAAATGGCTAATAGTCTTGGTCAGAATACCTTTTTTTTACAGTTTATAGCTTTTAGGCGAAAATCAATAAATTTTATGAAATTAACATTTGCCTGAGTGAATTTTGAAATTTTAATGACAACAATTCCCTTATGCGATTTGCTCGTGTACACACACATGTGTATGTCTGTGCTTGTGTGTGTGTGGATGCCATTTTGCCACAAAGCTTTTAATAACTTTCCTTATAAATAATAATGAAGTTCTTGTGAGCATGCATTGTGTGTCATATTTAGTATTTTTTCTTAGAATTACTTATTTTTAAAATTTATTTTTTTTTTTTCCTTTTATGTTTATACATGTGGCAAAAAGTGTATAAAGTCATAAATTTTACACGCGACTGAAAAGACTAAATCGCAAAATACATATGAAAAATTGTAGCATGCTTTTCAGCGTTGTGTGGGCTCTTGTAAGTACTTGTAAGCCTGTGTTAGTGCAAATGAAAGGGTTCAACGAAAAGCTGTTTGCATGTAACATTTTAATCCTTTATTGTTTAATAAAAATGCGCACATAAGCGTAAAAAAAACAGACGCGCATGTCAAGCGAAAATGACATGAATGTCGAGAAAAAAAAATAAAATGTAATTATAATAAAAATCAAGCAAACAATGGCCTTCAAAGTGTTCTTTTTATGTTGCTTATTTAGCAGTTTAAATATGAAATTTTGGTTGCCCAAACAGTTTTAAAGACATTGTAAAAATATTGGGAAAAAAGAGAAAAAAAAAATTATAATTTCAAGCTTTTTGTTTGTTCCAAAAGGCAGATGCTCATCACTAGCAACCCGCAAAGTATGCTAGACATAATCATTAGACCCTTTTGCATATTAACGTTTTTTATTTTTTTTGGTTTTTGTTTTATCCTTCCACTTGAAATTGTTGAAAATCATAATATGTAAATTTTTCAAGTGACTCATTCAGTCCCCTCATAGGGTTACATTTTGCGCTTAGCCCCGCCTTAGCCAACGCCTTTTACCTTATTGCTGTCTTGCCTTTGCGCTTCACTGCGTTGCACATGAAAGGTTTGTGTTTTATTTGTGTTCGTCTGTTAACAACGTACTCGTCGTCCTCCTTCTTATCGTCGTCGTCATCAGCTACATTTGACGTTAGAAAATTGAATTGATTTAGATAGACAGCTGCGACGGTGCGGCAGTTGGCGTCGTCTCAAAGGAGAAGGTTGAGGCTGTCGGTTAGGTACACAGGTACGCAACTGAGTTTCAAGTTGCGGCTCGTCTAATTAGTTTCGTGGATAATGAGTGTTGAATGAAGAAAAATAACAAAAATTGAAAAGAAAATACTGCAGTGATGAAAATATCTTATCATTCAGGCGAAAAGTGTTTGCGAACAAAGGCAAAAACCATCATTAATTAAGCACAGTTTTTAATTAAAGATTTGACATAAAAAAAAACTCGACTTTGCGTGTCTTTGTGAGGCAAATGCTAAACCGCTAATAAGCGACTTTTGATTAGAAAACAAAACGTGTTCGGAATGCACAACAAATACTATTGCCTACGCCAACATAAGCATATACATATATAATACACACATGTGTGTGTGTGTAATTATTAAATGGTAAAGGTCATTGACATTGTCGGAAATTTTTCTTATTTAAGAAGTTCGCATGTTATCGCATAGTTTGTTTGGCCTTTGAAGAGCTTATAATTTTTATCGATTGGCACTCAAAAAAGCATGTCACAGAACACAATCTGATTTGCTTTACGCGTACATGTTTATGAAAGCAACTGCTTTAAATGTTTAATAATAGACCACAAGATCTGTGTGTGTGCGCGTGTGTGCATGAGAGCGTCAAATGTCAGTTATGCAAATTTGAAAATGTTGTCGTGTGCACAATTCAAGTCACGCTGACATGAAACTCAAACCATAAAGCATTAAAATTGTACGTAAATATTATTGTAAAATTTGATGAATGAATCAGAGCATGAGGGCAGAGTTTGAGGATGAACTAAGTGTAAGACGACAAATGTTTGTAGAGTAGTGCGATGAAAGGAGCAAAGAAATGAGACGAGACGCCATATTGGCGCCAGGATGTGTCACGCAAGGCGCGTTCGTTGAATATGAAACTTGTACACATTTCACAAGGCAGGGCAAAGGCAATGGAACGCAACACATCATGTCGCGTCGCGTCACGTCACGTCACATCACGTTATCACGTCACGTTGTCGTGTCACGTAATTCAAGCGTTTCAAACTGCAATTGAATGCGTGAGCATAAACAAGATTTTGACTGTTGTTGTCATTTGCCATGACATTTGACAAGTCAGCAAAAATCAAACAAAACTAAAAGCAGCCAAGCGAATAAATGAATGAATGACTAAGTGACTAACTGACAGTCTGGCAAGCAGACAGACTGACAGACAGACTGACTTTCTGAGCGACTAGCTGACTGATTGGCACTCTGCAAATTAGTTTGCCTAAGACAGCAATTATCTGTCAGTGTTGCCACTCGTGTATTTTTTTGACAGCACCAAAATGTGCAAAAGCGCAAAGAGCAACAAACAAAGTTGACCGTTCATGAATGAAAAATTGAAAGTGACACAAAAAAGGCGGCTTAAAATGAAATACATCTTGTTAAAACAAGACAAAAACAACAACAAAAAACACTCTTGTGTAAACTTCAAACTTTTTGTGTTTCTTTTTTAATTTTTTTTTTTTGTCGTCAACTTGTGCTGACAGCTTTTCAAGTTTACAGAATTAAAAGGACACAATAAAAGGAGCACCAAACATAAAGTAACTTTGTTGCGTTGCAAAAGACAGCAAAAAGGCTTTGAGAATAAAAAAACAAAATAACAACAATTTGCATTTTCAGTTTATGTCAACATGACTCTTTTTCTTTGCTCTTCTTTCAACATGCAACGTTTTAATCGGCTTGCTGCCTTTTTATGCAATTTGGCGAAGTCATAAAACTGTATGAATTCATTTGTGGTCACAGATAAGAGGAAGAAAAGCGCACCTTAAGTATTTTGTTGCTTTTTTTTTTTATTATCATCTTCGGTTCAGTTATTTTTTGTTCTGCTTCTTATTTATAGCTTTAAAGCCGGATCTCATGACGAAATAGTAAAAAAGGAAATTAAAATCGCTACCGTTACGTACGTTTGCTTACGTTATATTACGTTAAGTTATACAGCGTTACGTTTCTTGGCTGGCACAGCTTAGCAAACTCCCACTGCGTCTGCGGGTACTAAATACATACATACATACATATGTATATCCTTATTGTTCTGACACTGTATATCCTTTTGTTATGCTTGTGCGGCTTGTCTTTTTTCTCTTTCTAATTCTTTTCTTTCTTGTTTTTTTTTTGTTTCGCCCCTTTTTCTTTTATTTATTTTTTTTTTTCATTCTTTTGTGTGGTTTTTATGTGTGTTCTTAAATGAAATAGAAGCTGAAACAAAAGCATAAATGTGTGTATTGCTTTAAGCATGTATGGGTGTATGTGTTGAAGAACAGATAACGCCAAAAAGAAAAACAAAAATAACAACAACAAAAAAAGGTTAAAACAGACATACAAGAAAGAAAAAAATTAGAACAAAATTTATTCTTAAATTTGTGCTTTTGCTCTTTAAATATTCTTTGCATTTAAACTTTTTCCTATGAGTAAATTCTTTTGAAATATAAAGAACATCTTTCTCTGTCTTTTACTGTTAAATATGTACACTCCCTCCGTCAAACACACACGCCCTTTGGCATTCTAGGGCTTACTTCGTGGTCGTCGTATCATTTTTAGTCTGTCTTAATTCAACCGCAAAGTTGATTAGATTTTGTTGCTCTGACCTACTTATACATGGACACGTGCATAGCACATACACACATAGCGCTTTTGTTTGCCGACACCAGCTCATGTATTTAACTTTGATTGATAGAACTCAAAGGGTTTTCGCATTAGACAAAGTCGCTCTTTATTGTTTATAAAAATAGCCCCAAGCTCAGCCCTTTTTTCCTTTTCGTTGTTTTGAAATGTTTCTTGTCTTCTGTTGAACATTTTTACTGAAATTTACTTTTTTGTTGTCTTTAAAAGTGATGTCAAAAACAACTCATTTTTCGGACGGAGGGGTTTCTTCACTCCAATCAACATTTTTGGTCTTTCTCTCACTTTTTTTCTCTTTTACGCTTCTGCTGTTCGCATTTATTTAGCTCGTTGTTGTTTTTGTTGTTGTTGCTCGTTGTTTTTATTAAGCGAGAAAACATGTTTTGCCGTAATTGGGTACAACTTTTTTTTTTTGTTCTTGATTTTTTTTTTATTGTGTGTTGAGAACAATACGGTAATTCATTGTGAAAATAAAATTATTCAGTAAGACCGAATTATCAAATAATTCTAATTTGAATGCCAATGCAGAAGAATTTCGTATAAGTTTGGCCTTAGAAAAAGCAGAAAAGTTTGCTTGCATGCAAAACTTTATTTGTTTCTGCACACAGAAATTTCATTAACAGAAAGTTTTCACTTAATCTTTGTTAAAAGCAAAAAATAAGAAGACGTAGAAAATGGAGAAGGAGTTGAAAATTGCTATCGTTGGTCATAATTTGGCAGCCCAAATTAAAAATTGGTTATAAATAATTCAACAAATTGTTTTTCCTTCTTAGCCATCTTCTTTCCTATTTTTTTTTAATTCAAAAGCATGACTTGAGGCAACTTTGGACTTTAGTGAAGAATTCATTAATGTAATAGCAAATTTTTGTAATATTTTTGCTAAGAAAAATTACTAGAGCAACAAATTCCGAAAATTGATTTCGCTTAAATTGAGTAAATTTTTCTTATATTTACAATAAGAGACAAGACTTTACTGTGGTTTGCCCAAAAATTTTGTACAGTTCAGAGCCCATTTTCGTTCGAAATTGAAATTAATTTCAATAATGAATTTTCAGCAATAAGGATACACAGAGACAGAAGTTTGTATGGATAAAGACTCGAATCAAAACAGATCAATGATTCAAAAAAAAAATACTTCAATTGATTTTTTCCAGTGAGTTGTGATTGAAGTAAGCCATTTCAATTCAATTCAAAAGCAGCTCTTAATCATTTTCTAAGAAAAGCGTTGCAAAATCCAAACGCCATAATTTAATGGTCAGCAACGAAACGATAAAGTACGGAATTCGTGCCTAATCGCGACAGAACTTCAATTGAGTCATTGAGAAGCAGTGAAACAACTTTATAAAAAAGTATTGCCTACTTCGTGGGTTTTCTTATTATACATACGTATACTTATTATACATATTAGAGGTCTGCATGAATACATTCAAATATGCAAACATTGCTATTATTCATCATATCATACGAATCAAAGCATTTCAACTATGCTACTTTAACCCAATTCGACTGAATAGCGGCTTAAAGGAATCACATTTCATGAGACTTTGATTCTTGTTTAATCATCTGTTCAATTAATTTGCTTCATTTTACCATATATAATGGAAATGTTGTTGCATGAATTGAAGAAACACGAATCAAATCATTTTGTCTTCTAATCATGCAGAGCTTATATATAAAAACCTGATGAATAACTTACAATTTCAAAAGCAAATTAATTTTATATACAACTCTCGTTCTCTTGCATAAATTTGATCTTTGAAATGAATGACAGAAAAATACAAGATAAAAATATGTTTGTATAAGTAAATTCATATGTTTGATATGAGTCAATATAAAAGATACATTTTAATTTTCATGTATTTCATTTGCATATCAAACAATTTGTGTTTCTGTTCATTTAAATTGCATTGCCTGATTGCACTTTTGTTGAAAACTAATTTAAATATTTTGCTGAATGAAAAGTTCTGATTTTAATTTTATTTTTTTTTGTATATGATATATGTTTGTTATAGTATTTTTTTTTTTTTTTTTGCACAGACATATGCATTGCGCTTTCATTTCATAACCACAGTTATGACACTTGAAAATGTTATTAAAACTGTTTGCCATTGCCAGCATTGCAATCAAAATGAGCTTCAGTGCAATTCCCTAGAGAAGATGTCAGAAACTTATTTCGATTTTTCGCATGTTAAATGACAACTCAACTCGTTTGCTTTGCTATCGTTTGCCAACTCACAATGCTGGCGGCATAAGCAAGTGGCAGAAAATCGTTGGCAGCTTTTAAGTCTGACAAATTGCTTAAAGTCGAAACATTGTGGCAAAAACATGCACACACACACACACACACAACCATACAACGACAATAATGTACACTCAGTAACATCATTAAATATGTACAGTATGAGTGTTGTAGTTGTGCAAGTATGCTTGTAACTGTTACTGTGCATAACAACACAGACCCACAGACAGACAGACCGCACAAGCAAACCAAACAACTTCGACTCGACGCTGTTTGTATACGTTAAAGTGCTTGTGTTTTTGGCATGTGTTGTGTCTCCATCGTCGGTGTCGCCACATGAAAAGGCAAGTGTTGAAGCAGTCGAAACCGCAAGTTTATTTTGCAAAATTTTAACAACACCTTAGCAACGAAATTCTAAAATAAAAAATGATATTAAAAATAACTAACAAGTAGCAATCAAAAGTTTTATGTTCGGCAAAGCAATCAACTTTGTTCAATGCACAAAAGCTTTAAGCATATTTTATAAGTTGTTGTCACGTGACACGACACAAGATGACATGACACGAAACAAATAAATAAATAAAACAAAAGGTGCTCTCGTAGGTTGACAAATATTGTTGACGGCGCACAGGTCAGGACATGATAAATGTTCATTAGGCAAGTTATTGACAAAGAGTTTGACGCGCTTTGATCATAAATTTTCGTCGCCATTTATTTTTGTCCATTTTTTGTTGTCTACTTTCGTGCTAGCAAAAAAGTAGCAAACATTTTATGGCGCTTATTACTCAGTTATCTTGTCAGCAGTTGATTGTCCCAATAGAATGACCGCTGTGCGTGTTTTATGTGCGCTTATAGCGTGTATATTTCATTCTATATGATGTGTGTGTGCTCGCTTAGGCGTTTGTGCGTTATAACATAGCCAAAAGCAAGTCAAACAAGCAACAATAAAAGTCCAACATAAAAATAAATGTTCTTCCGGTCTTTTGCTTTGTTTTTCATTTTATTTTATTTGTGCTTTACTTTGTGTTGTCCTTTGTATAATTTGAACTGATTTTACCTGAGATGAGTTCAAAAGTGAAAAATGTAATTTATTATTTACGATTTTAAGCCGCTCACTCAAAGATTGTCCTTGTTCAAACTAACTTCATTTTGATTTTCTATTTTTCTTTCGCCTTTTAAGCATTGTGTGAGTGAGTCGTGATTTTTTGCTTTCGATGAGCAAACAAAAGCCGCATTAATGCACGCAATAATGACACAGACAATGAGTTGGTAACGTTGACATTTAAACGTAAATGTTGGCATTATCAAGCGTTGATTGTGTGCTTAGCCAAGACACGTCAATCGTTTACTTGCCTTCGTGCCTCCGACCGTCTGCCTATCTGTATGTTTGTCAGCAAATACACATTCAATTGAATGTCTTTACATTCTGTCGGAAATACATATACATATGTATGTTTGCCTATGCGTGCTGCTGCTTTGGTCTTTTATTAGTTATTTATTATAATAACTGACGGCGCATTTCACGCAATTAGTAAAAGTTTGCCATGTCAGCCAATGAGAAATTGCGAGGCGTTGAAGCAACACGCAAACCTTCGACTTGTACAAATGATAGCCCATAAAATGCCACACGCAATTTTCAATGCTAATGGAGTTGAAGCATTTTCTGTCATTTCAGATTTTATTAGTCGCTTTTTATTGCTCTTCATTTGTTTGCTCACGTTTAAGCGTGTTTGAGTCAAAGAGTTTGGGACTTGCCCAAATATTTTTTGGTCTTTTCGAAGACACGAAACTGACGCCTTTTCAAATTTGAATTGAGACATAAATATTTGTTGCTATTTGCTACATAGTTTCTACTTTGGTGATTTCAAGTATTATAATATAATAAAATTTGTCGCATATTGAATGAATTTACTAAGAGTCTATAGGAGTAATATATTGAGGCTTGGCCACCATAATAAATATGGTTAGTTGCGAGTTGAAAGTTTGAATTTTTTGTTTCAGCAAATATTTTCACGAATTAAATAAAAAATTCTTTACTGAAACAAAATTCTTCAAGTCCGAAGTGACTTGACAACATAAATTGTGCGTAAATATTAAAATGTTCTGAAGATTTCATTTTTTAAAGGCGCACTTATCATTTCTGCCGTCAGATGGCATCGCTTGATGTTGCCAAGGCTTCAAATATAAGCAGTGACCCACGTTATCAATAATAAATTGAACTAATAATAAACTTAAACGTTGCCAAACAAAAAAAAAAAAAAAATAATAAAACTCACAGCAAATAAGTTCAATTTGATTGCCAGTAATTTGAACTGTTTTCTATTTGTTTGTTTGTATTTTCAATGAATTTTTGCTTTTAATTTCGCTTGGCTTTATTCGCTATGTAAATATGACTTTAAGTGCTTTCTTATATGTTTGTATGCAGTTGGAAAACAACATAAAGACGTAAATCAACAGTCGTTGTGCAAATATAAGTACACTCAGTCCGACAGTGCACAAAAGTGTGGAGAGGGCGTGGGCTGTCGAGCAGTCGGCAGAATTATAATTAATAATGTAAATGAAGGTGACTGAACATAGACGGTTTTAATGCGCTTGAAAGACAACATCGGCAATGTTAATACACTCGGTTTATGATAATTAAAAGTTTTACCAACTGTTGAACGCATTCAACTTTTTGGTTTCATGGTATGCTTTTGTACTCGCATAATAATAATAATAATCATCGTAATAATAATTCCCCTTTGAGTCGTTTATGCAAAGTGTATGCTACTTAATCAGTTGAGTGCCATAAATCCACTGAAACCATCAATTAACGTACACTGTGCAACAAAACAACGTCAGTAAGCATCTTTACTTTGTTTGTGTGTGTTTGTGTTGCAAGTGTATCTGTTTTTAAATGCTGATGAGTCTTAGAGTGTTGATAATTGTGCCATTCATATTCATGCATTGAATATTTTTAATTTATGGTTTCAGTATACAAAACGCTTGTAAGTATGCTATAAATATTGTAAGTGTTTGCAAGAAAATTGTTTACGTCAATTAAATTCGCTTTTGTTCTTGAACTTGCATTTTACTTAACTAAAAATTGTTTGTGTACAAATTTTTCTTTGTATTTCAATCAAATTTATTATATGCAAGTTTTTGGGTAAAACTAATTGCAAATTGTCTTTATCAAAATGCTCTCAAAAGCAATAGAAATAAATTGTTTATTCGGTAAACAATTTTCATGCTTATAAAGGTAAGATCTTTGCTAACAAACAGATTTAATTCGCCTGCTTCAATCTCGACTCACTCGTACCTAATGAACTGTATGATTGCACGGTTAGCATATTTTCGAGAGACACTCAAAAGACTTAACTGGAAATCTGTTCCGGCCAACAATATTGTGAAAATAAGGTCAATGAGTTTGTCAAGATGAAAGCTCACAAGGAGTAAAAAACAAAAACAAAAGAGAGAAAACCAAAAACAGTATGAATTTTCGTCAAATTCAACATCAAAGCATTTTGGTGGCAGTAACTTAACTCAACATGAGATTTATCAATGATAAGCAAGCAAAAAAGGCACACAAACAACTCGTAACGAAGTGCAAAAAAAAAAACGAGAGAAAGAGTGAAAAAGAATGAAAAGATGAGATTAACATTCAAGGCTAAAAATAAATGCTGTAAGAAAAACTATGCGAAAAAAATGAATATCAGAATTGGATGAATCAAATGCTTGACAACATAACCGACAGTCATGTTGATATTCATGTCAGTCAAAGGAAAAGGATTAGTATTTGATGTTTTTTTCCACGAAACGACATGAAAGAACCGACAAAGGGAACAAAAATGCAATGCTTGTGTATGAACACTTAAATAGGATAAAGGACATGAAAAAATGTGCTACAAAATCAACTAAAGTTGAAGTGTAGCAAAAATTGCCAAATAGCCGATAGCCAAATGAGCCAACTAACTATGAATAAAGCTGGCATATGTGTGTACGTGAGTTTGAGTATGCGTAACCGAGTGTGTTTTATGTTGTTTTTTCAATACCACGACTCTCATATGAACTTGCACGTATTGTATATGTACGTGCATTTGAAATACGTAACCCTGGGGATTAAGGCATGTGTAAATAATTAAACTCAGTTCAGTCATTTGGCTATGTTGTTGTTGTTGTTGGCCAACAAAACTGTCAATATCCCACAGTGCCGCTGAGCATCAAAAGGACTTTAAAATCGTTGTTCATTGACGTTTTTAAATACACAAACGCCCGAAAGTATACTAAACTAATTAAATATGCATGTAGTAATTTCCTTTCTAATGAGGCACGTGCTGATTGTGTGTACGTGTGCATGCATGTGTGTGTTTGTGTGCATGTAGATGTCGAAGTATGCGTAGAAACGCGAAAAATGTGCGCCTAGTTAAGTGCTTCTATTCAAAGGCACACCAGTCTGCATATAAAATAGCTTATTACCGCCTAAAAGTATGCTAATGAAGTGCTGTGCCAAACTAATTGAGTTAAATGTATTTTAATAATGTGGCATTGATTTCATTCAACGTTTTCTTTTTTTTTTTAAACATTCTAAACAAGAATTCATTTTATGTTCTGCTTAAAAGTATGCTTGAAAATTTTATTTCTTTTATTCTATTCAACTTTTCGAATCATTCAGCTAAATGCGCCAATTAACAAGTTTTCAACTATTTGAAATCATATTTTTCCTCGAACTCGAGTGCACTTTTGAACTTTCGACAAAAAAAGACGAAAAGAAAAACTGTAATCAAAAGCTTTAGTTTACTTTGCAAAGGAATTCAATTGCATTTTTTTGAACGTATTTGCCATTACTTCAAGAAGTTAAGCATTGTCTAGAAAACTTATCCTAATGCCAAAGCACAAAAGTGAAGCGGAAAGTTTATGTTTTCTATTTACATTGCCATTCGAAGAAAGAATTTACGTCGCTTAAGTCGTTTTATATTTCTCTTATTTCACTTCACTTTCTGTTGTTATTTCCTTAGCCGGCAGCGTTACTTTGTCTTTCTATTTGGCTAGTTTCTTGTCTTTTCTTTGAGTAATAAGTTTAAAGAATTACAATTTAATAGGAAATTAAGAACAAAGTTGCAAAAATCTTTATTTAATTAAATTTCAGTAAAACTGAGTCAACATTGCGTATACGTAATATTTTACAGTATAACCGCAGCTAGAGGAAACTGAGGTAATTGCACAGTTTGTGGTTTTTGCACATAGCGTCAAACAAAACGAAGAAAAATGAATTCAAATGAAATTCATTTTCTAAATGGAAAGCTTAAGTTTTATTGGGAATTTTAGTTTTTCAACATTTTGTTAGTTTATTTACTAGAGCTTTTGATTCAGAATTAGAAAATTTTTCATTGAAATATTCTTCATATTCATGTCGCATTGTTGCACATTCATTGTCAATTTCTGAGAAGAACATTGATTTTACATGCACTAGCTAGAAAACAAACAGCGTCTCTCAAGCTAAACTTGCAGTGAATACAAATTCTAGTCATGCACAAGCAAATACATTAGACAAATGCGTACAGCAATGTTGTTTGCTTCACTAAATGTTTCCGCGAATTGACAATTTTCTGTTCAGTTGCTCATTTATCAAGTTATTTTGCATTGAGTTATTTGTATTAGAAATTCATTTTGATTAAAATCAAAATACAATTTTCATATTTCATGCAAGTCATTAATATCCAAAATAGATCACATAACATAAATCGATTAATTTGATGACATAATTTTCGGTGTCGGTCATGGAATATGCAATTAAGGCTTTTCGGCTCGTTTTATGTAATGCGATACAGAATCAACAAATGAGCAAACAAACAAGCAAACTTTTTTGGGTTCCGTCAACAGGGCGTATAATTATTATTTGCTTTTAATAAATTTATTTCGGACACATAAACTTTTTTAGACAAACCTACATACACACACACAGACAAGCTCATTACATCACATGGCTCATTTCTGGCGACGTCATTAGTCAACATTTTTTTGACTTTAATTGAATGTTTAACGCTTTGTAGTATTCAAGTGTATTACAATAAATTTCTGCGTAAAGACGGCAGAATTTCCACGAATATTTGCTCATGCAATTCTCTCATCAATGCAGACATTAATTGATTCGCTGGAAAAGCTTCTGCCAAAACAAAGGAAAAAAGAAAGAATGAAAACTTCATGGAAATTCTGAATTGTTGACCTGCATTGTTGGACTTTGCGCTTTATTAGCTTTTACTTTGAGCTATTATAAATTCAAATTTAAATCAATAAATATTTCGAATTCATAGAATTGAAGTTGAGTTGAGAAAAGGATAAACACAGTACAGAAGTATGCTATTGACTTTGTAAAGAATTCAAACTTATGCAGCAAATGCTTTGTTAAAGTTTCAAAACATTTATTCCCCAGTGCAACAACAAATATGCACTACAATAATACTCAACAACGCACATTTAGGCGTCTTACAGTATGAAATTCTTGCAGTTCTATGTGTGCTATGCAACTTAAGTGTTGCAAATCTTCATATATATTTAACGATAATATAAAATTTTGATTTGCATGCATTGCAAATCTTATTCAAAAATTCATGTCCACAATTTTGTGGAAATTTTATGCATTTCAAATTATGTAGTAATAGAATAGAAGATATTTCAAAGTTACAATGAGTTGTCGACTGTTCAATGACGTTAGCAATTAAGTTGTCAAAAACAAATTCCTTTGCTAAGCAATCAAATCGAACTGCTTTGGACACAAAACACAACACAAGCTGCGGGCTTCTATGCTATATGAGTGTGTGTGTTTGCCAACATTTATATGCATTAAAATTACAATACCAAAAAAACTTCAAAGCCAGAAATACTTTAAAGCGTAAATCTTCAAAATGCTAATTTCCTTTGCGTGTACACTGTGGGCCACTTCTCTTTACAACACGCACCGCCGCCTCCTGTTGTGTCCTTCTGGCGCATGGCCGAATAACAACAACATAGCTAAGCAATGTAAGCTTAAGCAGACTTGCCATCATGGCCAACACCACTCAAGAGAGCTAACGAGGCGAGTAAAAAGCAGCAACTTCAGTTGACAAAAGAAAGCAAAGCAAAGGCAAATTTTTAATATCCTGTTTTGTGAAGGCAACCAACAAAACATAAATAAAATAAAACAAAAAAAAAAACAAAAATAAAATAGAAAAAATAAAAAATGTGAAGAAATAAAACTTTTGCGGTTACTTTTTTGTTCTTGTTTTTCTTATAACATTTTTTTTTATCACAGCAATTTTTTTTGTCTCGACTACTTGGGTCGACTTGATCTTCGCTTTCATGCCGTCGCCCTTTTTGTTGTTGCGCATTTTGACAACGGGCTTGTCTAATAAATTTTTCGATTAAAGCTGCGCGCATCGGATGACATTCGGCTTATCATTGAGTTGAGGTAATTCAGTGTAAGCTTGCGTCTTTTAGACAAGTGTACAACGAATCACTTCATATCAGCAACGACGATGACGATGACGCTGACGCTGACGACTTCAATGTGAGTGACGGCGTCGTCGTTGGCGCTCATCATAAATCACTTAATTTGAAATAAGTTGTGCAAGTTGAAACATTGAAATTAATGATGCAAATTTTTTATGTTTCTTTTTCTTTTTTTGTTTAACTAAATTACGTGTAAGACGCGCTTAAATGCGTTGAGATGAGATGAGCTTAGCTTGGCTGACTGCCATTTTTGCTATGCTTGCTTGTGTGCACTTAGACACGTATGAGCGCTGCAATACATTTTGCTCTCTGACTGAAATTAATGACAGTCATTCATCATGTTGACGCTGGCAAAGCGTGCGCCAGCATAAGTTTCATATTAACTATGTACACATACATATGTATGTGTGTGTGTGCGCATGAATTTGCTTATGATTTATGCAATGTCATCATTGTTGATGTCTTTGCTTAAAGCAATTAAAACTTATAACTTGTTAGCCCCCAAAAGCTTCATGTGATTACTTTACTTAAAATAAATATTTTTTGGTTTCTCTTCTTTTTCTTGTTTTTTTTTTCAGTGTAGCGAAATACTGCAAACATAATAAAAGTGTAGCAAATATGAAGAGGAAGTAGAAGTCCAACAAAAGTACAATAAAAGTAGCGGCTTTGGTGCGTGCTAAAAGACATAAACCATAATGTTGGGGTTAACGAGGCAGCATCATATTTTCAGTTAACAAGAGCTGGCTGCGGTGGTGAACTTTGTTGGGTTTTTCAACTGCCAACAGTTTTTAACCTTTATTGCCTAATACAATTTGCGTTAAACGTAAACAAATCTGCTCGTTTGAAAGAAAAAACAACAAAAAAAAGTGAAAAAAGGCGGAAAAAAAAGGCACACCTGTTTTTCCGCGGGCCTCATTAGTGTTAAGTGCATGCAAGTAAACTGTGCGCTACGAAGTATGCTATAAAAATTTAAATAAACATGCGCCAACTGCCGACAACTTCAATTAGAACTTTTTTCTTCATTTTTGCCCTCATTCTTTCCTTCTTTTTTTTAAACTTTTTTTATACTTTTTGAGTTTTAGTCATCTGTTTGTCCAACTGTCTTTGTTTAACTAATTTATAATTAAGACAAAGCACACTGACGACTTTGAACTTTCATCATTTGTCGCTCATTTTATTGCAACGTTTTTGGTTTTAATTATGACAGCAATGAATTTCCGCAGCATTTAATTAGAGTTTTCTTAAAAAGCGTTGTTGTTTTTGTACTTTTACTTTTTACTTACACAAGCACACACACACACAACCAATCAAGTGCGTGCTTAAGAGCAAGGGTGAGCGAGTGCCAGCGGGATCAAAGGTCGACGACACACAAGTGGCCAACAAATTTGCTTAGCTAAGCGCTGTCAATGTTCGTGCCGCGATAAGACTTTTGATTGTCGGTCTGATGTTGGTTGGCGTCTCTTTGGCTTATTGATTTACACTGCGACGGTTTTACTTTGTGTTGCTTTGCTTCACTTTACTTTACTTTGCTTTGCCGCCAAAGCAAATTTGCCGTTACTTCGATATGTTATTAATGTGCCTGGCGCCAGGAAATGTCGTACGATTGTTAAGATAAACACGCACAAATACACACACGCACGCACTTTGTCAGCGTATGGGAATACAAACACTTGCACAACAACAACAACAACACAGTTATTTAAACCGTTAGAAATTGTCTGAAATGTCTTTGGTACGATTTAATATTTGTTTATATATGATGAGACGTGTGTGCGTGCTTTCTCCAAAGCAACGTGAAACAACCGTCAATGCCGCGTGCTTCAATGAAACTGAAACTGAAATTTAATCTGAATGAATTTGATGAAAAAAACTTAAGAGTTGAAGAATCGTGCAACATGCTCTTTGCGCATGTCCTTGCTGTTTGTTGTTGTCAACGTTGGCGCCTAAGAGAACGAGAGCGTGCAAAGCAACTTAATGCAAGAGAAGAGAAGCATTAAGTTATACATTGCATAAATATTTTGTGTCTGTTGTTGTTGTGTTGTTGTATTGTGGCAGCCAACAAGTTGATCATGAATAATAAAAATTTTTTTTTTTTTTTTTTTTAATTTTTATATTTTTTTTTATTATTACAAGGTTTAACAATAATCAACTCATCAGGAGTTATAAATTGTTATGCAGGAAACAATATAATAACAATAATAACAATAACAATAACAAACAATAATAACAATAATATGTACAAAACCAGTTTTAACAACAAATCTACTCACATGACATAAAAGTAACAAAGTTAAATAATACGATTCTTAAGTTCTATAGGGTGTAATCTTTTTAGTCTTTTTCTTGGCACGTGTGTAGCTAGAGCCTTAGCAAGTATGTTTGGGTGAGCGGATAATCTGTCATAATATCTACTGCTGTGAAAATTGATTTGATCGCCAACGAAAATAATATTTAAGTCCTTGTGCAGTGATCTGTTTCGGATATACCAAGGGGCGCCAGTCATCAGACGTAAGGTTTTATTTTGGAAGACTTGGATTTTCTTAACATGGGATGCAGCAGCAGTTCCCCACAGTTGCATTCCGTAGGTCCAAGTTGGAGAGACGACTGTCTTATAAATAAGCACTTTGTTGTTTAGACTTAGCTTGCTTTTTGCTTTCAGAAGCCAGTTTAACTTTTTCATTTTATCAGTGCATTTGTTTAATATTCTTCTCACATGATGAGCCCAAGTCAGTTTTTTGTCCAAATGCATTCCAAGATAGCAATGATGCGATTTTTGAAGAAGTTGATTACCGTTAAATTGTGGAGCTGGACACGAGCCATGTCTTAAAGTGAACACGACATTAACAGATTTCTCAGTATTAATGCGGATGTTCCAACGATTTGACCATTTGGCCAAATCATCAAGGTAGTTTTTTTTTTTTTTTTTTTTATTTTTATTTTTACTCTTAAAAATAAAAATTTAACTTAAAATTTAATGAAAACAAAAACAAATAAAAATTTTTAAGAAAAACAATTTTGTACAATAATTTTAATTAAATAAAACTTTTGTTTATTTTATTTTTTCTTTCTATTTTCAGTCACACATTTAATAACATTATATGACATATCCTTCGCTTTCATTTGCTTTGTCATTTCGCCGTGTGCATTGAGGTCAACACCTGTGGCGCCAACGTTGATGCTTCGATGGCCAAACCAACTTGTTTTTAAGTAATTGAAGGCTGTAAGTGAAGACTTTTTTTTGCGCGCGCAGACAAGTCGCTAAATTAATTAAGTAATGACGCCTAAAATGCTTAATTACATCAATACAAATTCATTGGGGATTAATAATTTGCTTAATTCAACTGACGGCAAAATGGAAATGACGAAACCAACAACAACAACATGAATGCCGCAAAAGTTTTTGCCAAAAATTCCAATGCCAACGCAATAATGTTAGACGTGTCTGTCTATCTGTATGTATGTGTGTGTGTTAAATAATACAAATAGGCAAAATAAAAGTGGAATTATATGAAATCGCCAGGGCATTATTTTGTCTCGAAAGCCACTTCAGCGCAATTTGAGCGTGAACAACGCAAAAAAAGCAACAAAGAACAAAAGTAAAGACAAAACAAATAATAGAAAAGAACAAAACAAAAAAATTAAAACAAAAAAAAAATGCGAAAAAGTTATGCAAAGTAATAAATTTTGATAAGCAACATTTGCGCTTCACATACACACACGGACACGCACGCACACACACGCACAGTGGCACGCATACCTTCCAAACGAAAAAAATAAAAAAGCCACTTTGTGTGCCGGCGACGTGCTTGTCATTTTTGCTTTTTGACGCGTTTTCATATCAAAATGTTACACAAAAAAAAAAAAAAATAAAAAAATTGCAGAAGAATTTTTCAATAAACTAAAACTACAAGTTTGTCACAAAAGCCTGAAAAAAAGACGGAGAGACGAACGAGACGTGTAAATATTACATGTGTGTGTTTGTCTGTGTATGACAACGTAGAAGGAGTGAAAGAAGCAGTAGCAGCAGCAGCAGGAGAAGAACAAGAAAAAAGTGCAGTCAAAGCGACACTGACGAAATCTCAAAGGAGCAAAAAAACAAATAGAAAACGCACAAGTGACACGTTTTGTACATAACATGAAGCACTTTTATGCGCACAGCATTTTTAGTATTCATTTGTGTGTACGTGTGTGCGTGCATGTGTGTGTGTGTTTGTATGTTGAAGCCTTTCGTTTCGAGTTGAAAGTACACTTCAACTAAAAAAGGTGTTTCTTTTGTGTAACAACAACGACAAATTGAATTACAACGAACACAACACTAATACCCTACACTCCAATTGCTAAGGCATCTGTCAAGTGACAACATTCATTATGCTTCAGAAAATTAGCAAAATATTTACACACGCTACTTTCTTTTTCTCTCCCTCTCTTTCTCTCACTCTCACTCTTTAAGGCTCACAAAGTTTTGCCAAATATTTACATCAACTTAAGTCAACTTTTTGTATATTTCTTGTTTGCTTAACTCATTTTGTATCTCTGTAGCGAACATATGTCAGTCAAAGTTTTGTATTATCATTCTGTCTGTTTGTATATATGTATACATGTACACACATATGCCATCAAGCAGGTGAAAGTGTCAAGTAGTCACTTAGGCAACGTTGGCGTATACTTAATATTAAATTGACATCAAAGGCAATCAATCGCTGACCGAACAAAATTATTTCATAGTAAATTTAATAACAGAAAAACAAAAATGTTTGTATTAAATTGCTAAATTCGAATAAATTTAATAAAAAAAAAGAATGTCATAACAAAGTTATTTCATTTAATAAAATATTGACATATTTCGTTGAGCAAACAAGTCATCACAAATGCAATAGAAAGAATAAACAAAAAGGAAAGAAAATAATAATAATAATAACAAAATTGTTTAGTTTTCTATATTTTTTATAGAAACGTACGATGGTCTTTGACAATAACGTAGAACAACGAGTTTTTGCGAGAATTTTTCGCAGAGTTGTATTTACGCATGGTAAACAAACCTTTTATGGCTGTTAGTACATGGAAACAACAACAACAACAATTCGTATGTTTACGCTATTGTTAACAACACAACTACAAAATGTCAAAGCGTACACAACCGCACAGACAAAAACAACGACAACGACAAGAATAACAACGACGATGAGTAACAACAACAACAACAACAAACACTACGATAATAATGTCAGCCAGAAGCGCTTAAAGAGCAAATAAAAGTTTCTAATAAAAATGAATGTTGCCACAAGTCGTCGAAGGTAAACCAAAAACGGTAGAGAATGGAACAATAAGAAGAAGAAGCACAGGCAGCAGCAGCAGCAGCACACAGCAGAAGTAACAGAGTTGCTTGCCAGACTAGATTACATTTAATTGAAGCATGAAAGCGTAGAAGAGCTGTTTTATTCAACAACTACAGACACACGCACAACATGTGATCATACACACACACACACACACATATAGACAAACAGTCTGCCAGATATACATATGTATATAGAGAGACACCTAAAGCGCACGAAAGCCACATTTTGACACATGCTGAATTTTTATTATTTTCAAAGCCAGTTGAAGCCATCGTAGCTGTAAGAGCATTTTAAAGCTATGTTTATGTCTGTCGTCCCACCAGCGCCCACCACCGCCAACATCGTCCGCCTTTTTGACAACTTCTCGTATATCAACAATGATGAAAAAAAAAAAATAAACGAAAGGAAACCAAACCAACGCTTTTGTAAACAACATGAGAAGTACCGAGTTAATGATGACATCGATAATGATGTTGTCGTTGCTGTTGTGGCTGATGAAGACAATATAACTTGACGTTAGATAATAATGATTATGATAATGATAATGATAATGCTGATGTTCATGATAATGATGATGATGACATTCAAAGTGAAAACAATAACATTATCTCTGGTTGATTGCATTCATTTGGCCAGCAGCGTCGACACATCGACACCCACATGGTCTGACAGACAAACAGGAAGACAGAGAGGCAGAGAAACATGTCATACGCACGCATTTACTAATAATCATATAGATTCGTCTTTTGTCAACACAGACATACGAAATTTATGCGTATTTTTGTTTATCGCTTTACTGTTTTATTATGTTGATATAATTTATTATATTTAGTTTATTGAAATTATTTATCACAAAGAATATTTCAGCATTTTGCGCAATTTTTTCTTTGATGCAATAAATTATCATCTTCTTGTATGCAAAAATATATTACTATTTTGTCACTTGGTGTTTTTTATTGCAAATACTATAAAGAGCAGCGATGCATAGTGCCATTTTAGTTATGCGGCTGCTTTATGTTTGCTAACATTACGATATGACATTTGATATTTATATACTGATGGCCTTTCTTAATTGCTTTTCCGTTTCATGCGATGCTTCGCTAACTATATGCTTGGCGCTGCTAATTAAACGATCAAGATTGCTCGGTGCTGTTACTTTGCATTCCATTTCCATTGTTCTTAGCAATGTAATTGCTTATGTTATGTTTAACCTGAGTGCAACATAAGGAATTGCGATTATTAGCAACGTTGGAAATTGCAATGCAAAGTAGCAACAAATTAACATGATTCAGTCGATACGCAGTTGAAATTCTATTTTAATGGTATTTAATAAAATTATTAAATTATTAAGTCGAATGCAATGAAACGTGAGTTTGTACAATGTTATTAAGCAATGATAAATGTGCAACACTCTTCTTCACTTCAAAATATTTTAAATGACTAATTAACATACACATTAAAGTCTTTGCTCTAAAAAGCAACACACACACATTTTCTCATTAAGCCGCTTATATGCATATTGATTGGCTTATCGAAACCCTAAAGGCAACTTGTGCATATGTATAGTAAAAGCAACTTACTTGCCACAATTACGCCTCAAGGTTGAATTAAAGTTGCCATTTGTAAACCGCTTGAAGCGCTTAAGCCAAAATTGTTGTCAAAATTGTGTTATTTCAACCGCAAGCAAAACTTATCAAATATGCCAACTAAAGACTTTGTCGCTTATATGTACAAGTACAATACATGTTGTGCGTGCGTAACTTTTGCTTACCGACTTGATTGCTTGGCTTTGAAGAAACTTCTTCTTCTTTGTCATTTTAAAGTTTTTGCGCATGAGAGAAAACTTTTGACACGACACACTAATGACTTTTGACACCGACGATGCGAAAAATAACCAATAAGAAGAAAACAAAAAACGAAAAAAAAAAACAACAATTTTAATTAAATACATTTTGTATTGAAAGGCAAAAAACAGACAGCAGAAAATAACTTTGAGTACTTGAAATGTAAAGCAAAAATAAACGAGAAATAAAAATAAAAAAGAAACAAGAGGAAAATTATTAATCATCGATGTCTTTGACTGTCTGTGTAGCCAAGTGAGTCTTACGTACAAGAGCCTATAATCAATGCACATATTAAATTCAAGAGAGGATAAAATTAAAAATTTTATACATTTCTGCGATTAAGTAAAACCTTCATCAAGCGGCATCAATGACACTTTGGCCCGTATATCCGTTCAGGGAATAAATATTTATTTGTCGTTAACATTAACGTTGCTTCGAACAGACATGAACACAGACAGACATAGACAAGAAGTGGATAAGAAATAAAATATTTACATATATATAAATAAGCGTACATATGTAAAAGATATGAGTTCCGTGCCCAACGGTGTGTATCCTGTAAATGCTTACTGCGCCTTGCGGTCTTCTCGCATATAAAGTTACATATTCGCAAATGTAAAAAGTTGCGCAATGAATGACTTTATGACGGTTGTCATACTTGTATATACTTACATTAATAATGAAAGACTTTTTTTTTATTTCATTTCTTTTCATTTGCTTCCTTTTGTTAAATTCTAATTTTGAAAATGTGCTGACTTTCATTGAGTTTATGCATACAAACAAGGCGCACACGCACATGGATTCAATGTGCAATTAATCAACTTGATGTGTATTTGATTGACTATTAATTGGCCCACACACACACACACTCATACATATATGCGTTGCAATTAATTAACACACATGAGTCTGATGACTGATTTATTGAGCGCATAACAACATTTTGCTTCATTTCACATTCACTCAATTCATAATTGATGAAGAACTCGTTACGACAAAATCATAATGCGTCGCAGATTGCATAACTTCAACGAATATTAATTAATTAGTTTTATTTCTTTAGGCGAAACAAAATATCTCAAATGATTGGCAACATTTTTATTGATTAATTGCTTGATTTTCAATTTTGCCAAGGAAATGTTACTCAAGAATTGTGCATTGCTCATACGCAGCGTGTGTTTTTTGTTTTCCATTAATTCAAATGAATTTACCTTTTGTTGTAAAACAATAGTGACGAAGTTGGCTTGTCAGTCGCCATTAATGGAAACAAAGCCACACCGTGTATAATCATTTGTGTCGCTGCATTTGTGGGAAGAAGAGGATAGGCAAGAAACAACTTGCGAAACAAGTTAACGAGCAAATGAAATTAATATTTCATTAGGACAGTGCTGGCAAAAAAATAGTAAGGCAGAAGAAACACAAAACTGCGAGATTGGACAGAGTCAAAAGGATTTTCAACCGCACCCTTCGTTGCTCAAATAAATATTTATACAAAGAGACAGAATAAGTAAGTGCTTCTTGAACAGCATGTAATGCAAGAGAAAGTAATATTGATTGTGTTTCTTTGTAAGAAAATTAGAAAATACAAATAATGTTTAATCAATGCTTTTCAGTAATTATGTTATAAAATGTGATCTCATGGAAGAAATGTCGAGGACCGAGACCACCTGAGAAAAAAGCCAGAAATTTGAAATTTCTAGTTAAAACTAGCGCGCCCTTCTGGGCTCAAAGGTGTTTGAGAAACAAAGACTATAAAGAGGTATTTTGACTAATCCGTATGTCTTAATAAAATAAAAAAAAAAAAAAATTTCTAAAAATAAGTTAAAAATCGTGCAAATTGGTCCCAAATAATTATTGTTTGGGACATAGTTGGGACCAAGCGGCTGTCAGTGAACGCTAGTCTGACTTATGTTTATTTTACGACCTACAGAGCATGAGACAAAATATAATACAACAAATCAGAGTGCTGCCACATGGCTCTGTGGAAATAGCAGTACTGCAACGCGTTGAGCAGTGCATTTTAAACTTCGTTACTTTTTTGTAATGCTGGCCAAAAATGAATAAGTTTTCACAAAAGTAATCCAAAAAATTGCAAAATTGATGTACAGTAGAAACTCGATTATCCGGATCAATTAGAACCAGGGGTATTCCGTATAATCCGGATAATAGATTTCATAGTAATTTTTTATTCAAAGCAAAAAAGAAGAAAACTGAAAACGTGTCGGCGAGTTAGCCACATCGAACTAACTTTATGCGCAATCACAACCTTCCACCGCCGAAGCACGAAAGGAGGCAGAAGGAATCATCGATCGAGGGTGTATTAGGCCAACATCCTGAAAAAAGATCCACCCACGTATTACTATTAATCTGAAGGAAAATTGCTGTATTTTTTCTAGCTAGTCAAGTAAAAATGGCAAAACAATCGAATTACCGGCAAACAGAGGCTGATTTTTTGATTTGATTGATCTCAAATTCAGATTTTAATTCAATCTTTTTAAATCTTAGCCGTTTATTTTGCCAGTTCTTCACACACATACTCACACAGTCACTCACAACCATAATCGCATAATCGTTTAAGTGACGGGCTTCGATATGAAAACATAAGTCAAACAACGTGGTCAAAATCAAATTGAGAGCAAGAGATGATGTTCGCTCAATTGAGAACGAGAGAGGATTCGTGTCATTTTTCGTGACACGGCACAGGGGTATTGAATAAGCGTATGTGTGGTGCAGCCGCCTGCGATATTTCACCTACCCGCAATCGCGGGTAATTCCGACCAGGCTTTTTCCTGCTTCTTCTTCCACTTCTGCCGACGTCGGCTGACACTTTTGCATCAATTTGGCCTTTTTGTGTTTCGCACGAAAGCTACTGATCGTTGTGCGAAAAACCACCACCAGCTCGTTATTGGACGGCGTTTTAATTGCTAAGATCGCATATGTTAGACCCTTGCCCACAGCACATACGACACTTTAGTGCTGATAAAAATATATGAATTCTCAAGCCGGGGAGTCCAGACGATTTTGCGAAGTGAATGAAAAATCGTCATGCAATTGTAATAAATTTTCGACGTTTGGGGCAGCCTACGCAAAACGGTGAATTCCTGTGGCTTGCGTTCATTGGTCGACGCAAGATCGCCTATCTTACGCAGCTCAACACAGCACATACAACACTTTTATGTTCACAACTTTCTAGTGAGCGTGCCAGTACTGCACCACAATTGCGTTTTGTCAGATTTGTGTCCTTTCTCGAACACATTGCACCTAAATTACAAATTTCTTCGGTATTGTGCCTTTTTTCACACTTTGCCATTTATTTTCGGTGTTGTTAACTTTAATTCAATTCAATTAATTTATGCTTCTGCCTAAATTAAATACAAAAAAACCTGGGCAAAATTTCGATCGTCACATGGCAGCACTTTTGGAGTTGAGGTCCCGCTAATCCTTATTGCCGTAAAGAGAAAAAATTTATCTAATTCTTCTCTTTTGTCTCTTTTTTCATCTTTTCTTGTCTCTTTTTGCCTTTTATGCTCTTTTCCAAATTAAACCACAAAAATCAAAAAAAATGCCCCGGGCACCCCTCTAGCGTGATCAGCGCTGAATTCCCCTCACTTCGCCATTTTCAGTTCACTTTTTTCAAAAAAATCGAAAATCCCGAACTTTTGTTCTGCTGGCTATGTTTTCATGTATCGCCTGGAAACATAGAGCATTTCAATGCGGAAAGAAAAAAATAACTCCACCAAAATTGCCGAATTTAAGCGCTTAAATTGGAGTTTCTCGCTTAAATTTCAGTGGGCGGGGTCACGCTCTCTACATTGTACTGCCGCATGTTTTCATGCATCGCCTGGAAACATAGAGCATTTCAATGCGGAAAGAAAAAAATAACTCCACCAAAATTGCCGAATTTAAGCGCTTAAATTGGAGTTTCTCGCTTAAATTTCAGTGGGCGGGGCCACGCTCTCTACATTGTACTGCCGCATGTTTTCATGTATCGCCTGGAAACATAGGGCATTTCAATGCGGAAAGAAAAAAATAACTCCACCAAAATTGCCGAATTTAAGCGCTTAAATTGGAGTTTCTCGCTTAAATTTCAGTGGGCGGGGCCACGCTCTCTACATTGTACTGCCGCATGTTTTCATGTATCGTCTGGAAACATAGGGCATTTCAATGCGGAAAGAAAAAATAACTCCACCAAAATTGCCGAATTTAAGCGCTTAAATTGGAGTTTCTCGCTTAAATTTCAGTGGGCGGGGCCACGCTCTCTACATTGTACTGCCGCATGTTTTCATGTATCGCCTGGAAACATAGGGCATTTCAATGCGGAAAGAAAAAAATAACTCCACCAAAATTGCCGAATTTAAGCGCTTAAATTGGAGTTTCTCGCTTAAATTTCAGTGGGCGGGGTCACGCTCTCTACATTGTACTGCCGCATGTTTTCATGCATCGCCTGGAAACATAGAGCATTTCAATGCGGAAAGAAAAAAATAACTCCACCAAAATTGCCGAATTTAAGCGCTTAAATTGGAGTTTCTCGCTTAAATTTCAGTGGGCGGGGCCACGCTCTCTACATTGTACTGCCGCATGTTTTCATGTATCGCCTGGAAACATAGGGCATTTCAATGCGGAAAGAAAAAAATAACTCCACCAAAATTGCCGAATTTAAGCGCTTAAATTGGAGTTTCTCGCTTAAATTTCAGTGGGCGGGGCCACGCTCTCTACATTGTACTGCCGCATGTTTTCATGCATCGCCTGGGAACATAGAGCATTTCAATGCGGAAAGAAAAAAATAACTCCACCAAAATTGCCGAATTTAAGCGCTTAAATTGGAGTTTCTCGCTTAAATTTCAGTGGGCGGGGCCACGCTCTCTACATTGTACTGCCGCATGTTTTCATGTATCGCCTGGAAACATAGGGCATTTCAATGCGGAAAGAAAAAAATAACTCCACCAAAATTGCCGAATTTAAGCGCTTGAATTGGAGTTTCTCGCTTAAATTTCAGTGGGCGGGGCCACGCTCTCTACATTGTACTGCCGCATGTTTTCATGTATCGCCTGGAAACATAGAGCATTTCAATGCGGAAAGAAAAAAATAACTCCACCAAAATTGCCGAATTTAAGCGCTTAAATTGGAGTTTCTCGCTTAAATTTCAGTGGGCGAGGCCACGCTCTCCACGTTGTACTGCCGCAAGTGCCGGCTTCCAGCGGCAAAACTTGGCGCAAATTAACTTCAATTTATCGAAAATTACCAAAAACGCCAAATTTCAATTTGAGTCGAGCGCGAGCTGCGGCTGAAAAAGGTTGTGGACGGGTGTTGACGGATTTGGTCCTTCCGTCGTCCACCACGTTTTGCGTAATTGTCAACAAAAGATACGAATTTCTACTGTAAATACAATTTTGATATTTTCTTCAGCAGTCAGAAATCTTTATTTACTAAAAAACACAATAACAATAATAAAAACTACATTCTCTTGAAAGGAAATTTCCATTTCGTATGCAAATAAATTCAATTTCCTATTGGAACACAAACTACATGCACCACATAGATACTCCTCACACACTCGAACAACAATTGATCGATTCATGTGTTTTTTTAGCTTTAATGCACTAAATAAACTTGAAATTTCTGTTTTCGTTGTTGCTTTTTGCCTAGTTTAAATTAAATAAAAGAAAAATAACATAGAACAAGAATTCTTGCGGTTGAAAAAATGCCTTTTGACGTTCGCAACACAAGCAAAACAACAAATACAAGTTCGACAAGTAACATGGAACGTAAATAAAAAAATCCTTTCATCTCGATACAAGGATTTGAAAGTTTTTTCCTTGGCATCTATTTACATAGCACTTGACTGTGGAATTCTTGTTTAAGTTGTGCGCTATTTGTCAAAGAAACAACAAGAATTGGCGAAAAGACTTTTCTGCTTGTTGACTTAAAAAGACAAACAAATAAAGACAGAATTTAACGGATTTCCACTTACATAAATGACTTGTTTTCTTTTCCAATTTCAACTTTCACTTACAAACAATTAATGTCTAACTTTTGAACAACTTTTCTATATATTTTGCGACTTTTTGATCAAAGAAAAAGAACGCATATGCATTTCAAAATCATAATAAACTTTATTGAAAAATATATATAAAAAAATTATATAAAAATTAAAAATAACAATTTCTATGAATATGTTTTAATTTTAGTTAATTTTCATTTTCGATAATTATTTGTTGCATTGTTTGTTTATTATTCTTTGCTTTCGCTCTCTCCGCCTGCCCATAACTCATTGCAGCAGCAGTTGCAGTGGCACATTATATAAATCAAAAGCAATTACAAAATTATATATATTAAAATTTCAATAATATTCAGTAAATTCTTAGCATGTAAAGCGTACAAAAAGCAAACATAATAAAAATAATAAAAAGAAAAAAGCGTAGGATACAAAATGCGTACATTTTAGGAAACTTTTGTTTTAAACTTTAAATTTGTTTTTATTTTAACCTAATCAGTTTTGCAGCTTGACGCTGAGAAATAATTAGAAAATCGTTGCAGTAAAAAAGTGTAGCAGTTGTTTGTTTTGTTGTTGCTTCTTTCTATAATAATATTTGTTTTGACGTTTTCTTACTACCAAAATAATAATATTTTATAAAATAATTACAATAATTAGAATTAAAATTTACAAACTAATATCAAAGTTTTATTATCAACAGTTTATTTCCTGATACATGATCCTACTCTTCCTATCATGATCAATCAATCAATCGATATTTGTTTTAGTTGTAATAATTTAATGTAAGAGTTCTCTACTCGTATCTGTCTTTCGTTACTTTACACAAATCAATTTCTTTTCGTGCTAAATTTATTTTAATCAATTTACAAACTGACTAATTTTACTTTTCTTTTTGTAAAAATATTTTACATATTTTCTTTTTCATTGTAATTCATTTGCTGTTTTTGCTATAAAATTTCAATATAAATATTTCTATTGAAGTTGAATTTGTTTGTTTGTCCTAACTATTGTTTTTACATATTGAAGATGCGTTTTTTATGTAGATAAGTGTATGTGTGTGTGTATGTATGAATACGTGTGCATCTGTGTTGAATCATTCCATGACTTGAATTTTATCACATTTTTATTTCAATTCGCTTTTAATATTACAATTTTTCTTCTTTGTTTTTGTTATTATTATAGCGAATGAACATATTGCAACAGTTGAAATTATTGCAATTGATCTCTTCTATATTTCTCGATATATTGTATGATTAACAGACACACGTATTTGTTATTCTATGAGTTTAGGTAGATTTGATACTATGTTGTGCTTTAAATAATTGAAAACGAAATCGAAAGTGTATCGAAAATAGAAATTAAAATACAGGCAAATAACTAAAACGCTCCTACTTCTATCAAAGCAATGAGGTCACATTTTGCTCTCACTGCCAGACACCGGTGCATGCTCGGTTTCGCATGCTGTTGCGGTCATCGGTGTTGTTGCCGGCTTATTAGCACTCATTTTCGCTTTGACTTTGAGTAGTAATGCTTCGAATGAGTCATCTTCCTTTGGCTGTGGCACCGGTTTCTGATAGACATATGACTCATAGTTGTTAATCCCAGCGTTGTCCAGATCTGCATATGATGCTCTACAGAATGCACGCCGTCCACCGAAGCTTATATCATACATGTTAATTTGGGCATCCTTTGAGCTGCTGTCTATGGCTGTGAAGGCATCCTGTGACCGTTCGAATGTCACAAAACCATATTTCATACTGTAAGCACATGGCGTTAAGTCAATAACGAATAAAAATTGGTTGTCTTGAGCACTTACCCAGTTTCCTTATAATGTATAGTAATTTGTTTAATTGTACCGTAACGTAGAAACTTTCGACGTAACATATCTTTCGTGGTATCCTGTTCAATACGACCGACATAGACAATGCGACGTTCCTCCACAGCTGCGTGTAAACAAAAATACCCAAATGTTTAAAACAAATTTTCTGAACTACATGACATTAATCAAACTTACCTGGTTGCGAAACGTTTCGATCAACAAAGTTTCGACGATTATTGTTGTAGCTGTTGAGACGTGTGCGTGATCTGGAACGTGAACGTGAGCGTGAACGTCTGTAGAGCGGACTGCGACTACGAGCACGTGAGTGTTCATAGTCCGATTCCGAGGAGGTGGACAATGCCGAATTTGAACGATCGTAGTTTTTCAATCGACGCTTATTGTAGCTTGTGCGACGCTGTCTTCGACCGCGTTCATAGTCTTCGGCTTCTGAATATGATGAGCTTATCGAACTACGATGGCGACGTGTACTGCGCGATGAATATCCACCGGCAGCTGTGGCATCAGAATTACGCAAGCGTTCAGTCGAAGCATTTGATGGGCACTCAGAGCCGGAACGTAGAACACCTACTGAGGCACCAGATTCATTACTCGAAGCTGATGAGGCTGAACACGAACGTGACGCTGACGAAGTAGTACGTTTACGATACGAACGATTTGTTTTATGACGTAAACGTTCACGAGATTTATGGTGTGCTGGTTTCTTGAGGAGTGTCAACATCGGAAACTCAGGTTGCATATCGGTTTGCACAGCCATACTGACTGTCGGCTTGCGCTCTCTGTTCTTAGGTAAATACATGATTATTTTATCTTCGCCATGATGTTCGTTTCTGATGGCATTCGTTGTGCCTGACTCTGAATTGACCGGTCCGGCCGGTACGACTGTAGGTATCGCCTTTTTGACGACTTCATGCTGTATGCTCGCAATCAGCGAATTGGTTAGAATGTCTGATTTATCAGTCGCCTGTTGTACCTTTTGGAAGCTGTCTGAGATATTGTGCAGTAGTACCGATGATTTCAATAGTGAACGGGAAGATTTACTTGTTACTTTGTGCATATTTGTTGGCGGTATCGTTAGCTCGGTGTTACAGCTTGCCGATACAATAATAATTTCCTCATAATCTGGATGACCGTTAGTTGGTGTGCTACGTGCTGGCTTTGTTTCCGGCTCCTGGAAATAGCTACCCTTGACAATTTCCTTAAGCGGTGGCAATTTTGTGACGCGTGGCACCTTCGCCGACACCGTTGAATCGAGTATTTTCAACTGTTGTGCACGTTTTAATTGCTGCATGCGTAGCACTTTATTCTTAGCCTCCGTTATTGGATCTGTTTTGGTTATTTGACTATTTTGTGTTTTTAATGTTTTAACGATTGCCGCAACGGCTTCATTATGTTTGCTAGGCGATGTCTTTGGTGCCAGCGCCGGTTGCGGCTTCGTGGTATTGACTTGCATTTGTATTGACTTCGTTGTGCATTGTTGTGGCACATTATCAAGCTTCTGTTGCTTATTGAGTGGCATACAACTCATTGTACTAACATCACCGCGACGCTTTTTGTATTCTTCCAAGTTTAGTTTACGCTTCACCGTTTGCACCGGCGTGCTTGCGAGTTCAGTTTCTTTGGCATCCGGCTTGTTCGTCTCAACACACAGAGTTTTCTCCTCCACCTGACGTGTTTCTTGACTAAGTTGTTCGTGTTTTAATAGCGCTAAGTTTTTACCGCCTTGACCTACGCCCACGGCTTGTATTGGCATAGACCTCGGCATAGTTTTGTTTGTGTTTAAAGTCATGTCCGTAGTTTTCTTAGCTGCAGCAGTGGACTTTGTTGGTTTTGTTGTTGTCGCGGTTTTTGCTGTTGCTTTACCTCCTATTTTACGCTTCAAAAAATCGCATTGCTTCTTATTTGGAACTAAACAAATGTTTCGTTTGCTCTTGTCGTTACTTGTATTACTTGGTGCTGTTGTTGTTGCAACTGTTGTAACATTTGTTGTTGCTTGTTTACTCTGCGTAAATAAGGAAATGCGTTTAATGCATTGATTTTAATATAAAAATACTTCACTTACCTCTTTATTAGCATGTTCGTTCTTCTTTATTTGCTTAGGGCTCCAAGATGGATCCTCTTTTACATTGTCCACAAAGGCCACATCATCCTCCGGCGATGGCGCACTCACGTTACACCTCTTTTGATTTGCAACACCAAGATTTCCAACTTGTTGCACATTGCCATCATTTGTATCGATTTCAACTGTTTCAACATCAATAATTAGATCAGAATCACTGTCTGAATCTTCAGTTTTTGAGGATATTATTTGCACAACTGGCGTTTGCAATCCCACAGCAGCTGTTGCAGTTAAATTTGATGCAATTTTTGCATCCGCTGACTTGTCAGGTTGCGTTGTTTTTGTTAGACTTAGAGCAAAATCATCTTTGGTAATGAAATCAGCTAAATCGAAATTATTGGCATCGATTTGTAAGCCCAAACCGTCTATATCAGAGCAAATTGTATTTGTGCTTAGAGTGCGATGCTTGCCAGTAAAGTCTGACGTTGTTTTGAATTCGGTATCCAAGATTAAATTATCCGCTGGCAAAATAGTATTGGTGAAATTAATTTGTCCCAGCACTGAACTATCACCACCTGTCATGTTCTTGTCTGCGACGACAAACCCATCAACGTCATCATCTGTATCGTCTTCGTAATCGCTTGAATGTGACTCATAGTCGCCAATAGAGGAACTATCGGTGCGCGTACGAAATGTCATATAACTGCACAGACTCTCATTATCGAAATCGACATTTCTTGGATGGCCGATCACATCATTGTCATCATCTTCATCATCGTCGTCGTCGACTTCATCATCATCATTATCGTCGGTATCTAGAGTTAAGATTTTAATGCTATCGCCAGCTTTAAATTGCTGATCCGCGAATTCGCTATAAATTAACTGAAGAAGACAACAAGATGATGATAATCATAGTCGAATTTCAAGTTTGTCTTCTAAGTTAAACCTACAGCATTTTTCGACGTTAATCCATCGTTGGCATCGCCGTTTCCAGTTATCGGTAAAATGCCGTCCAGTGTTTCGGTCAATTGCATATCCATGGAACTAAAAGACATTATAAAATTACATAAGCGAATTATATTTGATATATATTTAAGCAAAACACTTACACGCTGTCATTTGGCCAAAGGCTTGATTCCTGACCGTATTTGACATAGTTATCATCTTGTAAAACGCTCATTAAACGGGAATCCATATTTACAACATTCAGCACGATTTATACTTTGGAATTCTAAATAAAGTTGGAACAAAATAAATAAACCACATACATATTCAAATTACAAACGATATAAACAAAATAACAAAACGGTCTTGTTGCTGACAAGTGTTTTCTGGCTTACAGAGCTTTAAGAAGACTTTGGCAGCTCAATCAGTCTCTATAAAATATTGCGTTGCTAAAGTTTAAAACTACATTATGATGATTTCAAAAAAACTAATCGAAATGTCAAAGAGTCGAAAATTGCAAAATAACAACAAAAAATACGAAATAACTGATATTGTGAAAAGGTATCAAAAATCATCAAACAACTGGATTTGCTGTGAGTGCAAGGACAAAGTTGACAGAAGAATTGGTGTTTTTACAATTCATGGTACCACAGAGGAATTACACTTAAAGTTACAAAAGTTCATACAAAACGGTATTAAGATCACAAAGCACATATATTTGAGCAACGATCAGTGTGCTATTTTCGAAGACCAATTAGAATTGTTAATAAGATATAGGCATGAGATCAAGTTACAGATGGATGCGAAGCATCAACCCTTCGAAGAACATCGCATGCGTTTACAAAGTAGAAAAATGTGATCAATTGTGATGACCTCATTTATGTATCAAAAATAAAAATATAAAAATGAACTTCCGAATTTGTATTATTCTTTAAGTTCTCAAAATTACATTTTTGATATAATCAAATTAAAACCATTTACAAAAACAACAAAAACAAATCATTTGGACTGCGTAGAGTGTAAATATTGTCTTAAAATATAATGTCATTGTGCATTTTTCTATTCCAATCTGAAACACGTGTTTCACAGAATATTGAAGAACATTGGCGCAATTTTTGAACTCAAACAAGTTGGAAACCCTGATTAGTCATGTCTACGAAAAAAAAAAAAAAAAACAAAAAGAAGAAACAATTCGAGTGAATTGCAGGCAGCACGCGGTGAAAGTATATACATGTGTTAGTGTGAATATATATATGAGGGGAACGCAACAAATGACGTACAAACGGGAGCACATTGTTTGCAGCGAAATTGAAATGTTTTCATAAACATATTAAAAACATGCTAATGTGTATGCAGTAGAAGTATTAGACGTTGACTTATGTCAACAACAAACAGGAAAAACGCCGTTTTTCTTCATTTGTCACGAGCGTCCGTTAAAACACCAAAAACAAACATGTCCAAACAATAACAAAAACGCGCAAAAACACGCGCATGTGTTGGCAGTTGGGTTTTGTTACACCAACACATTTGCACACACCCAACTGACAACGTAGCCGTCGTTAGCATGTGCTTCGCTTTAATCGGAAGCGAATTTGATTTGAATTTCTTTAAACAGTTTTATGATTTTATAAATAAATTGGAAATTAAACGCAGTTGGTTTGTAATCGGAAATGATGGTAAAGTGTTTTTTAGCAAGGCATTCCTTTATGACTCAGATGCACAGGTACATGAATTCGCACGCGCCACATATGTGGCATTTTAGTTGTTTTGATTATTTTCATTTTGCTTTGATTTACCTTAAACAAGTGCTTGTTCACTATTTATGTGTAACACTTGTATACACTTTAATTAACAATAGTTGATAATGAGACAGTATATTTGTTTTTATGCTGCCGTCTATCTGTCTTAACCTCACATTCACATGTTGAGCGCAACAATAGCGCGCACACAAAAAAAATACCACGACGATAAGAATAAAACTATTTAACGTTACCGCAAAAGCAAGACAAATCCTTGCTGTGATTTATTTACTAATTAATCACTACACTTTATTTACTGCAACTTATTTCACTAATTCACCACAATTACAGTGCTTCAAGCACTTTACACCGTCTACCGCGAAACGTGGACCGAGCGCGAGTGTTTGACAGTTCAGTATTCCGCGTTGACACCTCTTTCGCTTTTTCCGCATTCTCCTTTGAAATGGAATCGTAAAGCGGCATTTGTGTGAGCACGTGTTTTTTTTTTACAAAATGGAAAGAAAGGGAATGAAGAAATCGCAGAGTTGCATTCGACAAGTCTTTACCAACACTTCATTGACACCATCGCCGAATTTGGGGGAGTCATCATCAACTGCTTCAATTTGTTGAAACCGTGTCGAATTTGGGTGTTTGAATTTTTCGCGGTTGAGTTCATAAAAATCCAGCTAGGTACTGGTTTTCATAACAAACGTATTTTAAAAACAAATTTTGTTAATCTCACGGAGACCGTCTTTTGCACTAACGCCAACAGAATTCTCTTTGTTAATCTAAACCTGCTGTTTTTGTAATCTTTTAAATCAAGAATGAAACTATTTTGCCATGTTCCTAATATTAAATTGAAACTTGATGAGTTTTTGCCAACCCGACTTTATTTTTAACATTTTTATTGATATCTATTACGTTTATAAGTGTATAAGTTTATAAATATGTTGAGAGAAAATCTAGGATCATCAATTTTTAAACTGGAATTGTATTGGGATGTTGTATATCAATTGCAACGCATTTTATGCCACGTCGTTTTCCAATAACACAATAAATTTTATATGGTGCCTAAGTAGTTATTTTGACAATGCTATATGTATAAAAAATTTCTTATTAAAATGCGGGAGGACTTTATTTCAATAACATAGAACGGGTTAATACATCAGCTTTTTAACGACGCTTAACGCTAGTCCATTCGCCATCATCGGTGTTCTTGTTTTCTGCAAGAGGAGACAAATGCCTTACATTAATTTTCTCAAACTCATCACACCATTCTAAACTTACCTTTCTCTTGTTGGTCACGTTTGGGGGCAGGTTTCTCGTCACGTACAGGCGCTTGTCGCCAGTTACCAGAATCCTTAGCGCCTCCAGCACCAGCACCGGCACCACCACGATCACGGTCACGACGATCACCACCTTGGCGACGAATATCACGATCTTGATTTTCTCGATTGCTGGGTCGTGGTGCATCTCGCCAGTTGCCACCAGTCTCACGTTCTTCACGACGCGGGCCATCGTTACGACGGAATTCGCGATCGCGATCTCCACCACGACGATCATCACGGTCGCCACGTCGCTCATCACGATCGCCACGACGTTCATCACGGTCTCCACGACGCTCATCACGATCCCCACGACGTTCATCACGATCTCCACGACGGTCATCTCTGTCGCCGCGACGATCTTCACGACGGAATTCTCCACGTGGTCGTTCTTCGTCACCACCACGACGCCACTTGTCATCGCGGGCAGCAGGTGGGCCACGTTCACCACGTTGTTGTGGTTCGGCTTCGCCACGGCGTACACGCCATGAATCATTGCCACCATCATTTTCCTTTCTTTCGGCAGGTGCAGCGGAAGCAGCAGTAGGTGTGGGAGCTCCACCACGACGCCATTCTCCAGCGGTCGCACCAGTAGTTCCCGAACGTTCAGTACGTTCGCGATCACCACGTGGACGCCAGACGTCACGTTCTTTTTCACCAGTACGTTCGCGATCACGATCACGTTCAGCAGCCACTTCGCGAGACAAACGATCGCGCTCCTCTTGCATCTTTCTCTCAACTTCCTCGTCCTTGGCACGTTGTTTTTCGAATTGAACACGACGCTTCTCCTCTTCTGCTTCGCGCTCCAAACGACGCGCTTCAGCAGCGGCGCGTTCTTCCGCCTCCTTGGCACGACGTATTTCTTCCTCTTTGCGCATACGTTCTTCTTCCTTTTCACGCTGCCATTGACGACGACGTTCCTCACGTCGGTAAACAATTCGTTGAGCCAAACGCTTTTTACGTTCCTCGGCAAGCGCAATCTCGAATTTCTTAAGTTTTTCAACATACAACGATGCTCGCTCCGTTTTGAGAGCTTCCAAAAAGGTATCACGGTCTGGATACATACGCTTGAGACGTTCTTGCTGAGCGACAGCATCTTTACGCTCAGCAATTGCATTTTCGATGCGAGTCTGCTCTTGTGCTTCCCAGAATTCTTTATCCTTGACTTGCTTTTCGGATAAGTATTTCTCAAAGAGAGGTATTTCCTCCGTACGTTTAGCGCGTTCAAAGTAGTCAATCTTCTTTTCTTGCGACTTAAGCTTAGATTGCAATTCCTTACGCTCTCGTTGCAACTCTTCCGATTCGCGAGCTGCAATCTGTTCGGCATCCAGTTTCTTAATGCCTTCCTCATCCAATTTAGATAACATTTTTTTGCCGTGAGCAGTCTGCGAGATTTGCTGCACCTTCTCTTTGAGACTCTTTTCCTTAATAGCTTGAATCTCGTTTTGATGGCGTTTACGTTCACGCTCTTCTTGTTCTTGCTCTAAACGTTTTTGCTCGGCTAACTTCGCCTTACGTGATTCCTCTTCCAAGCGACGTGCCTCTTCTTCTTCACGTGCATTATTCTGCTTCTCAATGTACTCCTTGCGATCTTCGATAATCTTTTGACGCTGTAAAATGCGCTGGTGTTCACGATCCTTAATCTCGTGATAGTGTTGCACCATTTGGGTGCGCAATTTACCACGTTGATCCTTCTCGCGATTTGGATACACAAGGTGAACGGCTCTCGTCAACACGGTAGACATGTTCACCAATTGCGAACGAATCTGTTCGGATGGCATAGATTGCAAAGTGGGTCCATCTGGGTGGTACTCACGTTGACTCTCAGTAAGGTCAGTGCCGAAATAAATGCTGCCCTTTTGGTGATCTATGCGTATTTGCATGT
Organism: Phortica okadai; assembly: GCA_034638295.1. Taxonomy (NCBI): domain Eukaryota; kingdom Metazoa; phylum Arthropoda; class Insecta; order Diptera; family Drosophilidae; genus Phortica; species Phortica okadai. The sequence continues at coordinate 16,478,195 of CM067849.1, forward strand.
CATTATGACGCACAGATTCAACAAGAAGTTTTTCAAGTTCGAAAATATTGCAAAATGAGGCAAGCTCAAGAAGACGTTTGAACTCGATACTCTCGTAAACTTGAGAAATCTGGCGTATTAATCGCATGATGGTCAAATCCTTCAGCGATTGAATATACGGCACAAGAAGTCCATGCTCCGTAGGCGTATTTTCAATCAAATCGACGACAGTTTGCACACGCTTGCAGAGGTTCAATGGGTTAAAGTCGACCTCCAACCAATTGTACAGCTTGCGGAAATCTTCCGAGACGAGTTGTGGCACATTTAGACGCACCTTTAAAAAAATAAGCACTCATGTAAGCTAAAACATTATTTTTCAAATAACTTCAACTACTTACCACTTCACGGATCAGAGACGCTCTAGATGGTGGCTGAGGCAATCCCAAAAGCACCGCCAACTTTTGAGCTTTCTCCAGTGGGCTCTTGTCAGCTTCAATGAAACGATCGAATTCCGGATGTGCGGATGGAAGCGGAATTGACAAAGTTGCCAATAGCACATGGGCGGCCATGCGTTGCAAGTCGTCCTTTGTCAAGTTTTTCTTTAGTTCACGGGTCAACTGGAACAACTTCAACAACGCAGCAGCATGGAAGAGTTGATTACCAGCCTTGCTGAACACCATAGCCAACTTTTGGTAATAGTTCGCCATAGTTTTCGGGACCGGTGTCTTTTTAGACAAGGCCATCAAACCATGAATGTCTTCTATGGCTTTGTAAGCCTCCTGCCACAGCTCCATTTGAATTGCAGAATCCAACTGATACAACCTAGTGTCAAGACAAAGTTGCTGCGTCTCCACCTTGGTTATTGAAACACCAGTTGTTTGATTTGTGCTTTTGCAGATATCCTCCAAATGCTTTCGCAGCTTGTCGCACAACCGACGGAACTCACTCTTTCGGTTATACTTCAGACAGAATTGGAATGCCATGCGGGCAATATCGTGATACAAACCCTCACAATGTGTATTAACACGCAGCAATTCCAAACATTGGCAGTACGATTCCCACAAGAACTTTACCCATGGCAAAAGAATTGTGCGATCAGAACGGTCTTGCGCATCTTCTCCACAAACGGCACTCATTAAAATGCTTTCCGGAGTTGCAATGTTATCCAAATCATCTAACTCCAACACAGCTACTGCTGCAGACGACTGAGCCTGAGCAGCTTCAGTATGCTCTTCAGCCATTCGTAAATACCCACGTATAACATTTTCCAACGAGTTCACATTCACCAGTTGAAACATATTACGGTACTGGAAGAGACCTTCTTTCGCAATATGCGATTTCTTGAGCTCCACGCACAAGTACAAATACTTGAACATGAGCGGTTCAATAACCGTCTCTGAGTAGGCATAATTCCAGCGCTTGTTGCGAAACACTTCTTGCAAAGTGTCCAGGGCACGAAGTGGTTTTCCCACCTCAATGAATTCTAAAATCAAAAATATATGTAAATAAATAAGATTTCCAATTGTGAATTGCAACGAATGACGTTGTGAAAGTGAGACCGCGACAATTGATATTATGCTTTACTTCCATTTTCGTCTGCCGCATGGGCACTTTTTTTATGCAATTCGCAAACTCACCGTTCGCCCTTTTGAGAGCATTTTCCGGTCTTTGCGTATAGCGCGCCATGTTTCTTCAGACCTTTTTATTGCAACAATCAATTAAACTTCACGTTTTCACAGATTTTGCGCAATTACAAAGCGTATTGCGGCTGAAAATTTACAAAAATTCTCGGCCAGCTAATGTATGCCGTCGAATTTTATACAAAATGGCCGAGTTGACGACGACAGCCGAAACTTAACGAACATGTGAATAAAGAAGAATGTCAACTTACACGGTTGCATTGGAACGATAACGAGACTACAAACTGATATATTTTGGCCGAAGTAATCGTATGTTGCAAGCACACATAGACGGAGCTTACATTGTGACTACACAGCCAGCCCTGCTTTTTTTGGCCGTTGGTTTACGAAACACAGCTAACTCTCAAACGCACAATAAATGCAGCTGATGCCCTTTATGTTTGACTCGAATGACCGAAGTGATCATGTGTTGCAAGAAAACATTGCGCACATGCTAACACTTTCCGACTTTTCAAAGTTGACGTTCACTTCTCGCAGCGTGTACTGATACGCAACATAGACGTACCTAATATGAAATGTATTGAACTGCTGTAAGAACATGACGTTGCTTACTTCCGGCGGTTAAACGGCAATCACATCAATTGAATTTAAAAAATTACCCCTAAAAACCGTTGCTAAGTAACGTAGATGTAAACACAAGGATATCCACTCCAGGACTCGTGTAATGTGTGTCAACCCCAGTTTATTTTAACAAATAAAAGTGACAAGTAGTTTAATATCTACATTTAAAATAAAATGCAAAAATGTGTGTTTTAAACTATGCTCTTCATCGCTAACTATTGTGAGCATATAATATGTGTATTGAGGAGGCTGTAATGGGTAAGTGCAAACATTTTTGAATGATTCCATTGAGTTTGTGCACACAAACAAAAAAATTTAAAACCGAGCAGATTTGTTTATAAGTAATTCGGATGTATTAAATATAGCTTATTAAGTAAAATAATCCCAGATGGAGATTTCAACAAACAAAACATTCAAAATTAAATAAAATTCCTTCAGTCTGCGGTAATCTCTCTCTCGTGCCGTGTTATTACCAATCCTGAAAAATGAACGTAGCTAATCTTAGGTTCATCTTCTTTGTTCGATGTGTTTGTGTTGTTTGTATGTGTATGTGTGTTTTATTTTTTTTTGTTGTTGGTTTGTGGTTGCTGCCATAGCTGTCGCTACTGCTGGCGCCATTGCTGTTGACGCTGCTGCTGCTGCCGCTGGCGCTGGCGCTGATACTTGTTCAACGAACTGACACAGCGATGCTTGGTGATAAAGTTTTCGTACGGTTTCGTTTTTGCAAAAACAACTTTACTGATTCGAGCGGTATTTGAAAATGATAATAGGCGCAATACGGCAATGGGTCCCAGTATGCAAATAGAGCTTCGCATTTGTCTAGTACTTCTGGTGATTGCGAATTCGACCAGCTCCAACTATTACGCATCGCCTCAACTGTGGACTCGGACTCACGTTCATCGGCCTGGCCGAAGTGTTGTCGATGTATGCATTTAACGGTGCTAGAGAGCACACTAGCGTGTGAGGCACGATTATAGCAAATATATGGCAGTGATACACCCAAACGTACACCCAGCGGCACAAATTGACCGCTCTGATTTTTAATAAAACGAAAACTGATATGACCGTTGATACTGCGCTGAAAACGCACCCTGGCAAAGAAACCGTGCAGCCAAAATTCAATTTGCGTTTCATCGTCGCGTACACCGTCTGTGCGACGACGCCGTCGCAACGGTATTAAATTTTTTGTATGATAGTCCACTTTACAGGTAACATTCGCAACGACTCGTGAATCGCGGACCGAAGTGCATGTGACATAGTGATGATAACCCGGCTGATCACGAACGACCAGCCATTGTTGACGATTGCTAATTTCATGACTGAACTTTAAGTCTTGCCGTCTATTCGGTAGAATGTATTTATAGCGCTTCAATATGCCCTGCATGCCAACAGCCATTAGAATATTTCTAGTATTGCTGATAAAACCGCTCTCGTACAGATGATGAAGATCGTCCATTGACGATAAGACGGTATGGGGCGGCAATGGAATGTTTTGCGCTGCGCATTTTTGATAAAACATCAGACAATCATCCAAAATACGTGTCTCTTGTACACCCGGGATAAAGGTGGCACAGCCTAATAGCTCCAGATGTGGCTTGGCAAGCGCATCATAATAAGCCGGACTTGTTGCACAGACCGGTATATAAACTTGTGGCTTTTCCTTATTAACAATATGACAAATGGCTTCGATATAACTCTCTGGATTATTAGCGGTTGGACGTGGCACAACATAAAACTTATCGACCGCTGTCGAGAAGCGTGATAGTCCAAAGAGGCCATCAAATTCGAAGACAACCACACGTGCGCCCGATGAGTAGAAATTCCTGGCCAAATGTAATGTTTGTATTGTGCTGCCTGAACTGAGCAAAACTGTGCGTGTTGGTGCTGCATTAGCATTTACCGTTAGATTATCGGAGCTTAGCAACCATTTTACAAAAACAACAGGTCCACGCACGAATTTCCAAAATATCCACAGCAGCGCCGATAGCCAGAAGCTTGGTGCTGCAATCGAAAGCGGCAAGTAGAGAAGGTAACGTACAACGGTGACGATCAGTTGAATGAGCAAGTGCGGCCAGAAGAAGACAAACTGCTGGACACGTTTCGATAAAGAAAAACTCTTGTTGTTGCTGTTGTTGTTGTTGTTGCGTTGCGAATTTTGTTGCTGTAATTGTAATTGTTGTTGTTTTGCATTGACTGGCGGCGGATCGAGATCAGGATTTTCTTGATTCTCACGATAAGGATCCTCTGGTATAAGATCCAATGAATTAATGCGCCTGAATTTCGAACGCGATGCTTGACGCAGGTACTGATAGTCTTTGGAAAATGGTCGCGACATTTTGTTAAATTTTTTGGGTATTTTTTTTTTTTGTATTTTTATTTGAAAATTACAGACACATACACTTTAGAACTTTGAATTACTTCAAAGTAAAATGGTGAAAAAATGCGCAAATTAAAGCGCAATTTTTACAATGCGTCGTTTTCCTATTCGAGCTTGATGAGAACTAAGTAGTATTTACAAATCGAATTGAAAGCGCTGCTGAGAACTAAAGTATCTACAAATCGAATTGAAAGCGCTGCCGCGCCCGTGCTGCAATCGCACTTGACGTTCGTTCGTCCCGCTTCGTTTTATTTCGTCGTCGTCGCTACTGCGGCGATCGTGCGCGTCTCAGCCGCCGTCGCATGCACAAGATGCTCGCGGTATTGTTGTTCCTTTTTTCTGTTTTGTTTTGTTTTTTTTTTCCATTGGCTTACACTTATCGATATGTCGGTGTGTATATACGCCGATCTGTGCTTTAGTTAGCACGTTCAGCTATCGGGATTTGTGACTACCAATCACACGCCAAATCCAGGTATACATGGGAACAACATTCGTAATTAATATGTATTAATGATCTGTCCATAGCTTATCAACACAAATACATATTCCATTGTTTCTATTGACAAAAAAAAAACAAGCTTGTAACCTGTAACCTTGGCGCGATACTACGGCGCAGTGATATTAGACATTGATCAGTGGTACAAATATGTATGTATGTACGATTGATCAATTTTTTTTCCATATTTTGTATATTGAATATATGTACATATTGTAGTATTTTTTCCAAGATTTTGAATATTTTCAGTCAGCCGGAAGTTTCTGCTTTTCACTCTCAGTTGTACTTTAAGCTGTTTTTCCTTGTCTGGAGCTTATCAACCACCAACGCCAATAGTTACAAACGAGAGTTGATCTGAGACCCTCCGACAATCTGTCCATTTGTCCGTCCATTCGTTCATCTGACCGATCGTCGTTCTGACTGTTTATATACTTACATACATACATACATTATGCATTATTATAATATTGATCAATAAATATTTCGCTGCAATCTGCTGCAGATCAAAGTGCATTGTTTCGCATACATACGCTTGTGTGTGTGTGTGTGCGTGTGCGTGTGTGTTGGTGTACAATCACGACGTACAGCATAATTGCCAAAGTGCTTCTGCAAAATACGCCATGATAGGCCATATTTTGACGTAAAAGCATCTTTCTTATAAATATAAATTGTACATATGCATGTATGTACATATTATGTGTCTTTCAAGTCGAATTTGAATTCGAAAAAATTAATACGATTTCATTTCAAATACATTTGTTGCTCGCATTCAAATTGCACGGAACTTGCGGTTCCTTGAACGTAAAATCAATGTTGTTGCCACTGGTTACATGGTATTTGTTAATTCGATGTTTATTTACCCTGTCCCCAAGAAAGAAACAACAAAAAAAAAAATTATGCAAACTAACAAACTATGCAAACAGTGTAACCGAGCTCCAACAGGAACCGCGGTTAAAACTATTTAACAAGTATGAAATCCATTGGGGCGTTCAGTTCAATACGGACTTTTACCGTGACGCAGTGTTCTCTGCCAAATTTAGTGGTCTCAGTTTATGGTTGGATATACAAACACACCATACATAAGTGCAACGACAGTTCGGTATTTTATAGTTGAAAAGTGGGCCCGCTTGGGTTTAATTGAAAAACTTTTTGTGTTCACTTTAATTGAATTTTACAAAAAGTGGAAAGAAAAGAAACATACCAAAAAATAAAAGTTCTGAAAATTGTCTTGAAGTACTTTAACGGTAAAAGTAAGTAAATTAAGTGTGCTTTTATGTGATAAGAAAAGAAAGTGCGAACGAATTTTTTTAGTCAAAATTTTAATGAAATTATTTTAAATTTTTATTAATAAAAGCATAAATAAAGTGAACCATTAAAATAAGTTTTAAGAACTTACTATTTGTCACTGATAAATTAAAAAAAAAAAAAAATTTCTAATTGGAACTGATCTTAAAAATTTTTCAAAACTTTTCAATTAACATTTTTCGTTACTTATCATTTTGACGCGTGCTGTTAGCTGATCATATAGACGTGTTGTATAAGCTGCATGTGCTTTAGAGCTATCTGTAAAACAACAACAGCATCCTAATTTTAAAAATAAATCAATTTATTTTGTTTTTCAAATATTGAGACAGCAATCATTTGTAATCTCAATGTACAATTTTTGATAACCATGTCAGGACTTTGAATATATAAAGCCGTTTGGCCTATCAATGATGTAATTTTGGTGTACAATGAATATATTTTTTTACTCATTATAAAAGCAATCTATAAAATAAACGAGTACACGCGTACCGTATTATTTTTCCTTAATGCAGTATGACTGCAAATTTGAATACATTAATTTTGTGAGCCAAATGAAATTTGTTAGTCTAATTATGTATGTTGCTGATGTGATCGACTGCAGTTTGGCAATAGAACTTAGTCTGACTGTCGTCGTGACAGACCGTGCAATGCGTGCTGATAAACGACTTAACTTAACATAAACTGGCGACAACGACAATTTTTCGCATAGCAATCGAAGTCTTGATTTCACTGCCTAATTTATTTACCAGCGAAGCATAAAATTATTATAACTGTGAGCTGAGCTGTTATGGTGATAGGGTAAAAGGGTGGAGTCGGTGGCCGTTGGCAAACATAAATCAATATGAAGATTGTTTATTTTGCATAGTTTGGATGACTTGCCTCGGCAACGGTTCGAAATCTAAGTTAACTGAAAGCGATTTCGAACACGCAACCACATTTGAATTTGAATGCGATAAAAAACCAAATATATCATAATAATTTTCTTCCCCCTTTCGGTGTGCCATACCAATGTTAGATGCAACCATATCGTGATAACACGAAGCAAACATCAGGCGTAGATCCCACCTCGAAACACTCAGCGACGACACGGTTGCCATTCTCAAGAAATAATCGCGGACGTGGTGGTGCCACGCCCGAACATCACGCCAATAGCAGCAACCGAACTAACAACAACAACATCAACGCCAACAGCAACAACAACATCGCTGCTGCCAACAACACTAACACTGCCACGCCCAGAATGCTAAGTCCAGTTGGTTATGCTGAACCAGCCGGTTCTACGAATGCTTTGTTGCGTCAAAACCATGAGCTGCGTCAGCGTTTGTCCGATGAATCGAACAGTTATCGTCGTCGCTTGGACACCTACAAGCAGGCACAGCAGAATCAAGCCAATCTGGTTAGTCGCCTGCAGTCCAAGATACAGCAATACCGACAGCGTTGCAATGATTTGGAAGAACGCATGCAGGAGACCATTAAGCCGCCAATTTCGACGTGTCCGCCAAAGATCATGACCGGACCAACTTCCAGTCAAGTAATGGTGAGTGTGCGTGTGTGTTTTTAATAGAACAGTTTATGTATTTTTCCAAAAAAAAAAGTGCTCAACTTCACTCACACTGGGCGGTCCATCGAGCGCGCCATGTTCATCCTCATTAGACTCGCCGCCCACGAGTTGCGCACGTGACTATGTCGTGCATGATGACAGCAGCGAATTGTGCCGCAAGCTGGAGGATGAGCACAATAAATGTGAGCAATTAATGGCGCAGAATAATCTATTGCGCGGCCAATTGGAGGAATGTAATCGCACGAATGAGGCGCTGACCAATGACCTACAGAAACTCACCAACGATTGGTCGGGCCTGCGTGACGAGCTATTGTTGAAGGAGGACGAGTTCAAAGAAGAGGAACAGGTAAAAATTGTCTAGAAACAAATCAGTATTTTTATACCAATCTGATGAATTTTATAGGCCTTCAAGGACTATTACAATAGCGAACACAACCGTTTGCTGAAAATGTGGCGTGAGATTGTCGATGCCAAGCGTAGTTTTCGCGATATGCAAACCGATATGAAAGGTGAGCTTGCCAAGATGGGCACAGAGATCAACAATGTGTCAAAGGATGTCAATGGTTCCGTGTTGGGTGTTTTATTCAATTTGAAGCAAGCGAAGCGCATGGCTGACGATGAGTTGAAGTCATGCAAAGGTGAAAATGATGATTTGCGCGCACAAATTGCGACACTTAAAGTGCAATACGAAAGCGCCAGACACGAGATAATGGAACGCGATCAGCGCCTGCTTGAATTGATGAATCAGTTGAAAAAACTTGAAGAACGCTGTGCTCAAGCCGAAACGCAGGCAGCTTTGGCAAATCGCTATAATGATGAAATCGAACGTTTGAATAATTCCATGCGCGAAATAGCACAAGCTGTCGTACAAGATGCTGAAAACGCCGATCGAGAGGCAGACGAGGTCAATGGTTCGTCGGCCGTCCATCACATGCACTTGACGCGTGATTCGGCTTCGGTTGCGGGCGGCAGCAGTAAATCACCGCGCCGTAGCTCAACACGAGCCTCACAAGCGTTTGCCGAAGGCACTATATCAGCGGTGCAGGCGGCGTTACACAAATATCAGCTGGCACTGCATGACATGCAGGTGAAGTTCCAAAACACCAATGAGAATTTACGCACGGCCAAGACACAGTTGGATACCAGTGAAGGCACCAAGAATCTGCTCACAACACAGATACATCATCTGACAGAGAAATTGGATATCAGCAATGCCAAGTTGTCGGAGCTGCTTAAGGAGCGTGAGAGTTTGCAGAAAACTTTGGACGAAATACGCAGTCAGAAACAACAGGCCGAGTTGGGTCGCTCCGATCTTAATAATGCTGTGAGTAACAAAGTTGTGTGCGGCCATTACAAAAATATTAATTATACACAAATTTTCAGTTTGAAACTTTGAGCAGTGAATTCGAGAAGCTGCAATTGAACTATGGCAAGCAACAGAAACGTATCGATTCTTTGGAAGAGGACAAGAAAGCCGTTGAGTTGGAAATTCAGCGAATTTTGAAAGATAAGAACATAACCGAGTTGAATTTAAGGTATTATCATTTTTTTTTTTTTTTAAAGGCTGTGTTTATATTATGTTTCGCAATTTGCAGATCGGAAGAAGATCGCAGCAGTCGATTGCGCGAAGAAACAATTTCACTGCGTGAAGATTTGAATCGCGTTAGTCTCAATCGGGACTTACTTGAGCAACAACGTATCGAAGCGGATAGCCTCATCAATATGCTTGAACGACAAAAGTCCGAATTGGAAAACGATCTCGATAAACTGTTGTTGGAGAAATGTGAATTGCAGGAGAAACTGGAAAAGCTCTCTAACAATAATTGTCAGGCTTCCGATGAATTGAAGTCTGTGCAAAATTGTCTGGTCGAGACGCAAGAAGAACGGAAAAAATTACGCCAGCAAACTAAAGAACAAGAGAATGACATTTGTGAACTAAGAAAAGAACTGTCGGCCATGGATAAAGCGCGTCTTGAATTGGAAACGGATAATCTTGCCTACAGCGAGAAACTGAAATGTTTACAGTTGGAGAAAGAGAAAGTTTTGCAGGATCTCGCATGTGTCACACGTGACCGTGGTGACATACACAATCAGTTGACAGCGATGTGCCGCAAAAAGGAATCACTTAATGAAGAGCTAATGCGCACGCGACAGCGTTTAGAGCAAACGAGCGAAACCAACAATCGACTCAATCGAAACTTGGAGGAAATGGTAAAGGATAATGAAGAGAAACAAGTGGTAATTGACTTGCATGAGAAGGAAATGCATCGTCTGCAAGAGCTGTTGGCAGCATTACGCTCCGAAAAGGAATCGCTCGATGCGGTACTATTTGACACGAACACAACACTCGAGTCTACCGAAGAGAAGCGAAATCAACTGGAACGCGATCTTCAGGATGCTTTAGTACGCGAAGAAACGCTTAAAAATCATGTGGCGCGTTTACAAAAGGAACTAGAGCAGACACAACGCAAGGCTCAGGAGACAAAGACGCAACTGTTGAATGCAGCACGTTCGACTGAGAATGATTTGAATCAGAAAATTGCCAATCTACAGTCAGCAGGCGAGGATGCGGCAAAGAAACATGCCGAGGAACTATTACAATTACGAAACGCATTGGAAAAGCGCATGCAACAGGCATTGCAAGCTTTGCAGACCGCGAAGGATGATGAAGTCGAAAAGCTGCAAGAACGTCTGGCAGGATTGCAGGCACACATGGAAAGTCTTGTGCAACAGCATGAAGAGGCGCTGATACGCGCTGAAAATGAAAAGCAGCAAGCGTTGCTTATAGCACACCGTGATAAACAATCCGTAGCGGAGAAACTGGAAGCGGTGTGCAGAGAACTGAAAACGGAGCAAGATGCTTTAGAACGAAATAAACGTGAGCATAAAGCCAGAGATGAGAAACAACGTGGCGCCATTGCACAGCTGAAGGATGAAGTTGTTGCGATACGTACAAAGGAGGAGGAAAATAGGTAGGTGCACAATTTCATGCCTGAATGACATGCCTGTAATTTTTCCACTTTGTACTTTCAGAATAAAGCTGGAGGAGTGCATAAGCAAGCAAGAAATACAATTGACCAGCCTGAGAGAGGAACGTGATACGCTCTTCCGTGTCAGTGATGAACTGAAAATGGAGATACGTCTAAAGGAGGACAAGATGGACGGCATCAATAATGAGTTGCAAGATGCATTGCGTAAATCAAAAGAAGGTAATTAAACACAAGGATTCAAAAAGTAATACATTTCAATCATATGAGTATCATTTTAGGCGATGGTTATATTGAAAGCTTACGTAAGGATCTCACCGATTCTCGACGTCAATTGGCTGACAGTAACATTGAACGCGACAAGTATGCGAATAGCAACAAAGAGTTGCGTGATCATGTTAAACGTGTCGAGGGCGCAAAACGTGAGCAGGCACGTGCCATCGAAGAGGCATTACAGAAAATAAGCAGCCTGGAGGAGGCCAAGCACAGCTTGGACAATGAACGTACACGCATTAGCACAATATTAAAGGAAACAGAGAACAACTTGTCAAAGACAACGCAGGAGTTGAATACGACGAAGAATACGCTGCAGAAGACACAAGTCGAGTTCGCACAGAAGGACGAAGGTGGCAAAGAATTGCAAAACAAACTAAGTGCCGAGACGGAGTTAAAGGAACGTGCCGAACAGGAGCTGTGTCAGATAAAGAAACAGTTGTCTGATTTGGAACGTAATCTCTGTGCAACACGGCAGGAACTGGGACGCGCGCGTTGTCACAACAATCAAGAGGAGCATCGTTTCCATGCGCGCGAACAGGAGTTGGTGGCGCGCATTGAAGAGGCGCGAGGTCGTGAAAAACGTTTAGAAGATCAAAAACATAACTTGGAAGTTTGTCTCGCCGATGCAACACAACAAATACAAGAGCTAAAGGCACGTCTGGGAGGTGCCGAGGGTCGTATACGTGCACTGGACGAACAATTGGCCTGTGTTGAATTGCATAAACGTGACACGGAGCATAAGTTGAGCTCCGTTGTGCATACACTACGTCGCATCGCCGGAATTCAAATGGATGGCACTGTGAACTTGACACACCGCCTGGTGAGCCCCTCGCGTCGCTTTAGTCCATCACGTAGCGTTGCCGGTCAAAGTTGTCATGATTACGATACGCGAAGTACGTCACAATGCCCAGATGGTCCAGTTGACGTCGATCCAGATATAGTGCGTAAAGGAGTGCGCAATCTGATGCATCAAGTGGCGCAAATGGAGCGTGAAAAAGACGATTATAAGTTGCAATTGTCGGCAGCAAAGAAACAATTGCAGGATGCTGCAGATCAGCAATTACGTTGTGACGGTAAAGTAGCCAAATTACAACAAATGTTGCGTCACTTGCAAGAGGAGAAGAGCAATTTGGAAACCGAACGCAATATGAAAATATCTGCCTTGAATGGTCTCGAAGAAAAATTCAAACAAAAAAGTGATGAATGCCAATTGTTGCGCGAAAAGTTGGCACAAACTGAAATGCAGTTGGCAGCATGTTCTGAAGAGAACTCACAGAATGAAGAACGCTTGGACAAGTGCCGGCAACATGGCGCCAAATTGGATAACGAAAAACGACATTTGCAAGAGGAACTGGCCAAGATTGAGGGTCGTGCAAGTAAATTGGATTTGCAAAGGGTGGCGCTGGAAGGCGACATTACACGCCTTCAAATGGCATTGCAAGAAAAGGATTGTAACATACGACAAATACAGGAACGTCTGGACAACCAAAATCGCGTAATATCGCAATTGGAAGATCGCTGCACGTCACTTAAGACCACAATTGACCAGATGAAAGAACGCTTGCAAAAGGCGGCCGTCACTGAGACAGAGCTACGTGGTGAGATTAAGACATTATCCAAGGAACTTTCGGAGCAGGGTCACTGCTCACAAGCAAACGAAGATAAATTGAAACTGCTGCAGAAAACATTACAAAGCGCAGAAAATGAGAAACGTATATTGACTGAGCGTCTGGACAACGCACAGTCGAATGTTAATGAGCTGCGTCGCTGCCAACAAGCTCAACTAGATAGCAATCAGCGTCTGCAAGAGCAGGTTACCGACTTGGAGGTTCAACGTTCAGCGCTTGAGTCTGAGCTGAGAATTGCTAAGTGGAATCAGGAAACAAATGACAAAGGCGGCAATGGCAATGGCGCTTCACGAGAAGAAGACGAATTGAGTCGCCAACTGAAGTCGTCACAGCGTGAGAAGTCCGAATTACGCACAAAGCTGCAAACACTCCAAGAAAAAGTCAAGCAACTGGAGTCCGAACGGAAGAGCAAATTCTCAAGCGGCAACGCCTACGATCGTGCTGAGAAATCCGATTCCTATTATGATAATGGTCAATACGATTCAAATCGTTATGAACCGGTAAACAGTTCTAATCGTTTTGAACCAGTCAGTACTGCGAATCGTTTTGAACCTACCAGTAATAAAAAGGATGGCGATAATTACTTAAAAAGTTCCTTTAGCTGCGGCCTTGATCATGCTGTTATTGAACAGGAAACCCGTGATTTACGTCTAAAAGTTCGACGTCTCGAAACTTTGCTCGCGGAGAAAGAGTCCGAACTAGCACGTTGCAAAGCACGTATGCATGACAGCGCCAAGTGTGTGGACAGTCTAGATTCCGATCGTTATCGAAGTGCACAAATGCATGCTGAAAAACTCCTAGATGCGCGTGAACAAGCACACAGGCAACAAGTTTTGCGACTAGAGAATCAGGTATGGTAATAATGAAATGTTTAGGTATTTAAAGACGCTTAAAAAATTTCTATTGTTTTTTTTTCAGATATCATTGTTACGAGAACAATTGGCACAAGAGGCTAAGCGCCGACAACAGTACATTCTACGCAGTTCCAAAGCCAATCGCGAAATGCAACACTTGCGAAACACATTGGGTGATTCTTTACGGAACGTCTCTCAACATCCAGTTGATCCCCACCTACTTGAGAGTGAATCAAGACGGTAACAATGAAGATTTTTATACATATTAAGATATTACTTATTTTCAAATAATATTTTTTAGTTTGGATTCTGCCGTCTCCATGAGTCTTCCACCCTCCACATGCCGTGACTATGATCGGGACTAACAACTTGTATTGTTTACTTAAACCTATCACTGCCAACTGGCCACAAAGATTTGCATTTAATAAGAAACCCATCAACATATATGCAGACTAGCACATCCAAAGTATTTAACATTTTCAGTGCACGTTGCCCAAATCATACAAACATTTATCATAACACGCTAAACCTTCTAGTCCTTAAAAATAAGCTATTTGAACTTTTCATTGTCTGCTCGTTAGACAATAGAATATAGTATGTTTAAATACATCTCATTAAAAATACATTCTATACAAAACTAGCGAACGCTTCACTACTTACTGATGGATCATGACAATGTAGAAATTTCGTTAAGGTGAAACTGAATATGATACCAAAGTATTGTTTGATAACTGTTTAAGTCTGATTTGTATTGAATTGGATCTTGACACAAAATTTTACAGACGTTATTCAAATGCTATTATATTTTAAAGTTAAGTAAATTCATTAAAGCATAAACGTTCCACTTCTCCTGGCAATGGAGAACACCGAACTACAACTATATTCTATACCTGAAACTATTTTGCATTTTCACTCTAATACACAATCATCACCTTATAGAAATCACTCATACGACAAAACATAGGGCATCAAAGTGCATCTGATTGTTGCTATGATCATGTAGGGAATAGTTTGTACTCTAAATAAATACAGAATAAATATTGAAATACAAATTTTAATGGGTTTTGATGTTTGGTTATGTCTCTATTTTGACTTTTCTAATAAAACTTTTAAACGTTCAGCGACTAACTTCATGTTAGCTCTTTGTTCCGATATTTTTGCCACCTCGCCTAAAATGGCAAAGAATGCTTTGGACTTTCCGGCATGATATTGCTGAACAGCTTTTGGTTGATTCTTTATGGCGGTATTACAATAATGCTCTATTTCTACCAAATCTGATATTTGCTCTAAACCATTTTGTTGTATAATCTAAAAATAGTTAAATAACAATTGAAAAGCTGAAGAATGTGTGTTTGTATATTCCATACCGTGTTTATATCCGTATTTGGATTCTTGTGCTTGAGGTCAATGAGTTGACGAGCTGCTTGCAAGTTTATTCTTTCGGTGTGCAGTTCTTTCAGAATATCTTTTAGATCTACATCACTCAGTGAGCTGAAATTGGTAGTGGATGTATATGAAATTGTAACGTATTTATTTTGTAAAAAATGTTACCATTGATGCAGGCTTAAGTTCATTTTGTTGCAGTAGGCGAGGAAGTCATTAATTAGAAAATTGGTTACAACCTTAGTTGGTATTGTTTCCAAACTTTGAGTAACATTTAGAAAATGTTGTAACAAAATTGGTTCATTCTAGAGATATTAATAAAATTACTAAAATATTTAAACTAAATATTAAAAATGTTTTGTAAGCTTACCACTAAAATAATTGCAGTTTCTTGATTGAGTTTGTGTGTTTCAACTAAACGTTTTCGCGTCAGCTCTGGTAGTTCTGGTATGCTCTTGCCTAATTCGGGTACTGATATTAAATCTGTATCTTCCGATGCTATCTGATCCTTTACATTTAAATGCAAAGGTGGTAAATTTGGTTCGGGCATGAAACGATAATCTTGGAGAACTTCTTTGTCACGCATTGCCACAGTGCACTTATTTTCGGCATCCCAGGACCGTGTTTCATTTGTGATCAAATCTCCGCGCGTTACTACATCGATCTGCCTTTTAATTTCATAAGTAATTGCTTGGGAAATATTTCGTACCGAACCAATATTTTTTACTTCAGTTCGCACACCTAATGGTTCACCTTTCTGGTTAATCGATATGTTAGCATCTACTCTTAACGCTCCCTCTATTTTAAACATCTTATTAAATTTTGTAGATTACATGAGTTTTTGTAAATACCTTCCATTTTGCATGAACATGAACTCAGTCGTTGCAATATTAAAATTAATTCTTTGACTAGCGATGCAGCTTCCTCACCCGTTTCTAAATCGGGAGCAAATACAAGTTCCATTAATGGCAGTCCAGCTCGGTTTAAGTCTACTAAGCTCCTGAAAAACCTTTCTTATACTTATTTGCATTTGGTGTAAAGTTATGATCGCTAACCTTTTTAATTCATCATCGTGCAAAGATTTTCCACTGTCTTGCTCCAGTTGCAATTGGAATAATCGCACTGTTTTGTAGTAAGTTTTTTGGCCAGGTACGATAACTGGAAATGTAATTTCGCCATCATTTGCCAACGCCGCTCGCTGTTGTGTGATTTGATAGCCATTCTGATGAAAAATATATATCATCATATTGTTTAACGTTTCACTATTGAAGTAAATACCGGCAAATCAGCATAGAAATAATGCTTGCGATCGAACATGGAAACTTCGTTGACTCGACAGCCTAGAGCCAATGCTGTTCTTATACCAGATTCAACACATTTTTTATTTAGTACCGGCAAGGTCCCTGGTATTGATGCATCAAAATAGGCAACTGACGAGTTTAGGGGAGCTCCAAAAGAAGTGCCACTGCCGGAGAATAACTTAGATTCACTCAATATTTGTGCGTGAACCTCCAAGCCAACAACACTTTGCCATTTGCTATAAAGAGGCGACAATTATTTTATTGCAGCATTGTGTAATGCAACATTTGTTTATTTTTAAAATTACCTACAGGTTGCACTTTTTGTTTTAACTAAAGAAGCAAGTTTTCTCGAGTGGATTTGAGAAAAGGTTATGAATTTTGAAAGCATCATGGGTCGGGCAACCAAATATATTGTAATTGTCCCTTCAGTTATTTTATTGCTGCACAAAGTAAATAAAAACAAACTTTCAGCGCATTTTCAGTGGGCATGCCAAAAACACCTGATTAGAACATGTGAGACGCCAGCTGTGTTTATCAGGTTGCCGCCATACTGCCAATGTAAGTCCACTTGTCATTTCGGCAACTCTGCGTATGATTAATTTTTACGGACTCAATCCATAAACTCCGATATTTATAAAGTATGTGATTGTGGACAAATATAACAGTAACTTTTCCACCTAATCAATACTAATTTATTCCTTACATGATTAATAAATGAAGTACAGATATTTATTGCGGAATTTAATTTCCAATGTGTTAGTTGCGTTCAAAAAGCATACGGAAAGATGACGGATCTTATGTCCAATACGCAGTTAGCTTTTTTTTGTTTTTGCAAATATCACCATTCTTATTGGGAGTCACTGACTAGTTATTGCAGTTTTTTGCACACCGCCTATTTTGGGGGAACCTCCTACATTGAACTAGCACAACTGCCCGTGCAACACGAAGCGACATTGAGCTAGCCATCACTTTTCTTTTTAGCTCTTTTTTTCTTCTTTCATGTAAATACAGACGCCAGTGCGCCATTTCGACGCACAAGTGGCTGTTTCGCTGACACCGTGTCGACAATTTTTCGACTCCTTCTTCGCTACTCTTTGTAGTTCATTCATTCATGCCGCAACACCGTCTCGACAGTCGACGGGCAACGGCAAAAACAACTTAGCTGACTCGCGGTCGTTGACTGACGTATGTTGCTTCTGGCAATGGTAACACATCTGGCGTACATAAAAAATTTTTTTTTATAAATTTAAAGAAAATTAACGATATTTGATTTGTTGCCAAAAATACAAAAGCCAGCATTGTGGAAATTCATTTAAGGCGGTGTAAAAACGATTTTTGTGCTAGAGGCTGTTGGATTCGCAGCTTGCTGCAGTGTCTACTATCGCGTGAACACGAATCGTGGATGAGGAACTAAAAAAATATAGGTTCAGAAAAGTAATTGAAAATAAATGTTAGAACCACTGCATAGGATCACGTAAGGAAAATGAAACTCGAAGTGGTCAGTACCAGAATAAAGGCGTGTCTGATTTAATATTTAAAATGCAAATACTATATCTTAGTTACCAACGACAAAAACGAATAGCACACGCAGCACAGAAATCGACGAAGAAGCAGCAGCACAAATTCTAAGAGTGAGCGGCAGCTCAGGCGTAGGGAACATCGAAGTCAACTTGTGTTGGGGATTACGAAGGATTAAATCTATAGAAGTAGAGCCGACTTTTAATTTTATCGAAACGCACTCTTAACTAAGGCCGAATTTCTTTGCAAAATCTTCCAGTTAAAACCAGAAGTTATTAAATTGGATTAACATGGAACTGAACAAATTCTTTAACGACTTGGAGTCTAATCAGCCGCACGAATGCGAGGAAACAAAGAAGAAACTTCTGGAGTTATGCAGTCAGAGTAAATAATATTACCGTATGTTTGTTAAACAAAATAACATCATAATTTTTCAGCTAAGGAACAGTGGATGGTGCACTGCATGATGGATTACTTTTTGAAAACAAGTTCAGCTCGCATATTAGAGGTCCTTGTAAAGGTTCAAGCACCTCATGATGTCTTCATATTCGAACGTCTGGACGATTGGCTGAAAACGCAAATGTATCGTAACCAGGCGTTAAATGTTTTCTGTTTTGTTGTGCGTCGCCATCCCACGTGGCTGTATAAAATTGAAAAACATCGGCTAATAAAAAGTGTTTTTAAGTTGTTGTCGGTAAGTTTTCTATTCGCGTGTTTTATACAAACATTTGTTTCAAAACTTGTTTTTTTTTTTTGTTTCTTTGTGTAATACACAATAGCACGAAAAGGAAATTGTGCCTCTAATGGGTGCATTATTAGGCATCATCACACTTCTGCCCATAATACCAAACTCAGTAACGAATTTCTTAAACGATCTATTTGAAGTATTTGGTAATTTGGCATCGTGGAAATGGCAAAATACCAATAAAATTCCTGACGACAAATTGGTGCACTTACAATTGGGTTTACAAATGCTGTTTCATCGACTCTATGGAATGTATCCTTGCAACTTTTTGGCGTACTTAACTGATTTCATCAAGAAGGACAAAGGTGGCGGCATCTTCCAGCATACCATAAGACCTTTGTTGGAAACAGTCCGTGTGCATCCAATGCTTGTGACTGGCACTCCAGAAACAGAGATAGTTAATATACGTTGGAAAGAAATGGAACCACATGATATCGTTATGGAGTGTGCACAGCTCTCTTTGCCAGTTGTTAACTCAGATTACAGCAATGATTATAGCTCTTCGACGTATCCAGTAACGCCGATCAGTATGTTCTGTAGTCCTATAAACGTTAATCACATGACATCATCGACTACGAGTAACAACTCCTACAATTACCAATTTAAAGATTTGCAGCAAACACGGGGACCAATTGCACGTTTTGAAATAAGTGATATAAATGCGACATTCATATGGAGTCCACATAATGAAATTACCACCGCAGGATCAATACCGCTGACACCAACGCCACCATACATTATGGCAGCGTCAAGCAGTGCTCAATTATTGAGTGTCACTGGTTCCTCACCACCAGAAGCTGCTGTTGAGGCCACGCCAGAGACAACTCCAATGAAAGATATAAGAGAAGTCAAAATTACTGGACCAACACCAAAATCTAACCCACATGCAGTTCGCGCTATTTTGATGACCAGTCAGCCGCCTTCCCCAATGAGAAAGGAACGCGCGCAATTTCATTTTCCGGAAATCAACACCTCAGATGACATTGCAACAATTTCAAACACCAACACGGAAAGACAACCGTTTGCTGATCATGTAATCAACACGTACTACGACACTCAAATTCCAACAACTTATGATCGTCGTCTAAAGCAAATTATTCAAGATCGTGTAGAGATCGAAGCACTTACGGGTAAACGAGATGATATTCGTTCTCCAACGTACTCTACTGGTACCCCCGACATTGATTTGGAACAAAAAAAAGAAAGCCAATTAGTAAGATGCACCCCGTCTATGACTGCACATATGCAAACTTCCTTAGTGAATAAGCATGTGGAACATGTAAGTGCTATCTGTGGTGACTGCAACGAAACGGAAAGAAATATGTGCAGTTCTGGTGGCTTGCATATGCCGACAAGCCAGTCCATGCAACGTCTCGCTAAAGTCATTAATCGCCGTAACCGCATGGCCAGCTATTGCGAAAAAAATGATCTTCCAATATCTAGAAAACATGGTAGTTCGTTTTGTGACAAAAGCGAATTAACGGTGCGACGAACTAAATCCTGCTCGTCATTATATTCAGCAACAGGAGCAACATTAAATACATATGAAAAAAATCGACAAACACAGAAAAATGGTGTCACTGGTCTGGACCAAAGTCATATTCAAAAACCGGGCGTGGGTCGTCTACAAAAGAGTAATAAAATGCTTGCAATTGCGACAGCCAAAAAAGAATTGGGGGATTCAATTGACTGCGTAAATGCCGCCACCCAAACTTTGGAGACCGTGCCTCAACACTACGAATGCTTGCTATTTGATATGCTAACTGAGTGCAAAGAGCTGCGCAATAATTATGCTTGTAATCTGAAGTATCCTCAAGATGTACTTGACCAATATATTACTCGATCTGTACTAGGAAGGGAAAGTGGTGACTTAGTAAGTTTTTTTAATTAACTTCTTTTTGTTAAGATTTTTTACAATTTGAATTTCAGCAGGGACAATATCAACTGCTTTGGCTGCAATTGCAGTATGAGCGCTATCGACGTGGCATACATGCCGAGCGTAACCGACGTCTGATGGGTCGAAGTCGAGACAAACGAAGCCTCGAAATGGAACGTGATCGTCTTTGTGAGCAACTTAAAAGTTTTGATATGCGTAACATAACTCTTGAAAAAGAAATGGATAAGGCAATTAAGTTGTCCAATAAAAGTGCTCAGAACTACAATGATCAATTAGCTGAGTTAAAGTCAAAATTGCAGCATGAAATAGATCAACGAAAGTGTTTGCAACAAGCGAACGAAGACCTCGAAACTAGACTTAATGTGGAGTTGTCCTATCGCAAAGAAGTCAACTATGAACTGGAGTCCCTGAGAGGTCAAATATTCAGTTTAAATACTGAGCTTCAGCATGTGAATCAGCAAGCTGAAAAAGGAGAACAGTGCAAACAAGAGCTAGAACGCCTTGAAGCGGAGTTCATAGTGATGGGTGAAGTGCAGGTAAGATGTCGGGATCGATTGGCTGACGTAAGCAATTTCCGTGCACGCGATGAAGAATTACAAATGCTGCAAGAAAGTTATAATATGGAGTTAAAAGGTAATAATTCTATGAGATTAAATATATAAAAAGTTCAAGGTTTCATTTACTAAACGACAGAATTAAGACATAATCTTGAGGACAGAACGTGTCAGCTCGATAGCACCAAACATAAAGTTGTGGAACTTCAAGCACAACTGGTTAATTGTGAGAAGGTAATAACGGAGCAGAAGCGATTGCTGAGAACCGTTAAGGATGAGTATGAAGAAATGTTTAAGGTGAGATAATAAGGACTATACCAAATGCAGAAATAAATAAACAAAAATGTATTCATTTTTGATTTCAGGCACTCAGCAAAAAGTATGAGGTGCAAAAGAACATAACATTGCAGCTGGAAGAAAAAATTGTAATGTCGCAACAAAAACCACCGGTCGCTGTTGGACAAAACACTTGTTCGCCGGACACCGATAAAACAGGTTTTTAATGTTTAGCACAAAGTATAAAAATGTTTTTTAATATAATTATATTAAATAGATATAGCTTCTTCAATGGATAGGAATTCTCCATTGTCAACTTCACTGGCTTCAAGCGAAAGCCTTTCGGCAAGCTTGCGTTCCACAGAATTGAAAAATCTGCATCATTTAGTTGAAACTCAGCCAATACCTGCAGTGTCGGTTAGCGCTCACAATATGGGAGACAATCGGATGTCTTCAGTTGATTTAGCTTCATCTGCAAATACGGCCAATACAATTGACGTTATGCAGTCGTTGGGACAATTACTAGATCTACCTTCAACTTCCACCAGTCATCATCCACATGTACATCTACAACAGCAACATCAGGAAAAACATGAGCAGCAGTAGCAGTTGACACTGCAGAAACATGATGCTGCCAAGAACATCAACACTACTATAACAAACAACAACATTACTACAAAAGCAACAAACAACATCAACTACAGAAACAAATGAAGTAATTTTTTTTAACCTACGATGTTTTTGAATTCATGAACGTATGCCATCAGACTACATTAGACGTCGTCCCTATGTACCATATTTAAAAACAAAAAAGAAATTTTAAATTGTTTGCACAAAGCGTCTATGTATAAATCAGTTATGTGTATATCAAAATAAAAAGAAAAAATGTTAACAAATCGCAAAGAAAATCGGTGTGCTACTTTGACAAAACCCGAAGTTGTTCTTACCTGATTCAATTAGGTTCAGTTTCAATCCACCCACTCGCAATCAGCACGTTGCCAGCTGCTGGCAACACCCATATTATCAGCTGTTGGAACAGCTGGTTATGTGATGAGATATTTTTATTGTTGTTTTTTTTTTCGCTCCGGCAGTTTAATTTTCTGATTGACGCCTTTAATTTATTACTAAATTGAAGTGGTTCCAAAATGTTATCCCAGTATATGGATGAATTCGAACAGGTGAAGATTAGTTTTAGGAAACGAACCTAGTTTAATACTAAATATAATGTTTGTTGTGAACAGGAACCTTTCGAGGTTTTCGAATTCATTGAGCGTCTGACATGGCGTACCAACAATGAACTAAGCAGTAGCGAGGAATTCAATCCACTTGCCTTGCAAGACACATTTATACAAACAATCAAGGACTTGAAAATACTGCAGGAAAAACAACAGGCGAAGTGTGAACGCCTAGAGGAGTCGTTGCGCAAAGAGCAAGAGACGCATGCAAAAAATATTTCGAAACTGCAAGATCGTCATCAGGTTGCGTTGGATTGGTTTGGACAGCTTGATGAAAAAATAAATTCGGTTGCAGGCAAAATTATACATTTAGGTGAACAACTGGAAAATGTAAACACACCACGCAGTCGATCTGTTGAAGCACAAAAGTTATTGAGTTACATGTCGGAATTTTTAGTCGCTGGACCAATTGTAAATGACATCTTTTCGGATCCGGAGAGTTTGTACAAAGCTGCGGATGTTATACAGAAACTGTATGCAATATCGCAAGACCTGCCAACATCAAAGTTTGCTGAATCGAAAAAGAAAATTGAAAAGAAGTATGATGAAGTCGAGCGTCGTCTGATCGAAGAGTTTGCGACTGCACAAAAGTGTGAAGATATTACAAAAATGAAGAGATTGGCTCAAATTCTGATGGAATTTAAAGGTTATACGCAGTGCATAGACGCATATATTGAACAAAGCCAAATGACACCTTACAGTGGCAAGGATATATTTATTAGTATTGGACCCATGTGCAAACACAACTATGAGATCATTAAAAAAGTCTTTGCAAATCCAAATCAGGTTATGTCAAAGTTTATTTTGAACATTTACCAACTGAAACTTCATCAATATGCGATGACGAAACTAGATGACAAAAGAGATGAAGAAAAGTATTTGAGAACATTATATGAACTCTACACTCGGTAAAATACTCGTTGCATTAATGCTTTGTTAAAGTAAATAAATGTTTTTATTTTTAGTACATTGAATCTATCAAACGAATTGCAAGTTTATATGACCACCATTGATGATGATCTACTGCAGAAACTCACTCAACAAATATTTATTAAGCATTTGGCAGGATATGCGGAAATGGAAACAAAGTATTTGACGGCCAAGTGCTCAACAGAGCTGGAGAAGTTCTACGCCAACAAGAAACACCAAAAGAAGCAAGCAGAACGCTTCCAAGTGCTGCGACGTGACATGCAGGCTTTGATTGGTACACGTGCCAATATAAATATTGCCCAAATCGAAGATTACGGTGGCGAAACATTCTTATCAGAAGAGTTAGCCATCAACATACTGCAAGAGGCAAAGACATCACTTAAGCGGTGCCGCCTTTTGTCAACCGAAGCTGAGCTGCCTACTAATGCAATGAAGCTAAACGATATATTAACGCGCTTTCTTATGCACGAACATGTTGACTATGCGTTGGATCTTGGATTGCACGCCATTCCGCTGGCTGAAGGCAAAGTGTTTCCTCAGTTGTACTTTTTTGACGTTGTACAAAAAACCAATATTATCGTGCACCTATATGAGAAACTCTGCAATACCTCTACTATACCTTGTCTTATGTGAGTACATTGATTTAATATAAATCGTTACTTATGTTCATAGGTTGTACTTTTGCAGAAATACGTCACAATATTCGGATTATGCCTTCAAAAAACGCATTCTTATGGAGCAGGTTGAAAATAAGTTAGATCAAGGATTGGATCGTTCAATTAACGCTGTGATTGGTTGGGTTAAAGTTTACTTGCAGTATGAACAGAAGAAGAGTGATTACAAGCCCGAGACAGATGTAGATACAATATCATCGGCCGTAAGTAAAAATGACGTACAAAATGCAACTTAATTTCGATTGATTTTTGTGTTTTTCTTGCCAGGCTTGCTTGTATGTCGTACAACAGTTACAGCCAGTTATCGTTCAAATAAAGAAATGTGTTGATGGCGAAAATATGCGAAACGTGCTTCAGGAGGTAGGAACACGCCTGCATCGTGTTCTTTACGATCATCTGCAAACTATGCAGTTCAACACGGCAGGAGCCATGTGTGCTATTTGCGATGTCAACGAATATCGAAAGTGCGTACGCGAGCTCGATAGTCCGCTTGTTTCACAATTGTTTGATATTATGCATGCATTGTGTAATTTACTCTTGGTGAAACCAGAAAACCTCTTAGAAGTCTGTACGGGCGACACATTGGTAATAAATGGATTTTATAAAAAATATTATTTTTCAGTAATATTGTTTATATACATTTTAGAATTATCTGGATAAATCAGTCGTTCGGCAATTTATACAACTACGCACAGATTACCGTTTTATAAAGAACACAAATTATCTGAAGGGGATCGTCGAGTAAATCACACTACTTGTAGCTCTAGTTCGTAATTTCTAAAAATACATTACTCATTGAGTCATATAATACATTTGATCATTCCTCGCTTCCTTATCAAAGGGAGTATTTATGAATTAAATTCAAGAACCAATTATTTATCATTACATCAACAAGAAGATACTCTCCTATCGCATACTAACAAAAACACTACTTCAAGAATGTGCTTAACAATGCTAAATACATGGTAATCCATTTTAATCAATCGCATCTACGTCGATGTCACATTTAGTTCGTTTATCAGGAGGCGATAAGTTAAAAAAGACCGAAATCGTTATAATAAATCACTGCCTCATGGCCGTAATCAGACAAAAATGTTGGCTACTCAATTAATTGAACGATTGTAGTAAGGAAATTTTGACGGAACGCACAAGTGTCGTCACATACGGTGGCGACGATTGCCGGACGGTGACAATGGGTAGGTCACCGCAACCGCATACGCCAGTCGCTTGCTAGCCTTTGTCGTGTTAAATATGGTCGATCGCTTACTCTGCTTTTGAAAAAAAAAAAAAAAAACCTGGTTCAATATCAAAAAGTGTTGCTATTATTGTTTATTTAGTCTGTTGAAATTTGAATTTAGAAATTTTTGTGATTATCAACGAAACACTTGAGATTTTGTTTATAGTGTTGTGGCACAAAATGCGTTGCATTCTTCTTGTTTACTTAAAAATTATAATTTTTATTCATAACCTTGTCGGAAAAAGTATCAATGCGGTGCCAGCAATAGCAAGCACGGAAAAGGAACTGAGAATCCGTGCGCTTCCTTTCGAGGATTGTGGTGGGTATTATAATAGATGAATTGCTTATATTATAAATCAATATACTATCAGCTTAGTTTCAAGACTTAAGATAACAACTAATTCGACCATTTTAAAGTATCACAATTGAAAATATTTTCATTTTGAGATAATTCCTTGCAGCTGTCTTTGGAAAACTGTTTGTCATGTCATACAACAAAAAAACTGTCGCGTAATCAGAGCAAATTTCCAAGTTCATAAATTATCGTACATAACAGTAAAAACCTAATTAGCTAAAAAGTCTATTTAAAGATAATACAATAAATTTAAAAAAATTATAAATAAAATTTGATTTATGTGACAAGTTTTGTGCAAAAAAAGAATATGTTTGTTTGATCACCGGAAAATCCTAATTTTTTAATGAATTAATGTACTTTATTTCGCAATGAATAGAAGTGTGACTCAAACTTCAGAGAGACGCAAAGGAAATACAATTTTTTTTATATTCGACAGCCATGGTTTAAAAATTTTACTCATGATTTCGAAACTTACAAAAATTCTGAACATTTTTACACGTGTACGGTAATTAAATACGTTTATTTTTCGACTGTAAAATACACGTGTAAATAGAAACATGCCAATACTCTTTCCGTTAACGCAGCCATGCGAGGATTATTTTTAAAAGGCACGTTCAAAATGGCACTTGGCAGACAAAGTGAAAATTTCAGAAAAGTCATTGACATGATTACATTGGTTTTTGTATTTTGGTTAATGGCATATTGCTTTGTTCAATTGTTTACAGGTTCCAAATATGATGTGATGTATTTGGATATTGATAGCTGCACAAAAGTCCCATGTAGTATGAAACGGAATTCGGTGGTGAAAACCACCGTGGTCTTTGATGACAATGGTAATTGATACAATCGATTGAATGTAAAGGATATTTAGTTAACAAATTGGTTTTCCGTTTACAATTTAGGTAACGATATTAGTTTCTTGAAGAACAAGGTGCGTTGGGTGTTCAATTATATAAAAACGGAGGCGTACATCTCACCGGATCCCTGTGATGGCAATCATGCATGTATTTCAAATTCAGCCAGCGGCAAAACTTACTGGGCTAACATATACGTAAATGATTCCCTGCCTGTGGTACGTTAAAACACTGTCAAGGACGAGTTTGCAAGAACTAACAAAAAAAAAAAACATTTTTGTTAATTCAAATCTTGACATAATTTAATTTAGTTCTACAAATTGTAAAAAAGACTTCCTGACTAGACGAGAACGCATCAAAAGCAAACAAAAACAACAATATCATTTTTATTTGGTTACAAATTTTGTCGTCTGTACATTTCAGATGCGTGGGACCATGCTCTGGGAGGCTGTGGATGAGAACAACATCACTTTGATATGCTTTCAAGTTCCAATTCTAATTACGACATAAGAACTGTTTTTGCAAATAAAAACAACAACAAAAAATTGGTGCATACACGAACATAATTTGAAACCGACTTTTTTTTTTTAACTGTGTGCGTCGAATGTGCGAACGATGATCATCGCGAATTTAATTCGGGTGCCTGAGCAGAATGACGAGAGAGTGATGATATGAATCGTGGAGAGAGAGTGAGAATAATGTGCTAAGGCGCAATGAGCGCAGTCATTGGAGCCCAACAACAGCATCTCGCTTAGTGCAAGGAAATAATGTCAAGTGTATGTGTGTGTGTTGGCGCTTATAGACATTTTTGTTTTATTTTTGCACTTGCTCTCTATACTTGTACATATTTAGAGACCTTAAACTTTATCACTTAATTTGAGCATTTGCTAAGAAATGCAGATTAAACTTTTTTTGAAATTTACATCCTCAAGCTTTAACTTGTAGCCTGTTCAAAAAAAAATATTGTTTAATTAATAAACTATTATAGAAACCAGACCTCACCTGCATGAATTCTGAAAATGTCCTTTATGAAGAGCATTCAGACTTCGCTGTAACTTAAGCAGAAGCGTTTTCTGGTTTTATTTTTTTGTTTTTGGTTGACTTCTCGTTGCAATGCGTTCGCCTGTGCGATCGTGTCAGTAACCAATTCAGTAATTTTTTGAAATCGCAGCAGAACGAACGAACACGGAAAGATCCGCCGGAAGGGCACAAGGCTACTTAGAAGATAAGCAATTATTCAAAAGTGTTTGAGAATTCATTACTTAAAATAATTAGGTTAGCGAAAACATCGAATTTGTTTTTAAATGAAATACTAGTCTAATATATCAGACACCGCTTGTGAAGCAAAATTCGTAAATTCCTTCGTCTGAAATTAGAGTGTTCCTTTAAAACGTTTAATGTTGCTGTCGTTTAACCAGCAACATTTTTTATTCAGTCGTTCGTTTGGCCAAGTTGCCTGTCGATTGTATGCTTATATAGATACATACTTACATACATTCATAAGTATCTTGCAGGCTTACTGATTAAAGCTGTTGCCTCTAGCAATACTTGCTCTTTGTTTTTTTTTTTTTTTGTTTTGTTGTAGTTGTATGAATCTTAGTACGTAGGATTTTAGTTAACATTAAAGATTAACTTTATTGAAGCTGCGATATTAGTATATCCTTGCTGAATCTGATTGTTTTGCTTCCACTTCAGTAACCTGTTTAGCTCTTGAACTTGGCTAATTGGCATTAATAAAGCGTTTTTATGCTGATAGAAGTTTGAATTGCTTGAAATCCACGATGTGTTCATTCAATGGAATCTACGTCGTTTTTGTACTGTCGGCCACTATATACCCAACAGATGGACAGCATAGCGCTAATAATAAATATCGGACACATGTGCAACCGCAACGTGCCACCGTCGACATCAAAGAGAAGATTATCGAGTTTCAGTGCCATGCTCAATGCGCACCTGAGACTGATCAGCATTGTCACAAACAGTGTATGCTTGATGTAATGCATCAGCCTCGTCGTGGTCAATGTCCAAACGCAGTGAACACGTTGATCTTTAAGAATATTTCACCGGTGGAGAAACTCTCATGCTTGGATGAATGCAGCTACGATTATGATTGTCCAGAGATTCAGAAGTGTTGTAAATCTTCATGCGGTCCCATTTGTACAGATCCAATTGGCATACACGAAGATACATTATTACCACCAATACCTAAGATCTTAAGTTATAAACTGTCACGCAGTCACAAAGTTGAACTCACATTGGAATCTTCAATAAATTCCACACACTATTGGTATGTTGAGGTGCGCTCTCACATTGGCTCGTTGTTCTCACCGCGTAAGCTTGGCACTTGGCATTGGCAGCATGTAGTCAAAATTTCCGAGACTACCGAAGTAAAGAGCACACGGTAAAGTTCTTAGATTATATCATTACATTGTTGGTCACAAATCTCTATTACAGCACCGTAATCTACTTTAATTTACGACCAGGTCGTTGGTATGTTGTACGTGTGGCTGCCATTAATGAATACGGTTTCCGTGGCTATTCTGAACCATCCAAACCATTCACATTGAAACATAGCAAGTTTTACAAATTACACTTTTTTAATGTTTAACAATAATTGAGTTCGTGAAATTTACAGATCCCAAACCACCAAAAGCTCCAAGCGATTTAAAGGTGGTCTCAAAACAGACCAATGATCGCAATGTCAGCGCCAGAATTGTTTGGTGTCCGTCGAAGTCCAATTTACCGATTGAGAAGTACAAAATTATTTGGTCACTCTACGTGCGTTTAAAAGATGAGTCATTAATTACAAACGAAGTCTATGTCAAGGATGTGAGGCAAAAATTTCGCTACAATAAGTTTCATTATTTGATACATAATTCTTTTGCAGTCTCATCAGTTCGAAATAACAAATCTCAAACCCGATTCATCCTATTACATACAAGTGCAGGCGACATCCATTAGCGGTAGTAGGCGACTCAAGTCAGAAAAAACGTCTATTCTTTTCAATACAACTGTGTTGCCCCTTGAGCAATATGAACCATTGCAATGTTCGGCACACCATTTGAGGCAGCCAAACAGAAAACCCAATAAAAATTCTAGTCTTCCAATTAGCGCGTTGAACATCACGCACCGTAATAATGACACCACGACTGTGCCAAAAAAGTTGAGCTATGATGTGCGCTTCCGTATGAACCGAAAGTTTGGCATGATTGCTCAAATATCGGGTTTCGGCGATAACAATTACGAGTAAATATAAAAATTTTGATTTATGTACAACAGTATTATCACATAATCTTATTTCAACTTAACAGCTTATACGAACTTTGCATACAAAATGCAGACTGCGACATGCGTAGCTTTATTGCGATAAGGGCCAGAGTGAGTAAACTTGAAGTTTTAATTTTAAAAATTAAAAAATCGTTATATTACCAATTGTCTTTACAGAAAAACGCACTTGAGTTTAGTAAGCTGCAATACAACACCACATATGTGTTAAAGAACATGCAGCAAAATTCTGTGATTACAGAGCCATCGGAAATCTTCACATTCTCGACGCCAAAATGCGAAAATGTTCGTAAACGGTTTCCAGAAATGCAATTAAAGTGTTAGGTTTTATGATCGTACTTAATATGTATGTTTTTTTTTTTAAAATTGAGTCAAATTTTGTTTCCAAGTAAACATAAATTTTATTTAGAGATATTTTTGAATTCGTCAATTGCGCTTAATTTAACTTTGGTAACAAAAAACATTTGGCGTTATGGTTTCTACAAGTTAAAATATTTTTTTTTTGCGATTTCAAATCATATTTCAAACGCGTCAAGTTGTATAAAAAAAAAAAAAAAAATAGTGATTTGTTTTCTTTGTTCCAATTCGAAATTCCCAGTGATATTTGAAACGTGTATTCGTATTGCCAAGGGCGAAACAAAACGCATTTATGAAATTGTTTATTATTTTAAATATCATTTAAAGTAATAATAATCATAAAATAATACAACAAGAAGTTTTAGAGAGCAAACAGAGATATATACAGATCAAATGCGAATGTGTTATTTTTGAAACAAAATAACTGTAATCAAAAAGTGATTAATTAAATGGAATCACTGGTTTAGTGGCCTGAATGTGGATAAGCTTGAGGATTAAGACATATAGGCCAGAGACGTGGCGAATCATTTCTTTAAACTTGATTTCAGACTTAAATTAAGTAACACTTTGTTTTAAAGTAAAAATAAGTTTTATTCAAAGATATTTTTGAATTCGTCAATTGCGCTTTGTTTAACTTTATAAGAGGGAATTAAAGTTTTTAGGTAACTTTGACAAGTCTTCAGCGATATTCCATTCTCAATGAGTGCGCCAATGAGACGGGATGTGTAAAGTACAGGACCACCAATTAAATGCAAAAATTGGTAATTCTTCTCATGTCTTGTATTGAAGAGTATGCGTTTAGATATATAATCACCAAAGTTACTCAAATGACCGACGCTTATATACTTTTGTAGTGCCGGTGAGTAAACTTCCAAATTAGCACGTAGACTTTCAGATGGCATCATTGAGCTCGTATCAGCATACACAATGCGAAATGGTACGCCGATTGCTTTGTAGAAATCGACACAATGATGAAGAACTTGCTCATATTGTTCATCGGCTTCCGCGGCAGTTTTTGTTGCTACCAATATTTGAACAGCATTGGTTTGTGTGCTCGTGAACAGACTCGGTTCAACAATATCTTCACCATTTACTTTGACGTAGCTACGACCACAGCAAACGAGTCGTAGTGGCAATACCGATGGATAAATACTCAATTTTGTTAATGCACCCAAGTAGCTTTCGAATGCAGCACCACCAGTTAAATAAGCTCCATTTATGTTGTTCTGCAAATTTTCCTCTTTAACTAAGTGATAATTGGACATCGGTGTCGCGCTCGCAGCTTCGATTAAAACACATCGCACAAAATCCGGATTGGCTGTCTCCACAAAATCTTTCTTGTTCACAAAGTAACGAACGAATCCCTGAGCACTGTATACGTCGAAAAGAGCGGCTTCATCAAACAGATAATAAGCATTATTGTCAACGAATTGAATCATGTCACTGCGACTAGCATGGGATTCAACATGTTTCTGAGTGTTCGGTACAGAGCTTCTATAAATTAATCTCTCATTGCCATCGGTTGGGCATTGATTGTGTAATAGATTTGGCAGGTTAAGGAAACTGTGTATGAACTCATCTTCGACGGGATAAAGTTGTTGTTTCAGTGTCTTTACGCTACTTCGTAACTTTCTCCCTTGTTCTTTTAGTAATTCACATTGATCCGCAGAATCTTTGTTTTTTGATAACGCTCGCAGCTTGTTTGTTATAATTGTTTGCTCATCTTCAATATTTTTTAATTGTCTATGTAAATCTTGATATTTATTATAACTACTTAAGATCTCTTTCAAGTTGAGGGATAGCTTTCGTTTCGCTATGCTTTGCTCCAACGCCTCTGTATCTTCAAATGTAGTTTTAAAGTCTAAGTGTGGCTGTAATGTGACATAATTCTCTTTTGCCTTGTCCCCGGTAATATATAACGCGGATATTTTCCGGCGTGGAAATGCGCAGCTTTGACTATTCACTAGAATCCTGGTGGACAGCTTCAACATAGTTAAAAAAATTAAAACTGATCGCAATATCAACCGGTGCGGTAAGCGGAAGCAACAACATTCAGTCCCACCCGGTGTAATGTTGCCAGACTTCACACGGCTTATGAGCGGTTCGCAAAACAGTGTCACACTTGACGCAAAAGTGCCCGCAATCAAGAAAGACGAAATTTAGGAACAAGACAAATCTCCAGCGAATGCACCACGATATACGCTAAGTCAATACTGCAGCATTGTTTCATCGTATGAATTTGAATTAAAAATTGTTAAAAATGGTAGTAAATGACGTACGTTAATTAGCATTTACCACCAGTAATTGCACTCTGTGAAGTCGTTTATTATCAAAATATTTTGGTATATTAAGGTACACAAATACATTCAATTATGCAATCTTATTGACATAATTCGAAATGGGTTTTTACTATGCCGCCTGTTCTAGTATTTCGGCATACGCCGCTGGCATTTTGAAATTGATCACTTCTTTGTAGGTCAGCTCCTTCCATTTCTCTAACGGCAAGTTTATTTCTTCAAAGCTTTGATCGCACAACGTTGAAATCTGGTTGTCAATTGGTTCAGCATACTTCGCCATATAAGGGTGTGATAATGCCTGTTCAGCCGTAATACGTTTATCAGAGTCAAGCTCCAACATTTTCTCGAGTAAGTCTATTGCCAGTGGATTAGCGTTCTTAAATATGTCGTTGAAATTTTTACGTGTCGTTGGCGGCAAGGATTCAATATAGTTTCGCGCCATTTCGGATGTTATTTTTTTCATGAAATCCTCAGGAGGTGTGCCAAGTACTTCCATAACTAGATTCAACTGATGTATATGATCAGTCCCAGGAAATAAGGTACTTCCAGTAATAAGTTCAGCCATTATGCACCCAACAGACCAAACATCAACCGTCTGATTGTAATGCATCCAATTCAGCATGATTTCCGGAGCCCGGTACCAACGAGTGGCGACGTAGCCCGTCATCTCACTTTCGGTGGATCTCGCCAAACCAAAATCTAAGATGCGCAATTCACAATCTTCGTTTACACCAATATTAGAAGGCTTTAGGTCGCGGTGAATTATGCCGGCGCTGTGTATGTATTTAAGGCCACGCAAAATCTGATGCACCAAGTATTGTACATGATCGTCGGAAAGTCTCTGTGTACGTATTATATTGTTAAGATCAGCGTCCATAAGATGTGTCACCATATAAAGGTTATGAAAATTTTCCAGTGTAACATTTTCAGGGTGTGGATGGAATACATCTAAAAGACCAATAACATTTTCGTGGTGCATATGCTTCAACAGCCGCAGTTCCCGATAAGTACGTTTGGCGTGGATATCAGATTGAAAGGGGCGCGCCAACTTCTTAATTGCGACGTACGTTCCCGTACCTCGCACCAATGCTTTGCAAACTTGTCCATAAGCACCTGAACCAATACTCTGCAAGTGTTCATATATTTCGGGTACTTCCCACTCTGTGCGATTAATTTCCACTTTATAAAACTTGTTCATATTCCTTGCAATAAACGATCCCTTTCGGATCGTCGGACTTTACTTATCACATGTGAATCATCAGCTTCAGCTAGGGAACGCGCACCCCATACAACAATCAACCAACGAGAATAACAACGCGAATTCGAATGCTAATTTTATTTGTTGCCAACAAGAATAACAACGCGCACAGTAGAAACTCGATTAACCGGACCTCGATTGTACGGATCTTCGATTATCCGGACTCCATTCCCTTAACAAATTGTTACCGCGGTTTTGCGTAGGCTGCCCCAAACGTTGAAAATTTACTACAATTGCATGGAAATTTTTCATTCACTTCGCAAAATCGTCTGGACTCCCCGGTTATATATTTTTATCAGAACTAAAGTGTCATGTGTGCTGTGGGCAAGGGTCTAACATATGCGATCTTAGCAATTAAAACACCGTCCAATAACGAGCTGGTGGTGGTTTTTCGCACAAGGATCAGTAGCATTCGTGCTTCGAAGGCGGAAAGTTGTGTTTGCGCATGGTGTCGCTAAACTCGCTTAGTCGAGTTTCCACTGTATTTGAAGGCTAATTTTATGTTGTTGCGAAAGGGTGTAGGAAAGGAAATGATCTAATCAAGAGGGAAAAGAACAGAAAGAATGCGGGCCAGTGTTGGGAGAAGTGCAAATTTTGACATTGGTATTGCCGGACACGACAAATTTGAAAAATTCAGATTTCAAAAATATTGCTTATTGCCATAAATGTGCGCTCAGCTTCAATAATATAATTAACAAAATATGAGAAATTAAATGGTTCCAAATGCGGCTAGTGTACATACGGCTTTATGAAATGAACCGCAAAAATTATACAAAAACTAGCGTGGTGGCAACGTTGAGTATATTTTCGTCGCCGGATTTTACAACTGCACTTATCAGGTGCGCTAATCTAATCAATAAGCAAAAAAAAAAAACTCGCGTTCTTGGATCAGCGCTCGGTTCGTTGTGTTCATTTGTGTTTCTTTTGTGTTCATCATAAGTTGGTACCGGCTACATTCCATCGACAACGAGTGACATATTTTTAATACACAAAATAAAATAATCAACATGTAAGTTCTTAGTAAGCCGATTTAAATTAGTGGCGTGAACTAGTAATAGTGTACACTTACAACGACCTTTGAAGCCGATTTGCACATTTGATTAAAAAGTTAGTAACTAGAAAAAAATCAGTTTTTGTTGTTCAAGTAAATGTAAATTTTTATTGAGTGGCACTAGTACCTTGAAGAAAAATTTGCATTAGATAAATATTGATTTTTTTGAGTTCAAAGATTTGTATGTTGAAAGATTTGGAAAATACTTATGAGATGTTTATCTGTGCACCTATACAAACGTAGATACATTTGTTAGTTCCTTATGAAGTACCACCATATTTTGATTAGATAAGTGCCGAGTTCAAAGTTAATATTCCTAAAAAGCAAAGTACATAGTTCTCATTTAAGTTGTTTGCATTAGACTCTTGTTCAAAGACCGATCCACCTTTTCAGTTGACACCATGTCCACCACCACCTTACTTCCTGGGAATATCGTATACGGTGGTCCAATTGAGGCTACCGAAGCACAGAACTACAGATCACTGGGTCAGTATGTCATGGATAAGTACAAAAGTTTCGGCAATGAAACGGCAATGGTAAGTAAAGCTCTTTTGATATTCTTTTTATGTCATTTGCTTACATTATATTGTATTTCTTTTTTAACTTTTAGATAGATGCTATTAGCGGCCAGGAGTATACAGCAAAATATATGTATGATTCCATTGTGCGTCTTGCACATGTACTGCAGAAGCTTGGAGTGAAACAGAACGATGTTGTTGGTCTGTCTAGCGAAAACAGTGTTCAATATGCAATCACGATGTTTGCCTCTTTCGCTGTTGGCGCAACAGTAGCTCCTCTGAATGTTACCTACTCAGAGCGTGAAGTTGATCACGCTATAAATTTGTCTAAGCCAAAGATTCTATTTGCATCAAAAATCACCATTGACCGAATTGTTAAAGTCGCGAAAAACAACAGTTTTGTGAAAACGATTGTTTCGTTCAGCACGCCGACACCCAATTCAAAAGTCTATTCGTTTGATGAACTTATGGAAAGTAAAAAAACCGTTTCGAAAACAGACTTTACATCTCCAGTTGCAAACAAAAAAGAAGATGTTGCGCTGATCGTCTGTTCTTCTGGCACAACCGGCTTACCAAAGGGAGTCCAATTGACCCAGTATAATCTGATGGCTACTATCGATTCACAGATGTATGTAAAAGATTTTCCGTTTTTTATTCTTTTGTGTATAATTATTTTTATTTTTAGTCAACCAACAGCGATTCCAATGGGTGATCTCACGTTGCTTACTGTCATTCCATGGTTTCATGCTTTTGGATGTTTAACTCTCGTGACGACAGCTTGCCTGGGGGCACGTCTTGTGTATTTGCCAAAGTTTGACGAAAATCTATTTCTTTCTGCAATTGAGGTAAGATGATTAAATATGATACGAAAGCGTACAAACGTGTTTTCTTTTGGTTTGTAGAAATATCGTGTCATGATGGCTTTCATGGTACCGCCATTAATGGTCTTCCTGGCCAAACATCCAATTGTTGATAAATACGATTTGTCTTCATTAATGGTATTATTGTGTGGAGCAGCACCGCTGAGCAAAGAGACGGAGGATCAAATAAAGGAACGTATTGGTGTTCCATTTATTCGTCAAGGTTACGGTCTGAGTGAATCGACACTTAGTTTGCTTGTGCAAAATGACCAAAACTGCAAACCTGGTAGTGTCGGTGCACTTAAAGTGGGCATCTATGCCAAAGTCATAGATCCCGATACTGGTAAAGTTTTGGGTCCTAACCAACGCGGTGAGCTTTGCTTTAAGGGTGATTGTATAATGAAAGGATACATTGGTGATTCGAAGTCCACTCAAACTGTAATCCAGGATGGTTGGCTTCATACGGGCGACATTGGTTACTATGATGATGATTTTGAGTTCTTTATTGTTGATCGCATCAAGGAACTTATCAAATACAAAGGCTTTCAAGTGCCACCTGCTGAAATTGAAGCTTTGCTTTTAACAAATCCTAAAATTAAGGATGCTGCCGTCATTGGCAAGCCAGACGAGGCTGCTGGCGAACTACCGATGGCATTTGTAGTCCGTCAGACAAATGTGAATTTGACGGAGGATGATGTCATAAGTTTTGTAGCCGAACGTGCTTCACCTGCGAAAAGGCTAAGAGGTGGCGTCATTTTTGTCGACGACATACCAAAAAATCCAAGCGGAAAAATTTTACGCCGCTTGCTGCGCGATATGCTCAAGAAATCCAAATCAAAATTGTAGATTAACTGCAAATACTTCTGTACTTCCAGTGAAATTTCCATCAGATCTTTTTTCTAACTTTTCTTACTAAGTGTGTATGTGTATTTTATGTGGTGTCGTTTATACTACAAATATGAAGTAATTTGATAATTAAAAAAAGGCATTTTTAATAATCAAAATTTTATTTATTTGTTTTCTTAACACTTTCATTAAAGAACAACACTATTTCTCATTTAATTTCAATGCTCATCGACAAGTTTATATTTAACTTAAACGGTATTGGAATACGTTTTGTTCTTTTATTATACTAGCCATCTAAAAACTAAATAATTTATGTAAATATTCACTTTCTATAAACTTTTATTGTTAAATTAAACATGCGTTTTGACTACTTCAAAAAACATTCATCTAAAATTACGTTTGATGACTCTGTGCCATTTTATTTATATATGTAGATAACTACTCTTGTAGAAATTCTTTTCTTAATTTTTCACAAATGTATTTTTATTGAGAAGGCAGATTTGAAAGACCGAAAAAAAGGTGAAAGAAATGCTGTCGATTTGGTCACTTATGAATGACAAGATGAGTGACTATGTCACTAACCAGAATATTGTTTCATGAGTAGCCAAAAGGACATTGTTTCCTATAAGTATGTGTACG
The DNA here is from genome assembly GCA_034638295.1 of Phortica okadai. Classification (NCBI taxonomy): domain Eukaryota; kingdom Metazoa; phylum Arthropoda; class Insecta; order Diptera; family Drosophilidae; genus Phortica; species Phortica okadai. The sequence goes on from CM067849.1 coordinate 16,515,989, forward strand.
ACATAAGGTTACAACAATTGCCATTACGAGTGTATACTATAATCATAGTACTTAAAAAAGTCATCAACTCACTTGCGCAACCTCTTGTACATACTTTGAACATACACCAGGCTAATTTTGTTTATAATTTCTAATTTATTGTATTTTGAAACCGTTGCATATTTAAAAACGAAACTTGATAGGTTGGTTTGAAATTTGACTTTGTTTTTGGGATTTTTTTGGTTTGAATATGTACCGTCATGTTAATATTAGAAATAACCATTCTTCTTTTCACACAACTCAAGAGTAATTAGTAATGTCGGAAGGGGTAACTAAAGCATGTTGAAGCGTGCTGATTGTCAATTATGAAAAAGTGAAATTTGACTTTGAATTGAAATCGCGATAATTAGTATAAATCATATTCGATTTATCAAGCGATCGGAGTCAACATTTCCTGCTGACAATCATACAATGATTTCCATGCGGTTTCCCTTTCTCGTCACTTTTGGGGGACCTTGTGCAATGTCCGTCATACCGCCGTATTTGAAAGAGAAAATAACTGTCTGCTGGCCGAAGTTGGCTTCGAATCTGTGTATTCAAATTGATTATTAAGAGAAATATAAGTCAATTAGTAATAACATACTCTGTGCTGATGTGTATTTCAGGCGGCTTGCCCGTAGCATTTTGTATGACCAAAAACATTTTCGTAATTATTTCGATAACATGTCCTGTTTGAAACACAAAATCCCCCTTCTTGCGACCGAATTCGGACTAAAGAAAATTGTAAATTCAGTTTTCATTATTTGGACTATCAGTATATAAGACTCACCGCTTTTACATGAAACACTGCAATGTCGTCTAAATAAGGACTGAGCGACATACGGTAGATCTCTGAAGCAGGCACTCGGTACTTGATTTGCAGCGTTCGTTGGTCAAGTAGCAGTAACGATGACGTAGAAAGCACTAACAGTATAGGCACAAACTGAAAATATTCGAAATTATAATTTAATGGAAGCTAAATTTTAACTTAAATTTAAGAAACACAAACCTTTCCACTTGAACGGGTTATTTTGTTTATAATGTCAGCAAAAACAACATATTGGTCATTCGTTTCGGCGCAAATTTTCTTCCATTGTTGATTGTGACGCAGTCGCACATAATCGCCCACAAATGGGTGACCAACACTGTAATGACGTTATAATAATTATATTTTATACACATTAATTATGCTTTCAAATTTACCTTCTCGCATATGACGACTTTCGATCCTTGAAGATTATGCTGGCGGTAACCTTTTCGCGCATACGATTTCTCGCTGTTTGATCAAACGAATTGCGATATATATAACATTTCCAACGATGATAAATGGCGCGGAGTAAACGAGATGTCTCTGATAGGAATGCGGGCGCTGCTGCCCACTCTGTGGAAAGTGGACTGAGTGTGTTTGGTGGCAAGCGCAACGGTATTGTCAACAAGTATTGCCTTATCTTCCAGTAGCGATAATAACGCGCAATCACATCAATTGCCCATTTTACTTGCCTTTTGTATTTTAATGAACGATACTCCTCACGGGCCTGTTGCGACAATATTAATTTATTAATAGAATGTCATATTAAATTATTTGCAATAACAGATGAATTCGAATATTTAACAGCATGCTTACAACTCTGTATAAACTCCATAAATGTCTACGTCCCGTAAATGGAATACCAAATCGGCATTCCTAAGGAAACACATGCATTGATTATAGAGTTGCAAAAGAGATTAGAAAGTTAAGAATAAAGTAACAAAAACCCAACATGAATTAAAGCTTCTACTGTAACAGTTTTTTTTATATGTAACGTGCACAAAAACAGCAACGACTAAATGAATGAAATTTTTGTTACTTACGCGCCAAGTTCGCCACGCGCTCGATATGACCATTTGGCTGTGACGCATGCGCTGATAGCGTTTCCGTGCATAATACATACGAAAAGTCTTTTGTATGAGAACTGCCAAATCGTTAATGCGCTCCTTGCGATATTGTTCCAATTCGTAGACAGTACGCGGACTGCGCACGAAAACATTCTTTGTGCCAATGGTGAATTCAGCGGATGGTAGTGGTAGATTGCGTATGATTAGTGCTATGCCCTCGACCGTGCTGCCGCCGTGAAAATGCGGCCAAGTAGCACAATTCAGGAGCTTGTAGCGATGAAAGAACTTAGCGTGCAATAAGTGAAAACAGTGACCGGTGCGACAAAGATGTATAAGTGGCATAAGTGACATATATCGCACTTGGTGCTGCACGAGAGCCAAGTCAAAGGTATGCGATTTTTTACAGTCATTTGGTTTGATGCAGAACACATAGTGGGTGCGTCGGTTTTTTACGATACCCAGCAATGTTTGCAGTTGCGTGCGTATGTTGGAACTAAGAGTGGTTGGTTTTTTTGTGGTTTGGCGTCGCGGATTGCCTGAAATCATGTATTATGTGCTATAACTAGAAGACAACATCGTGATTAAGTGACATGTATGAACATACCTTCCGGAAATAGACTTTGTACAAGGGGCAGTTTGCTTTGATACATTGATGTGCTGATATATTTCGGCAGATTGTCCGAATTCTTTTCGAGAAAACGATAAATTGAGTAGTTAACAACATTTGCAAAATGACGTATCCTACGGTGAGAGTCAATAAACCATTTAAAAAGGAGCTAATAAACAAATTTCATTAGCACAACACTCACTGAAAACACATAGAATTACTGCTGCTAATCATGAAGTTTGGATGTCCTGCACAGCATTGCTGAATACGAAGCAATAATCCATCGTTTGTGTTCAAGTGTGGCTCGTTGATTATGCTAAGTATACCATAACTTGGTTTGTCAATTAGCTCACATATTGTCTCGTTATCAAAATAATCGATACGCATCCACTCCAGGCCTTCACGAACATACAATTCTTGTTCGAAGCGCAATACATTTTTTACAAAATTCTGAAAGTCAAGCAAGCAGCAAACATGAAGAATTGAAAGCATTAGATAATATTATCAGCTTACTTGATGTATCTTCTCTGCGCTGTAGTTAATGGCGAATTGCTCAAACGAATTGTTGTCTAATACTTCGAAACCATAAAAATCTAATAAAGCTAAATTTTTTTCACGTTGCGTTGATTTTAGCGTATCATTAATTTTATTGACCAGCCACGTGAACAGACGACTGTAGAGCGTACGACAAAGCGTGTTCCTAATAATGGCAGCTTGACGAGCATCCATTTCACTGCCCACATCCTCTTGAGTGCTATTGGAGCTGGATGCTCTAGTAAGGCAATTAATTAAAATTTGGGTTTCCAGGCTCAGTAGTTGCGCTGTTTCATGCACCTCTGTAAAATTCAATTTTATGAACCCATTTGATAAATATACTCAGGTGTTTACTGACCATACACATTGGAAACTTGGCAGCCTTCAGTTCCATCGATATTTGTTACCGGCACAAATATGAAATTACCCAATTTGAGCACAACGGCAATGACACGAAATATTGAATTAATCTCATCACTTGCAAGTCCTAGCACATCCAACGATTTCTAAAAAATCACAAAATACAGACTAATAAATTTTGAGTTGAAAATAGTTTTACCTTTGTATAGTGAAAGTTACTCCGATCTTCTTCCATAGCGGTGGTATTTTTCAAAAGTTCATATTTTTCCACATTTCGATAGAGCTTCAACGTTTCTATAATAGTCAAATTTATTTAGTATTCAATATGTATTTGTTTGAGCTTACTTAAGAGTTGGAGGTCAGCACCCAGCAGTAATTGATAGAATATGTGAAAATTTCGCTCTCCAATCATTGTGTCTGTAATCCGAGTCTACATAAAATAAAAAGTTAGTAATTGTTGTAAATAAATATGAGATTAATGAGAGTCTTTGGAAATTGACTGACCTTTTCCAACATATCTAATTAATTTAGATATGGGAGGCATGAAACAATATTTTAAATTCAATGGTATGTTTTTTTAATGGAATATTACTATTTATTTACTTACAGTGAGTAATGTGCACGCCTTTGGGATCACCTTTAAAATCGATTTCGATGTCAAATAGTTTACCCTGAAAGAGTGAAAGATATGCTGTAATCTCTGATGAATGGAAATCTTTAAATTTTGCTCACATATCTACTGGAATTGTTGTTTTTGATGGTGGCAGCATTTCCCATGGCTTCCAGGAAAACATCCGCGCAGGTGACGCACTCTCGAAGCTTTTGGTTTGGCGACTTGTGTCGCCGATGCAGTGTTGAAGACGACGGTAAGTGTGACATAGCTTGGCCACCGCAACCACCCATTGCCTTATTGAGCTTGTGAGCTTCATATAATGAAATGCGTTGCGTTGAACCTTCGAGCGAATGACGATCCGACTGGCTTTCGGTGGACTGCTGACGCATTAGATTCGAACAACTGCCGTGATGTGAATGAATCGGGTAAGAGACATTTGGGCGACTTCCGTTTCCTCTATGCAACAATTCGTTGTCTTCTCGTTCGACGCCTTGAGCACGTGTACATTTGCTGTGGCCACATTGGCGGCAACTGCTGCCGACATACATGTACCTTGACGACGACGCTTGCGGGGATTTTGAGGTTGTGGCATAATTGGCAGTGCATAAGCTGGCTTCGTTTGTCTGCTGATGCTTAATGCATGATTTAGTTGGATGTAAATTCACATGTCCTGTTGCTTCCAACAGTGTTGATACATTCTCCGTACTTTTGTGGTGTAGAAAGTCAAAGTCAACAATTTTTTCACGCACATTACGCCGACAGTGCCGTTCTGTGCTTTCTGCACGTAGGCGTGATTGTTGCGATGAGCTAGGCGAGGGCGACTGTCGACGTGTCACAGATGTTGGGTGGCTACCTGTTGACGGGTTCTTACATATTATAATTTTGGTTGATCCCAAGCAGCTACTCGACGAACGACGATGGCTGTGCAGCGTGACGTTGGATGAACTAATTGAAGATTGCTTTTTAAGTTGATTTGGCGTATTTGTTGTACGATTTTGTATGTTTGTCAAGAAATTAACTATCATCTTAAAGGACTCTGTTTTGCCAGACCCACTTTCGCCAGTCAACAGCATACATTGGTCTTCACTTTGATCCGTGAGCGATTGGAAGGCCAAGTTTGTGAGTCCATAACTGGTGAGGTAAATATATGTAAATGTTTTTTTTAGTTAATGACAAAAATAAAGAAATACTTACATATGGGGCGGCATTTGAAATATGCCCTTGCTTCCATAATTCCGAATGTTTTCTAAGGAATTCTCAGATATGTAGTGATATGGGTTCAAAGCCACAACAGATGTTCCAATGTATGTCTAAAATACAGTTTATTAATAGTCAGTAGATATTAACAAGTAGATTCTATTAAATCTCTGTTTTCAAAGAGATACTTACGTATATATGATCCCTTTTATAGCGTTGATGTATGTTGCTTATGAAACTATCCTCTGAAAGATTTTCCAGTAGAACTGAATCCCAGGTTCCGATTTCCTGCTCCATGTTACCTTTACCAATCGTAGTTACAATGTATCCGCATAGCACCCTCGTAATTTATTAACTGGGCATGAGACGGGTGAAGAAGATGATACACGTGCATAAATCACATTTTTACTTGAGATTTTCTTTTGTTTATGTCTTAATGCAACGTTTTGTGTTTTGATTGTTTGAATTATCGATTTTGGTTGGATTGTGTGAGTCTTGTCTGGAGATAGCATTAATACATAATATGCATTTATAAGGGCACGAGAATTTTGTGAATTACGATTTTAACACGAGGCCGTTTATTTTAATGAATTAAAAGCTAATTTGTTATCGTTAAACAAAAAAATAAACTGAAATCTTTCAGTTTGGCACAAGTAGACTTTTACCGTAGCATTTTTACCTTATAAAACACAATTCATTTCAACGAGCAACAATTAATTGAACACGAAACTTAAGTAATCAATAACGTTGATAACATTTTTATATTATTATTAACATATTAATTAATTATTAATTTTAATGCAACTAGGATTTTCACGGTACATGGTACAATGTTAAAGTAACATGTCAAGCATTGTGCAATGTTAGCAACAGAAAAGACAACATGTTAAATCATTAACAGGAAACTGCCACTCGTTTAGTGTATTTATGACGAGGATGATATACTCTTATGTCAGGTAGTGCCAGAAGCAACATACGACAGTCTACTGACGCGAGTTGTTGTTGCCCGTTTAAACGGCGTCAGGAAAGAGTCACTTGCGCCAAAAGGGGGCTAACTGAAAATGCCTTGAAGTGATGGCTGGGTCAATTGTCGCCTGGATTTACAAGGTCAGTTGAGCTAGTTCAATGTGGGTGACTCCCCTAAGGTTAAGATTGTTTCTTCTTCAGGAAGCTCTGGTTCTTAGTAACTGTTACTATTTAAAAGAGTAGGCGTTCCGGTCTGCAGCAAAAACAAAGTTCCTACAAATAAATATTTAGTTTTCATGGAATGAATGGTGTTTTCTTGGTATTCATTTTTGTCGTATTAGAGTTCGAATTGGGGCCATCAACAAATTTGCAAGCTAACCAACGAATTATAATGAAAATAATGGTTTTGATATACTATACAGAATACTTCATGATAATGATTTTTAAACTTTTTGCAAAGATAAAAAACTTAATTCCAATTTAAATTGTAAATATGTATAAACAAAAACTAGTTTTTACAAACAAGGATATTTAAGAAGCATATTTATTATCACAGATTCAACTTTCCCGTCCCCTTGCTATATCAGATTTCAATGCCGCAACAAGAACTCAAATGAATGCCAAATGCTAGACAAACATTTGAAGTGTTTTTTGATAAACCATTAAAGTAAATTTAATACGAAAAAGAAGGGAAGCGACAGCCAGACAAGGACATGAGAGTAAACACAGTTGGACAGTGGCATTTAATTGAAATTGCCAATTCATCATTATTGAAGCGCAGTCGCAGCCAGTGCAGCGTGTTCTGGCATGAACAAACACAACAACAAGGTTCACTTTTGCAGAGTGTAGAAAATATGCTTTCAAGCTACTTAACGTTGTGACAATATTGTAATCGAATCTTGTTTTAATGCACAAATCCGTAAATCTCCTTAAAATAGTCAAAACAAAAGTAAATTTATGAGCTTTGCTGCTTTGACGCACTTCAGTCACGCGACTATTATGTCCTTGTGTGTGCATGTATTACAACCTTGTTTCAACCACAGGAGATGACTTCAACGCTCATTTGTTACATTTCCTGATCAACTTAATTTGAGCGCATTTTAAGTCAGTCTGTGACACAACAAGCGCGGCATCATAATCAACTAATTATTCAAGTATTATTGAAAGTCATTCAATTGAAATGAAATAACGAGCGGCGTCCTTGCTTATTGTGCACACCATTGTCCTCTACAGCCACCACATTGTGCTAGCAACTATTACCAAACCAAAAGGACACTTGAAATTGCCACGAAACACAAAAAAAAAAGGCAAATGTTGACCGCAATAGAAAAACAGCACTCATTCAATCAATATCAAATGCGAGTAATGCTCAACCATTCACTGTGTGCGCCCGCGGCGTTCTTTCCTCTCAGTGCGCGCATCAAGAGTCATTCAATTGGCAATAAAAAGATTATAGCCCGAAGGTGTGAATGCTAAGCGTATAAGCATCAACATCACGCTTCCCACACCCCGCAGTGCTTTGAGTTTTTGAGTTCGTGGTGAGTTCCCCGTTGAGTGAAATGCTCATGTATCGTGAAGCTGTGTGCTACTTGACGATTTCACTCAAAGGAAACCATTTTCTTAGTTATGCTTAGCCAATCAGAAGTGCACACCAATCGCAACAGATGCTCAAAGATGCTGCACAGTTGAAAGATGCCTCTTGAGGGGGATGCCAGTCGGTGGTTTTTGCTTTTCTTTCGATAATTTCTTGGAAGTGCAACTTGAGGCTGTCAGTGGCGCCAGAATAATTTAGAGTTTGTTTATTTCCTTAGAGTTGTAGAGGCATCTTATTAACATTTATTTATGTATTGGAGTCTTGTTGCATTGCTAAGGTTTTTTGAAGGAGTAAGTTTAATTAACTATTCGTTTGTTTATGTTTTAGAAAATGGGAAGTTTAAGACTTATAAGTTAGTTTAAGGCTCAGTCACTATTCCATAAACAATCTTTACGGGGATTTAATGTTATGTTGTTGCTATGTTTTTTTTTCAGTAGAATAAAGGTCCAAAATAGGACGGATTAAGGACACTATTTTTTTTATCATATGAGAAGATTATTATTATTACAACTTCATTGTAAAATTTTATTCCTAAAGATTAAAACTAAATTAAATTCTACATTATTTTTGGTAATAATATATTATAATTTTTTTTCCATAACTAGAATAAAACATTATAACTATAAGACTGCTATCGTTCTTATCTGAACAGAACCGGATGTTCTCTATAAAGATTTCCAAAGTGAAAACTGTACTGTGTTGAGGATAATTAGATTTGTTTAAATAAGAAACGAAGGGATATGCTAAGAGCAGCTTGAAATAAAAAATTAAATTCCAAACAAATTTCAAAGTGTTATCCAAACAAAAACTCAAAGTCAACTATGTGATGTAAATTTGCTCTAACAACCCTTAAGGCGAGACGAAATAAGCCGCCACCACCAAGCAAATCACAAAAACAAATTACAAAAAAATGCAACCAACCAGCGATGAGCAGATGAACGGTAAACATGAATGAAACGACCCAACAATATCAAGTGCGACGAGTGAGTGAAAAGCGGAAAATGCGCGCACTTGTTGGTCTGAGTTGGTTATAAAAATAGCAAGAATCCTCGAAGAACCACTCGAGAGTATCTCGTATGCGAACGATTGAGAGAAACTCAGACGATCGTCGCGACGTCGGCGTATATAAGTTGGGAGTGTTGTGGTGAGTTGGCACATTCGTTACGCGTCGTTTGCAGCAAAAGGTCGTGTCAAAAGGTCGTGAAGACAAAGATAAGAACTTAAAAAGAAAATTGTAAAAACTAATAAAAAGTTACGCAATTTAAAAAAATATATATAATTTTAAGAGTTAAATTGCTTAGTTTGTTTAGTGCTTTGAAGTGTTATGTTGAAAAATATGGAGTGTGGCGGTAGTGCAGCCATTTCGGGACTTGGCAAAACGCTAACGACGCCCTTCTCCATCAATGACATACTGACGCGCACTAACTCACAACAACACCACCAACAACAACAACAACTTAAACATCATCAATTGCCGCGCAGATTGTCCAGCGGCGACTCGGAGCTGGAATTGACCGCCGCCCATTTGCGACGCAAGTCATGTGAAGAGAATGGCAAAGCAGTTTGCTGTCGTGACATGAGCATCTATAAGCTGGCACAGTGCAATCTCTCCTCGCCGGATAATCTTTCCGGCGCCAGCACGAACAGCGAACACGCGTCAAAATCGCTTGAACACAGCACGGAATATTTGCAGTACTATGCCGCCTTGGATAACAACAATCACGGCGATTATATGCAACGCAAGTTGAGCTATTTTAATGCCGCGGCCGCTGCCGCCGCTGCAGCTGCTGCCGCGGGTCTGGGTAATGGCGCGTCCGGCGGTGGGCCGCTTGACATGCGCCGCTGCACCAGCAACGATTCAGGTTGGTACCAAAATCCAAGAACAAATTATGAAAATTAACTTGAAAGGCTTTTAGCGCCATTAACTTTTCGCACGCTTTTGTTGTTGCCACTTTGCTAATATGCACAATTATTATTATTTCGATTTCTATAGATTGTGATTCACCGTCACCGCTATTGAATGACTCAAATGGCGGCGGCGACCGTTCACCGCTGCAGGAAGACAATATGAACGGCTCGTTGCATCGCAAGAAACGCTCACGTGCCGCATTTAGTCACGCTCAGGTCTTCGAGCTGGAGCGACGTTTTGCCCAACAACGTTACCTCAGTGGCCCGGAGCGCTCGGAAATGGCAAAGACATTACGCCTAACCGAGACTCAGGTGAAGATTTGGTTTCAAAACCGACGCTACAAGACAAAACGTAAGCAAATCCAACAACATGAAGCCGCACTGCTCAGTGCCACGAAGCGTGTGCCCGTGCAGGTATTGGTACGTGAGGATGGCACCACAGCCTATGCGCATATGTTTCCACAAGCCGCCACTGCTAGTGGCGCCTATCCACACGGCATCGATCCGGCGCTGATAAGCATCTACAGGCATCAATTGCAATTGGCCTACGGCGGCTTGCCATTGCCTCAGGTGCCATTCCCGCCGTACTTCTATGCACAGCCAAAACTGCCACAGCCCATACCGCCACCAAGCCAGCCGCCTACACAGGCGAACTTTGTTGCCGGAAACGCCCACAAAACTTTAAACTTTGGCAAAACAACGGAAGAGGGCGTCATGCGTTACACTAATTCGTCATCGGCTTCGTCATCGCCCACGCATGCCAGCAACGCACTGCTGTTGTCCTCAAGCCCCACCTGCCCGAGCCCAACGCAGCCCGAGAGCATCACTGAGAGTCATTCGGCAACGGAGGATTGTGATGAGAATGTCGAAATTGATTGAGGCATTGGGCGTGTGCTGTGTCTCGTGTGGAGGAGTAAAGGTCGTCACGCAGCGACTGTGATAGAAAAGTTTTAATTGCGCCGTTTAGTAATTTAATGAATCTGTAAACCGAAATCAAAAACATATTCGGGTTCCAACAGTTGTACAGCTAGCCAAACCAAAGAGTATTAACAAATCATTTTGCATATTGAGCTTTAGTAGCGCGTAAGTTTTAGTTTTTCGTAGTCTTGTCTAAGTTTAGTGTTAAAATCTTCGAATAAAGTTTTAATTATTTTGAAAATTAACTGTTCCGATCTTTAGTTCATACAAAAACATTATTATTTTTGATCGATATAAATAATTATTTGATATTTAGGCAACATTCTACTCAACTTGGTTCCGTTTCGATCGCAATGATTTGGAATGCCTTTTGATTGACTCAACTAGTTAACCAGATAGACAGCTCGCTTAAGTGGCCACCCAATAAGTGATCGACTTGAGCACTTCCAATACGCACATCAACTCGAAGAGATATTTTTTTTTTTTTTGCACATATTTCGAATATCACACAGAGCCACTCAATGTCGGCAAATGTCCACTTGAATGTGTCAAATTAGTCTGTGACCCATTTTTTAACAAAAAACCTAAAAAACTGTATGCAACTTCAACGGACAGAATTTAATTTTTGCAAAGCGCAAGCGTAAAAATCATGTATGGGATCATTGGTTGGTCTCTAAGACACGCCGCATGTGGCCGACGACAAATTCAAGTGCCGGAATTGCACTCAGACGGAAATATGGCGTGACAGTATTAAAAGGACGCAAAGTACCGGATATGTGTTATTTGTTTGTAAATAAACAAATCTCATTAACAGATCGTTCTGGTTTAGAATTGTTAATGTTCCATATATTTTCAGAGCATCACGTTAACTTTAATGGATATTTCAAATAAGGCATTCTGTGCCAAATGCTTGACAAATTAGTCTCCAGTGAATACATAAGATCTTTCGTAATTCCTTCTTTTGATATTTCAATGGGATATTTTCTATTTTTTTTTTGCAAAAATGCTTTGCTTTTATTTCATTTGAATTTTCAATTATTCAATAAGTATTATTATTTGTAATAGCGGCTAATTGCGCATTTCTCGTGGCTTTAATGCAAACAAATGGCCAACAGAAGTGATCCAAGTACAGACTAAAAGTAGTGTTGAGGCATGCTCTGGCTCGGTTCGCTTTGGCCTGGCCTGGCCTGGTCCGGACCGGTCTGGGCATACAAATTAGAACGAGAAAACACTTCAGTCAATAACAAAGTTACTTAAAAGCTTTATTATTGAAATTTTCATTTGTTTTGTTTTTTTTTTTTCTCGAACGTTTGCCATGCATTGAGGATTATTGCAATGATTTTTCGTAATGGGGCGACATAAGTGTTTTTTTGCAGATGCGCGCATCTGAGATACACTCGTAGAAAATTGCATGAAACATTTTTCATTTTTCCACTTTTGTGCATCTTCTTCTTCTGCAGCAGCAGCAGCGTAACGAACTTTTTGCAACACTTGTGTTTGTTGTAAATTATTTCATTTGAAATGTAATTGACCATGTGTGCGTGTGTGTGTGTGCCTAAGTGTGTTTGTAATCTTTTTGATTTGTGCTTAGCACTTGAAACATTGGCAAGGCATTTCTACACTATACAACAAGTCAAGGTTAATTGGTTTTTCGATTATGAAATACTGTCAAACACTTTAAACATATGAAAGTCTTACGTCATTAACTACGACTCAGACACTTAATGCACATCAGTTACTCATTAACGCACAATACAATTGTAGTTAATACATAGAGATGAAAATTGAAAAAAAAATCGATACCACAAAATACATACGTTAATTTATTTTCGTTGAAATACTTTTGCAAATAAGCGAAACAGCCTCCAGAGCAATAAACAAAGTATCATTTTGTGAAAATAAGCGTTGAAAATGCGAAGAGCAACAAATAGAAACACAAGAAAAACACACATTTGTATAAACACACGCACACACACGCACGCACATACACTCACATACAAAATAGCTACTCGTATTGGCTATGAAAATATGCCGGATTGGCGGAAAATTTGTGAAAACAACAATAACAACAGTAACAAAATAAGAAAATATTACAAAATAAACATGAGTAAAAGAATTGACTAAATCATCGAATGAGTTTCATCAAGTTGATTCAAGTTGAGCGTTGATTTCGTTTTCCATTTTCATTTTCATTTCGATTTGATTTGATTTCAATTTGAATTTAATTTGACGCCCAATCGACGGCAGCAAATCAAAATTCCAAACGTTGCCATAATATACGATATACCAATTTTAATTGCCTCACAATTTGTGCAATTTTTATGGCAAATTAAAAATCTTGTACATCGATCATACGTCATATACATATGTATTGTTGATAATGATGAACGTTCGTCATGTTGCTGTTGATAAAACAGCTAAAATCATTTGCCTGCCATACTCATTTGGAGTATTGGACTTGTCAGTTATAATTATGTTGCATTAAAATGAAAATTTATTACCGGCAGCAAAATATTTGTTTAGTCCAAAACTGCCGTGATTTATTATTGTGCACGCAAAACCATAAAAAATTCAATATTTTTATTTTTCTTACAATGAAGTTATACAGTTTAACAACAACAGCAAACAAAGCTAAGCAAGAAGTGCGCCTTTTTTTTATGCAATATTGAAATACACTCATGGCTTCGCGCTACTTAAGCGTTTTTTTCGACTTTTTTTAGTGCTTAAGTGAATTGATCTTTTTTTTTTTTTTTGTGTTTTTTTGCAATAATTGATCACTTAGACTTTTGGCACTTGAAACACTCAAACATTTTATGACCAAAAATTAAATACTTTAAGCGAAAAGTGTTGCCTAAGAGTTCATTTAAGCTAAATTTAATGGAAAGCGTTTCGAGTTTTGTTTCTATTTTTTTGGTTATGAAAGAGCGAACATCATTAACCATCAAGGTCAATAAAATTATGTTGAAAAATTGTTTAATATATTGAACAAGCAATGAACTGAAAGTATTCACTGTAAAGTCACTTAGTTGGCGCTTTGCGTTTAACATTTCCGCGACAGCTTCTTCCTGCGTTACAGCATTTGTGTGAAAAAAACAACAAGAACAACAAGAAAATGTCTAAAAACACTGACTACCAATTTCAAATTGTTTATAAAGAGGCGTCGTTTTAGGCGCAGGAGTTTGTCCTCTAAAAAATATACAAAAAAATTCAAATAAAATCATGCAAGCAAACGAGTGCACTTGAAATAGTCGAAGACACAACAACAACACTGTGTGGCTCATTATGCATGCACGAACGATTGACGTTCAAAGTGGCAGAAGCAGCAGCAGCATTGTCGGCATATGTAATCATACAAGGGTTAAGCAGCATTCAACATGCTTCATTTAGTAGCACACACACACACACACACACACACACACATAGACACACATGATTGCCCTTTGCTGTAAACAAAAGCACAGATATAAGCAACTTTAGATACTCGTCACACCAAAATGCTACAAGATACTTTATGGCGGCCTCTGCAAATGCCATATAATATAACAAACAAACAACAACAGCAACAACATAATAATAATAACAACAATAAGCAATAGCAAACGCTGCGTATGATTATTGTATGCATGTCTCTCTGTTTGCCTCTCTCCAACCAAACATTCTCACTCCTTCTACACACACACACACACACACAGTCTCCCCTACCCCTTGGGCTATTTTACTACCATTAACATGCAGCGCATCTGTCAACGGCATAGGCAAATAAACTCGATTATTTTTCTTATGCGTGCGTCGTCGTTCTGTTTTTTTTTTGTATTGAGTTATTTTTTTTACAATTGACTGCACGGCAAGCATTCCATATTGAAAGCAAAGAACTCTTTTTACCCTTTACCTCACCGCTATGCCCAAGCACATTGCTCATATATAAACAAATCATGACACTAAAGTGCGGAAAATGCATTTTCCGACGGTTGAGGCGCTTGCATTCAATACAGTTCATTAAGAATCATTTACCTTAACAAAAAAAAAAAACCGAAGTGAAACTAAAAGGAAATACAAATCGAGAAAAAAAATTGTTAATTGGCGTAATTTGTTAATTGAGGCGCTGATGTGTTTAGTGGGCGCTTGGAGTGCATAAGCCGGAAGTGGCGCTGAGGAGACTACACATAACTTAGCTCAGGTTAGTTATCACTCTCTCTCTCGCACACTGTCACATTTGTTGTATTGCTTGTAATTTGTCCATGTCCTGTAATGTGTAAGCAAGAAAAAGCATGATTAGCTTTCTTTATTCTGTTTTTTTTTTTGCATGCTTGCAAATCAACTTAATTTGTGCGTAATTTCAGTGCGCCATTCATGTTAAATTAACACAAAAAACGAGCACGTCTGTCCCAGCCAAATGAGATAATGACATATCCTCAACTTATTGACTGCTTATCAGAAGCGTTCGTTGGTAAAAGTTATCATTGCCACTGCAAACGTCTTCATCATCATCAGCGTAATAAAGAATTTCTTCGAATTATTTTGCCATAAAATGAATTCCACCTTCTTTTTTTTTGGTCGTTGGCATTTTTTTTCCACCTACTCGAAGCCATTAGCAGCAATTTTCAATTTCCTTTCTGATGAAGCACATCGAAAGAGCAAATTACATGGCACGGCTAGCGTAATAACAAAAAAAAACCAAGAGAAGAGAAGAAAAAAAGCAAAAAAAATTCCAAGAAGGAAGCTAAAAATCCTTACAACACGTACACAATTGTATAGCTTCTTTATCTTTTCAACTTATTCTTGGTTTTGATATTATTCTGCTTCTTCATCGTCTTCGTCTTCATCTCGTTGCTTTGCAATTGAATTGCTTGCCATCTTTTCTTGTCTCTGCTGCCAACTAAGAAAGGCTAAGAAACTTGGTTGGTTCTTCTTAGTTCATGTCATCATCTCATCGTTGACTCATTGTGGGGCGTTGCGCTTTCAGTGGGTTGCACAAATGAACGGCCATTATGTTTCTCTCAAGTGAAAGAGCGACAATTCGTCTTGACTCGTGTTGATTCAAGTGAATCTTTTATTTGTAACAAGTTTCGTGTTTCGTGTCACAGTTGAAGTTCCCATTCGTGTCGTAAGCGTTTTGCTCATTCCTATGCGACACTAAATGCGTGCAAAGGACATGCTTCAAAAGAATAAGCAAGAAAATTACACTTAAACGTTCTGCTGGCGTATCAGACCCCTCTTTTACACTGGTCATATATAAGTAATACAAATTGAAGTTGGTCAATTTTTTTTTTGTGAACAATTCAAGAAAATTAATGAGCTTGTTGATTAGTAAGCCATTGAAAAGGCATTAAATTTTTTTATTATTTTATTTTTTGTACAACAATGAGTAAAACGGCTAAAAAAATTTATTTGTTTATATGCGCAAATTAACACTTAAATAATTTAAGCGTTTTTCGCTGTTTATGCGTTTCGGCATTGCTCAAAATGAAAGGCACAGAAGATCTGTTGAACAAATCATAAAAAAAAGAAACTTAACTTGCAGGTGTACTATGACTAATTGGCTAAGTGTGTTTTTGTACGAAGACAGACATGCTAGAATAAATATAAATATTTATGCAAATCAAATCTTTTACAACTTAACATTTTCACAAATGAAATTCGTTGATTTTCGAAATGAGTATTTTTTTTTCTTTTTTGCTAAACTTTTGAAAAAACACTTTGACGCTTATCAGCGCATTTTCGAGTGCGCCAAATGCCTTCGTTTAATGTAACGCAGTCGAAGTTTGCCACAGCCGCCCCCACGGCTGTTGAGGTTGGCAATTTATCTGAAATTATTGTGTAATAGTTGCTTCATTTATATCATAAGTATATCTGTGTGTGTGTGTGTGTGTGTGTTTGTGTATTCCAATGAAGGCCATTAAATGGTTTAATCTGTGCGCGTTTAATTGTCGAGCTGCGAGCATGATTGAAATACATAATATTGTATTGAATGCGGGAATTGCGTGCGTCGAGCGTTCATTAAAAATGCTAATTAAGTTGCTGCCACTGCAACACACATGTGTCCGTTTTTCAAATGCTAAAAAGAAACAACAACAAAAAATTAGAATTCCAACAAAAAACCTCAAAGTTTTATCTAAACACCATGGACGGACGAAAAGAACAGTTAAAACAGTTCTCTATTTGCTATAAGCTAAACGTTTAATGTTCTCGCTCACTCGCACGCGCACTCTTCGCTCGCTCTTGCTCTCTCTCTCACACACTGTGATGATCATAAAACGATCATTCGCGTCTCGCGTAGAAAAACTCTGGAAAAATAACAATAAACAAAATCACGAAAAACCGAAAACATTTATCATTTAATTTTTTGGTAAATCATTTAAATGCTTTTTTATTTGAAGCAAAATAATCAACGAAGCAGGCGCAAAAAAAAGCGTATGTTGTTATTGCTATTGTAGATGTTGTTGTTGTTGTTGCTGTTGTTGCTGTTGTTGCTGTTGTGCTCGACAGACGGGCAAAGTTTATACAAATTGCCAAAGAAATGAAAATAATGATGGTCGATGGATGATGGGCTCAGCTCATGTTGAATGCTTGGAAGATGTTATCGCATCAGTTCAGTACGCATCGCTTTTAATATGGCAACGCTCGTTGAGGTGGGTGGCATTTTGCGGCCATTGGCGGTTATGATGGTGGTCTCCATTCATATGTCTGTGTATTTGTATGAGCATGTTTATTTGATGGGCGTGCGTGAAAAGTCCATTAAGCATGAACTGATTAGAATGTGTTGAGTTATTGTTGATATGAGGGGTTCGCGGGTTCCGTTGTACATTTTAGCGCTGAAACTGTGGCAAGATATAAAGCGGAAGTGGGTTTTGGCTGAAATATGTGTCAGGTGGAAATATGATCAGAAACAACTACAAAGCTCAAGGTCTTAGACGCTTTGATTATTGGAATAAGAATTAAGTTCATTCGGACAAAAGATTTAAATATCTAATTATGCAGAACTTAGGGAACGTTCCGCCCCTGATGAATTTTGGTGAGATTTTGAAGAACGTCCTCTTCTCACATGAGATTTTGCCTAAAACTTTGAAATAATTAATAAATGATTGGACTAAAAAGTTGAGATGAGGTTTAGAGTGATCTCTCCTGCCCATTGGTGAAATTTTGAGTTGAGCAATTGAGTTTTTACTGAATCCTCCTCTCCCTAATTTCATCTCACGTACTTTATAGACATTCTTTTGTGTAAAATTTAAATTCATTTAGGAATCTAAAGAGTTGTACTCGAAATGGGTTAAAATTATAAATTAAATTTAACACAAATAACATGGTTTTATTACTTATTAAACGTTTAACAAGAAAAACGAATTGCATGATTGCATTTGAATTTCCATGGAAATTTATAAATCACTTGCGCTAAATAAGTTTTGAGATGCAAACCCGACCGCCCACATTGAGGCGCAAGCAAACTAAAATTGAAACTGGAAAAACAATTAACGGCAAATTAAAATAAATCTTACAGCGAAAGCACAACAACAACTACAGCAACAGCAACAGCATCAATAACATCAACAATTTTCAAATAAAAACAACTATAAAAGCAACAACAACAAGCAGGAGCAAAACATTTACCAACAAGAAAAACACCTACTTTAAAACACACACTCACACACATGCACTTCGATGTTGTTTACTCAACTTGGATGTATTTTTTTTTTTTTATTCCAACTTACCTTCATGAAAGGCAAAATCATTTTTGGGGCAAACAAAAATGGCAGACGAGGCATTCAATTAGTCGCTTTCATTGCATGAACCAAAAAAAAAAAAAGAAAAAATGAATGAATGAGTAAATGAATGAATGAAAATAAGAATGAAAAAAACAATTTCAAAGAACTCGTGAAAAAAATTAGAAACAAAACAAAAAACTTGCTTATAAACGTTTTTCTATGTCATAAAGCAAAGAGTTCATCATCAATAATACAAACATGAGTTCCAAAAATCGACAAAATTGTGCTCCTCTCACAGATACACTCACACACACACACACATGCGCCAGCAAAGGGTTACTAAATGCTGACCAAAAAGGAGCATGCAACATGACTCCCGAGCTAGTTAATTGTTAAGTAAACAATGAAACGGTGGCAGCGGAAAGTAAAATTAAAAACAAAAACAAAAACAAGAAAACTAACTTAAAACCGCTCAACAATGCAGACACGTGCAACAACAAAGCGTAAAGTTGCACTAAGCCGTTGCCGTTGCGATTGCGATTGGAGGAGCTTCGCGAGTGTGTGGCATCTTCAGTTTTTAAGAGTTCAAATTGGCGGCCTTTTATAGAGAACATGTGTGCAGCAGATACTCAGACATGTTGCTGTGGAAGCGACGCCTGCGAGGGCGAATGTTCAACAGTGCGAACGTTCGTTTGCTTGGTCGATCGGTCGGGTTGACGTGCGGCAGGGCAGACACAACTAAAGTAGAGTAAATACATTATTAAGTAAAAATTTTTACAAAAAAACAAAAATTGCACGGCACAGGAAAAACGCTTCTGACACAAAAACAAAAATTGTTTACACTCTAAGCTGTCCAAGTTTGCATTTTGGAGCATTTTTTTTTTCTACTTGGTTGTTGTTTGTGCTTTTCTGCCGCCATTAAACTGAAAATCGCACTCAGAAGCCGCTTAAGATACATGAATTTGTTTAAACAAACACAAAAACAAAAAATTGCAATATTTTTTTCGGCTTTTTTTTGAACATTTTCGTGTTGTTTACAAAGGCAAATTTGTTGAAAGCGCTAAAATAAATGTGTGCGCAAAACAAAGTGCAACAAAATGTTGACAGCGGCAAATAATTGCATTTAATGGCAGCAGACATTGAAACTGTCGTTGGTTGATGGTGGGTGGGAGAGAGGGGTGAGGAGTGAATGTTGATAAAATGCTGTGACGAACAAAGTGTTGTGGCTATTTAAATGCTTTTGGCTCATTTTTGGCAGCGCTGCTTTGCTACATGCGAAAGGCAATCTGTGTGGGCAAAAAAAAAAGAAGAAAAATTACACATACGACGCATTGCACTTTGTCGGCTGTGAAAATTTACAAAGACCGAAAATAAATAAAAGCAAAATAAAATAAAATGCCCAAAATAATTGTTTATTTAATGTTGTTTGTAATTTGAGTGAAAATTGTGCATGTGCGCGGCAACGACAATTCAAAGGATTCAAAGGATGCGCGTACACTTGACTTGACGACTTGTCTATTTTCTACTCATGAATGTCATAAACAAATGTCATAAAAAAAAAATACTCCGTCACACATAAACAAATACGCAAATTAGCGCATAGATAAACAATAAAAATAGAAAAATAAAAAGAAAATTTCGGTTTCGATTACATGTGTTGTATAAAAAGTATTGAATGCTTAAAGGAAATTCAACTTTGCCGAAAAGTAATTGTTGTTGTTTGCCACATGCAGCGCACACATAAGAAGAAGAAGAGTTTTTCAACGCTACCGTTTAACCCTTTAATGGCTCATTTATGCATGTGTGAGTGTGTGTGTTTGTAGTACCGCCAAATTTGCTGTTTTGTTTTTGTTTTCGACTAGACATACTCGAAATTAGTTTTCATGTCGTATTTATTTAAGTAATTTGACTTGTCAATCGATTTTAGTGTCCTCATTTTGTCAAAGATCCACACATTTAACGCCCCGTCGAAGTTTGCTTTTAGTGCGCGCGCTGTCGCATATTTTGTTGGCAGTTTGTCAGTCATTCCAATCACCATGTTTACTCAGTTGGCACATGCGAGCGTCCAATGTCCTCAGCTGCGCTCGCCAACAAGCTCAGCAAGGGGGTCAGACAGTTTTCGACGTGCGTCGATCGTTGATCATCGCTTGTTGGAGCGCCAATTGAAGAACTATTGCCAAGTTCGCTCTTGTAATAAGACACCGAAAAATTGTCTTTCTAGTTGCATATTTTCATGTTTACAAACCTCTTTGTTGGCTGGAGCGTGAGCTACTTCAGTTGTCGCCTGCATTCTGACTCACGATCGAACTCGATTGGTACGAAGTCAGCCTTTAATCATGTAATTTACGTGTGTCCTTGTTTGTTTATTTTTTAAATAACGTTTAGCACTTTGTCGCGCCTAACGCTTGTGTGTGTGCCCCGTGTGTGTGTGTCCTGCAGCCGCCGGCAGTTGCGCCGACGCACTTGAGCATGTCGTCAGCCACATACTGGGCGCGAAAGGACATGCCCAGTTGTTTGTTTGTTTGTTTTTGTTTGTCGGTTTTGAAATATGTGCGAAACTTATGAGCATGTCTGACTCAAGTGTCCGTGGCAGACAATAATTGTTTTGCATTGTTTTAACCGTACTGAAGTGTGATTCCATGGTCTTCCAAACCAAAACTAAAGCCCAAATGTTTCGTGTGTGGTCATATATATATGTAAGATGGGCATGGTCAGCACTTCCGATTTCTGGGAAATATTCTGCCATTGCTAAAATTACTTCCGATCGTTTGTAAGATCACACTTTTTTATATGTGTCTGTATAAGGCATAAGTATCTGTAGCTCCCTATATAGACATGTGTAAACGTGTGATTATTTGTCCATCCTCATCTAAAAATCATATTTAATTTATCTAATTGAATTTATTATACTTCACTACTCATCTTTATGTTTTATTTGTACAAAGAAATCTTGTTTTAGCACGGATTATACAAATAATTAAACTTTTATCTATAATCTTTAATCTAATGAGATCCTGACTGAAAAAATTTCCCACATTATCGCCTCTAATCGATTGACGACGCACCCATAATGCAGCCACTTGAGCACAAATCGTATCGACTCGCTCCACAGACAGATTGATGGACAAGTGGACAGACATAGACAACTTCAGTAGTCTAGACAACTGTTTTCGTCTGTTGCTGCTGCTGCTGCTGCTGCTGATGGTGGTCGGTCCACTTATGTAACCGATCGCATAACGAAATTTGTTTATTTTGATACATGCCACAGGACAATTGAACCGAAAACATTTGTATAACTTTGACAAATTCATAGCCGTCTTTGTCAAATGTGTCGTCATTGTCGTCAATTTGGCGCGTCCAAGTGGCAGAGGACCACACAAAACTAATGCCAACCACAATTGCTAATAAGAATGCAATGAGTTGCAGCCACCACTGAAAACTCACCACAAACGGCGCAACCCCAGAGACAACACAACATGACGGCATCAAATCACTCAACCCTCGAGTTGTGCTCATTTATGATTTGAGTGAGTTTTTTTGTTTGTTTTTAGTTTGAAGTTTATTTTTTTTTTCTTTGTTAGGCGAATATGTGTGGAAAATGGTTTTGAAAAGTTTTAATTATGCAGCGCAATATTTGAAGTTGTTCATATCCCCTTTTCCCTTCAGGTGTGCGGTGGCATGGTTTGGTTGTTGCTTGATACGACACTGCTCCATCATAACTGCTGCGATGCTTCTTAGGCACACAGACGCGAACTAAATCGAAAGTAAATTGTTTATGCTACTTTCATGGCAATAAAAAAGTAGTGCAGCGCAGACATTGTGGGTGGTCGTGATGCCTTGACTGCGACTCATTCTAATACGGCTCGATTTGGCTGAGGTGCGCGTGGTTTACTTCTCATCTAGAAGTCCATAAATGCCGCACATGTCGTCGTCGCTGTTATTATCATAGTTAGGGTATTATGTAAATGTTTAGCATTGAATTTATCCGAGCAACGATTCGGTTGAGCAAAGCTAATCATTGGCTCTTCAAATGCACTCGTGTGTAAATAATCAAAGTATTGTTCAGTCATTGTTGCCTTCGCTCGTTCGTTCGGTCGGTTGGTTGGTACCACCGGTTCCCAAGTGTGGCGTTAATTCAGTTGCGCACAAAACTTGTATTAGTTGTCATAATTGGATTGAACTTCTTTCTTGCCAAGCACTTGAGTATGCTGTCACCCCTTTTCATTATTCTCCCAGCCGCCTTCTTCATCACCCAATAGCCGTACAATCGTCATTTCAGATAATTTGACTTAATTGTGTCATTATATTTCACATTGACATTCGACAATGGGAAAAAAAATTAAAGAAAGAAGAGTTATACAGAAGTGCCGTTCATGTCAAGTGTTTATTTCAATGCTGGGCTTTGATACTTCTCAGTTATACTTTAAAAGTGTTCAAGAAGTTTGTTGAACTCGAAATTTTATTTGATAACACTTTCAACTTCAGTTGCAGCATTGAACTTTTGAGTGAGATATCAAGCAACGCTGCACAAACATCTTTAAATTCGGCGAAAACAATAATTTTCAATTTGATTATATGAAATACATATTGTTGTTGTTGTTGAAGAATGCACAACGCTTTTAGTTATTTTCATTTGGCAGTGGCGAACATGTAAATACCTTTGAATTATTGATTTAAGAATTTAACAAAAATATACAAAAGCGTGTCCGTCGTTAAACTATTTGATCGCCGATTTATGCCAGACGAATTATTTTTGCAATTTTCAATTATGAGTTATTTTTATTTTTATATTGTTTGTTTAAAATTTTCTTTTATTTTTCGTTTGATGAAGAGATCTAAGACAACTTCTTTGTTTTATGCTCATATGTATGACACATAAACCGGATCGCCCTCTCGTATAACGCCCGGTCGCGTGATATTAAAGTAGACGCCCATATCGGGCTCCTTTGGATGCTCACGCAAGCGATAACTGCAATGACATTATTCAATAGAATTTTTCATATGGTACACAATTGCTACTACGCATACCTCTTCAAAGTCTTCAATGGCTCAAAGTCGGGATTGCGCTGGCATGTATTTATATCAATATTGGGTAAAATGCATCTGCGACAAGGCGCCGCATAGCGCATCACAACCTCATCGCCCACACGCAGCCAACGCCATTTATCCTCATCGTATGGCGCGATGTGAGGCTCGCTGGCAATAAGCAAATTACCACGAAATTGTTGATGATGTGCGACATTCTGCTGTGTGAGTCGCGTATTCAAATCCGCAATGGATTTGTCATGCAATGCCATAATGGGCATGTACTCCTGCAAAATGAAGGGCATTGCTTTAAGTACTCAACGCTAGTTTGTATTAAAACGCTTACATACACACTGCACTGAGCGCCACCAGCTTGCTTCTAACTTGGGCGCCATTGTCACATAGAGACACAAGCCGTTTGGTGTTTCAGTTATTACACGTGATACCCATTCGTCCTGCAAGGCACCACATTTGACCAAAGGTAATCGGAAGCCCTTCATTTGCTTTTCCATTGTGATGCCATTGGCTGCAATAATCGTGTTCAAGTTTAGTTCAAGTGGCGTTGCGTCCGGCGCACAAAGACGCACTACGCCATCGCGCAGTATCTCTGTCTTGATGCTCAGCATGCGCGGATAGATGCCTGCCCAGGCTAGTTTATGTTCATCAGCCGTGAATACGATCAACGCTCGATCGTAGATGCCTTGCGCGCTAAGTCCAATCTCATCTATGTGTGCAATATTAAGCACATGTGCTGCACCAGACTTAAATGGAAAGAGCGCCAGTTCTTTTACGCTGCCAATGCGTTGCCATTCGGCAGCTTCTGGTAAGCGTTTCCGGCGGCATTTAAGCCAAGCAGCGATGATGACGCTCAAGCCACCCAAGCTGCTCAACACAATGATCGTTGCGACTTTGTATTTCATTTGTAAGTTGACTAATTACGTGCTGTCAAAAAAAAGTTTACTGGGCCAACAAATGCTGACAGTCGTAATTCAGCAGCGTGAACGTGTGTTGATAAGATTCCCACAAAGTTTGTTCGCCGATAAGTTTGTTTGTGTATTTTAACAAGTGAGAGAATCTTAACTAACAATCTTTCATAGGCGTAGAACTTTGATTATTCGTAATAGGAAATAAAAAATCCGAAATCATCAACCTTTTCACAGATTTCTATGTATAGCTCCCAGCCCCCTTAATATATCGACGTCCATGCATCGCATAAAATATTATCACTCAACTTTTGTATATACTCTCTTTATCAATATGCTCTCTGTAACTGTTTCTGAGAGCTCCTTCTTGCTGTATTTGCAATACCCTATATGGGAGCAGACAACTGCATTGAAATGGGACTTGACTAGGCAAAGATGCTTATCAACCTAACTAAGTGTCAGAACACGGTCTCATTCGGCAAGTCTAACTGTAGCGTATATTAAAATTCGGTGTATTTGGAATTCGCTTAACGAAGCTTTGAGTTTGACGCACTCAAATTTGTATATAACAGTTTAAATAAATTGTGTTTGATTAAGTGCGCCTTCAGTCGCTTTTGCAGTATTTTAGCTTCTGATCACCGGCTGTTTGGCATTTAAAAAATCTGTTGTCTCTCAATTTATTCAAGTGGACTGTGTGATCAATATGTCGCGTAAGTGATGAAATTCTTTAAAATAAACGTCAATACACATTCA
Organism: Phortica okadai; assembly: GCA_034638295.1. Taxonomy (NCBI): domain Eukaryota; kingdom Metazoa; phylum Arthropoda; class Insecta; order Diptera; family Drosophilidae; genus Phortica; species Phortica okadai. The sequence goes on from CM067849.1 coordinate 16,540,980, forward strand.
CATAACACAAATACCTGATAGAATCAAATATAAGCCTGCCCAGAAAGGTGCTGTTGGGCGTAGGCGTTAGCCTTGCTGTCGGTGGCGCCTCATATTACCTTTACAAACGCTACGTAAGAGAGATAATACCAGTAGAATGGCGACGAGTGGGACAAGTGGAGGGTATCAACATTTTTCCGGTGAAGTCAATGGGTCCACTGCCAATAACGGAAGATGATGAATTCTGGACTGATATCCTAGGATTGCGGCTAGGAGCCGTTTTGGACCGTCAACTTATGCTGCTCGATGCCGAAAATAAGATAGTCACGGCTCGTGCTTATCCAAAGATGGTGCTCATTCAGCCAAAGCTAATTGCTCCAAAGCTTTTGAGATTCTCAGCAACTGGAATGCCGGACTTGGATCTTGACATAGTGAAGGTAGTGAATGACTTGCCTAAAGGCTATGTACACACTTGCATATTTGGTGCGGACGTAGACGTTAAATTGTGCGGCAGAGAATTCAATACTTGGTTTTCGAGATGTATATTGGGTAAGGATACTGGTTTAAAGCTGGTGTATTATCCCCATGCAGGTCCGACGCGCCCGACTGTAACGAGCATGCGTCATGAGCCTGAACTTAGTCCATCCGATTCGGTATGTTTGTAATTCCAATGGAAATGTAAAGTTCTTCTATGCAAATATTTCTGTTGTAGGGTGCTTTTGGCGATGCCACCAGTTATATGATGATGAATTTATCATCTGTCGAAGACTTGAACACGCGTCTGAAGGATCCCTTGGATGCAGTTCAGTTCCGTGGTACTTTTCATCTGAAGATGGATGTTAGTGAACCCTATGCTGAGGATAACTGGAAATGGGTGCGCATAGGCGATGACGCTGTGTTCCGTATTGTGGCACCATGCACTCGTTGCATTGTACCCAATATAAATCCTGTGACTGGTGATCGTGATCCCAACGGCGAACCGCTGAAGACATTAAGAACGTAGGATTTGATATTTCATTTAAATGATTTCCATTTAATGTTGTACTATTTGTATTTGCAGTTACCGTCTTCAGAATAGACCTGCGCCGTCATTGGGCAGTCATATGGCCATACGTATGCCAGGCAGCATTAAACTACACGATCCTATTTATGTAGAGGACTCTACTGTGAAAGATGTTTAGTGTCTTTGTAATATTTGTAATGAAAGTAATGATTAAAAATGTTTTCAGTCGTGAGCTTTTTCAAATATTAATTTTTTTATGTACGGTTTTCAATACAAAAATTTCCACGAACACATGACTATTCTATGGAATACATGACAAGAAAATGAAATTGATAGGCGAATGTTGTGAAGGAAACAATATGTACTTAAGATGCTTCAAAGTTAAAAATTGTTCATCTACTTATTTTCTGTTTCTAGAACACAATTTTTAAAATTTTTACGAAAAACCCTCTTGTCATGTCCATGTCAGTACGCTCTTTTTATTCAATATTCCGCTATCAATGTGTGTCTCTCTCTTTTTCTCTCTCTGAGACAACCTGTAGGCGATGATTGCCCAATAGCACTTGTTGCAAAGTTTACACATGACCTACACTACAGATTTCGGGAACTTCAGTTTGATCTGACGCAGTAATGAATTGAAAACAAGTTTAATTGAATTTACACATATTTGGCCAACAGAAATGAAAAAGATTCTCGTTCGATAAACACACTTATATTTGAATGAAGTGTGTATTTTTGTTATTATGACTGAAATAAAGTTTGTGAGCTTTTTGGTGCTCTCACTTTTTCCATGCCAAAAGAACCAGTTTGTGGGCAAATGTTTGTGTGCGAATTGTTTTTATTTACTGCATGACGTGCTTATTTCGCCGTCTCTTGCTTTCAGCTTCACCGGCATTTCATTTTGGACTTTTGGTTAAGTACATTCAACTCAAGTGCGCAGAATGTCCCGTAAGTAATACAATTCATTTATTATTATTTATACATTTCACTTTGTATTCCTTATCTCTTTTGTGAAAGAATCAAATACTGGCGTGTCAAGCAAACTGCTCTTAGGAGTAGGCGTTGGTCTTGCCGCTGTTGGTGGCGCTTCGTACTATCTTTACCAGCGATTTAAGCCCGATGTGATGCCTACAAAGTGGCGACGCGTTGGCCAAGTGAATCGTATAAATGTTTTTCCGGTGAAGTCATGCGCACCGCTTCAGATAAAGGCCACCGATGAGCTATCGACGGATGTGCTGGGCCTGCGGTTGGAGGGCGTCAGAGATCGTTCACTCATGCTGGTCGATTTGGACGATAAGTTTGTCACGGCGCGTGTTTACCCCAAATTAGTACTTATAAAGCCCAAATTGGTGAGTCCAACGTGTATAATATTCTCAGCACCCGGCATGCCGGAGCTGGAGCTTGATTTCGCCACACTGGCTGAGGAAGCACCTGGAAAAGATATTCACACGGCGGTGTGGGGCGTCAAGGTGGATGCGATGTTGTGTGGACCGCGCTTTGATGCTTGGTTCTCGGAGTTTGTGCTGGGTGAAGAGGAGGGTTTGAAGTTGGTACATTATCCATATCCGAAGCCGGTACGGGCCACAAACCCACGTTTGAGCAAACAGCCATTTCTTAAGCAGGAGGACTCCGTGAGTATTATTTGGCTGTTGATCAATGGAAATTTTCTGAAACAACTTTTGTTGCAGGGCACATTTGTTGACGCCACTAGCTACATGATGATGAATTTGGCTTCCGTTGATGAGTTAAACACGCGTCTTAAGCGACCCGTCGACTCTTTACAGTTCCGTGGAAATTTCGATCTGAAAATGGATGTGAGCGAACCTTATGCTGAGGATAAGTGGCAATGGGTGCGCATTGGCGAACAAGCCGTTTTCCGTGTTGTGGCACCTTGCACGCGTTGTATATTCCCGAATATAAATGTAGAGACTGCCGAACGTGATCCCGATAGTGAACCATTCAGGACTTTAAAAACGTAAGTGATCGTGATGAACATAGTATACCAACGGCTTGATATATATGTTTCTGTTTATGTTTTCAGTTACCGTCTTTTTAATTATGCCTCGCCGGCATTGGGCATTCATTTGGGCGTTCGTCAACCTGGCAGCGTTAAGCTGAACGATCCAGTTTATGTAGAGGATAACTAGTGGACGGTTGTGTTGTTTGGTCTACTTTGCATTTATTAATTTGATTTATTTTTATTTAAAAAAAAATGTGTTTAAATCCGTTGTTAAAATGTTTATGTTTTTTTACTCTCCAAATAAATTTACTCAAGCTTGCGCAAGCTCTGCGAGTGAGGTAGTTTTCGTATTTGAGCAAGCCATAGCACATACTCAAGTGCTCGACACTTATTTATCAAAGTCATGAACCAGACTTTTCTCGAAGACATGACCAGTTACTAAGCATAATAATTCTGATACCACATGACCAATGCATATTTCAGATGCCGTGACATTTAGAACATGACCATTACCAAATATCGGAACTAATAATTATCGGCACAAAAGAAGAAATCGATATTTTTGAAAATTTGGTTTTGAAAATTTAAATATTTTATTTTCTGCATAATTGTTTTCCTCTTGTAGATTAAGAATCAAATTTTGTGTATTTATTTTTCATACCAATGAAATTAAACTCAATTGTAAAATGTACAATGAAATGAAATAAATTAGAAGATTATACATTTCAGATTGGTATATCGAAAAATTCGTGTATTGAACGAGATGGTTGATAAAAATAAAATATTTTAATACATTAAAGAATATTTATTCAAGTAATTTACTAATTATTTAAGTGACTTAATTACGCAAACCGTAAAATATTAGATGTGCAAAAGGGCCAGTTATACGTCCTCATATTTTCTGTTGTGATGAAGTTTCATAATTTCTTCTAATAGTAAAGGACAAAAAATGGCTCCTTAGCAAGCAAGGAAGGTTCTATATTAAAATCACAAATACAACTTAACTATTTACAATTACATACATACATAGTATTGGTTATTGGAGAACACATGTTGAAATTTTTAAATTAAAAAATAAAAATAAACAACTTATTAACCTTATTTAAGAAAGGTTAATGCTCAAATTTCAATTGTTTTTTTTTTGGTAATTTTGAAGCTAAGTAAATTAAATGAATAAGCAGAAGAAAGTGAAAGGGTATGAGGAGCGTGTGCTCGTCTGGCATACATAATATTTTGAGAAACAATGTTGTACAAAATTAAGCTAATATAAATTGAAACTAGGTCACACACACACACACACACGCATGCGTGTGTCACTCAGTGGGTTGCAGACGACGTCGCTGTCGCTAAGCAATTGTTGCCACTGTAATGCATCAACGTCATCATCTTCAGCAGCCGAAGTTCCTGCTTATCCGCGTTGTTGTGGCTGTTGCTGCTGTTGTTGTTGTTGGTCTGGCTGCGGTTGTGGCTGTTGAAGTTGTTGTTGCTGCTGTTGTTGCTGCTGCTGCTCTGCGCTGTCGCTGCCATTGACAACGTGTGTGGGAAGTGTAATAAAGCAGGTGAGTGCAGATGAGGATGCTGCGAGGGTTGGTAGTAGACTTGCCGACGGTTGCTGCTGTTGTTGTTGTCTGCTGACTGGTCGGGTCTTTAAAATACTCAAGTCATTAACATTCTCTAAAAAGCTTTTATGTCCTGACAATTGTTTCACGGTTTCCACATCCTTTTTCAGCTCTTCCATGTCACGTTTCAGTTTGGCGCGTCGATTTTGGAACCATGTAATCACCTGCAATGTCATTTAAATAATTTTAGTAAAACAAAGAAAAAAAAGGAAATAATATTCAATAGCAAATTTTTGCTGTCACTCAAACCTGTGCATTTGACAGACCCAAACCAGCGGCAATTTCATCACGATCTGCAGGTGATAGATATTTTTGGTAGAGAAAACGCTTTTCCAGCTCAAATATCTGATGATTTGTAAAGGCGGTGCGTGATTTACGTTTCTTCTTTGGATTCGAACGTGTTGCAAATATGTTCAAAGTGGCAGGATCTGTAAATGGCAGTTCATTGGGGTCAATGTTTTAATTTAAGTATCACAAAAATGCATTGAAAGCATTTCTTTGTTAGTCTCTTATAAACAATAATTGTTGAGCAGCGCTTGAAGTTGGCCATAAACAACAAACATTTTTGTATAAATTAATTAAAGCAAAGGTGTGATATTTCGCAGCAGGCGCCATAAATTACTCACATTCGATCGTTCGATTTTTGGTCAGTTTTATTTGAATTTTTTTCCTCTTTTTTTTTGTAATAAAATCATAGTAAATCATTTGATATTTTACTATCTTTATGGCAACCGAATTGCTTTCAAAATCAAAACCTTATAACTTCAAAAGAAATCGTGTGGAAAAAATAAAAACAAAAAAAATATATGGCACATAGTAAAAAACTTGATTGGAATTTAATAAAATTAACTAGAAACAATATAGAATTCAACTTTTACGAGTGTTGTTTGGCTTATAACTCGAAAATAGTTCAAAAAAGCGCACAACTTTAAAGCGATTCACTCGAACTTCACTCATTTGAATCATTTAAGCTCAAAACCGAAAAAATCAAATCAAATTCGAATGTTTTGTTTTATGTGATTTCTCGTGATTTCTTCTCTTTCATTTATAATTGTTTCTTAGACACTAAAATAGAGCAAAGCAACGTACAAAAAAAACAATAATAACAACAACAAGCTAATCGTTTTTATTGCTCAACGCTTTTGGTGTTGTTTTTGTGTTTTTTTTTTGGTTTATTGTCTGTGCGCGTTGAAAGATTTTCGGTTAAAGCGTTTAAGATATTTATTTTTATTTTGGTTTTTTTGAATATTTGTTTTTAGCATGTTCAAAGGTGATTTAAGTCAAATCAAATTGACTTCATTTCATTTCACTTTACATCACGTCACGTCACTTCACTCCGTGCCAAGCCAAGCCATTTTACTCTCAATTCAATTTGTTTGTGTTGATTGATGTCGAAATGATGGCGGAAATGATTGCAATCAGTAAAATATTTGTTTGTTTTCGTTTTCATTTTCGGTTTCTTTTGCTTTATTTATTTGACTTTGTTTGTGGTCGAAAGTGTTTAAAAAACAAAAACAAAAGAGAAAACGCCAAAAACGGAAATTTGTTGCCCGCAAAACGTTTAGTGGGCGTTTATTTGTACAATAATTTAGGAAGTACGCCGCACTGCCGACGCTGCGTCGCTGCCACGTCGTTGCTGTACTCATCTTAATTAAACGTTGCAGCAACGCTGAAGGCGCGCGCGTTTTGTAAAAGGGGGCAGAGTTCGTAATGGCGGCAGCTGCGCGTCTTTATTTCGACACTGAACTGTTGTGTGCCCTTTTTGTTTTTTCGTTTTTTGTTGACTGATGATAATAATACAACTTACAAAAAACAACAACAACAACAACGACAACAAACTACACGACTCAAACACGTCTGACAACAATTAACAATTGAAAGGTTCTTTAATTGCATGCCGCATCAAGTAGAGGGCTGTTTAATGTTGTTGCTGCTGTCATTTTTTTTTTATTGTTGTTGTTGTTGCCTGCCCGAAAAGCCATTTTGTCATGTATATATTGTACATACATATGCCATTGGGTTGGTTTGTCTTTGTGGTTGCATCGCTTCGCATATTTTGTATAATTTTAATTCGTTTTCAACCACAAAACTTCCATAATGAATACGATTTTTATACATTTTCACATGATTCATTAATTCAATATTAAGTTGCTATATTTTTTAAAGAATTAATGTAAATTTTGGCTTTCGAAATGATTCATATAAATTTTAAATACGCTAAACTTTTCTCGATTGCATTGAAGCTCGTCTGATGTTCTTTTATGCATGTGTTTGTTTGTGTTATTAGTTGTCGTAATAATAACGCCCACGTGTTTCATTAGACGTGTCAATTAACTGACAACGTTGGCAACTCCTCTCTGATTAGATATTTGAAGTCAGCTTAAAAGTCTGTGTTGACAAGCAGATGAGAAGTTAGACACGATTTTATACAAGACTTCGACAAAGCTTAGCGGCTAATCAGTCGAGTGTGTCGCTAATAATGTATTTGTTTTAATAATATTTGCCACCAGTAGCACAAACAACAACAGCAACAGAACAGTCGAGCAAAACAAATAATGTCATCAGCATAACTAATCATCATTATGACAACTAAGCATGGAAGTCACCCGCAAGTGGCATGACGTCGCATGCAGGACATAAAACACGAAAAAAAGAACAAAAAACAACAGCAGAGTATTCAAGCAAAGGCCAGCTGGCAAATGAAGTGTTGGAGAGAGACGCATGCAAAACGGAAGCGCACGAAAATGAGGCGTAAACAATGAGCATATTGTTTATGTCAAACGACATGCGACAGTGGGCGAAGATAGTGGCAGAAGAAACTGTCACAAATGGCCCAATTGAGTGGCTAAAACGAGAGAGAGAGTGAGTGAGAGAGAGCGAGCTTGAGTGGGCTTGTCTTGCTACTTAGCAAAGAGCGGCAATGCGCAAGAGTTATGCAAGCACATGCACAGCTTTTGGCCGCGACACTAATTGAGATACAACTCGTCGTTGTAATAAATGATGGGTGCGGTAAGGAGCATGGGATCGGCTGTGTAAAGTGTCATTTTTTGTGCTTTATCGCGCCGATCGCTGTGACAGACAGTCAGACATAAATCCATTAATTAGCGAAATTAGTTGAGTGCTGATATTTTTAAGACCTTAAGGCAACAGTCATACTTAAAATATTGAAAAAAATATATATTGCATATAAAAGTATATTTTGATCCATAAGCACTTTGAACGCGTGAAGGCGCACATAAATTAACAGCAATTAATTAAGCGCTGCTTATCATCTTATTCACCAGCCGCTGGAAAAGTGGAAAAGTCAATCAAAATCTATTAACTTGAGCCGCTTAAGTGCAAAGAAAGAAAAGACAGAACAAGTCAGAAATTGTCGGTCAAACAAAGTAAGCCAGCAGCGAATCAGAAGGCGTGTTGAAGAGCGCTTCAATTATGTTAATCAGAACGAGCGAGTCTTTTAAAAAACGATTCAATTAAAGATTTCCATCATGCAGATCAATCACAAGAGTTGTGGAAAATGCCGTCAAACAAAACGCTTCGGCACTCAAAAGGTCTAAGATCAAGATCAAAATCATAGCTGTTAAGAAAAGCGTCAAAATAAAAGGCTGAACCAAACCTAACCAAATCTAAATCAAGATTGTGTTTGCCTATCTTTGATCCGAAGAATGTCTGAGCTCTTAGCGAGTCGGCTTGCGTTGTTCACACGCTTTTCAAATCTCATCTCATATTTTGTGTCGGTCGTGGTCGTTCTTTCCAGTTGGGATGACATGTGGAATTCACGGCAGCCGCCGCGACGGAATGTCGGAAGACTCAATTAGAAGACCCAATTTTTTTTCTGGTTTCTTCATTCTTTGTTACCGCCAAAGATTTATGAAATGCGAGAATGCTCAAAGTTTTGACTAATGCACTCACATATGAGGATTTCTTTTTTGGCTAAATAGCTGCCAATAACTTTATACAAAAGCCGCTGCCAGTGCGGGACGACCTTCATAAGTAGTTGAGATGAAAGCAAGCGCGATATGCCAATAAAAAAAACAAAAAAAATAACTCTGTTTTTGCGCTAAAAGCGTTAATTACATGCACAAAAGGACCTGCAGCGCGCGTTGAGTAAAGCCAACGAGGCCAACAGCAACTTGGCCGGTAACATGAGACCGAGACGCATGAACAAGACAATCACGTTGATGATGACCACAAATTGCGTTGTCCAGAAGCTCGAAAGCATAATCAAAAACTAATTTTAATCCTGTTGCGGCCGCTGATGATGAGGGATCAGATAAATACGCCGGACTGACTGATTTGCCTGCGCTTATGTATAGCAGGCGAACGTAAGAAGAAGGCAACGCTCAACGATCAACGATCAACTCGAAATCACACTTCTACCTCGTCTTTTGGTTTTGGTTTCGGTTTCAGTTATGGTTTAATACTTTCCTGCTCTGTTTCTGGGTTGTTGTTATTGTTTCTTTTTTGGATTTTTTTTGGCGGTAGGTCCAGCTTAATTTATTCTAAATGGCTTTTTGAAAGAAACCACAATGCGGAATATCGACTCATATTGGCCGCAAACAATGCTCTGTAGGATGATTCAGTCAACAAAGAATTCTTTTCTCACTTCGTGTCTGCGTGTTGTTAGCGTCGAAATTGATGAGTTCGAGCAGGTTATAAAACTTAATGAAATAAAAAGATACAGATACCTTTTTTTTTTTTTTTTTTTGTTTTTAAAGTCTTCTTGGTTGGTTGTGATTTTCAAAACTGGAAATCTTTACAATAACACTCAAATTAATATAAAAAGATGAGACAAAGTTAGCCGACAAAAGACCAGCAGCGTTGCTCAGTGCCATTGAGCGTTGCGACTATAACGAGAAAGTTATAAATTTTGGTATTTTACATTGCTTCAGCCTGGGTTGTTTTTTAATGTTTTTTATTACGGGATTTCATGTCGCCTTCGAGTTGTCGCCGAACACATGCAATCAGACCACACGGCGCGTCTTTAACCCATTCGGAGACATGCGTGTTTACACGCTTGTAATAATTTCACATTAACATTTTGGTCGGTCAACGCATACTAATTATTAATATGTGAATTAAGTTGAGGGCGTAATTAGCGTGCACATTTATGAGCGCTATTAAAGGCAAAGCTTTGAGAAACTCATGTTGTGTTAAGATAGATAAAAAACAATAAAAGCTATATGATAATTATTATAAGGTTTTCTTGATAAGATTTCCTTGAAGGAGAATAAAATAAACTAAAGATCTTAACTTATTGACGCTCCTTGAAACTCAATTGATTGAAAATGCTTTGGGAAAATTGCCTAACTTGTTGATTTTTATCAATCCGTTTGTATTCACCGATTTGAGCATAGAGTGGAAAGTTAATATAATTTACAAATCGAATTTGACTCAAGTAAACTCGGATATGCGACATTAGCTCAGACAACACTCAGAAGATCTTATTACAAATGCTTCGAATGTCCGGCTTCGGTAGCGGAGTGAGTGTGTGAGAGAAAATAATGCACATTGGCTGGCGGCACCGTTGGGACATGAGAATTTTACAACGCTTTTCTTGTACGCTGCGAGCAATTTAAGTGTTTAACATCTTGTAAACATGGCTAATAGTTTAATCATATATTTGAGTGAAGATTCCTCATGAATTTTGGCACATCGTAAATGTTGCACAAAATGAGGGTGTAAGTGAGTAAAAGTCGTGGTGCACTTGAGGGTCTTTTAGGCTTGCATTTGCAAGACAGAACAACAACAAAAAAAACAACCGTTTTTGGCTTATGAAAATGATGATGGTAGTTGTCAATAATTTGAAACCCTTTGCAACGACGACTTCATTTACCGCCAGCGGCATCATTTGCGCTTCAATTAAGCGTCGGTCATTGTCTTTTATTGGCATGCCTAAACACGGTATTTATTTAATTAAGAACATCCTTTGTTCATTTTACGTTCAACGTTCTTTATTTCATTTTCATTCCTCTGTCATTGTTTCATTTAAAGCCTTCAAAATCAATTGCCAATGCGTCATTAACAAGAGCGCGACTTCGTGCGTGCGTGCATGCGTGCGTGAGTCAATATGCATGATGACGAAAAGATTTGACTGAAATGGCAATTGCAATTGTGCAAAAAAAAAGACAAGAGAAAATGTAATAACAATCAAATAATGCGCCGAAAACGTGGTCATCCTTAATTCAATAATGAATACATTCTTAAGCGTGGAGTCAATTGGCATGGCGTGGCCTGAATCCCCGTTTCCCGTCTCGTTTTTTTCGACATACATACATACTCTTTTGCTGGATTTATACAGCGTCTGACTGCGCGAAAACTTCAAAGAGCTTTGCAAAATCTACGCTTTCGTCGATCTTGGTGCGGTTGGTTGCCTAAGCGCGGTACGAGCACAAAGCGTCGGTTTCCTTTGATCAATACATATAAAATACTATAGCCACGCCCATTAAAAGGCAGATTAAACGAGATGGCGCTCAACGGCGGCAATGGCAACGGCCACGGCTCCACCAACAACAACAACAACAAGCACAACAACAACAGCAAAAGCAACATGTACTTAAGCAAAACGCAATGAAGTTACTTTAGAGCATCATTCAGACTTGTCGGCGTGCGGCAGTCGGCGACAAAGGGCAAACGGCAACGGCAACAACAATAACAACAACAACGCCGTCGTCTTCGTCATCCAGTGGAAGTTTATTACGAAACCACCTGAGGGGCCATGCCGCCACACTCGGCGTTTTGCTTCGATTTACGTTTGTAATAAGTGCAGTCAAAAAGCGTTGCAATTTAACTCATGCGTTCATTCTTGTCCAAATGAAATTTTGCCCGTCGAACGAACGTCGGACAACCTAAGCCATGTCTCGGTTCTTCGCTCTTGGCTTTTGGCTCTTGACGGTTGGTGGCAACAACAACAATACAACGATATAACTTTTGACTTCAACTTGTGGTGTTGCAGTCGAGTCCAACATCAGTGGTCCCTTGGTCTATAGCTCCGCTACTCAGTCTACTACCACTTCATCATTTTTATGTTTGCTGTTTGCTGTTGGTTGCTTTTTGTTGCTCGTTTTGTTGTTGCTTTCGTTGGTGTGTTCTGCTCGGCTTCTGCCTTTGGAGCCTTTTGCCGTTTGCTTTTCATGGTTGGGCATTGTTAAGTTAAGTGAAAATCTCCTTTGCAATCGCTAACATCAGCTAACAATGGTCATCATCATTAAAATGTGATCAAAGCGCATGCGTTGCTCGCTTCGATTTACTTTGATTTTATTGTTGTTCTTGTTCTTGTTGGTGTTGTTATTGTTATTGTTGTTGCTGTGCGGTGTTTTTTTTGATGTGGCACAGGATATTCATTCGATTTGGTGGCGCAGGTCAGTGAATGAGTGACTGAGCGAGTGAGTGAGTGAGTGAATGAGTGAGTGAATGGGTCCAAGTTTGCGAGTCCAAGTCAATGAGTAGCTGTGCACATGATATATGAAGACGCTTTAATGTTTGCAGTTCAGGTTCTAGTCAAATGTAGGCCAATGTTGGCCATCATTTCTGTTAGTCAGTTGATTGGCTGCCTAGTTAGCTGTTAGTTGCTTTATAACTTATTTTATGGTAAGACCGATTATTATAGAGAACACGTGCGCTAAGATTAATAATATAATATTATTGTTTTTGCATCAAATGAAGCAATATTCATTAATATTATTTATTTTTTTTTCCTTTATCAAGTCATAATGTTTGTACAATTTCATTATTCTATTTTTAGCAGCAATAAAAATATAACCAATAATAACAGAAAAAAGAGATAAAAATAACAACAATAAAAAAAGAAACAAAAGATTCACCGTTGTTAGTAAGCAAAACCGTTTAACCAAACAACGAACTAATTGAGTTTGATGTCGGCGCGCTTTGATCTTTTTCTTGGACAATACAAAAGAAACAATAATTATTGGTTCAACAAAGCGTTGACAAGAGCGTAAAGCATGCCTAAAGCTAACACAACAAACTTCGGCCAGTGATAATAATAAGACAGAGAGAGAGATAGAGAGCGAAAGAGTGCTTTAGAGTGAGCAACGAATGATGACTAACTTGATGCTGATGATGATGAGTTACAAATACCGCTACAAGCCAAAATCAAATCAAAGTAGCGGCCATCAGGTAGTCAGTCAAGTTAGACCGACCGTCAGTCACACAGCTGATCAGTGATCAATAAAGTTCATCAATGACGAACGGCAAATGAAATAAATAATGAAAGATTTTTGACAACTCAGCGAGAAATCGATTACCAATGAGCAACTTCAGTTAAAAGTGTTCGTCACAGCGTTGACCTGAACTCGGCTACAGATACTTCAAAAGAAAAGATACAACAAAAATAACAAAAAATATACAAAAACAACTAACAAAGGTTGCCGTTGCCGTTCGGTTTAAGACAACTTGTTAATGAGTATTACGTATATTTATTGGCATAAGTAATTTTACAACAACATAAACAATGGAATGTATTAATATGATAGTTTGTTTGGTATTTCAGTGGCCGAAAGCGAGCTTTGAGCGCTTCGAGTTCAATGTTGATATTATGACAAGCTGTCAGAAATTATAAATTAATGAAGTAAAAGATGTTGAAACACGCAAGCGTCACATGTGTGACTGTGTGTGTGAGTATGTGAGTGTGTAAAACAAGGTGTTGGCATTCAAATGCTTATAAAATAATGTTTTTTTTTTTTTGCTCAACGAACTTCAAAGAATGAAAGAACAAAAATTGCCACAGGTAGCAAGTTCGCTTAGTTGCTTAGTTCGTTCTACGCTCGTTTTAAGGCAAGTGCACCTAAACTGTCGGTTTCCTAGTCAATCGATCGGTCCGTCTGTATGTCCAATTGTTCGTTCATTCGGTTGCCGAGGTGCTGCCGTTGCCACCGCATTGACTTACCTTCTTTTACACCTCAAAGATCGAAGATCAAAGACAGTCTGCCGACCTAATAATATAAATTAATCTTCTTATTGTTGAGAGTGGGAATTGAACATGGCTAACATGGAAGAGCATCATAGCGTAAGAACGTTTGTGAGAGACTAAGGAAGGTTTAATGAAGCATTTTGAAAAAGAGAGTTCGGTTGTGTTTTGGATGCTCTGAACCTGACCTACATATTGTGTACTAATAAAAAAGAATATCTTCGCAAGAGACTACGACAAGTTTTTTGAAAACAAATTTAGTTCTTGGCTGTGTTCTCTTCACTCATAATTGCCGCTGCGAACGTCACTGCGCCAACAGTTGTTGCTCTCTCTGTCTTTCACTCGCATGCATGCAATCAACAGACGACGACGACGACGACAATGAAAAATTCTAATCCGACTAAAGCCATTTAGCGATAATAATATTTATGCCATACCAAACCATTCAAAGGTATTTAATTTAATTTGATTTGATTTCATTCATTATACTTTGCAATACGCATAAGACAAGTGGCCTTTAATGTGTGTGGGTGCGAAAGAGATGGTGCGAGACCAAATCAAATTGCAAATATTAAAGATCAAAGAAAATATGCCGAACGGCGAAAGAGTCGAAAGACTTAGGTTTTTTTTTTTGTTTTTTAACAAAGCTCTTCGCATTTAAGAAGGAAATAGTGGAAATATTTTCAAGACGTTGTTGTCGTTTGCCGACTTTCCGGCGACGAACGTCTGTGAAAATAAAACGAGCGCAGCAAATTAGCTAATCAACGCCCATGAACATGGAATTTATGATAAATTTCCGTTAAGTGCAAGAGCGAGAGCGCGTAATTGGGAACTGTATCGATTGGTTGCGATCGGTTTGATTTGATTTGCTTTTCTTTGCTTGCATACGCCGCATTACTGCGTATGCACAGTAAGGCGCATCAGGCTTACGCGCATAATTCAAACAATTTAATTTGAGTGGCAAACATCAAAAAAACGACAACGAGGACGACTACTTTGAGGTTGTCGTTTGCGTTCGCGTTCTCATTGTCGATGAGGATGAGGATGACTTGTTATAAACAAGCTAATTTTATATGTGCGATCGTGCGCCTGCGCCGCTCAGCGGGTAACCAAGCGCATGCAGCACTTTGGAAAAGAGCTGCACAGGTGCGAAGCAAGAGCCTCACAGGAATCATAAAAGGTTGAAGAGTTTGTAAAAGAGTTGAACGCCGCTCCTGTTGCACATGCAGTGAGCGGTCAGGTGTGTATGTGTGTGTGTGTGTCAATAATTTCTTGTAAAACAACCGCTGCGCTCGTTATCGTTATCATTACGCATGTTTTTAGACTCAAGCGCGCTTCGCATTGCGATATTAATACGCAAAATTATATTAACGATCAACGATGTTCATTGCGGATCGCCGAGAACTGTAAATATGACGATGATAATGAAGATAATAATGAGCTTACATATACAGAAATGCGCATCGATATTTATGTTTATCGATATTTGGGCTCGATAAGCGCGGCATGAGTTACGGAGACGCACCCGAATCGACCGAATTGACAACGACTCAACGACTCGAACGTTGACTCGATTCTCAGATTCCAGCTGGTTTCCAAAACGGTCTTGAAATAAATTGTTATAAATTCTTGAGTTGAGCAGCAGTTATGTTTTGTCTTTTTTTGTTGTTTTTTTTTTCCGGGCATAAAAACAAAATTATAGGCGATGAAATGATCGCAAAACAAGCTTTTCATGTCGCATGGCAGTTAGAAACGCAAAATGATTACCCAGGCGTATGATGTCTGTGTCACCTCCGAATGTATGTATGTGAAAAAATTGTTACGGTTTTATAATTACTCCATGACAAATAAACAAAGCCATAAATTACAGTATCACATGAAAGGCTACGAAGGCAATCAGCCGGTTGGCTGAACGTTCGAACGACATGGCTCGAACAATGGCGGCATTGCGGCTGATCCAAGAAGCGGGAGCGCCGCTAAAAACTACTTGTAATCCGATGATATATGACATGGTCACCATATATGTATGTGGTGTGTTGGTATGTGGCGTGTGTGCGTGTGACTGGAGCGTGATATACATAAAAGTGACCGGCGACAACAGAAATTTTCACAAGTCACAGTCCATAATTGTATATGTTGTTGCTTTGGATTCATCATCATGCAAGCTAACGTGGCCAAACTGACTTTGTTGGCTGAGTGAGAGAGAGATGAAGGATGAGGGGTTGAGTTACTTTTCATATGTAATTACAATACAGGTTGACAACGTCGTAAGAAGCCAAGTCAAGTCATATGAAGAAAAGCGAACAACAACTGCAAGTAATAAATTAGTCAAATAATAGGCAGCTCGTTACATTCATGCCAGCAGCGCTGCTTGCGTTGAGCAGCTGCGATTGCGCCATAAATGAAAAATCATTTAAATACACGCAGATTTATTTAATTAGGCGATCGAGCTGCGCCGTGCCGATCCGATCCGATCCGAGCCGATCCAGGCCGATTCGAGCGACACAATTTCATTGTGAATTTATGTGCAAATATGAAATGGCGTCGACATGCAACTTGTAAATTTCATTTTCTTCTTCTTCTGTCTTTTTGTTGTATTTTGTGTACTCCGCCTTGTTGTTGTCCGTTGTCTCTTTGCGCTTTAGCGTTTATTTAATTAAATAAACTTACGTATGCACAACATGAGTCGACATTGGTGTTAAACAAGCATAAATTGTTTAGTTTATGTGCAATTGATGGTCCAAAGAGTTTGACTTGACTTGGCATACATGCATACATAGAAGTATCACTTGCCGCAATTCGATTTGGCATAAGTAGGCGCGTTGCTCATACGACGCGTCATTTGTGGCAGTTGGCAATTTGTAGCCGAACGTCGTTTGTACATGATCGTTAAATTTTATTTGGTTATTTTTCTTGTTGTATGATCGAACACGAAATTACTTCAGTGGCTGAAACGATTCGTCCGCACATTGAAGCGATGAATTTAAGCGATTTTTGAATGTTTAAAGCGCTCCGACCACCGGTTGGCCAATGTGTGTTGGCGTTGTGTTGTGATGGCTGCCAAATTTGTTACTCTATAAACTTTATATTAATAGCAAAGCAAGGTTTTGGCGTTGGTTCTTGAAAATGAATTTTATAAGTCTGATTTTTTTATATTGTATGAAAACCTTTGATGAAATTGAACAAAATGCACAAAATAATAATTTTCAAAGTATAACTTAAATGAAGTTATCATAATTCTGTTGCATTTTGTTTATTGTCAGTTAAGATTCTTAGCAGCAACCAAGTTAGATGCATTTTATGAGCCACAACTAATGCGTTCTTTATGTGCAACGCAATGACAAACATTCGTACGTCTCTCAGACACTCACACTCACACACACACAGACACGTTGATGATCCTTTTGTGCTTGTGCGCCTTGACTACTGCCTGCCATTGTCAACAAGTTGTCACGCAAACAAAAGATGATAGTTAAGTATAATTTAATAGATTTCCTTGCTCAGCTCCGCACATTATTCTCTATCTCTTTCATGCTCTTTGGCACAACTCAGACCTTTTTGACTACAAAAGCGCATGTAAGTTCAAGGCGCATGTTGGCCACGTTTTGTTGCCGTTGACATCATTGTCTTGTGCCCACTTTGTAGCATCGTCGTCAGCGGCGGCCGACGTCTGACGGCTGCCATAAATGATGAATGCGTTGCCATTGTACTTGGTGCATACTTTGTTAGCCAGGCTTTTATTGTAAGCCATGTTTGCCGTTGAAAAGCGTTAATTGAGTGTTGCGAATGCGTTGAATGTGGCAAATATTGTTGCAGTTGCATAGTTGCACTTCTTTATGACTTTGCGTGTTGTAATTGTTGTTTGGGCTTCTAATGAAAAACGCATAATTCAAATTGTTGTTCGCTTCTGTTGCTGTTTAATTAAGCTTATCTTTGCAAGTATCTACAACAACATCGCCCTAATGAGTTCAGTTTTTATTGCATAGATTTACTTTTCCTTATTGCACAAATGCATCCTGTTGTGATCCTTTTACAAATAGAACGCCTACACATGCCACTTGACTGTCTGTCTGTCTGTCTGTCGTCTGCAACACTTTAAACTTCCATTTATACTAATTACAAGCACATTAATTATATGCTTTATTCATAATTTTCATTACTCCTTGGCATATGTAAATGCATAAAAATTTCACAAGATCACCGCCAGCGGCCAACATTGTTCAGTGAATAGCAGCAGACGTTGTTGTTGTTGTTGTTGTTACCACTTGAGTCTTTGCTCTGGCGTCGTACAACACTTGAAATGTTTGACTGTCTGTTTCTTTGCCAGCATGTTGTCTCAATCTCTTGGCTATACTCTATACTTTATTGCTGTAATGTTGTAAAACAATTTAGTGGATTCCCAATTGCGGTAATTAGATGCAACTGCAACGGCGCACTTGAGCTAATGCGCTCGGCATGTATCCTTGTTTGATAAGGTTTAATAAACTCAAGTTTGCCGATAATGAGTTGAATTTGTATGCTTTGTTGTCAACACGGTGCCTTTGTTGCTAAATTATGATGTCTTTCACTTGACGAAAATGTACTCAATGCAACTAATGATCTTTTATCAGTAAATGCAACAATTTCGGAGAATACAAGAAGTATAATTTCACATGAATATGTTTGCATTATGTGATTTTTATCTTAATTGAGTTGTAAAGTGCTTAGTTAACATTTTGACCTCTGTTTTTAAGGTCTATTTAAAAATAAAGTACATGTTTTGATGACAAATTTCTTAGGTTTACAACTTCTTTATTTTTATGCATTTTCAGACTGTAAAGTACTCAGAAGCACGAAAGAATAAACAAATACGAAAAACTATTCACTTTAGTTACTTGTATTATTTAGTATTACCTTTACAACATGATCTTTTATTGGCACTCATGATGTTTCTGACATTGTCTTCTGGCGCTGTTCTAATCTCCCTTTTCTACCTTTTAGATCACATCAATTCTTGTTTCCGTGGTAATTACTATACTAAGCAAATTAATCAAATGTAAATAAAGCTTTCTGTCATCGGCTCGCCAATTAAAACAAATTACAACTATAAGACGGTCTATAAGGACGGCCCATGCGGCATAATCGTAAAACAGAGCAACTTGACGGTAGTAGCAACATGAATGTTACAGCTTCATTGACTTATTGGTCCGGCCACATTAAAATAAATTAGTCGCTGATAGCGATTTATGGCCAAGTACAACCTAATTTATTTAATTAGGGCTAATTTGCTGAAAAGTGTTTGTTTTAGTTATTGAGTTGTGTGCCTTTTACGAGTTACGAAAGAGTGATAAACTTATTTTTTTGCTTTGCAGATACTCTCAACGAGTAAAGTTATGGTTGCTGATTAGTTTTAATTGTCTTTTGTATGTTGATTTGTATCAAAAGCCGAAGTGAATTGAGCTTTTACTTGTTTTTCAATGTTTTTTCTTAAACATTTTCTGTCTGATTGTTTTTTACATAATTTGTTTTTTTTTTCCTTTCCGCTTAGTGAGGGCTTTACAATCGTTTGCATGTTCAACTTGGTTATCGTAATTGGTTTGGCATTTAGGCATATTATACCGTTTGGCCACCAAGAAGCGGACATAAATTCGGGCAATTATTTATACGTTTACCCTACATTAAAATAGGTTTTTTTTTTTTTTAATATTTCATTTTAGAATTGTTTAGAACAACTCGAAGAAGGCGTGTCCCAGCCCAAAATGTAACATTTATTTACTTTTAAAAACAATCGAGAGAAAAGTCAATCTAACTTCCTATACCCACCTAACTATTCGATTATATTGAAGACTAAATCAAGATTCAGTTCCAAATAGTTAAAAGCATAGTGTATTTTACAGTCGGGCTTACTTCTCTTGTTTGTTTTGCCTTGTGTTTTTTTTTCGTTTGAGTTCTCACTAAGGCAGACATGTTCTGCCCTTTGGCATTACAGCTAAACACTTTAATTGTGTTTACAAACTGCACCAAAAAACCAACAACAACAAATCAAAGTTAAATCATGCAAAAAGACACTAAACAAACTTGACTTGTTTGGTTCACTGACTGTATGAAACTAACTTGACTCACTGCCACTCCACCTGCCACCTCTTGTGCCGCTCTTGTAGAAGCCTTGTCTTCATTGAGACGGAAACAAGTTCACTCTTGTTTAATGTATACATGTATTATGTCGTAAAGTTTGTACATACATAAAGATATGTAATTATATATTTATGGCCAGCAAGTCGTTTTGAATTGCTTGAAAGCGAAATTGAAAATCAATCAACTGATAAATCCATTTGTTTGGCTTTGAGCAGAATGTTGAAGTCTTTATTAAAGTCTTGTTTTGCTAAATAAATAAAAAGGTATATAAGTAAGTATATTTTATTTGAGTATAAGTAATAAACGAACTCTTTAAAGTACCATTTAAAGGGCATTAAACATTCGATCCAACTTAAGTTAACATTTTCTTGTTGCTTATATTGTTTTAGTCTGCTTGACTTGCATGACTTTGTTTTTTATTAAATTACTTGTCAAAATGCAACGTGCAAGTAAAGTTTATAACAACAACAACAATAACAACTAACAACGCCAACGCTTATAAATAATATTATTTATTCATGTTGGCATAACGAGACTTGTCATAACAATTCTTTAGTCGCTGCAGCTAAAATCAATTATTTATAATTTGTTTTTGCAATTTTTAATATCATTTTTGTTGTTGTTGTTTTTTTTTTTGCACATTTATTATGTAAGAATGAGCTTTCGTATGCTTGACGCGGCACGTAAGCAATGAATGAATGAATAACGCCCTCCGACTTAAGTGAAAAATGCTTCTCAGCTTAATTAATCTTGTCAACGGCAAAGTGTGATTTAACAGCCTTTTGCAACTTGAACGCGACCCCTGCCTCATGTCGGCGAACCAACAAACTTATTTTAATAGTCAAATTAATTTTCTTCACACTTTAATAAATGATTTCGTGCGCACAAATTTCTCCGATTTCAATATTGTATTAATTGTTGTTTAGCATTTTAATGATCGACCTAACATCGCCGTTGTTGCTGTTGCTGTTGTTGATGATGATGATAGTGATGACGACGATGATGATGATGTTGATGATGTTGATGATGTGGATGATGACTTTGTTGTCGCTGAAGGTGTTAAATGAGTTGCTGTTGTTATTTGCGATCTGCGTTTTTCCAACAGATGAATTCAACTTGTCTTACTTGTCGTTTATCCCCTCTTAAAAATAGCAAGATTACTTTTGCTTATACAGCACACCCTCAACTTATTGATGTTGTTAGTGTGTGTGTGTGTGTGTGTATTTAATGTTGTACTTTTAATTGTTTTTGGCTTGTCTAAACACAACTTGGACATTTTTCCAAATCACTGAATTTCTTTTCAATTTTGTTGATGAAATTAGTAACGCTTTTATTATGAGTATTTTTTTTTCCCGATTTGGGGTTGTTGAAATGTGTGTGTGTTTTGAAAGGGGGTTGGCTGACTTTGGGGTTGAGGTTGCGTTGACTTTATGGACAATATGTTTTTATGCTTGTAGATTATTAAGTCAAGAGGAAAAAGAAACTGCCTATATAAATTATAGAACAAGTATATTAAAAAAAAGTAATATTATTAAAAAAAATGTAGCTTAGAAATTACTGTTATCTGAACTTTTGTTAATCAACGAACAGTCTTAGATTTGCACACACATTTTTTAATTGCCTGAGGAAAAGTCATTAGGAAAATTAAAGCGAGATCACTTCCAGAAACCATCAGCGACAAACATTTTCCCACAACATTTTCAATGCACTTTACAAAGATAAATTAATAAACATTTTTATGATTAAATGTGGCAGCACGAAAAGCATACATCTTGCAACAAACGACTGCAAACATTATTAGTACAAACGGATATTCACCTGCCGGCGCAACGAATCTACACACACACACACACACACAAGCACACATATCAGCAAGAGGTGTGCAAGGTGTTGTAAGAGTGTAAGACAGAGGCGTATAACGAATCCATGCGCCTGACAAAACTAAACGAGCGACAACCCACGAGTGAGAGAGAGAGAGAGAGGGTGAGAAAGAGTAAGAGTGACAGAGAAAGGGAGAGGGAGAGGGGAGCGCTTTGGACACTAATGTCGCGCTCAGCGTATCTGTGAATAATTTCCTCATCCGTTGTCGTCGCTCTGACGATCAGTGGACCGCTTGGCTTGGCTTCGTTGCGCTGGCCAAGTGTCCAATATGAAAATATATATTGGTGCCAGTTTGGCTTTTGATCTCGGCTCGTTTGTTAGGCATCGTTGCTAATGATTTGAATGCTTTAATACGCAGCGCTGTCTTTTCATCATTTATCATCAAAAGAACGAACGTATGAATAAACGGCTGAGCGACCGAGTGCCAGCGAACAGGTTTGCCTACACATGCCGGCTGGCTGGCTAGCTGGCTGGCCGTCTGTTTGTCTGTCAGGCTGGCTTTCGTACTATCCTCCACTGCTGCCGTTGTCGTTGCTGCTGCTTATAAATATGATTTGTCATAATAAATTTTTATGATTATCGCATTTGTAGCTATGCTGATATGCAGATATAAACTGTAGATACTTGAATGCAAAGCGCATGTGCGGCAAGCAATTTAATTGCCACTGCTCGTTTTGTCTTTGGGCCAACACCTAAAACCGGTTTTTTTTGTCTGACGTTGACGAGCATGCGGCAACAGAGGCAACAGCGGCGGCGCCCCAGCCAAGTGACCCATTTTTCACACACGCAGACACACACACACATACAGATATTCACTAGATGATTGTAGATATTGTATCTGTATTTCGACTTTATTGCAAATTACCAAAGTCGATGCTCAATGCAGTTGAGCAGTAGTTAGTAAAGGTGCGAAATGGGCTGTCCATAGACGCATCAATCTCTTACCGACTCACTGGCTGACCGTCTGACTGTTTATCTGACAGTCTGTAAGAAGCGTCGCACTTTGCCTGCCCCCTTCCCGCTTGCCACATGCCAATGGGCGGTTCAGCGGCGGGCAAATGCGTTTTTAAATGGTGTTTTATGCGTGCCGTTGGCTTTGATGTTCTTCACTCAATGCGATTGCGAATTGTATGCGTGATTAATGTCGTGCATAAACGCAAATGCATTCTTAAAAGACATTGACAAGGTCTTGACTTTAGACAGAGAGTCAAACAGACAGTCAGTCAGTCAGTCGGTGAGTGAGTAAGTTTAGTTGGCTGCACATTGAGATTTTTAACTTTTATTGCCTCCAAAAAAGAAAAAACAAAAAAAAATAACGAAAGAAAAAGAGAACAGGAATGTTTAGTGGGCCTCCCAGATGGTCGCTCTTAGTGATGATGATGAAGTTATTACCAAATTGTTAGCTTTTTTAGCTTTTAGGTGTTCTTTTGCATTTTGCATTTTCCCTCGCTTCCAGCCTTCTATCCTGTCGCTGTGTGCCGGCTTCGCGCTTTGATGTTGCCCGCCAGCTTGAACAGGACCTGGTCATTATGACCAAAAAAGGCACCAAGTTCAGCTCAATTAGTGCTCATCAAAAGCGTGCAGCAACACAGCAACACCTCTCAATATGTCGTTCCTTCATTCGTTCGTTCGTTCGTTCAGTTCAGTTGATCGTTCCGTTCGTTTGGTTCCGGTATATGTCCCTTTGTTGCAATTGCTGACCGGCCTCAAGTGCTACAATCAAATCAACTCTGCCACGTACAACATGCCGTAACTTAAAATTTGAGTTACAAATTTTATACGCATCAAGTTCATATTAGACCACATGGAAGTCGCTGCTTGCAGCTTGGGATCTGCTATGGATATGTGCATGTGAAATCATTAAAGCTTTTGTTGTAACTTATTGACAGTAATTAAAAAAATGTACTTTGTTGCATGGCTCGCAAGCATTTTCAACGTATAAGTAAGACAGAAATTTACCTTTTTCAGGAAACGAAGCTAACATGCTTTAGGCCTTCAAAAAACGGGCACCTCTGTGTAAATGGAAATTAGACAGGTAAGGTTTGAGCTAGGCCTGAAACATTCCAAAAAAGTCTTACAGAACTCCTTGTGAAGCGATTCAATTTTCTTCTGGGAAGGCAAATGTACACATACATACATATATATGTTCTTTATATGATCGGAGAAAATAGAAGTGTAAAAATGTAGAACTATCGGGTCCCGTGATTATTTTTTCATTAAAATATCTTAAACTTATATATGACAAAGAATTCCAATTATATGTATGTTTTAATAAACTTTTTATATAGAAGACTACTTTAGATTAGAAAAGATGTATACAAGAACAGACGATTGACCTTTTTTATTCGTCCTGTGCATACTCATATTTACTAAGTTTGATTTTTTTTATTTACAAATCACATGGCGAAGTGTTAATCCTCAACGTTATAAAAATAATTATTGAAATCAATGGCGTGTCATCCGACAAGTAATTTGTTTTAAATATACTTGGCCTTAGTATATTATTATGATCCGCACCCTTCAACAACGATTTAGTGTCTGCTAAATCTAATGAGCTTCCCTTGCTCGATCGTTCACAAGGCCCGCCTACATAAATTAGCAATAAATGCGCACATAACCAGCGTATTTTATGCCTCACACGCTCATGCTTTATTCAGCAATTCTTCGCTTAATGTATTAAGTAAAGTTAAGTTGAGTTAAGTTGAGTTAAGTTAAGTCGTTGACTACTTATTTAAAATATTTGTTAATAAATGAAAAAAAAAAA
This sequence comes from Phortica okadai, assembly GCA_034638295.1. Classification (NCBI taxonomy): domain Eukaryota; kingdom Metazoa; phylum Arthropoda; class Insecta; order Diptera; family Drosophilidae; genus Phortica; species Phortica okadai. The sequence continues at coordinate 16,565,226 of CM067849.1, forward strand.
ACACTAATAAAACGAAACAATAACAAATATGTATACTCATTAAGAGCGTAAAGGCGTCACGCAAACTCATAACTTCTGGTATTTTATTATATGCGATATTAAAATATGTTTCTTTTTTTTTTTTTTTTCTCTATTATAAATTATTAATGTTTGAGGCGCAACTGATAATTAGCGAATTTTATGAGACGCTTCAGTGACTTGTTTGTATCGTTCAGTGTTGCTATGTTATTGAATGTTTAAATGTTGTTCTTGTTGTTGTCAACCTGTTGTTGGCGCGCTAAGGTGTTGTTTGATTGACGGTAAAAACTCGCGACCTGCGGCAATATTAATGAATTTCCCACTGCAAATAATTCACAAGCTGTGAAAATTTATGGAGGAAATCAGAAAAAATTGAATATTTGTTTCTAAAATCCGACTTTGTTTTATTAATCATTCAAGATTTGTGCTAACAATTGTATTTCTATAAGAGAAATTAATTTTTGAATACTTGGATAATCCGTTATTGCTTTATTTTGTTGTACTAACGTAATTATTAACCAATTCGGTATTGGAATTTATCATACAAATCATTTCAAAATGGAGCGTGTATGTGGCCCTACCAAGGACGATTTAGTAGCTTGCCCATTTGATCGCACTCATATAGTTCTACGGAATCGGTTGCCCATGCATTTGAAAAATTGTCAAAGAAACTACCAAAAGAAAAAAATGAAGAGATGTCCGTGTAATATAACACATGTAGTAGAAAAGGCACAAATAAAGGCACATACAACAATGTGTGAAAAACGTTTTGACATAAACAAAGGTCAAGCTTCGGTCGCTTCGGACAAATACGCTTCAAGTGAAAATCCAAAACCGCCGGAGTTTCCAGAAATAGAATGCTCCGAAAATTGGGATGATGAGCCTGACGTGGGCACCTACAATCCACGGGAATACTGTACCAAAAATCGGATCGTAAGAGAGTTACGCAGCGCTCCAAAATCTCTACGTAAACAATTTCGCGAGAGCGAACGTCTTCGATTTATTGAACTTGAACGTGATAAAAATTAAGAACATTTTTTTTTAAATTTATTTTATCCACTTATATCACATTTTAATGTATATTTATTATTACTTAACAAATGTTTTAAGTTTTTATCGAACGCATGTAGAACAATTTTTGTACCGTTGCACTTTTGCACAAAAAACACAATTTTCCACTTAATATTAGTATAACGAGCATTTAGTAGCATGAGTGTATGTAATTAAAATAATTTTAACTTCGCGCGTTGACAACTTTTGTTTAAATATTGACTATATATACATATATGTAATTAACCGATGCCGCCTCTGTAGTTTGGCCATGGAAAGCCCAATAAAATATGCCGGTTCCATGTTTGAGCTTCAAATAATGACGATATCACGCCATTTTTAATAGCATGTCAGATTTGGTAAATTTTTTTTCGAGCATGTTGTTAAAATATTGTAGCTAAAAGCAAAATGTATCTAGAAACAATATCGAGCGACAATGATGACGTGTCGAAAAGCGTTGTTTGCCTCTGTGCATGTGTGTACGTGTGTGTGTGTGTGTGTGTGTGTGTGCATGTGGGTGAGCATTCTAGGCATGTTGCTTGAAATTCATTTACATGGTAGTTAGCATGTATGATTATTTCAATCATTATATATAAGTCTTTGTTTATGCAGATTATTTTAAATTATTGTAATTTGTAGCTGTTGTTGCTGTTGTTGTGTGTGTATATGTGTGTTTTTGCTCAAACTCAAACATCAAAGTGTACCGAAGCGAAATACAAATGTGCTTATTAGAATCGCTGCCATTTTAGCTGGAACAAATTAGCGCATTTCTCTGTGTGTAAACGGAGCGAACACAAATTAAGTACGCGCATAGTCGAACTAATTATTTCAATGTATTATTGTATTTAGTTGCCTTCTCATTCCGCCTCATCTCTCTTTCTCCATTCATTTCACCTTTACTCTTTCATTATTTTCTGTTATGTTGCCACATAATTTATTTTGACTTTGTTTATGTTTTTGTTCTTGTAAGTTGTTGGTATCTGTCAAATCAACTGTCAACTGACAATGTTGTTGGCAACGTCAGCGTCGCTTCGCAGCCATGCTTCGCTGCAGACGCGATGCGCAACAAAAGTGCGAAAGAGAACCAACGACAGATACATGTATAAATATGTGTATGTGAAGATGTTGCTGCAGCCAATCCAAAAACAAGTCAAAGTGGGGAAAACTTTTAGTAATTAAATTGTAATTAAGGATGCAGTTGCTTTTGTTTATCTGTGTGTGTGTGTCTATATGTATTGTCTTTTCATGTTATCAACAATAATAATATGTTTGGTATTGTTGTTACTGTTGCTGTTGTGCGCGTGTCGCATGAAAAACATGAAAAACGTGTAACCATTTTCCGCGCTTTTGCCATTTTCAACCCTTTCCACATTTGCCAAGCTGCTTCGCTCTACGACAATCAGCCAAACTGACTCACTGACTAACTGACTAGCTGACTGCCTGCCTCTGAATGTCATTATGATTATTATTGTTGGAAATGTTTTATTATCTTGCAGCTTGTACGTAATTGACGAGCTTTAACGATCGCTTCATTGTTAAAATCGTTACAACTTTTCAGTCATTTTCGTTGTAATTATTTTTTTTTTTTTATTATTTCTATTTGCTTTCGCGAATGTTTGTGTTTGTGTGTGTGTTGTTTGTATTCGGTTTTCAGTTCTGAAGGCGCAGAAAATTTGCTTGTGAAAATGACTTTTCTTGTTTGTTGTCTTTAATTTTTCATTACTTCATTATTGTTGTTGCTTTGCCAATGCTTTTGAGTAATCTCGTTTTGTTGTCTTAATTTTTTTTTCTTTTAACAAAGTCTTAATGCAACTTTAATGGCGGTTAAGTTGAAAGACTTTGTTGTTGTCGGCAATTTGGTCGATTAAGGAGTATTCTCTCTATTAATAGACATCATTTTAAATAAGTACTAAGCCAAGTTGAGTTTTTTTTTTCCACTCCTTTTGCCGTTAGTTGATAGATAAAAATCAAGCACGAATTGATTATAAATGCAATTTTTACTGACTTGGCGTATTAGAAACGTTTTATATAAAAAAAAAAAAACAACATCGTAAAAATGTCTCTAATTGATATTGTGCAATTTTTTGTTTTTCTTAGCCATCAAGACTTTTAACTAACTTAGAAATGCAGTGAAGAATTTTGTACGTCAGCAACTTGCACCAAATTCAGACAACCGGCTGCTCATCAACCAATAATAATAAACTTCCTTGAGCGGCAATTGGCTTTTGATCAATACTTAATTAAGCTCAGCAACAACAACAACAACAACCATGACAACAATAATAAAAGCTGCAACAAGACGAAGAACAACAAATGAAACATGTTGCAAATTGAACTTGTACGCTTTATTGAAGCCAATTGTTGTTAGTTGGCCATTGTTGTTGTTGTTGTTTAGCTTTTGCTACTGTGTTGCAAGTGTAAATTGCATTGCACAATTCAATTGTGCCATAAACATTAACGAAATGAAAAAAGACACGAGAGGAAATCAATGCAAGAGTATTAAATAAAAAAAACAAATGAATAAAAATAGAAAAAAAAATCAAAGTCACGTTAAATTAACTTCAGAACATGAGAACGATCAAGGCATTAAGATAGACAAGCAGACAGACAATTGGACAGAGGGATAGGAAACTAAGGTGCCAAGGTTAAAAAGAATCTGATTTTCTCTCTCATATTGAAACCGGATCTTGGGAAACAAATTTTCAGTGCGACGTGCGCGCAATCAACGGCGCTAAAATATTTATCCATTGACCCAGCCAAGCAATGCAGATACATTTTCTCAATACAAATGGCGAAATATCTGACAAGCCGATGGAAAATATAAATGTAAAACTCCGCAATCAGTTTGTGTTCGTAGCTGACGGTAGCTAAATTTGTACGATTCAAAAGCCAAACATGCAAAAGTGGTTGAATTGTGGCATGGCGAGCGAGTGAGTTGCCACAGAGTGAGCCAATGTGCCACTGCAATACGGTAGCACAGCTGAATATGATTATGCGGCGATTTGCGCGTACGTGCTGCGAGCAAATTCAATTTAGTCAAAGCCATTGAGGTAGACAGACAGACAGACAACCATGAATTGCTCAAAGAAAGAAGCTGCATGATAGACATAAACAGCTGATGGTTTATTGTGGCAAGATGATGATTGTGATTTTGAAAGGCCGACCAAACGAAATGAAAACAAGGCAAAACAGTAGCAAATCTCACGATTGCGTTGGCTTAACAAGAAACCGCAACACGTCGCCGCGGTTCGAGGGGGGCAAAGCAACGTTGCACGATCGCAGTGTGTTGCGTTGTAGTCTAGTTACGGTTAGCAAATTATGCCGAACGATACGCATGCGCCAAAGCGATCAGGCCACAAACATAATCAAATCAATAAGAAAAATCAATGTGGACGCCGCAGAGCCGCAAGCGCTGGAAAGCCGATCGGAGTTGAGCTGAGTGAATGACTGAACGAGCAAACGCGCGTTAATGGTCAAATTTGATTAGGCCAACTTGCGCCACGTTGACCTCACTACTGTTTTTACGCTTTAAGCAGAATCTCATCAAGACATAATGACAACAATTGATCAAACGCACAGCGCCGAGCTAACTTAATGGCTATGCGATCAACATAATAATAATCATGCTGTTGCTCAGGTTGATTGCGATGATCGTGTATGCTGATGATGATGCTGATGGTGATGCTGCCGAAGATGATCAATGAACGCGCGTGAAATTGTGTGTGTTGGCCAATGTAATAAAAATTATATTAAAATGTAATTTTTTTTCTTTACAACTCTGCGGCTAAGCTGAAAGGCTTTAGGCGCGCCGAAATGTACAACAACAAGTCTGAGTTGTGTGCCGAGTTGAGTTTACTTGCTTAGTTTAGACTCACCTTGCTCCTCATCGAAGTTCTTGGTGGATAACTGAAAAAGTGCATCGAGCGGCGTATCATTTGCAGCTGTCTTTGATGAATGCAGCCTTCCCCCCGCTGGCTGCTGCTGTTGCTGCTGTGCTGCGGCCTTGTTGTCAACACTTTGTGATGTTTCACTTGAGGGCTTGCCAGCTTCGACCACCTCGACATCCGGTGAACAACAATCATCGCCACTGCCTGTTGAACTTGAACGTGAACGTGATCGTGAATGTGAACGTTCATCGGAGCCATCTTCGGAGGGTATAATTGTCGGATCCATGCTCATTTGACGTAGCAGTTGTGCCTGCGCTTGAAAGTGTTCTTGCAATTGACGCTGATAGTCCCAGGCGAGCCGTTGTTCATAGCTGTGCAAGAGTGCAGGCGAGAAAAATGGATGCAACGAAGGATGTGTCATGGCACCGCGCACAGGATCCCACGTAGCGCTTGCGATCGGCGGTGGCGGCGGCTGTAAAGGTAGCGGTAGTGCAGAGGGCGATGGCTCGCTGAGTGTTGGCGGTACAGGCGGCTGAAGACGCTCGTTGAGTAGCGGATTTGTGCCACTTGCCATGGACGTTGCATCCGCAGTGGCTGCCGGCTTGGGCGTGGGTGGCGTCTCATCGCGCTTGCCAAGTATATCCGCAATGGAGAAGCTTTTTACACGTTCGCCGGTGGATTTACGTCGTGTTGCCGTTTCAGCTGGGGGTTGCTGTTGTTGTTGTTGCCGCTGTGGCTCCGCAGCTGGACACTCACGTAGTAGACGCAGTCGCTTGACGCTAAGCGGTCGAAAAACAGTTGCTGGCGGCGGACTTGGCGAGCCCACGGAGATCTCTGATACGGCTGGACTGCTGCAGAGGCGTGCTTGTGCTTGTGTTTGTGCTTGCGGCAGCGCCAACGGTTGAGGACTTTGCGTGCGATGCATTTTATGTGCGACGTTTTGTATTAGCAACATTTAAAAAAAGTTTCTTAATATTTAACCGCACTTTGTTTTGTTTTTTTTTCGATTATTTTTTAATATTAAAATTAGAATTATTCGCACTTTACATTTGATTCAATTTAGTGCACAAATTATGGAGTTTCGATTGTTGAAAACGCGTCGGCAAAACGTGTCGCGTTGCTCTGCTCGTGCGATCTCACACGTTCGCTCGGATGCGCGCGCTCTCGGCCGTTCGGCGTCTCGAATAAAAAATGGCTCGTGGCGTTTATTTTTGCGTGTTGCCGCCGTCGCCAACGTCACATAAACAAAACCGTTGAGCGCAGAGAGCGTACAACTTGTATCTGCTCTGCATGTATCTATGTGTTTGTATGTTGCTTGGCTAAGTGTTGGTGGTGGCATGAACTGGTTTTCAGACAAACTGGTTTCCGCTCAATATCAATGACGTCACAACGACGACGCTGCGCAGTGTCTAATTGGAAATTCAGGCAACGCCCTCGTGCTGTGAGAGGCGTGTGAGCGCATCATATGCTGTGTGTGTGTGTGTAAGCACCAATCAGCTTCAAGCATTTGTTGAGAGAGATAGAGCGCGTGTGTTGTACACACACACACACACACAGAGAGACAGTCCTCAGCCTGCTTTGTTGCTGGCGCAGCTGTCACTTTTTGTAGTTGTTTTTTTTTTAAATTTGTTGTTGTTGTTGTTTGTACCTTTTTCGCTGGCAACCAACAAATGATATACGACGCTTTCAGTTTGCTGTCAACATAACGTCATTAATTTTTCCAATTTGACATATACAGTTAAACATTTATGTGCTCTCTGTTTCTCGCTCTCGCTCTCTCTCTATCTCTCTCTTTTGCGCTATCTAAATTGTTTGCTCGTTTGCTCGCTTTATTTTTTTTTTTTTTCAAATTTTCTTATTTTGCGGTTCTTCTTAAATTTTTGCCTTTGCTGCTTCCTTGACTTTTTCACTTCACACTCGGCTGCCTTTGTTAATTGTTGTAATTGTTGCGTCGTTTACTCACTGCCACTTTTGTCTTTGGCGTCTACACAACCCCCTCCCCCATACTCTCGACGCCATTTGGCGCACTCAATTGTCATCAATAATGATGTCTCGTTTTCCAGTGTCTTTGAAACATTGTATGTTCTTGTTGTTTGTTTTTATTTCATTAATTCTACTTCTTCAGCTGCTTCTTCTTCTTCTTCTGTTATTGCGCCAAGTCTTTAACGGTCTCTTCGAGGTGTCGCCATTGTGGCGCTTGCCGCCTCTTGTGCCGCCCCTTGGACTCTATTTAAATTGATTGCAGTAAATCACAAACTCTTTTTGTTTTTGCAAAACATTCTTGCAGATAAGCTTCAATGTTACGTATACGTTTGTTCAGCCAACTTGCTGCTATCTCTTGTCTCTTTCTAACGACTACGTAATATTGTTCTTGTGTTCTAATTTTCTGTTTGTGTTATTTTTGTTTCTTCTTTTGTTACTTTGCATGCAACTGTCTATTTAAATTTGTATCTAACTGATTTCTAACCCACGCTCTCTCTCTCTCTTTCTGCTTAGTCTTGTTCAAATTGTTTGTTCTTTGGCGTCGTCCTTGTGCTCATGCTTGTTTGTCTTTGTTTTTTTGTGTGTTAAGTGAAATTATATAACTTGGTAAACCGGAATCGATAAAAAGTTTCCACGCCGCCTTCGTTTACTCCTTATTTGCTTTTTCATTTCTGTTGCAGCTTTGTAATTTTTATGATTCCAAGATGGCGGCTAAGCGTGCATTTGAGGTTATATAAGAACATCAAATTTATCACGGTTCTATAAAACAAAAACTTAAATATTATTTGTATAGATGATGATAATATAAAAATCGTAAAATGAACTGTTGAATTATTCAAAGCAATTGTTTAGTGCCGTTATTATACAACTATCTCATACACTATGGCCTTCTCAATGACGCCGAACAACCCTTGGCATGCTCAATGTCAATTTCAATTAAGTGAAGCCCTTGTCGATATTAAAAATCAATTAGAAAATAACTTTTAATTGCCTTTTAATCGTGAAAAGCAGCGACAATTAACAATAATTTTCACTTCACTGACATTCAACCACGAAATATTCAATTCACACACACACACACACACACACAGGCACTCATACGCATACAGTTGTGCCATTGTCAATCATAATTAGTTACCCCTACCGCAGAGAATTTTCAGCAAGCCCACAGGCAACATTCAATTGGACACGCCTCCGATTTTTGCAAATTCATAAGTCGTTTGGCTCTCTATTGAACTCATTCGTAGGCGCAATGAAGAGAACACAATCAAATTCATAAACAATCTGTGTGTGTGTGTGTGTGTGAGAGTCCTTTCATTAGTCATAAAAGCATGACAGGAGTGACAGCGAAGCGGCAAAGCAGCGCATGAGCCGACAAAGGTATGAGCGGGTAAGGAAACAACGGCGAATGTTCATTAAAACCTCATAAATAGTTAAAGTGTTTATGGACCCAGCTGAGTAACAGTACAGACAGACGGACAGACATACTCGTGGTTAATGGCAGCAAAATAAACTGTCATTTGTTGGCTACAAGCGTGATAGAGACAGAGGGAGATGAGTAGGGAAGACAATCAGGCAGACAGACTGACAGACAGACAGGAAGGAAGCACTGAAATAAGCGAAAACAACTCTGAGGGTCTCCCATGAGATTTTTTTGCATGACATATTTTTTGTTCTTGTTTTTGTTTTTTTTTTCATTTTCGTTTCCAGTTTTGTGTCACTTAATAATAATTTTGTAATAAAGTCATTTATTGTCGCTCTTGTAGCGAATTTGTCACGCCCCTTCGTGAGCGCATTAGGGCACTTTTGTGTGGTTATTATTGTTGTCGTTGTTGATGACGTTGTCAACTGTCAGCATGACAATCACAGCATTGAAACAATGCGCTGAGCGAGCGTATGCCTTGCAATATGCACAGCTTGCATGTGTGTGTGTTTGTGTGTGTGTGTGATTGCTGAGTACACTCTCACCTTTGATGTTAATTGTAAATTTTCAAGTGTAACGAAAGAACACTCAAAGGATCCTGCGGCTTCGATCCTTCAGCTGCGTCTGAGTGTGTCAAATTGGCTTATGACAGACCGTTGATGAGCTGCTGTTGCCTTCTTCACATGTACATTTTGCTGCTTGACGACTGATCTGATCCAAATATTGCTTTTTAGTCGCACTAAGCGATTTTCATGCTTTACAAGCACCTGTAAGAAACGGAAAGGACATTTGCGTTTGCCAGCTAAGCTGTAAGCGGATTTTGTAATGGGCAACAATTTAAATGAGTTGATGGATATCAGTTGCGTGTAAAAAAATCGATCAAGACATGCTTGGCTAATTTTAAATAAGTTATAGCTGAACTATCATCTTCCTTTTTCTTCAAAAAAATCTATTTGATGTTGCACAAATATTAAGGAGAATAGAAAATCTTAAGGGAGAAGACCAAATCTTTTATAAAAATACTATAATATAATATTTTTTTAGATTGCATAAAATTTTCAGCAATCCATTTACCAAAACCACAAGCTTGATTGTCGCTGCGAAAATTACTTTAAACGATGACAGCTGTCACCAATTGAAGACTAATTGACAAAAGTTTTTCGTTTACGGATTTTGACCACAAAATGCCGTTAAAATCAAGTTGAAATTAGGAGCTATTAAGCATTTAAGTAAAGGCTTTCTTGAAGTGAAACCACTAAACTCAACTCAACTCAGCTGTCGGACAAAAGATTATCTTTATCGATCGGTAGTCGGGCAGAGTGAAGGCATTCAGCAATCACATTCAAACATTAATTATGTAATTTCAATGAAGAGGAAATAAAAGCCACAAATATAAATTGACACCTTTTGTTGGCGACGCTTCTCCACAAAAGATATTTGAAAAGATTTTCAAAATTTTTATTCAACTTTGTCTCAAAATATTGTACAAAAAAAATAAGAAAGAAGAAAGAGTGAGAGGGAGACAATATAAAGTGACGAGGTAATCGTTGTGACCGCCGCACCTTGAGGCACTTTGGTGTGGTATTTCATATGCGGATCACTTTGGAGATCAGTTGGGATCAGATCAGTTTTTTTTAAGATTGTTTTGTTGCGGCGTTTTGGTTGCACTTCGCTAGTTGCCGCTTCAATGGGCAATTTGTATATCTTTGTGATAAATCAAAACATTATCAATAATAAAAATCGGTAGCCGTTTGCCACTTGAAGTGTTTGAGGCGAAATTTGTTTCGGCTTCATCGTCTTCTGCTTGTTTTTTCCCTTTTGTGGTTAACTTTGAAGTTGATTTTTTTGTCCAACACAAAAATCGTGGTAATTTGTATGCAAATGAGCGTTTAACGCGTTGATTTTTTGTCTTTTGAATATTGTTTTTTTCAATTTTATTTTTTTAATTTGAGTCCAAAATGACACAAAGATTTGAAGTGACATTAACGCTTTCTGTGGCTTTTGGGGCCTTTTTAACTTAAACGTTTTTAAGTGTTTTCAATTTGTGTTAGATTTAATTGGTTTTTGGTTTATTATGCGTGCTGATAAGACAAAAGTAGCGGTTCTGTTTCAGTTGTGTGTGTGTGTGTGTTTTTTTTTTCGTTTGAAGATTTCATTTGGTAAAAGTTACATTTTGTTATTAATTAACGCAGGCAGCGACGCTCGACGGCAACGTGTGTGTTCCTTCAAAACAATGTGTCTGTGATTACGAATATTCTGCTCTTAAAGTTGCCATTTTGCCATTTCCTATTACAATGAACATGCTAAAAAGATTCGCAGAGCTACAAAGTAACTTTGATTAAATCAATGAAGTTCAAAGAAGGTCAAGCAGTTACAGACTTAGGCTGGCGAAGCTAAGAGCATAAGAAGTGTTTATAAAGTTCCGAAAAAAAACATGAATTTACACACCTTTTGTGTTTATTATTCAGATGGCGAATGATTCATCATCGCTCTTAAATAAGCAAATGGTCATAAACATTGTATGGGCAAGTGTTGAAAATGGCACAAATAACATTGATTGATCTTTTGATAAACATTTCGTTATGTTGATTTTTGCTTTAAGTTTTAATGGTTTTATGATTTATAACTTAATTGAGTGTAAATGTGTTTGGCTTGGCTGTCAAGCATGATTCAACACAAACGGCATATAAAAGAAGCTGAATTTTCATTGAAGAAAGTGAGGTGTATAGTATAGTAACATAAGCGGTATGATCACTTGTTGAGCATTGCATGATTTTCAGCTTTGAATTGCTAACAAATTGGAGAGAACTTAGGTAGTATAAACACCAAAAACAACAAACACAATGAATAACAACTACAACGAAGTGAAAAAAAAAGAAAACTGCAAAATCATTTCCACTTTTGGTTGCACAGCGCAATAAAAGAACACATTCAGTTGTGGTCCGGTGTGGTCTAAAAGACGTAAAATAATAATAATAAAAAACTAAAAAAATAATAACAAACAATGTATCTGAACTTGGCTTGTAATGCATGCAATCAAGTCTTGAACTTTAAGCCATTTTTTTTTTTTGCCGGCAGATGAGTCTGTTTGTGTGTGTGTGTGTGTGTGCGATGAGAAGAGCAAAAAGAAATGGTTAAAAAAATGACTGAGAGATGAAGTGCGAATGTATTCGTGGCATGCCCAAAGCAACGGCTACGGCGACAACAACAACAACAACAACAGCAACATTACCAGTCACAGTCGCTCAAGGTGTCGGCTATAAGCTAATTGGAAGCAGGTTCAAAAGGTGCCGCCAACAAATTAAGAATGAGTTACCAATTTAGCTTTTATATCTCTATCACACACACACACACATACACATATAAACATAAATACATAAGTGTTGCCTGAATGCTTTATTGAGCAAAAGGGGATACAGAGGGTAATGCCGTTGGCAATGACGTTGCTGTAAAGCATCCATTCATTTGTTCAACGAAGCCTCGAACAGTTCTCTTGCAGCGATCACTCAACGTGCGTGATAGTTATCGACAGCCGACGATCACTAAGATTTTGTGAGTGAAAAAGTCTTTGTGATAGCTGTGATAATCTACGAAGAGATGGCTAAATGTGATTAGGCGATTATAACAATATTATAGTAAACTTGACTGAAATTAATGAAGTGAGGGATTTCTAAAATTGAAATCAAATATTTCAAATATTTCTTTTCCTTTTGACTATGATAAATATCACTGGTACTATGTGCCGTTAAAATATCTTTGCTAATATTGGCTAAACATATAAGAATGGCTTTCGAAAGTACCCTGAAGCCAGAAACAGATCGATCGATTGTTAATGATATCTTCGAACGTAATTTCGATGACTTTTTAAATGCAACAGCTGGTCGAATTTGTATTAAGAGCTGAGATTATTCACATTTCGTTCACTTTCGAAAGAGCTGTCGTTTTTTTTTTTTGGATCAAAACACCGCATTCACATTCACTTTGCTCGCTTTGTTCACTTGGATGCGTGTGATCAGCTCATTAGTCAACACTGACTGTTTGCCAAGTTGCTGCGACGACTCGTCGGACGTTCGGTTGCATGATTAGTTGTTTAATTATATAAATGTGCTGCGACATTTACGCACCTTACTTGGTGAGCTGAGTGTATGTGCTTGAGTGTGTGTGTGTGGCTTAGTTTCCTGCACGATTTGTTCCCATAATTAACATGAGCTTTTTGAGTTGTTAGCACCAGAAATGTGTGTAAAAAAAAAAAAAGAAAAATATAAAGAAAAAAAAACAACACATGAGCAAGAAAATCATTGACAGGTAATGAGTGCCGGTAATGAGATATTTTCCCTTTGGCGTTTTATGACTTCATTTCAATTAATTAGTGATTGTGCAATTAGCTGAGCGGTTTTATGTGTCGTCGTCTGTCTGACTATCCGTCCAACTTTCCAAGTGCCAGTGAAATAACGACAATAACAACAACGATTTGAACAAAATCGTTCAAACGATGCCACACACAAGCATGATTTGCCTCTCGATTGAGTTCATTTTAAATTGGTAGCTGCGACTTATCGCTTTGTCACACATTTTTCGGTAGGAAAGTGAAATAAATTACTAAAAATAATTTTTAAATAAATTACAAAAACAAAAAAAAAAGAAAACACTTTTACACACACAGACACAGGTCGACTCATGCATATTTATGTGTTGAATGTTGCGGGAAAATTGTTGTGGGTTTTTTCTTTCTTTATTTTGCCGCTTTTCACCAAAATGTGAGACAATCAAATCGAAGCCGCCGATAAGCGCCAAATTAACGCGCTTAAGTAAAGAGCTGCAAGCTGCAAGCTGCGAGAAGCGAGCTGCGAACATCGCGCTAAGCTGTGCTAAGTTCACTTTGAATCTCACTCGTATCAGAGTCATTAGCAGACGAATTGATAGCTTGATTATTCAAATTATTAACAAACGATGCAAAGATCAAGATCGAGTTGAGTTGAGCTGTGTCGATTGTGCTACACACATACACACACACACATACACAAGTTATCGAACGAAACCAGCTAACGAAACAAAGTGAAAAAGTATCTCAAACAAAAAATGAGGCAGGCGAGTGAAAAATTGTACGCCGGCGGGCAGTACAGTTCAATGCGCTTTGATCTTTGCCGCGCGTGCAGCATCGACATCAGCAGCAACAGCATCAGTAGCAGGAGGTATGAACAATTTTAGCCAAGAAAAAGAAAAACGGTAGCTGAGCATGCGTCGTCATAATCAACGTCGATGTCGACGTCGTCGCTGACTTCTCTGCGCTACGCAGCGCAGCGTCATATGAATTGAACTTGCCGGACTTGATTATTAGATGAGCACGTTTAGGCGATCGCATTCTCGTACAAAATATAATAAATATCAAAACAATTTCATTAAAATTAATATGAATTTAAATAAATTTGTATGCAAATTAGCGCCAGTGTCTAAGGGACGGGCGACCGGGGCGGCTGAGTGCGAGAACGAGTTCAGCGAAATTTAAAGTTTCGAACAGTTTTTTTTTTTTTATTAAAATCTTGATTTAAGCTCAAGTCTTGTATGCGGCAATTCACTTTTTGTTTTTGGCAAAGTGATTAAATTAATAATTAATTAGTTTTAATTTATGAATAACGGTTGTAAATAATCATTAATAAAAATTAACAGATTTCTTTCTTTTTTTAGTTATTCTTATTTTTTTATTCACATATTGTTAACGAAAGACTCACGCAGTCGCTCATTAATTTCGCAGTGAATTTATACAAATTTGTTGTTTTTGTTGTTTTAGTTAAATATGTTGAAATTTATTGTCAATGCGCAGAGTCGCTGAAAGCTTTGCTTCTGAGCAGATTTGCCGCTGCCGCTGCCGCTGACGCCACCAACAATGAATGAATTTTCAAAATATTTCATTTAAATTTCGATTTGAAAACAATACAAAATCTCTTATCGGGGCAAGTTAATTGGTGGCTCTGAAAAGAGCCGTTTTGTCTTTTGTCTTGCTGTTTTGGTTATAGTTGCTTTTGTAGTTGTTGTGTGTGACTTATCATCGTACCATTATTGATCTGAGTTTGAGCTAATTTAAGCACGGCTGTTGGTGCTCTACGTAAGCGTGGCATTTCTCCAGTTTCACTGTCAGTTTGATTACTTCGACCGTGAAGCTTTGCCGCTGTTGTTGCTGCTGTTGTTGTCTGTTGGCTGAATGCCCTCTTTGGCCAGTTTTCATGCTGGCTTAGCAACATTTACGAAAATCATTTGTGTGGCCTTTCTTTTTGACATTGAGTGCATTTCGGCGTTGTGTGAAAGTTTGTTGGGCCAAAAAAAACGTCTCCAGCGCCTGCACTCATTTTGAGAATTATGTATAAGAATAAATAAACAAGAATCACTGCATATGTAAATCAAATGTTCGATCAAAATCGCTTGCTGCTGCTGATGCTGCGGCGGGCAGCTGGCGGCGTTCGCTGCTGATGCTGCTGCTGCTGCCTGGTTGAGCGCTTGCGTTCACTTAACGCTGTTTATGCGCTGCCGCTCATTTTGGCGGACTGCTGAGCGCCTGCGTCGGCACCGCAACCATGCCGGCCGCGTGTGCAGCCGCAGCCAAGCCGACCATATCCGCTTCATGTATGGGCTTCTTCTTTAGTATGCTAAGATCGTTGACATTCTCCAGAAATGATTTGTGCGCTGAGAAGACTTTAACGCTGTCAAAGTCCTTTTTTAGCTCTTCAATGTCACGTTTTTGTTTGGCGCGTCGATTCTGGAACCATGTGATGACCTGTGCATTGGAGAGACCCAATGATGCGGCGATCTCATCACGATCGGCGGGCGAGAGATACTTTTGATAGAGGAAACGTTTTTCCAGCTCAAAGATCTGATGATTGGTGAAGGCGGTGCGCGATTTGCGTTTCTTTTTCGGTTGTGGGCGATTCGAAAATAGATCCAAATGGGATTTGTCTGCAAGTACAGGAAATGTAAATATTTGTGATTAGTTAAGTTGCTTTTGTTTTTGTTATTGACTATAAATAAGTTTGCTTGTTAGCTTAGAAACCGGTTTATTGTGTTAACAAGCGATCAACTATTAGATGAAGCATTTGTGTTTTTGCGCTGCTCGCTTGATCATTGCCGGCTTGGCACTTTTGTGTGCTAACAACCGCGCATTAAATCGCCTTGATTTGTCTTTTTCACTATTTTATTGCAATTACTTTTTTATGCACCATATAATTTAATTTGATTAATTGCGACTTACGTTGGGCGTGTCCAATCGTACACACATTCGTTCATTCACTCACTCATTCAGTTAGTCAGTCAGTCCATCAGACAGTCAGTTAGTCAGTCAGCTTGAATGAGCACTTCTACTTTCGTTTTATATAATCCACCGTAATTACAATGAGCTGAGCTTGTTTGTAATGATTTATAATTTATGCATTCATTATTGACACCTACAAGTATCTAATAGGTGCGAAGTTATTCGCTTTAATTGTAATTCATGATTAATGAGCATATGCATATGGGACTCGAAAGGTCAGCCGCTTGAATGGCTTCTGTCATCGTCGGTAGCTCAAGTTTACGTCTATTCTCAACAAAATTTTCGTAAAATCATTTTTTAGCTTTTATAAATAGAGGAGACAAGTCAATGGCGTATTTTTATTATATTTTTTTTTACATGAAAAATTACCTCAACGGTTCAATATAGTTTTAGCATCATTTTTTGAAAGCTTAGAAAAATGCTACATTTTATTTTAGCGAATACGATGTTTTAAGTCATTTTATAGCATAATTTTTGGCAGTTGCGGTGTTGTTTTATTGTTTTTTTTTTTTTTTTTGTATAAAATGTAATAACTTCAGCCAACAACTATTAAAGTTATTAATTATTGAGTTTTCCTATACAAACTATTTTCTTCAATTCTCAGTTTTTCTTTTTTGGCTATAAAATGCTTACATGTTTATGGCTTTTCTTTACATGTTGCAAAGTTTTAACAAAGTTAACCTTTCATAATGTATTTCGTTTTGGCATATCTTTGTTTGTATCTACCTAATTTCGACACATTTGAAACGCTTCTTTCGGTTACTTCAAAGCAAATTTATCGCTGTCTTTCAAATTATGCAGCTACCGTTTTTTTCGCTGTTGTGTTTGCTGTTTAAACATTAGCCAACTATTTTACTAAGCGCGTCTGTTTTGCACAAAACTCTGGCGTTAATTTGTTAAGCATACCGTTTTTGTTTTCTTGCTTTTTTTCTGTTAAACGGCTACCGAATTAATTTAATCTGAAGCCGGTTTTTAACAGGCAAACTCTTTCAGAACGAGTTTATTCTATTTAGACAGACATTAAAAACTAATTAAGTGGCGCGCGCATATTTGCTTTGGCCACAACAAATTCATGAATTCGGTTTAGAGAACTATTTTCACATTTTTTCTTCGTACGGATCAGTTCAGTTCGGTTGAGAAACACTCAGGTTTGCGTGTGTAACCCGAAACGAGCGCATTCAATAAGCACTTGAGCTATTAACGCTGAGTGAGACAAGCATGCGGACACGAATTCTTTATCGTAAACTCATTAAGTAACATTGATGAGCACGACGTCGAAATCGTCGTTGAAGACAATAACAATTTATCGTTCGACGTTCAATAGTAAAAGTCGAGAAAGTATTATAATTTGTTGTTGCCCGCCTGATTATCCGCCTGCGTGCTGCACTTGAGCTCTTCACATCCCTGTTGGCCACTTGAGAGTGTCCTCTTTTGTGTGGCTGTGTGTGTTTTAAGTTGTGTTCGTGTTGTGCTCGTTTGTCCGTTGCCCTTTTTTAAGGGGTGTGTTTTGTTTTGGTCACATTTGTCAGCGTAGTTTTGTACTTTCACTTGTTTGTGTGCATATTAAATATGAGTCGTTGCAATGAAATTTGAGCGCTCCGAACGATTTGAGTTCAATATAATATTTTATCTATTAAAATGCTTGCTTGGACATTGATCGATTTGAAATTCAAATGAAAGCACTCATAAATGCTGATACAATGCATTTGGCATTGTGACTGCCTTAAGGCGAAGAGTGTTGAGAATTTCTTAATTAGTTGTGTAGAATTCTAAGAATTATATAGATTCTTCAGACAGCATGTCTAGCAGGTTTTTTCTTTATACATAGTTTGTTGTTGCAAGTAGCTGATATTGTTCAAAGAAGTTGTTCTCAGAGCAATGAGCGAGACAAAGTAATAGAAATCATATCGAGCGTGATTTTAATAATCAATTCACAGTCAATAAAGTAGGATTCTAAAACAACAACATACAAAATATTGACAAACATCGAATAGATGAAGCATGTTGTTCACGACATTCAAAACGCATAATTTCTACGCTTACGAACACACAAAGTTGCAGCGATATGAATGATATTCAAATGCGGCGTGGACTGCTGCGGGAATGTCAGCAACATGTTGACAACAGGCAATGAATGAAGTGTGAGTGATATTAATGTGACATTAAGAATATCAACAATATTAAAATTCAGACAAGCTGCAAGATTGAGAAGCGCTAATACATGCATAGAACAAGTCAATCGGCAGCTGCATTAAAATAGACATGCAGCAAAGCAGCATGACTTGCTTGCGCATATGAAAATTAATTGTCCAACTATAATAGTAACGCATGTGTTCGTATATTTAGACGGAACATAAGGCATCATGAAATATTGCATTTGGTTAAGAGCATTTCAACAACAATTCTATGAGTGATAAACGATTTTATGTCTGTTGGGGCTGCAGCTGGAGATGGGCGGGCGCTGTATTTGTGCTATCTAATGGCATTCATACGTTTTCAGTGAGTTAATAAATATTAACATTGAATATAAAATATTGCCCTTTACTATACTCGCGTTGACATGCTGCCAGGCATTCTACTTCAATATTTAATGGCTGTTTGTATTGCGTGTGCACTCGTAGCTATTTAAAATTATTTGAGCTATTAGACACCGACAACAAAAACAAGCACAAGCACAAGAAGAGGAACAACAACAATAATAACAATAACATGCTAATTGCTGCTGCAACGTTTGCTTAAAATGACATTAAGTAATGCATGAACAAGCAAACGGTAATTGTTGCTAATCGTCGCTGAATGTGCAAACGAATTAGAAGCTAATCGCAAAAAACGATCATAAAAATAAATATAGTTTTTATTTTTTTTCAGACAAGGGCAATACACATTTGAAAAAAAAAACAAAGTGAGATCAAAATGGCTGACGGCGTCAACGCCTACACTTGAGGCAATATGGGAAGCGATGAGTTTCTTGCAGGGCCGCAGTTTTTATTATAAATAAGTTTGTCTAATTGGTTTGAAATAAATGCGAAATAAATTCAAATAAAATAACATTTGCTCGAACGATTTCGTGGAACTTGTTTGCGCGCCAATTAATTAAAATATTGAACAAATACGAAGCGGCGGCAACTCAATTAAGGGGGGGGTAAGGTATTAAATTCTTTATTTTTTGGATTTTTCCAAAATTTGTGGGATGACAGTAGAATGTTTCGAGAATATCGTGTAAAAATTTCAGCTTGATCCGATAAAAACTGACGAAGATAGAGCGTTTTCAGTTTCAGTCTTCCTATGCGGCTTATAGCGCAGAGCAAAAGTTTAATTTGATTTTCCCACAACTTGGTTTTGCAAAGTCGGTGACCACTCTCACTCGAAAACTAACAAACCGATTCTTTTGAAATTTTACAGGCATTTTCTAGACATAATTAGCCGTGTCCTGACGTCGAGTTTTTTTTTTTTTTTTAGTTTTAAGTATTTTTTTCAGCAGCTTGAAGGTTGATTTTTTTGTCAAAAATCGATATTTTGACTTCAACATGCTAAAAAAAAAATAAAAAAATTTTTTTTTTTAAAAAACCTCGACGTCAGGACACTGCAAATTTCATCAGCTAAAATCATTTATTTTGTCTTGAGTTTGCGATGATTCAGTAGTTTGTAATCGTGGTCACCGCAAGACACTTTTTTTCAATGGCGTTAATTTAAAACTGCTGCCAACGTCTCAAACTCTTTTTAATTTTAATGAAATTTTCTGGAAATATGCTTAAGATATTACTTATTAACTTCCCATTCAAACAACTGAACAAATGCTTATCGTTTTCCATAACAAAAATCACAAAAATGTGTTTTTTTTTCAACGAATTAACCTTACCCCCCCCTTAAAACGACCGCACAAATTTGTGTAAATAAATTTCAATTCTTTTATATTATTTTTTTTTTTTTGGCATCGTTGTTTTCATCGTGTTTTGCTTTCAATTAAAAATGGTTGTGAATTAATTGTTGTCTTTTATTTTATAAAGACAGAAATTTATTTCTACAACTGAGGCAGAAATTGATGAAGTAATTTGAAAAACAAGAATGTGAAAAATTGCTGAGAAACAACAATATTTAATCAGATTTTTTATTGGACCTGTTGTTACACTAGCCAACCAAAATTCGTACCGAGATAGCCTTTCTTTGATCAAAAATGAAGGAAAATAAAAAAAATGTAGCATAATTTTACGCAGTATGATTTACATAGAGAGCCAATTTCAAAGAATGAATGGTGTGGTCTCTTTTTGTCTCTAAAATTCGGTGGTCTAGTGTCATTTAGCGTATGGTGAGCTGTTTGAGTGTCAACGGACCGCAAATTGGCAGTGATATTTTTTCATGATTTTGATGAAAATTAAATGATGCATTAAACAAAAGTCAAAGAAGCTTACCTTGTGACTCATCGAAGTCCTTTGTGGTCATCTGAAAGAGTGCGTCCAACGGCGTGCCATTCGCTTTGGCCTTTGCGGCCGCCACAGCGGCAGCAGTAGCAGCGGCCGAAGCATTGCCACCCACTTGGCCATTATTGGCAGTGCCGTTCATATTAGCTGTACGCTCATGTTGCGGACTCTGGCGTGTCTCACCACGTGCAGCGGCAGCGACAGCAGCAGCAGCGGCTGCAGATTCAGCCGAGTTGCGTGCGATTTCCGGCGAACAGCAATCACTGGCCGCCGAACTGGAACGATCGGAACCGCTCTCCGAGGGTATGATGTCCATGCCCATGTGTCGCAAAAGTTGTGCTTGTGCATTGAAGTGCTCCTGCAGCTGGCGGTGATAATCCAAAGCCAAACGCTGTTCATAGTGAAGTAGCGCAGGCGGAATGAAAGAACGTACCGGCATGGGACCAAGCAGATGATCCCATGGACGCACGATTTGTGCACCAGGCAACAGCATGGCGGCGGCTGCAGCAGATTGATGTGTAGACACGACATCAAGTGGCTCGGTGCGTGGCTGGAGTAGACCGGAGCGTGTTACGGCCGGTGGTGGGGCGGCGTGGAGCGCGCTGGGCGACAGCTGACGGGGCTGTAACTGAGTGGGCGAAGAAGATTCATCGCGTTCGTGTGCCTTCTCGTGGCCCAAAATGTCCGCAATGGAGAAACTCTTAACGCCTTCGATGTTCGATTTGGTTGTTGTCACGGCTGTGTTGTTGGCATTGGTCGTCAATGGTGCCTGGGCTGGACTGGGTGTACGTTCACGCGTATCCGACTCGGAATTGGACATGCGTAGACGCTTCAAAGGCTGGAAATAGTCCTCGGACAAAGTGCCGACGGCTGTGCGTGTTAGGCCAGCAGCTGCGGCAGCGGCAGCAGCGGCGGCGGCGGCTGCGGCATGTTGTTGCATCAGCAATTGTTGTTGCTGTAGGAGATCAATGGTGGCGCTACGTGGATGTACCAAGTGCTGGTGCGTTGTTGCCGCCGGCGGTGCCAGCGACAGCATTGGCTGTGCCTGTGGCAGCGGGCTGGGTGCACCGCCAACGGAAATCTCAGATTCGGCAGGACTGGCCGGACGCATTGTGGGCGGACAGAGCATTTCACGCTTCAACAGATTGGGTTTGAAATTTCTGCCACTTATCTCAAAGTGTCTTCTGCTAATTTTTCTTTTTTAAATACTTTCGTTTCAAATTTTAATTGAAATTTTTCTTCAAAACACTCTTGAACACTTTGCACTGTTTCAATGAGTACACTAAACTGTTTAGTTTGAGACTTGTAAATCTCAACTGTTTTAATCTTTTCAACGATATCTTTCACTGTAGTTAACTTGTTAATTTGTGTTTATTTACTTGTATTGCATTTGATTTTTCTTTCTTGTTTTTTTTTTATTTTACAATTTTTTTTTCTTTCGTTACACTCAACGACGCTTCAATCCAATAGGAGGACCTCTCAACTCGACGTTTCGAAACAGATTGAAGATTGGTTTGCTAACTAGACACGTCGATATTTTAGTAATTTTTTTTCTCGCTGTTGCCGTCACTGCTGCTGCTTCGTCTCGCTCTCCGCTCTCTCACACGCTGCTGATTGTATGCGTGTGTGTGCGCTGCTTAGCATCGTTTGCTCTTTCGTGTCTTGTTTGTCGGTGGTTAAACTCGGCAATCAAATCATAACTGAACAACAACAAAGAAAAAAAAAACCAAAACAAAAAAAGTACAACAAGAAATAACAAACTGAAGACAAGCAGTCACGGAGGCACAACAGTGCAAGAGAGAGAAAGAGCGCTGCGGCACACATACACGTGCATTTGACAAAAGAGAGTGTTGATAGCAGCGCAGAACTTGTTTTCGCTCGCGCCCCTAACACATACAATCGACTAACGCGCATTAGAGCAGCCTGGCAATACATATATAGCTGTTGCATTCGCACACGAATGCCGCTTAGCTACCGCCAATCCGCTGCTTTGCCAACAACAAAAAATAGCAATGGTGGTATACGTAACGGTAATTATGGCGTTCATCATACACACACGCAATCATCTATAGATGTATGTGTGTGAGAGCTTTAATTCACAATTGTGTGTGTGTGTGCGTGTGCGCTGCTTTCGCTTCTTAATGAGCTCACGAGCGTGTGAGCGAGCGAGCGAGCAAGCAAGCTAACGAACAGCTTAAAGACGCAAACAAAAAGTCGGCGCGCTCATTTTGTAACAAGACTGTATTTAGTGTAGTCAAAACTTTTCACAACTTCTTCGACTTTTGTTGTTGTTAATACGTCTATTGCTGCGCGTCTCTCACGCCCGCTGCGGCACTCATACAATATTATTAAGTCGGCTGTATCCTCAGCTTGCTTTGCCTGTGCCTCTGCCCGATGTCGAGACTCTATGCATTTGATAGCTGTGCTGCTTTTTGCTTAATTGTCTTGCGGCTGATATTAATTTGAAGCGAGAAAAACGCGAAATTAATTTGTATGAAAAATAAAGCAAATATATGCAAAAGTTAACATTTGTTTTGCCGTTTTATATTAATAAATGTCTTTCATGTTGCAACATAGATCTATGTAAATAAAATTTCGGCTGGGTTCGTGTAATGAGCCTCTCCCAACTATTAAAATGGAAAACAAGACAGTAAAAAATGTATAAAAGTGATTATCCGTCGGCTTTAAAAATTGTCAGAAAGAACTCATTTGGAATAGAAAAAAATCTGTAAATTTTGTTTGTTACTTTTATTAAATTTTTTATTTTTTAAATCTCTTTCTTAATATTTTTACAATGTGAAGAATTTACTGAATAATTCGATCGCCGAAATCACGCCTAACATACATTTTAACAGACATTACAAATGCCTTCAACAACTTTTGCCAAAACACTTAAATACAATTAACAAATACAATTCAAATACAAAAGAGAAACAAATTAAATCGCATTAATTGAAACAAACGCTGAACAAAAGCAAAGCAAAGACATGCTGAGCTGGTACCAAGCCAAAGTCAGCGACATGCATAGGCAAAGGCGTCAAGTCGTCTGTAGACAAAAGGCCAAAAGGGCAACAAACAAAAGCAAAACTCACAGACAAACAACTGAGGACGCCGCAGGATGCTGTGCAGGAGCGACGAAAGATGAGAAGAAAGCAAATGAAAAGGAAAACAATGCATGCAGCGCAGGGAGAAAGGAGTCAAACGGCGGCGGCCACCAAACGGCAGCAATCAGCGACCCCGGGTTGCCACAGCTTAGACGCAGCAGCCTTGTTCTTACCTGTCTTCGGTTTGCTAAGCTAAGCTGAGCTGAGCTGAGCAGCGCAGCGGCAACATTATTGATAAGGACTAATCGCACAAATATTTGAGCATTTGCTTTGAGACAATTAAGGTGCGCGGGCAGGGGCAAGGGCAAGGGCCAACGCCGCCACGGCTACCGCCAACAGTGCGGCACGTTTGATTTTCGGTTGCAAGTTTAGCGCTTCTGTATTTTCATTTCATTAATATTTGTTGAGCATTTTTTTTCTTATTTTATGACTGTGTGGCCGCCGCCGCCGCTTAGTTTATCTATTAGATAGAGCAAGTTCGGTGGTAGAACGCGTGGGAAAACGCGAAAAGTGTTAATTAGTTCAAAACACAGTTGCCTTTATGGTGTTGATTGTGTTGAAGATCCTTCATGCACCTTTGGGGCGCGTCTGTGAAAAGAATCCTTTAAGATTCAATGTCTCGATTTTGATTTGAGAGCCAATTTACACTTTACACCTGTGCATTGTTTCAAAAGGCACCGATTGTGTGCATGTGTATGCATGTATCTGTGTGTGGTTTCATTCACACGCCGATAAATTACAATATTAATACGATTTTGATTAAACAAAAATAATGTGCAGCGTGGAAAATGTGAGCGGCGGCAGCGACAAAAGTGTAAAAAGGTTTCTTCATCATTAATATGCAAATTTTAATTTAATTTTTATTCATTTGTTTCAAACAAAATGATTTATTTGAGTGCTGAAAAGGATTTTCATTGCAGGATGTTTGCTTTTTATGCTTTCACTGATTTATTGCTGACTTTAAGCGTTGAGCAGGTGTGGAAAGCGGAAAAGTGTATTTTTTTTCTTGTTCTCTATTGTTTTTACAACGGAAGTGTTTAAATCAGTCGGTCTGACTGTTATTTGTTATTATAATTTTTAAAAAAAGCCTCAAGTAGATTCATGTTAATTTCACAGCAAACTGTGCGCTATTATCAAAGCCATAAACTATAGAAAAACTGGATTTATTATCTGTTAAACGATCTTACTTCAAAATAAATTATAAAGAAATACAAAATTATGCAGCAAAGCTGAAAAACAAAATAAATGACTGCAGCGATTCCAGTTTTCAAAAGTTGCCGCGACGCCTACGCGATTTTAGTCGAGAAAGACAGATACATGTATTTGCATCTGTGAGATACTTTTGCAAATATGTACAAATGTGAATGCAACTGTAAATTGCTTACTTTTTCATTTATCTTTAATAATTAATATGTTTTTAAATTTTATGTCTTATTTGTTGACAGATTAGTGACCAATTTGACTCCTGTCACTTTGACTTGACTCAATCATTGGCACATTTTCATTTATTGCCGTAATTAAAACGCTTTTAAGCAAAAATTGTAATTAAAATATTAAAAAAAGTTAAAAATGAATTAATAACAATTATTATTTGCTTTAATGATCGAATCATTACATGCTTGACTTAACAATTTATTTGTAAATAATGCGAACTGAGGCGCCTCCGTTGACTTCTGTCGGTATTTGCCATACTGTGCAGCTTGCTGTACAAACGACCCACGTCGCCGGCTCAGTGCGGTTTTCGCATTACCGACAAGACGCGGCGCGAATGTTAGTGATTGAGCTCAATTTGTTGTATTGGATTTTTATGCAAATGAAGTATAATTAAAATGTAATTAAGAAACACATTTTTTTGTTTTTCGCTTTCTGGGCGTGGTGACGTCAAATGCGAAGTTTTGTGCATGATTTTCATAGTTAACATTCGGAGGTCAACTGAGTTATGAAATTTGAATGAACAAGGCACAAATGGATAGGCAAATGTATGTACTTACATGTAAGAAAAATTGTGAATGAATTCTTGCTTGAATAATAATTTTCTTTGTTCGAAAAGTTAAAGAAATTTCAAATTTTTATTTTTAATTTCGCAAGAAACATTAATTTCTTTTTTAGCTTTAGTTTAAATGTCTTAAATTATAAAGAAAATATAGAAAATATCGAGAGAAAGTCAATTTCTCTTAATAAAAAATAAAAAATCATATAATTAATGCTAAAAATAAACGTTTTGCCAATTGCAAGATAAACCAAAGGTGATACAAATCGGCCAAAAATGACAATGCGAACTAATTACAGCAAGATACGGTAAACTAAGCCGTTTAGGGCCACCCACAAGCCAAGTCAAGTCAATGACAGCGGCCGCGACTGCCATAAAAAGCGACTCAAAAAGCAGATTTATTATAAAAGCATAACAGAAATAAAAAATTGCTGTCAGATATAACAACAGCAGTCAAAAAGTGCTAATGAAGTCGAGCTGAGACAAGGCGCGAAGAGAGACAAAGCAAAAAATCATACAAAACGTTCGAAACAATGAAAAGCCTGAGAAGCAAATGAATGACAGTCAAAAAGAAAGAGTAAAGGAGAGAGAGAGAGAGACATGAATCAAAAAATGCTAATTAAGAAAACTACTCAAATTGAAATGTTAAACTTTTCCTGCGCTCTAACGAAATTCATCAATCAAAGCGTTTCGGTGCAATGCGGCGTATGATGAATGAACCAAAGTGATAAAGCTCAAGAGCTACGTTCAAGTCAAAACTCCGGTGGCATGTAAATATTTACAGAACGCGTTCGAGCTCACACGGTACACGGTCGTGATACGCCACTCACATGCTCCACAACACGCCCACAGGCGAAGCAAAGCGAAGCAGTAAAGCGGTGAAGCCTTTTAGCAGCACTTTTGGCTTCTCTGCTCTTCACAGCTCACTTCGAGTTGCCCCTGCCGTGGGTTTATTTGGGGATTTTCGGCTTTTCGTTTTTCATGTGCTGTGCGTGTTTGACTACTTTTTCGATTGATCGCCATATTCAAATATTTGTTGGCGGTCGACGATCGACAATCGACAATCGGACGCGCAAAGTGTCTTAATTGAGGATTGAGTTAATAGAGTTGCTATGCCACTGCCGTTGCGCGTGGCCAGCGTTGATTTTTCCACGTGATAATTACTGTACAATGCTGCGGCTTAGCACAAAACAAAAAAAAAAAAAAGAGGAAAAGAGTTATGCGCGCGCGCGCGTTCATTCACAGCTCGCTTTGAAGTTGGCGGCAGCAACGACATGGTTCATCGGCTTTTCGAGTGTGTTGTTGACTTTGAATTTTCGGCTTTGAATTTTCAGTCATTATTGATTGTAACCATTAGCATAATTAAGCTAAAATCAAACAGTAGCCAAGAAATGCTTTCATTTTTTCGACTTGAGCTAATAAATTCCAACTTATTTTTTGACAATGAAAGGAAAGCCGACTAAATTGGTGAAAAAAGAAAAAAAACAAATGCAGTAATAAGAAAAAATAATATAAAGAGTCAACGTTAATGCCATGCGTTGCGTCTGCTTTGAGCTTCAATGCGTTTGCGTTTGCAAAATGGCAATTCGCGCAATTCTCGAACGCTTGAATATCGATTCAATGCATTTACCAAAGCAAAAGCTTCAAATGTGGCAATTGTTGGTGGTCCATAACGCTTCAAGGCAGAGCCATGAACATGTCGAGACGTGTTGCCTGTTGTCTGAATGCCAAACTGGCTAAGAAACGCAGACAGACCGACAAACAGACAGACAAACGATGACTTTGCATTTGGTGGCATTTGGCGGCAAGTCAGGCAGGAAGCGAGGAAACTTTTTTGTTCTACAACGCTTCTTATGCTCTTTTTCATTGCAACTCATGTACGTGTATGTGGAAATTGCGCGTAAGAATTCCTGTTTGTAAAGAAAAAAGTATCTACAGAGAGAACTTGTTCATGTTCATGATGCTGCTGCTGCTGCAACTGATGATGATGATGATGATGCTGAGAATGATAATGAAGCAGCGCGAGGAAGCTGCAAGTAAGCAGACAACAACAAAAAACAATGTGCTTTAGGTATGAGTGTTTATGTCGCTCTGTGCATGATTGTATGTGTGTGAGCATCTTCTTGGGAGCATGTGCATCGGTATGTGTATGTGTGAAGCTGAGCGCCATCTCGTTTAATGCCTTTAAGGCGTGACCATAGTATTTTATAATATGAACTGATCAAAGAATGCCGACACTTTTCATCTTGACCGACGCCACTGACTCCAGTTCTTTTGTTGCTGTTGCTGTCGCTGCCACAGCCGCTGCTCACTATTGCTGCTGCTGCTGCCGATGCTGCTGCTTGTTTAAAGCTTAAGAATTGCCAGTTAAAAAAGCATTGGCATCTGCAACGGCATCGACATTGGCTTCAGCTTCAGCTTCAACTTCAACATCAGCGTTAACTTTGTCTGTGTGCACATTTTCTTTTACCATTGTTGAGTTTGTTGCTATTGCTTTTTATATTCGCTTGCAGGCGCATTGAATCTGTGGCTCACGTGCAACGTGTTGCAGCAGCTTAGTTAGTGTAAAGCGGCTAAAGTACTGCCGCCACGGCCACCGCCTTTGCTGCTGCTGCTACAACAATAACAAATTGACCAAATCGATTTATATTTGTACTTTCGTTGCGCTCGTTGGATTCTTACATTTTGTTTGCTGCATAGATATATTTTATGTGCATTTTTGTAATTCTTCTTTACTTGTATAGTAGGTTCTGTTTTTTTTTTATTTTATTTTTTAGTTTTATTGCTCATTAGTTGAATGAATGTTGCTTTTGTAAGGTCAAACTCTGCAAGTCACAAATATAATATCTTTTGTCGCTGGCGCGTCTCAAGTGCAACGAACTGTGCTTGAATTTATGGCATTTTAATGCAAAGAAAATTAAATACTTGCACCCTTTTTGTGCCGCCAACCCCAAGTTGGCGTTGGCTTCTTCGAATACAAGTGCGCATAACGAATTGTCAACGCGTCGTATACGTGTCGTCGAATTATGAGCATTTGGAACAGTTTATAAAATTGCAAAAGAAACAATCGTCGATATTTTGGATGCCAACAATTGTTTCAATCAATCTTTTGCCACTTGGAAATACTTCATCATCATTCAGTCGTACATGAAGACTATTTAGTGACGAGTGTGCAAAACGAATTCGTGTACATTTGGCACAATTAAGTTGGTTTAGCACGCTTCGTCACGCCATTAATATGCTCTCAATTGAAAAGTCATTAAGACTTTTGCACTTCAAATGGAACTCATATGTTGTTGTTGTTTTTTTTTTGCCAATGTTTTGTTGTCTACGACAATGGACCAACTGATTGTCAGCGTAAAATCGCGCCAGCAGCTGCTGCTGTTTTTCTATGGCAATGACTTTATCACTTTATGCATTGCACTAACGCCTTTCAGAGGGGTTGATTTCATAACACACACACACACACACACACTGTCACATATTTACACACAATCAGCAATTTTGATAGGCAAGCATGTCCAATTGACGTGTTTTCACTTCAGCGTTTTTGTCTGCTGCCAATTAATGAAGTCGTTCATCAACTGTGCAATCTGTGCAGCGCGCAAATAATAAAAATACAACTTATGGTTTTTTGTGCTATCTAAGTTATTTTTTATGTTCATATGCAACGTCAAAGATCCTTTAAATTATGTACAATTACATTAATTGCTGCCACGACAAAAAAAAAAAATGCTAGACGGTGACTGACGATGTTTTTTTAATGCTTTTGCATTGCCACAAGCTATCAAATGGGCAATGTTTTTTGTTTTTGTGTTTATTAAGTTGCAATTTTTGGCAATGAGTGCCACTGAAATAACCAAGCGTTAATTGTGCTGTAAACTGTTGAGGCGCAACGGCTCGCACCCAGCCTTGTTGAAATTTTGAACTAAGTTTGAAATTCAATTTAAATATTTTATATTGTATACGACAATTATTTCATTAAGCAAACTATTATTTAGTTGTTTAAGAAGTCACCTAATTGTTGTTGACTTTTTGCATAGATTTCCTACTGGGTCGCTCAGCTTCACCTTTGCCAATTTCGACGACGTTGGCCCACCATCATTGGTTGGCGCATCTTGTCTGGCATTTACAACATTTGTGATCTTTTCTTGCGGCAAATTTCATTTGGCGTTCGCTTGCAACGGTGACGTTGCCAACACCCATGCCCTTGCCCCGCGCACACCCGCGCTAGCCCACAAGTAAAGCATCATGCAGTCGCCTCGTCACTGATGCGTTGCTCATTTTTGCATGCTTTTTGAATTTATTAATTGGCTGACATGTCCATTAATTTAAATCAATGATTTAACTATAAACTGCGGTTTGCCAACAATTCGTGCTCTCTTATCGCTTGGCAATTAACATAATTTCGCAAATTGCTGCATAAATCTTCAAAATCTCACATTGCCACTCGCCCACACACACACACACACACACACACACTTGCACTAACATTGTGTTACGTTGAATTTCGCTTTCAGGTAATTAAGTTTTGACTTGATTTGCTCAAAAATGAATTTTCTACGCTGTCGACGCAATATAAATAAAACGCCAATAAATTTAAAAGATATAAATTTTACATTTAAATTTTTTTTGGCATCGCCATTTGATTTTCTGATGACTTATTTGTTTTTTTTTTTTTGTTTTTGTGTTATTCAAAAAACCAAATGTTTTGCAGTCAGTCGACGAATTGCTTAAAAACTGTATTTGATGATACAATGTGTGTCCGTCCGTCCGAGTGTCTGTCTGCCTAAACGTGCCTTCGTCCATTTTGAATTTGTGTGTTTTTTGGTGCAAATAATTAATTAATTTTATAAGGCTACCGTTTCATCATTATCATCATCATTATTATGTTGTTGGTGGGCTTCATTATACGCTTGAGTTTATTTTAGTTTTCTATTATTTATTACAGTTTTATTTATTTATTTTTTTTTTGTTTGTCTTTTGGCTTTTATTTTGTTTTTGTTTAATTTATTTAATTTTCCTATTTGTCGCGCTCGTCTGTCTTATAAATATTCAAAGCTGCGCCAAACACAATAATTCATTTGGGTAAACATTTTAATTAGTCTGACTTGAAATTCTGTTTTAATTTTGATTAATTTTTAATGATTATTGTGTATTTATTTGCATGAATTCATATTCATACGTTTTCACTTCGCATAATGTTGCTTAGCTGGCGCTGTAAATTAAGCTCGAGCACATGTCATTCATAATGATAATCATCGTTAACATCATTATCGTCATTTAAGTGTACGAATGGCATAACTTGTACACTTGCACAGCCATCAATCAAACCGTTCAACTTTTATCAGATTTTAATGCTCAATCAAGCAGACGGGCGACGGGCGTTGGTCTGTGGTAACGGAAGGAAAATGCTACGATCAGCATATACATGTGAGTATATAGTGAATATCCGTATATCTGCCAGTAAGTGTGAGTGCGCTTTCATTTAGTTCGCACAGATATCATCACCTCTACCGGAACAAATTTTAATTTAACATGATCCTCTTTTTATTTGAACGATTATCGTTAAACTTTTTGACTTTCTCTCGTTGTGTTAACGCGATTATGTAAAACTAAGTAAATGTGTGATAATATAATGTCATTCAGATGAAAAATCAATTTATATTGATTTCTGATTTCATCAACTTTTTCAAATTGATTTAATTGTCTCTTTATCGTTCTCTATCGGAATGCATTGAACTTCAACGAATAAAACTATATTCACAACCCTTTATATATATCATGCCCAACGCTTAACAAAAACTCTGACTGCTTTTATTTCAAAGCAAGAATAAGGCATCATCAAAAGCCTCTATGCCGCTGATTTTCCCAGGAATTAACGTTAATCAAATGAAGCACATAAAAGGCAAACTTGCCGCTAAACGGCAAAAGCAACAAATTTCAGACAAACATCGCAAATGAATCCCACAAAGAAATCGCTCCTAACTAGCTACCGTTTAATTTTATTACGCCAAATTCTGGCGAGAAATAGAAAATCAAAGTCAGCCCAGGCCGGGCTAAACAAACATAGCGCAAGAGGCGAGTGCAGCATCAAAGAAGACTACTCAACTTCAACTCAAATCGTCTCGACTTGTATCGAATCAACTTGCAACTTCTGTTCGGTGTGTTTCTTTTGGTGTTGTTGGTGTTTTATGACTGCACGCTTTGATTTGTGCACGGAAGTTGTAGCCGTTCAAATGTTGTGACTCACCGTCTGACCGACTGTTTGACATAACTATTCACACATTTTTGACAAGTGTCTCTCGCTTCTTCATTCTCTCATACACTCACTTATGCGCTGAGGCGTTCCTCTCTACCGGCAGTTGGGTTGTTTATATACATATATACGTTTTTTTTATGATCGCCGGGTTCGCACCCGCATTGCTTCGAGGCTTAAAACTTATTTTGATGTTTAAAAATGTTAGACAATTTATTGTTTTTATGTTTTGTTATTTTTGTTTTATGTTTGTTGTTGCAAGGGTCCACTCGCCAACTGCCAACTGACATAATGCTGATGGACAAAGGCTCTTTCCCGCGCTTGCCTCATACTAATTCGGTATCTTACAGATACTCGTACAAATTATAACTTATGTTTCTGTTGTGTTCTCTGTTTTTGATTGCTTCATTTGTTGTTTTAGGCAAGAGCGACAGAGACGAGCGGCACTTGTCGTAATTAGGCACTTCGTTTTCACAGCGACGTCTTTGGTGGCAATCGTGAGAAGCGCGCGGCTTGAGCATCAAATTGGTGATTGATAAATAATTGCATCTGACTCTGACTCAGGCAAATTGCGCAATTTGATAAGTACTTCCGAAAAGATCTCGTATTAAGCATTCGTTTAGTGAATGTTTGCTGCCACTTCCTCTTACAAAGTGCTCAATGCTCACTGATTTATGTGACTGTGTTGATATCCGAGCACCGACAAATTATCTTTAGAGGAAATAAATTGAAAAATAAAACAAAAATAATAATGTGAACAAAAAAAATATTTTTAGCGCCAAAAATTTGTCAAGACCCTTTTATAATATAAATAAAAACAAATCTTTAAAAAATTAAAATTCGACGAAAAGTGTTCAGGAGCGAATCAAGATGAGTATTGCTGCACGATTTGAGGCACTTATATAATTATAAAGTTTTTTAGACTGGGATGCCTAATGTATTTTAATCGAAGATTCTAGATAGATAAATATTGATATTAAAAATTGGATGGACATTTATATAGTGAGATAAATATTTTGGTATAAATTTTTATAAATGGATGGAGGTTATATTTTGAATCATAAAGCCTTAAATTTGACAGATTTTTGCTTGTCACTTTGTCATTCATTTCACATGCAAAATTTGTGCAATGAACGAGGCAACAAAAATATTTGAACAAAGAAGTAGAGTGTCATCAAAGATAGTCGGCGTCGGTGGCGGCGGCGGCGTCTTTTAACGCCACTCATTTGCCACTTCCGCTGTCAGTGTCGGTCGCATGATCAACTTTTGCTCCGGCTGTGACTGTTGCTCTTGCTGCTGCCGCTGCCGCTATTGCTGCTGTTAGTTTGTTGATGCGACTGTCAAAATGTCATGGGAAAGTGAGTGTGAATGTGAGCTGAGTGTCTGGATGACTGACTCAAATAAGTTGCATATAAAGTTTGTTTTTTTCTTTTTTGTGTTTTTGTTGTTTAGCATGCTTTTAGCAAACAAATGCCATATCAGCATCATGTATCGAAATCCCTCACCACTAACAAATGGCCATCATGTCGTACCAACTGCCAATTATGTCTGCAAAGCATTTGCTTTAACTTCTGACGACTAACAAACATTCCTCTTGCCCTTCATTGCTCTGCTTAGTGAACTCTTTCGCAGTGACGACGGCCGACCACCAAGATCGCTCAGCATCATTCTCGCAGCCCACTGGCCTTTGATCTTTGCCGCCAACGCGCGACTCAGCTCCAAACACTACAGACGCGTCTCGGCCATTGGCCAAGCGATGTGATTAAGCCGCTCTCGACCCTCAGCTTGTTACCATCAACTAGTTCTCTGTTACTTGGCTTTCTCATCTTCTCACTCTTCCTCTCACTCTCTCGCTTCCTCGCCCGTATCGGCGACTCAAGTCATAGCTGGATCCGGACTCTTTTGCTCGTTATTCTCCACTTTGTACGCCTGTCTGATCATTTATCAAGCTGACTGGGCTTGTCAAGTCGTGTGCGCTTGCATATGTATGCCTTTGTATATATGTATATATATGTATGTGCTCCTTTCTCGCTCTCTTGCGCTTATTATGCTCTGCAAAGTGACTCTGAGTATGATATTTCAAGTGTTGCTGTTGTTATTGGCGACTGTTAAGCATCTGTGGCTTATAGCGGCTGTTCTTGTTGTTAACTCTTCTTTAGCGTTTTTTATTCATTCTTCTTCTTCTTCTGCTTCTACCGTTCTTATAGTTTTTATGCTGGACCTCATTCGACTTTGAAGTTTAGCGCAATCGCGTGATTGGCTGAAGCTCAACTAAGCATCTTTAACTGGCTGCTTGGCACTTCTTCGACGGCTTCTTCATTAGAAAAAAAATGACGGCTTTGTCGTTTCGAGTTGTTTATGACTGTTGTACGGTCTGCGAAACTTAATGTCTGTCTGTCCAACTCCATTAGCCATAATGGCCACATTGCCACCTGTGTTGCTGCCACTCATGATTTGCGGCATAACTTAAGGCGTCTTTGATATTGTGTCTTAATGATCGTTTGACACATTATTGTATCAAACCGATGAGTACTTTTTCTCTGTGTTGTTGTTGTTATTATAATTATTGTTGTTGTTGTTTGTTTGATTTGCTGACTTGTTAATTTGTTTTTGGCTTTCTTTGAGAGCTACGAATTACAATCGGAAAACGACAGTTTTCTTTGTTTTCTTTGCTGGGAAAAATCAATATGTTAAATAATTTGCAAACAGTGGGAATTTCCTGCTTTATTGATTTCATCTTTTTACATGTTGTTGTTTAGCTTTTGGTTGAGTAATTGCATCAGTACAAGGTTTTAATAACAGCGCAACAAATACGAATTTTGTGTCACCAAATTTAGACTAATCATGGCCATAATTTATTGTCAGTCAGTCAGAGAGTCGATCGTTCGTATAAAGTAAGACAAAACGTAAGTCAATTGATAAACATTTGCACAACAGCGTAACGAAATGACTTTTCAGCCAACCGACATCACCACCACCCACTACCCAGCCACTACAACTCCACCAAGGGCACAACTATGTAGACCACAAAGCAAACAGATACAACACACGTACGTACGCCTTCGCAAATAATGCCAAACCGAGCATGACATGACAACGAAAATAAAACTAATCGATTGATTTATTCTGTTATCACCTGGTGTGCGATAATTTATTATTGCGTAGGCAATAAATCAATGCCGGCGACTATGAAATTCGGCATCGAACTTACAAGCGAATAAGTGAAAAGGATGCTAAGGATTTGATTTGGCACGCTGACTTATTTGGTTGACTTTCGATTTGTGGCAACTTGATTCGGGTGCGCATATGAATAATGTTCATGTTCAGCTTTTGGTGGGGGGGGAGATGGTGTGGGCTAAGGCAAAGAAGTGTGCGGCGATTTTGTTAATTAATTGCACCCAGCGGCATTTCGAGCTGTCGTGCAAGTCTGTTACAAGCGTCTAGTCAAAAGCAGAGTACGAAAGAAAGACCAAAAAAAAAAAAGGAATGTTTTCCTCGATTTGTTTACTTTAGCAGAGATTTTCAGTTTAATTTCGATTTATTTCGCTTGGGGTGTGTGTGTGTGTGAGAGTGGCGACTGATGAGTGAATAAGCGTTGGAGGAAGTGAGCGCATGACTTGTAGCTGAAATTAATTGCTGTCATTAGCATTAAAATTAAAAAGTGCCTAACAGGATATTGGCGCGACAAGAGAAGCTGAGATTTTTATTGCTTTGCTGATGGAGAAGAAACTTTGGCACTTTTGGGAGCGGCGTGCATGTAAATGGAGATTAATAGGCGATTGCTGTTGTTGGACTTGTTGTTTAATTGCCCTAAGAGGTGTTGATAAGCATTAGAATGAAATGATTTTCGATAATTTTGTCGAAATAAAAGCCATGACGCAACATTTTCTCAGCCATTTAAAGCAGCAACGCCTTGCATCTGACCAAAAAGGCATACATGTGGCAATGTGTAAATTAGCTTAAAATTTGTACATTAAATAAAGCCAGCCTCGCGTTCTTCTCAGCGTTCGTTGTGCGTTGTTCCCAAGAAGTGGCGACTCGAATTTAACACAATTATAAATCTTAGCGCATCCTTAGCCTAATTGCGGCACGGTTATTGGCCAACACGTTGAATATGTGTGAGATTTTGTTTCCAAAGACGCTCTGATCTTTTCTTCTTCTATTGATTGGATTTGAATAATGCGCACCTGTATGCGCGGCGGTGCATCAAAGACTGGCTTAGAGTTGGCAAATGCATTTTGATCGCAGCTCGTTTACGATTCTTCACGCTTAGCAAACTTCTAAGGCCAAAAGGACTCATAAAGTGAAAGAAGGAAAAGATCCTGTGAGCTGTAGCGTAGGTGTGAAGATGCATTGACCGAGGCTAAAGTGCCTCAAGGCGAGCACAGGTAATGCTTAGCATAGTTTCGAGCCGAGCCGAGCCGAGTTGTGCTGAGTCCTTGGTCGTCCTGTGCATGCACTTGCTGCTAACTAAGTGTATCGAATGCGGCTTTGTCCGTCATTCGGTTCGAGCGTTTTTGTGCGCCTTGTGTGGATTATCACACGCCGCACAATGACGTTCGACACTTTTGTTAATTAGTTTGATGCACAAAGTGTGAATTTGCGGCAACTTGCGGCCATTTAAGAAGGATCAAATTCCAACACGACCTCGGCTCGACTCAGGTCGGCTCATCTTAGTTCAGTTCAGTTCAGTTCAATTCAGTTTGTGCTCAGCACAGCTCAACACTTGTGCCAATTTCGTGCATTTGTTCATTGTCTGCGTGATTTTTCTCGCATTCAAAGGTGTTGCGTCTTTGTCTTGAATCAAAATAATGCTTTGTGCTCGACTCGGCTCGGACAAAAGCAGCAATGCTGAGACAATTAGTCTGCATTTGTGAGGCGTCATTAGCAGCGTAGCGCTTTGGTTGTTGCTTTGTGTTAAGTGACAGCAAAGAATGGAAATTAAATTAAATCAAATTAAATTTAAGAAAATCTTTCGTATTGTTTCTTTTATTCGTCTCTACTCTTCTTGTGTATTCGCTTCGATTTGGTTTGTCTTTTTTTTTTGTTGTTTTTTTTTTCGTTGAGTTTTGAAAAATCGTATTTTAATTTGCCACACAAGACGAAAGCTGTTGATAAATGTGCGCTGAAAGCGATTAATTCGTTATGCGTTGCATTGAGATACTCGCTGCGTATCTAAAACAGAAATGATTGAGTCACTTTATTAATTTGTTTTAAGTGTGAGTGTGTGTGGCGTGATTTTGGTGGGTCACAAGGTATAAAATATATGATGCTAAGCCAATTGATTAAAAATCGTTTAAGAATTGAAGAGGATTTGTGTGTAGAAATTATAGATATTTTTAATCGTTCGATTTTAGCTTTATTCACATTGATTATTGTAATATAAGGTAGTATTTTTTAAATGTATTTATTTAAATAAAATCTTAAACAGAAGCAAGTCTGCATTTAAAAATGATTAAAGCGTTGATTATGAATAAAATTTTAACAAGAATAAAATCGTTGGTTATAAATAAAATTTTAATTTTCTTCTGTGTTGAAACCTTTGCATCCTTCCTAACTCAAACTTGGCTTCGAACATGTTGTGAGCGCATCCAACAAGCAACAACACAACCAAACACATACAAACATGATACTCCACAGATACCTACACACAGATACAAAACTCTCTCTCTTACAACACGCTTACAAGTTGCTCTTTTACCATCGCCACACACACACACATCGATACACCAACACACTGACAACACAAGCAAACCAAAACGAGTTCAAGGCGAGGCGTGTCTTTTTCGGCATACAAGACATCGAACAATGACGTCATCACTGACAGAGACCAATCAGCGTCAAGCGAGTGCCAAAGAGCAGCCGACGCAGTACAAGAACAACAGCCAAAGATGCGCCGGCGCAATACAACTGCGAAGTATTCGGAGGTGTGCAAACGTCAGCTTTTTGCTAAATTAATTGCAGGATAATAACTCAAGTCCTTTGATACTGTAACGGCAGTAACACTCATGGGCGTAACGAAGTGGGACGCGTCATTCGGCTGTGTGTATGTAGAAGTATAGTTGAGGTAAATACCGTCGAAGAGGAAGAGTGTCACTTGCGTTCCTAATTGGTTTTTTTCATGTTTCCTTCCGTCCGGCATCGCACACCCGTAACTTATGCTATCCGTGTTGCCAACGCGTCGCATTTTCAACTTTTGCGAATTTCATTTCATTTCAATTGTAATTGTTTCATTTCTGTAGCTGCCATGGCCTACAATTTCTCTACCAACCAACCCAACCCGTCACCGCCCCACAGCTCCCTTCAATTAAATGTACGCCATGTTGGGCTTTTGTTTTCTGCTGATTTCGGTTTGGTGCGCTATCTCGTTCCATCTGCATTTCATTTCGTCTGTAATTGGATGTAATTCAATTTTAAAATAATTGTTGCTATAATTTCAACGTAATTTTAACATTTCCAACCAACCGACAAAGTAATTCGTATTATTTTTGTTTTTATCATCACTTTTATTGTTGAATTGTAATTCTTTGTTTTTAATTATTTTTTTGTTCTTTAATAAATAAATTCATAAATAATTTAATGAATTTACAATTTGATATTGTGATATTTTTTATTATTGTGACATTCTTTTTCATTGCCATCAACATGTAATTTCAGTGCACATTTCATTACTCGTATATCGTCATAAGGCACTTCACTCCGTTCACTTTGGTGGCGTTCTGTGTGCCCCATGTGCCTTAATTTGATGACTTTAATTGTAATGCGGCATTATTAACAGTAATTGCGCTTTTATGGCTGCAAATGTTTATCTTTTATT
The DNA here is from genome assembly GCA_034638295.1 of Phortica okadai. NCBI lineage: Eukaryota > Metazoa > Arthropoda > Insecta > Diptera > Drosophilidae > Phortica > Phortica okadai. The sequence continues at coordinate 16,603,475 of CM067849.1, forward strand.
TGCCATTTGTTCAACGAAAGTCATTAGAATGCTTCAACCCGATATTAATAAAATTGCATATTTGTCGTTATCGTTTATTTATTGTTTCGCTCTTTTTTTTTTTTTTTTTTGTATATATAAAGTTAAAAAGGTAATCATCAATTAAGAGTTCATGTTTGTTGTTTTTTTTAAGTAAGCCCAATGATTCAATTTAATTGTTGTTTTGATTTAAAGTGCTTATAATATGGTGTTGGCTAATGAAACAAACTATTCGTATTTATTTTGTAATTACATATTTGTATCGTTCGGTTGTGAAGTTAGCTGGGGCGGCCTCAGAGGCTTGAAGCTGATAGTATATAAGTAGCATATTCTAAGTGCGGGTAATAGTATTGGTACTAAATATAAAGCTTGTTGGGTCAAAGGCCCTCACAGCCATGATTCTTGCTCTCCTATATTAGTAGCTTCATATAAATAATTAAAAAAATTCTGAAGTTGTGATTTTAATTTATTATAATTGCTCGATTTAATTAGCTCTTCTAACAATTAACTGACATTCCTTACAACTTTCAATAGAATTATGAAATATTCTTTGCTCTTATTGTCTTTATTGCTTTGTTTTTCAAATCAATAAATACCACCAAACAGACTAAAAAAAATCGTGTTAACAATAATACACGAAAAAACAAAAACACTCAACACACATGTTGACCACAAAATTGATTGCATTGCACGGTCGGCCGTTGTAAGGCACGAAAAATTCATTAACCAAGTAACTAAGTAAATTCGACCATTAACTTTATTACATGCTGTACAGCAAATTGAATGAAAAAACAAAAAACAAAAAAAAACAACGTGATTTCTTTGCATTGTTTGTACATGGCAGAGCGACATCAATCACTTAAACAATAATGCGCGTCTATTCATAATTGAAACTACCGTGCGTATGCTCGATATGAGCACTAATTGCGGCCACTTGACGGGCCGTGGTTTGATTTTGGGAGCAATGTCTGACTGATCGGCTGCTGCTTGTAATGCTTGTCAAAGGGAGCATTTCATAAGACAGCGCTCAATGACAGCTTTTGTCAGCAGCTTTTCAATTGTAGCGCGACTGAAGTGAAATCTGTCTGAGATGTTGAACAATTTTTTTAAAATTTTTTTCAATGTTCGTTTCGGTTCTTTTTTTTTCATATTATTTTTAATTTGAGGCACGTCATATGTGGTCAAAGAGTTTAACGTGACGACGTCGGCCACCTCAATTGAGGCTAATTGTACATAGCACAGCACAGAGCAGCCAGCACAGCGCCTGTGTCCATATCTGCGGCAACGGTTGTCGTCGTCATTGGTTGCTGTGGCAATGTCAGCAGCACTTTGGCTCTTGGCGTACAGTACGTGTCAATAATAATATTTCAGGCTAATTGCGGCTAAATTTGGCAGTGAAGTGCGGCTTTAAACATCTTTTCGAATAATTAACCAAAGAGAAGAAGAAGAAAATGTAACCGGTAGCCACAGAAGTGACACGCAGCTGACAGCTGAGTTATGTACGATTGAGCGAGTTGTCGATAAGGTTTATAAATATGTAAGAAGGGCCAGTCAGAGCATTTATTTGTATGCTGACAGCAATTTTGAACTTTCGAAAATTTGTACGTGCGCCATTTTTAAGTGTTGTTTGCCGCAAGTGCGAATGTGTAAAGCTTTCACCGTCGCTATGCAAAAAAAAAAAAAAAAAAGAAACATTAACAAAAGCCAAAAGTACACAAATCAGCATTAAATTAATCATCATGATCAGCATCATCATCATCACCGTCACCGTCATTATCATGAGTGGCAGCAACAACAACAACAACAACAGTTGGCCGCAAAGTAGAAAAGTTCTTAATCAAAGTTTGTTGGTGGCATCAGTTAGCATGTTGATGAGGAGGAAGCACAAGAGATGGAAAAAAAAGAAATTGCAATTGACTGCCAAGCTCATATGGCATGTACATATGTATGTATGTATGTATGTATGTGTGTGAATGCTGAAGTCATCGTTTAAGAGTCTACAGCAACAATAACAACACCAAGCGAGCGAGCAAACTAACTGACTGACTAACGAAACCAGCGACGATCAACGCAAGACATAATTACCACCTTTAAGAAGATGATGGTGGTTTTTCGCGCGCTCGCTTTGATCTTTGCCGACAATGAACAGAGCGCACAGACTCATACAAACACATACATGCACACGTAGACGCGAGCAGAGAGTCGCCACACAAGCGCGCAGGCAAAAGACAGCAACAACAAGATGCCAAAATGCTTTATGAAGCTTGACAGCAAAGCAAAGTGAAGCAAAATCGACTGCGCAGTTGACTGAGCAGTTGACACCGCAGTCGTGCGGCTGGCGACTGGCGAGTGGCGACTGAGGCAGCAACAACTCCAATCTATCGATTTTTAACGCGGAGCTGACATTAATGGCTTGACTCACGTAAGTAATGAGAATGAGGAGAATGCGTTGCGATCCCGTATGCTTTCATAGCTGCTGTTGTTGTTGTTGGAGGCCTCTGTCGGCTGCATTATAAAATATATGTAAAATAAATAAGACTATAACGACAACAATGGCCAGAATTGTTCGCTCTCTGGTTGTTGTTGTTGTTGTTGTTGCTGTTGCCGTGTATGTATTATCATTAAGCGCATGCGTTATGCATTTTAGCGTAGAGCACGACTAACTTAACTTAATCTGGCTAGTTTAACTCTTTGCTGTTGTTGTAGTTGTAGTTGTAGTTGTTGTTGTGGGGGCCACGATCTTTGCTTGCCATCTCACTCGCTCGTTTGCTTACCCGCCTAATAAATAATTACCGTCTTTGCGTCTGTAATCAGCTGCAATTAAGTTTTCGCGCTTGAACGCAAGTAATTTTCATCGTTTCTTATAACGATGCCTTAATGGGACAGCCAGTGGCTTATAGACATAGACATAGACATAGATACATGCATTGCCGTAGGCATGGCTCGTTTGGTTGGGGGAGCATAGAAAAACGCGTTGTGAGAGAAAGCGAAACTATCGCAAGTTGTCTAACGTGGCTTTTTACTTCCGGATTTCAAAACGTTGTCTTTTATGTATGTATTTATAAACACTTCGCTTGGCGCTCCGGAAAGTACTTAATTGCTTATTAATTGGCATTTAATTACCGAACTACGTCGATTGGGAAAGTTTAAAATTACTCTGTGATGGCGACAACTTTTGTTTGCTGCATGTTGCACGTGTGTTATTCAAAAGAAACCTTTATGAATTTTCTGCTATAAATTGGCGCATAAAAAAGTCATTGGCTTTGATTAATACAGTTTATTAATATTAGCGTTGAGTTATAAATCAAGGGAGAACATTTCAGCAGAATTTGCCGCAAATTGTTAATAAATGTACAAATTTCAAGTTCATTAAATGTTTTGCTAATAAAACTAAATTCACTTGAGTGCAGAAAATCGCATTCGTAATGCGCACTTAGCTACGCTGAAAGCAGCTTGAAAGCACCAAAGGACGACATGAATATAGGCGAGCACAAGAACAATGACTGGCAAATATTCATTATCCTGTGTGCAAGCGGGCGCGATTATTACGTGTATAAAGTCAGTGACATAAAATTTAGTTACGCATACGCAGGTGTAGCAAGTGTCGACTGGGCTGCGAAGGGGAGGAAATGTTATAGAGCATCAGCAGCGTAAACGCGTCATGCTTTTTATCGTCACAACAACAACAGCAACAACAATTTGCGGGGTGGTTGACAACTTTGAGTGTCGCCTGAAGTGTCGTGCTCGTATCAACGTGCTGATAATAAACTTTGCTGTTGATGATCCTGACGACCACGCCTGCCTGGTGGACGGCCTGCTTGCTTGCTTGCCTGCCAGCCCGCCTGTTTTGATGACTATGAAGAATTTCAATTTCAGTTTTCGCTGTGGCGCTGTCAACATGAGTTGGCAATTTGTACGCAACACACATACTTATAGCCTTACGCCTGTTAGCTGGTATGCGAGTGTGTGTGCGTGTAAAGTTCCCTGTCATAATGTCCTTTAAGCTGAGGTGTTGCTTTTTATGACATGTCGTGGTGTCGCTTCTTGATGAACTTTTCCAAATGAATGACTACATTCAATTTGTCAATCTTGAGGCGTGTCTTAAGGCTTCTTCTCTCTCGCTATCTGTCTCACTCTTACTTACACATGCATTGCTTCTACTCATTATACTCATTTCAAGGTTTATTTCTTGTCGTTGACTACGCTTCGTGGGCTGTGGCTGCAATTTAATTTCGCTAAATGGCCGCGCTCTTAAATATGCATGACAGGTTTTCCAAATTAACTTTCAGCACACATTACTGGAAGCTCTCAAACAACACGCGCCTTCGCTAATAGTTGGGCCAACACAAAATGGCCGCCATTCGTTTAGATTTGTGTTTGTTTTTGTGGAACAACGCTAATACTTCAAATGATTTACGGCAATTGTGCGATTCACGATCGACGACGCGATCTTTAACGCTGCTGTAGGTCGCCGAGGCGCCCGCGGCCCACGTAAGTAATCGCCAACAATACCCCTTACCATTTACCAATACCAACAACACCGACGTCATAATTTAAGCAAATTATCTATGAAACAAAATCACCGTTCCGTCATTTCGTCGGACGTAGCCGCGTTCCCTTTGCGCTTACCCTATTTAAAGTACACGCTTGGTGGTCATGACGCGGCAGTTTTTTAGTGTACCTCTTCGAAATGTGCTCGCCATTTGTGTCTTAAGCATCTTAAAATGTGTTTTGTTTTTGTAGTTGTGTTAACTCTTTATAATTAGTAGAAAATGTAATTAACACACACACAGACACTCGGACACAATGAGTGACTTGAACTAAATGTTGTGGAGGAACGAGGAACACACATGCCGTGTGTGTTGCTGCTTTGATTGGAAGCGCGCGAATTTTTAATGTCTCAATATTTCTCAATTACGCGAGACGCATATAATTTGTGGCTGTTGCAGGCGTTCGTATTTATTTTTTGTTTTTTTTTTTTATGACCAAGCCGGCAAGTTAGCTTGATTTGGCTTGGTCGGTTTGTTTACTCATTCGCACAATCAGCAGTGTGCGATCAATGCAGACGAAGATATGTGTTGGCAGCGGGCACAGAGACGGCGGCCACAGCTGCTGCTGCTGCTGTTGTTGCCGGCCTGGCCGAGCTGATCGTACAAATAACTCCATCGTTGACTCCAATCAACTTCAATTGCCCCTTTTACACCCCAAAAAGAAACACAGTTCTTTGCCATAAAGCAACACCAACTGGGAGGTCTTCATGCGCCGCAACTCGTTTGTTCATTTTCCTTTGCACTCTCTCGTTCTGCGCCTTGCAGCAATCAACACTGCAGCTTCACTCGTTCAAACACTCACTCACTCACTCGCCTGCTCGCTCAATCGTTCGTTCGTTCGTTCGCTGAATTACTCGTTCATTCGTTGCCTCTCTTGGCTCTTCAACTTGGTTAATTTGTATAAGGCACAGGCGCAGCTATTTGAAGTCGTGCTGTTGTATCAAAAATTAACTTCGCTTCACATTATTAGATGCGGATTACCACTTTGCCCTGATCGCCTCAGCTCTTCTCTGCTCAACTCTGCGCTGCTATACCAAAAGATCAAATCACTTTGTTCGCATTTGTATGGCGCCGCTGTAGGTAAGCTCAACTGCAGTTGCGCTCCTCCACCGCCTCTCGCCCACCAGCAAATTGGCTGAGGTGTTGCCAGGCACGTTTTTGTGCATGATTTCGCTTTAAAGATTTATTTGATTTTTGTTTATAAGTGAATTGCGCATTTGTTGCGATTTATTTGCGGGTGTGAATGAAGTTCTTTTACACCGGTTTTCTTTTCTTTTACTACACTTGTGGCATGCCGCAAGCTTCAATCAGCTGAGCTCCAACGTTTGCCGTCTAGAAAATCATCATGCTGTGCACAAAATTGCAATTGAAATATCATTTGTCAAAATAAATTTGATCAGTCTTTAAATCGTTTTTGCTTTTGGTTCGCTCTCCGGCTTGTCTTACTGTTGCAATGCGTGTGCAACACGTGTGCTAATCTTATTGCCACAAAGCGGACACAAATCAAACACATTGCCGCTGTTTTATGTGCCATTGTGAGATCTCAGCAGAGGCGGCAATCTAAAGAAAAAGTATGCATTATTGTGCGCCGGCATCATCAAACTCGTATAAATCTTGAATGGCATTCATTCAATGTGCGTACGACTTGACCGCAAAAACAAAAAAGAAATAAGAAATATATCAACAGAAAATGGCAAGAAAGAATGCAAAAAAAAAAGGTAAATAAACTGCATGCCCATCAGTCAAGCGCACACAATGGCTGAGGTCCTTTCATTTATTGTATTGGCAGTTTGTAATTAGGCGGCCAAAAAAAGGCGCTAAAGGATAACACCTCCGAGCACACCTTCGCATGCCTTCGTGCATCAATTCACATGCCACATAAGTTGCTACCGCCATCGTCATAGGCCGTGGCAACGGCAGCGGCAGCGGCAGAGTCATTGCGTTCGGTCTGGCCAGCATGCAACATCATCGTGCAGCAATATAATTAAGCCGTTGGCTGCATGTTCAAAGCCGAGGCGTGAAATAAATTGATAATTTCGGCTTTATTGGATTCTTCTTCGTGCATACATACAGCCTAAGACAAAAAAAAGCAGAACCTTTTTTCGGGTTAACGCTGCTGTAGGTCGACATGAGCGAATGAGGTATCGAGCGAGTCAACGAATGAGCCAATGAACGCATCAATTATGACCAACATATGAGCGTTTGCCTCCGTGTGAGTGTGTGTGTGTGCAACGAACATTGCTTGAGGTTTCAGTCGACTGCGATTGTGCTCCAACAATTGAGAAGCGCACAAATTGGATTTCTCAAAAGCAAATTCTTTGCGTCATTGCCACAGGCGCAGATTGACCATGTTAGAGAACTTAATATGAGATTTTTGAGACACACACACACATACACAGTAGCACACCAAGTGATTGTTTAGCGGAACTTTTATTCACTTACAGGTTAAGCGGTTCTCAAACTCTTTTATGGCTTATCGCCAATGGCTATCGATCGTTCGTCAACGCGATACATATTATTTTGCATTTAGCTTAAATGTAAGACACGCACATAAATTAAACTTTGGTTTGGCTTTACTTGACCTCACTTTGAAATTGTTAATGCGCAGACTTTTAAAAATCAATAAATTCAAATTTGTTTTTTCCGCACGCTGAAAGTAAATCATGTTAAAACGTCGTAAACAACTTTGTCATAACTTCGATAATTAAAACTGCCGCCGAAATTGTCGGTTTGAGTTTGGTCTTTTTTTTTTGTGGGGATTTGTGTCGCTTCTTTGGTAGCGTTTTGATTTATGCTTTCTGTTTTTTTTTTTTTTTTTTTTTTTTTAAGGCTTAGGTGTGACTTTGTTGAATCTTTATGACGATATAAATATTAAGTATTTGTTGTTATACTCTTGCGAGAGTATATTAACTTTGTCATGAAGTTTGCAACGCAGAGAAGGAGACATCTACGACTATATAAAGTATATATATTCTTGATCAGCACGACGAGACGAGTTCATATAGCCATGTCCGTCTGTCTGTCTGTCCGTCTGTGTGTTTCAATGCGAACTCCTCCCACAGTTTTGAAGTTAGCAAAAAAATTTAAACGCAGAAAATTTTCTTTTTCTTGCAGGCAGTTTATATGTAGAAACCAGGATGATCGGAATACTATAGCATATAGCTGCCATAGGAACGATCGGTTAAAAATTATGTTTTTGCTCAATAAAGTCTTTGATTTTAAAGCTATCGCCTCGATTTTTTGGACAAACTGTAAGACAGATTTTCCAATAAGAAAAGGACTAATTTTCCAGATTTTACAATGAGAAAATGCTTGCAAGAGTATATAAGTTTCAGCAAGGCTGAAAATAGCTCCCTTACTGGTTTTGTATCGTGTTCGGCTTACTCATAGTCTGCTACTTTTTAAGCTAATTGAATTATTTTGTTTATTTTTTGCTGTTTGTTTCAATTTTATTAGATTTTTATATGTACTTCACGTGATAAATTAGCAAGTCGTTAATTTAAAGTGGCACCGATTTGAAATTTTTGATTTCGTTGCGATTTTATTAACATTTTCAAATATGAAATGATAATTTCTCAAAAAAAAAAAAAGTATGAACCGATCGTTTGCTTCGTTCGAGTTGTTCCTCTTAGCGGCAATTAGAAGTTATTCCATAAATAGTTGACCTAGAAATTGTTTTCCGTTGTTTTCAAAGTTCTGATTGAATCATTTTGTTTAAATTGAGATTTATTACGACTCAATTTAAGTATGAACATATAATAGTATTTTATAGATTCTTAATTTTAAATAAATAAATAAAAATTGGAGTTGCAAATTAACTGAGCAAGGTCACATTGAGCTAGAATACCGAACTCAACTATCGGGCTATAAAACGTGTTAAGTTCTTATTCTAGATACGCCATTATAAGTAAACAACAAACAAAAGTGACTCACTTCATTAAATTTTTCTTTTAGAATCACTTTTGTAGCTCAATAAAAGTTGCATGTGTTCTATTAATAGTAATAAAAAAAAGAATTAACAATTAATATGGAACCTTCATTTAGTTCTAATAATCAATTTCTCACTTTTGACTCTTACTGTATATGCATATTTCATCAGTCTTTGATAATCGATATCATGATTGGTAAGTACAACATACAAAAATATTTTAGAAGACATTTTACCGCCAGCGTTCTCACTAACTATTGATATTATAAGGTGGAATATCCGGACATTGATATAACATACCATATTATTTTATAATAAATTACTCTAGGCCTCTTCGATTGTCAGAGAGAAAAATAATAAGTTTTTACTATGTTAGTCTCTCGAATTGTAGTCCAAAATCTTCAAAAATATAATTTACTTTGTCTAAGAAAACTTTTTATTCTTTTACCATTTGTCATTTAAGGTTTAATAACAGTTTTGTTTCATTAAACAGGACACTTTGATTACAACTTCGCTTTGATGCACTATGATAAAGTTTATGGTTTCGATTTAGTTATTTCTTTCATCTCAAATTTAATAATAGATTTCTTTAAATAAAAATACAGTCAAATGTGCGAAATTTTGTTAGCTATTCTTTTTTCCCCCATCAGTGGTGTTTTTTGCAGAAGTCTTAAGCTTTTTATTATGAATGAATCGTGTCCAAGTTTATTGACGCAAGCAGGCGCAAATTTCTTATGAGCCAACTTTATTATATAAAATTAGCAAAAATTAGATTGGAGTCATTTGACTCTTTGGACACCACTGTGGGCTGTGTGTGTGTGTCTAGGCCAGGGCCTGCGAATTAACAAATGCATTAGCGTATATTAATAAACTTTCCAATTACGGATCTTTTAGCAATTAACACGACTTTGACTTGGATACAAAAAAATCGCGCATCGAAAATGATTTTATTTTTATATACAAATTTGCAAAAAACATATTTATACATATTGAATGAATAGTGCCAGGCCCCCTTAAAGACGGCAATTTGCGCTGTTAATTTGCTTGAATTTAATTTGCAACGTTTGATTTTGTTGGCATTAATTAATTCATTGTCAGACGTCATTTGAGCGGCGTTAATGAAAGACACGAGCATTTCTTAACTGATTCGCATTATTGTTGGTGGTTAGTAACTCATTTAATTGATACATGATACGACCAGTTGCAACTTGACTGTACTCAACATTTGTGCCTCAAAACGAATGTCTTTAAATACATTAAACGGCCAATTTTTTTTAACCGCAAGAACCCAAAAAATGAACACAACTCTTGAGGGCGAAAGACAAACAATAATAATTGACAGCGCAACATTTGTTGGAAGTATCTTTGCCCGTTGTGTTTATAAAAAAAAGGGAATTTGTGTGAAACGCGTATAAATAATTTGAAAACCATTTGGCAAAATACAATTTTCTAATGACGCGCACATGTTCTCATGTGCATTCATTGCGGTTTTTAAACGCACAATTTTCTACTAATTGCGCCATTAGAAAATCCTTTATCAGAATGTGCAGACACAAAAGAGTGTGAGTGGCAGAAGGGTTTCAATAAACATGAAAGGCATGAAAAAAAATCGACAGCCAAAGAAATTAATAAAAAACAATAATATAAAAAAAAGGAAAGGCAAGAAAGAAAGACATAATGCATTAATTTGTCGAAAGAAAGCAGGCAAAGCGGGCAACTATGTGTGCTTGCAGCTAATAGACACATTTTACAAAGGCATAGATACAAAGATACTTACAAGCATTCTGCGTGGCCAATCGCATGCGTTTTTGTCTTTAGTGTTTTGCTTGAGTAATGTTCGTATAGCACAACATCAAACAATATAAAAATATATATCTATTTATTTATCAAAAACAACAAAACAGCAACAACAACAAAGAGATGAGAGAATTAGTGAAAGAAAAGAAAACATTTTGTACAAATTAAAAAAAGAAAAGCGTCACATTGCGTTGAATTGTGTTAGAAAAGTGGCATGTCATATGGCAACTTCATTAGGCTTGGAACACCCAACGCTCGGTTGAAGCGATTGTAGCGTTTATAGCGGCTGAGGCAGCAGATACTTGCGCCAAACCCAAAAACTGTCGGCGCTCTTCAATTGACTGGCGGATGAGTTGATTTGAGTTTGGCGCACACCGCTCAATGTTTCAATTTGTAGGTCGAGCCTTTTTTTTTTTTCGTAGGTTGCTTGGCTGCTTGATTGGACGTTTTAGGGTTTATGTTGTTTGTATCTTTAACGAAATTGTTATGAAATTGGTTTCAACTTTTAGTAAAGAAACAAAAAAAACGAGCAATAATAATGATGGCCTCCGTCCACGAGACCACACAGCGGCGCGCACGCGGCCAACAAATGTCGACGATTATAAACAAATTTCCTGCAACGCTTTCCATAACAAAAAAAAAAACAAAAAAACAGAAAAATACTTATTTTCTTAAATATCGAAATAAAAAAAACAAGTAAGTAGCTTACTTCGGACTTGTCGAATATTTGTTACTCTTCACGCCCATTTATTTTCATCTTTGTAGCGTACATGCAAATTTTGATATTTATAGGTCATCTATATCAATATTGCTAATTTTAACTGCGAGTTGCGCCCATTTTTTTGAACAAAATAGTTTCGCGTGAACAGCTTAAAAGCTTTTTAAATTATAAAAAAAATTTTTGTGTTACAAGCTTCATGACAAAATTTAGTAACATCATTTGGACTGTATGAAGCGTATAAAAAGTGTGTATAAAAGTTAGAAAGCCTCTTAAGAAAATTATGTACCATTATTAGTTTCGAACATGAAATTAAAGCCGCCAATGAGCGACGAGGTCGTTTATTCACACCACCGCCGACGCCTTTCCAACTGCCCGTCACATTAATTATACGCCATGTTGTTGGCTCGACATTGTTCTTCTCTTTTGTTGCTGTTGTTGTTGCCACGCAAGCCATCGCCGAAGTGGCCATTGTCCGATCGGGCGCGTGTTTTCATTGTGTAACACAAATTAAAACATGATTAACATGAATTGTTCGCTTTATGTAAATTACACTTTGTTTAATTAGTTTTTAATAATTTTCTAACAATTTTGGCAACGAGTGATGAAAATATTTTTGTTTTTTATTCCGTAATTATGAGTATAATTTTGTGTAATGTAAAGCAATCCTGTGAGTTGCTTATCTGATTACATCGTTAGTTGACTTGACGAAGCTTTTAAAAAATAATGATGTTGACTTCTTGTGTGTATCGTTATTTGGAAAAAGTCGACAAACTAATTGGCGTAATATTGATTTGAATAATAACTCCCTTAAAAAAATTCTTATCGTTCTTGAGACAACTCACGTTCGCCTCACGTTTGCCGCACATATGCACATGTCGATGTGAGTATGAAACTTGATACAAATCGAGCTGTAGAAAAACCAACACACGTGTCAATATTTTTCCAGCTCATCTTCATTCTTATGTTTACACAAGAGTAATGTAAAAATAAAAAAAAAGAAGAAGAAAAATCAATAAATTAACTTAATTGCAAATGAACTCACTGAGTGAAAAATTTCGGTATTTATTTAAATTGAGTTAATTCCGCATTGAAAAAGAAAAATGTTGCTTGCAAAAACATTTGGTAAAAATTGCCCAAGTAAGTCTTGTTCGTGTAACCAATCAGCTCGTTCAGCACATCAACCCCCGACGCACAGATTTGACAATATTTGTTGCAGACATGTCAGAGCATTTTCAATTGTTACCATTGTGCTGATATTATATATTTTCGTAACATTTTTTATAGCGCACAATGAAAGATTAAATATAAACGTTCTGTTTTTTTTTTTTTTTTGTGTAAATATCCTTTGTCCCTCAGTCTTCGTTCTTGCCGAGCAAACAACCACCGTTGAAGGCGGACAACGACGACTTGACTAAGGCGCCGCCGCCGTCTCAGTCACAATTGCTGCGCATTTTTTCTATTAGTGTCCAGTGAGGCGCGTGATGCGTCGCCAACCCTCGTCCGGGAGCCCATTGTCCTTTACGTCTGTGTGTGTGTGTGTGTGTGTGAGTGTTTGTTTGCCCGTTTGTTTATCTGTTTGTTTGTTTGTTGGTGTTACCAATTTAAACTTGAATAAAGGACTTTTGACGCCATTATTTTCAACACCAAAAATGCTTTGTTCGCTTTGTTGCTTTAAACGATTTGCCGACAAGACCTGACTTGCATATAAATATACAATGAAAATATTTGCAAAGGATCTGAAGGCAACAACTGTGAAGCGGCTAAGAGTATGAGTGAGTAAGTGAGTGAGTGAGTGAGAGAGAGAGTGAGTGGCAGGCGTGTTGTTTATCAAATAACCGCAAAGAGATAAAGTTAAACTCATTTTACGGTGCGTAACTGTAAATATTTATTGCTTGTGTAGGTTGCGGCACAGTGTGGCAAGACAAGTGAAGACGCATGGCAAATTTGCTTAGCCAATTTTGGTAAGAAAAACATTTTGAACAAATCTTTTCGCTCAAAATTTATCTATTTTATTTTCGGAGTTGTTTGTTATTGTTTTTCTTTTCAATAGTTATGTGTCATTTTGCACCACTGTGCGTGGCCATTTTGTATGCTATTATTTTACTTGCTGTTATCCTTACGCTTCACAACATTTAATGCGGATAAATGGTCTGACAATTACGTTTATGTCAACAATAAAAATTAAATTAAATCGTTTTTAAGGGCACCCGTCGGGCAGATGTCAAGCACAGATTGCGACAACGGCAGCCGCAAAGACAACTTCAAGTCGACTTAATGTCGCACAAACGGGTAGCACCATAGAGAGGGAGAGAGTGTGTGTAAGAGAAAATGAGAAGAACGATTTTTTCTTTATACAATTACAAATCATTTTGCAATGCAAAGCTTGTACAGATTTCGAGCCATTTTCCACCCAAATACACAAACAACACTCGTCCCATGCTCATAGTCATGATGATGATGACGCTGATGATGATGATGAGCACGACAATGATGATAGACCTCAAGTCTGTCAGACAAGTGTCAAGCAATATTTACATTGGCGGCGGCGAAATTGCGATACTTCAAAGTGTTGTTGTTGCTGCAATTGTAGAACATGCGTGACAATTTAATGAGCAGCCCATCATCTAAGGCAGCAAGAATCTTGCCAGTAGTGTCGCTACAACATTTTAATCGAAATTATGCATAATGGATTTTTATTTTATTAAATGTGACTTAAGTGAGTTAAGCATGCACAGATACACACACACACACACACACACACACACGTATATTTATACATACGTTATAGCAGAGAATAACTAATTAAGCAGACATTGTAGGCTGCACTTCATCTGCATTGACACACACAAGTGACAACACAAAGTGTGTCGCCGCCACGTTGGACCGTTGCCGTTGTTGCAACGCAAGGGCGCTTCATGTGGCAAAGCGCAAACGGCAGGGGCAAGTGCACAGCATTAAGGCAAACGATTTGCTTGAAAGACGCTCGGCGCTAATTGCGTTTATATCCTTCACTTAATGACACTTAATTAACAACTACAAGACACAGCAAAAGGTTTCCTCTTGTAAATCAACTTGGCAATGTTCGAGCATTCCCATTTTATGCTTTGAATAATCTTTTAGTAAAGTGAAAGCTTTCATTAAAAATATAAATTCCTCGTAAACAATTTTTGACAACATATATTTGACAAAAGTCAAGTTCGTAATTCATATTTGAGAAAACACTTTTGATAATTTTAAATTATAATAATTTATCTTTGAAAATTTTCAAGATTTGTGATAAAACGTTAAATGAATTTTGGCAAAACAGACGCTGTAAAGACTTGTTGTGAGTTTCCCATGCCTTGACACTGACAGACCAATTAGCAAAATTAAAAATTCGCATAAATAACAAACCGGATGTTGTAGCTTGGCCCCACTGAAACGAGCGGCAATCAACTGAATGAAATGAATATGTCAACGAATATGAATATTAAAACAGCAAAAGCGCTGGCAACCTGACACTTTTGGTCGAAGCAAACTCATCGTCATCGTCATCGTCATCATCATCATCATCGTCAGCCGCGGCCGACATGAGTAGCAATATGATCAGCTTCAGCTGAGTTTGTCTTTGCCTTTGTCGCTGTCGCTGTTATTTTGAACGCTTCACTGCAAAATTCACTAGAATTATACGAAACGTTAATTTTTATTAAGCAGACATAAATTTCATATTAATAAACAAACAAAAAGCCCCCAAAAAAGTCACATTTGTGAAAACGCAATGCGGCGCCATAATGTGTTTGATCCTCAAAGCATTATGATTTCTTGTTATTCAAATTCATTAACTCATATCACTGCTAATTGTTGCAGAGGAGCCGTTGATTCAAAGCGTCTCATTCGTGCGATGTGTCCAAATCGAAGTCGCCTTCATTAAAACCAAAGTGCTAATGAAACTCATATGAACAAATGAAGGAACCAAAAAAAGAACACGCGAAATTTTGAATTGGTTTCTTTGCTGACTTCGCGGCGCAATCATTTGGCGCAATTGAGTAGGTTCAAGTGGGTTTTAACTAATTTTGTTTAGCAGCTTTTATGACGTTTTTAGCGCGCCTAGTTCCAATTGGGCGCAACAAGTTTCTTCGAGTCTTCGGTAGCTCCGGCCGACGTGACTTCTCGTGCATACAATCGCCATGTGCGAATGTGTTAATGAGTGAAACTTTTGTTTGTTGCTTTTTAATTGATTTCTTTTTGAAAAATATTTAACGGAAATCACTGTTTTTTATTTTTTTCTTGGACCGACTCACACACCAGACATACTAATCGAATCGAGTGACTTAGATGAGTTTCTAATTTATTGATTTATTTAGCGGCTAACATTAGAAAGGGCAATAGCCAACAATATGGCGACGATATCGTCGTCGTCTTCGTCATCGTCGAATCAGCTGCCAATGCTTGCCATGCTCACGTAGGGACATGCTAATCGTTGATCACGAGCATACATTACGCCATCATTTGTGTTGCCTGATTGAGCCGAACGCATTTTGTACAGATGACCAATAAAGCACATGATTTCTCGAACTTCGACGTTGATTTGATTATGCTCGGCATGGCAATTAACACGTCTTACGAATTGTTATTAAACTTAAATGTGTTCAACGCTCAGACGATTAATGAACTTATGTATCTGTGCGAGCCGAGCGATCAATCAGGAAAATGAAATATATAAAAACTGAAAACAAAAACAAAAACAAGAAAATGTTAACAAATGCAATTAAGACAATTAAGGCAACGCAAAGTGAAAAGCTCAGCTTAGCAACAAATGAAAACAAGCAAACAATAATCAACAAATTTGTTTGTTTTTAGCATGTTGTTGTTGTTGCTTTTTGTTTTAGTTGTTATTTGCTTTGTTGAAACAATACGCATAGACATATAATTAAGCGAATAGCTTGCGTTAAAACAGGCGCGGATTTGTGTTGAGCAAAGGTTGACTGACACTAACATGTCGTTTGAGCAGCAATTCACAAAGGCAGCCTTAGAGTTCTTTAACATTTTAATGATATAGGTCATTATCAGAGCACTTCATTTGTTCATTTGTTGATTAAATTGAAAAGCGTAAAAAAACACGCAACTGTTCAGTAAAAAAAAACATGGTCAAAACAACAAATAAACGAGCTAACGAACAAATGAGCGAACAGTCATCATTCACTATAATGATTCGCAGGCATTTGGCCAGTTTCAGTTGTTGTTGTTGTTGCAGTTGCACTTAAAGCAAACATGGCGGCATGCCACTTTAAAAAAGCCAAAGGCTGAAACAACAACTTGCACAGCCAACGAACAGCAAACAAATCGTACAACACCAACACAAACACCAACAGCAACAACAGCAACAACAATGAACATGAACATGAAAAGTGGCCTAAGTGAGTTTTCTTTGATCTTTAACCGATCCTCGCGAGCAAAGCGAATAAGCATTGAAAATGCTTTTTGGCTTTTTGACCAATCGCACAACAGTTTTTGTAAACTGGCTTTCGGCCTGCACAGCATCAACGGGGGCCACTCAATAAAGCGTTTACTGCAAGACCTGATCAACGTTGTTGTTGCTGCTGTTGTTGTTGTTCGAGTTCAATTGGTTGTTGGCGTTGAAGTTGAAGTTGTACACCAACTTTAGGCGTCATTTTGTACATTTGTTTAATGAAAATGAATTGAAATGTCAGTTGGCCTTTTGGCTTTTGCAGCAATTAAGGTTTAAGGCTCACTAAGCACATTTCAGTACATTTGTTTTTGTTTTTTTTTTTTAAGATACAAGCAAATAAAACAGCAGACTTCATTTTTTGTATAAATTAGCAGAGTAGAATTGAGTTGCGTTGCGTTACATTGAGGAACAAAGAAAGAAACTCAATGTGGAAATTTGCATAAATACAAAGTAGTGCAGCGCCGACACATTATGTCATTATATTGTTCCAACGTATAATTGGAAAGATTGCCGACGTTGCTGTTGCTTTTGTTGTTGTTGTTGCTGTTGCTGTTTGGTCTGTCATGACAACGATGACGACGATGACGGCCATAATAATAGCAAACGAATGACATAAATACTCGTACGATATAAAATAAAAGCCGCACTGCGAAACAAAAGAACGCAATCATTCACTCAATCAGTCAGTCATTCATTCAGTCAGCCAGTCCGTCAGTCAGTTTGCATAACAAATAAGGACATGGTTAATGGTTGATGAGTTTCTGCAGCTTTGCGCCGCTCTCCGCGCTTCTCAACATACTCTGGTCTGGTGCTCTGTAGTCGATAAGCGAGGACACGCCATGTTGTCATTCGTCATGAAAATGAAAATGGCATTGATGATTTTGCCGAGATGAGAAGAGAAGAGCAGAGGAGAGCAGAAAAAAATACAATTTAAACTTGTTGACTTTGGCAACACAATTTGCGGCAATTTCTGGCGAAATGAGGTGCAGCAACGGCGGCTGTTTGATTGACACGCCAAAACGGCAAATGCAATCAGACGCGGCTTCGTTTCTTTGCACTCTAAGAATTTTCTTAACTCATTTCATTTCGTTAAACTTTGTTTTGCTTTGCGTGTAATAAATGCAAATTTGATTGCCAGAAACATTATAAAGCAAAAGCAACATTGCAGCAACGTGGGTCGTGGTTTGTTATTTGAGACAGAGTGATGATCTTTAGAAGGGTATTGAAAAATTTTAAATCTATAAAAAATAAATTCCTAACAGATTTTATTAATGATGTGATTCACATACCGAAAAGCTTTTTTATTCCATTTTGCATTTTTTTTTGCATTTCATAATGACAATTCAAAGTTATTGTTTTACGTATTTATTATATAAAATTTGCCCCGTTCACGTAGTCAGTCGGTAATTGGCGGTTTTATGCACAAAATGATTTTAAAAAAAATTGTAGAAAAAAATATAATTTTCAGTTTTTCGCTAAAAAGGTGACGTTGCAAATTATGCGCCAAATGCAACACGTCAATGCGGCCTAATGACTGTCGACCGCCTTCTAATTAAACGCCAAATTGCACAAGGCCTCAAAATAGCAAACAATATATACATGAACAGAAAAATCTATAAAAAAAAAAAAAGAATATAGTAAAACAAAAACAAAAAAAAAGATTATGTTTGCATGCAACGCTCAAAGAGTTAACAACTTCGGCGACAGTTGCAGTTTTGGCAGTGAATAAAATGAGCTGCTCTAAAATAGAGCAAAAAAGCCCAAAGGCAAAACGAAAAACGCAAAAAGGTGCTTAGGCCCAAACGATTGAACGTTGGTGGGGTTGTCATGTTGTTGTTGTTGGTATGCTGAAGTTGAAGTTTTCATGTTGCTGATGTTGACGTGCCGAAGGTGTCAGCAACGAAATCAGGCTAATAGTTGCCGCCTGACGTTTGATGTGTTGGCGCTGCGACAGACTATCATTAGTTGCAGCAATAACAACAGCAGCAACAACAGACGTGGGAAGCAAGCGCAGCACGGATGGGTGGGGAGGGGGGACAGAGCATTGTATAACAACATGCAATATGCTGATTTAAGTTTTGCATGTTATGACGACGATGATGAGCATGATAATGATAACGATGATGATGATGACGACATTGGGCATCATGCTTAAGCGGCAAAGGAGGCGTTCGAGTGTATGGTAATTGGCAACATGCAACTGGGTGGCATAAACAACCGACGAACTAACAGACCAACCAAGCAGCCAACTAAGCCAGCATGGTCGTTGTTGTTGGCGCTTTATATGCTAAATTAATTGGATGGCATGGAGTGCGTGATATTGACTGTTAATTAAACAAATTAGAGCAAGGGGCAAGAAGGCGGGCGCTAACTGGAAATGCACTTCCATGCGTTGAATCGAGCCGAACCGAGCTGAGCTGAGCTGAACTGAGCCGAGCTGCACAGAGCTTGCGTGCAACATTGCTGGCATTGTTGAACGAGTGATTAAGTGGCGTGAAGTGAAGCAGTTTGAAGAAATTGCAAAAGATCATTTTGACGTTGCCAGTTGAATGAAAATGATTATAGACTTTGTCAAAAGGCACACGCGCGGAACTCATTTCAACTTCACCTTAGCACCGCTCAGTTTTCCGCAGCTCAGCTCAGGTGCGAGTACACTCACCTGCTGTTCGTAGCGAATTTCTAAGAAGTCGTCTTCGTGTACGCTAACAAAGGGCAAAAGATATTTGGGCAACACCCGCAATTACACAATTTTAAACGAGAGCAAATAGCATGAGTCCTTTTGTTCTTCCCAGTCTCATTCATTAAAGCGGCGTACGGCGCAAAAAGGACTCCATACAGTAGCCATAAGAGAGGCGGCAACGCAAACAAAGGATCTAAAATACAAGAAGAGCACAAACAACTGATGAAAATCGATGCCGCTGGAGAGAAAAAAAAAACAAATTGCATATAATTATGCAACAGCAGGATACAAGAAAAAAAAATGCGGTTAAGGTTGTGATCCTTAAAGTGAACAAAACACAAAACAAAATCGGATCAACTTTGTTCTGAGGCGTAGATAAGAGCGAAAGAACCTCATCGCTCTTCTTCGTCATCATCATCATCATCATCGGCAAGTTGGCAGTTTGTTTGCACAGTTCTTTGCTCACATGCAAATGAACGCCATACCTGCTGATGAGTGCACATCCTGGACACACACACACACACTCTCACACACACTCTCATATACTTAATTTGATTAAGGTTTGGCCTTGCGTACAAAGCCATCACAGGCCGACCACTCCATTAGCCATAATAATCTTTGCGCACGATCGACATTTGAATGGCGTCATTTCACAACAACAACAACAACAACCACATAGAATATAAATAAAGGGTTTCAGCCGTGAGAGGCTTTTATTAACGCTGCAGTCGCAGTCGAGAACAGGTGCTGCACGTTCACGTCAGGATTGCGCTCTTAGCCAATTGGCATTCGTCTTGGCTCGCCTCACTCAATGCGGCCGCAGGTGTTGGCCGCATTTCGATTCCATTTGACCATCAATGCTCCTCAAATACATTAAGTCAAAGGATTATGTTAACCAATTTGTTTTAATTTGTTTTGAGTTGTTCGCTTTTGTTTGGCATGCGAGGTGTGAAAGGCTTTTGTCTTGATAAGAGACACTTAAGGATCGTGTGTGTGTTATTGACAGCTGCGCGTAAAGAAAAGAAGGTGGCAGAAATCGATTTTATCTAAAGATGATATAAGATTATTTACATTGACGAAAAGTGGGAGTTTTTCCTTTGAGGTTATTAATTCTGAACATGCATGGAAATGAATTTATTTTGGTATAATATGATGTTTTTAAAATGGCTGCATAGTATGGCGGATATGAAAAAACTATGATATGAAATGTTTTTGAGATTAACATGAGCATTTTAATGATTGCAAAATGATTTCCGTGCTCTCTAATCTAATGACTTATAATAAGATATTTTGATGTAATTTTTATACCCTGCACATACAGTGTGTCAGGGTATATTAAGTTTGTTTGAACGAAATGTATGTAACGCACAGAACGAGGGGAGGGGGACCCCATAAAGTATATATATTCTTGATCAGGATGACAAGAGAAATCGATTAAGCCCTGTCCGTCTGTCCGTCCGTCCGTCCGTCCGTCCGTCTGTATTCACCATTGGTTCTCGGAAACTGTAAAAGCTAGAGACTTGAAATTTGGAGGGTAGACTCGTGATGCTTGGCACTACATCAAGTTTAAACGGTTTTGTGCCACGCCCACTCCTTCCCGCCCATCCAGCACCACCCACTTTTTTAAAACGTTGTAACTCGAACACCCAAAGAGATAGAAACATGAAAGTCGGTATGTAGACTCAGCATGAAGAGTTCTACAAAACTGCATACCACAATTTTTCCCCCTCCCCTTGATTTCCCCTCCCCGAGTTGTTTTCTCTAAAAAGCTTTATCTCCAAAACTAATAAAGATATGAACATGAAATTTTGTATACAAGCTCAGTAAATATATATCTTTAAAACTGCATACCACATAATTCCCCTCTGTTCGAAAGTTACCCCTCAATGACCTACAAACTCAAATTTTTCGAAAATTCCACTTTTTTTGACCAATTTACTTGATATTTTGATCACTATTTGATCGGGCGATGTCAAATCATCATTTTTTTTTGTAGATTTAGGGTGTTGCACCACCTACTGTGTGTGCAGGGTATTATATTGTCGAGTATACTCGACTATAGCGTCCTTACTGGTTTTCCATAGTTTAAACTAAGAAATCTTCAGTAGTGTTATCCATAAAAGTCAAATAATTTCGAGACTTTAAAAGAAGCGAACACCTTCCATCATATCATATCATCAACCAACTTCTTATAAGTCAAATACTGTAAAAAAGTTTTATGGTTCAAAATCAGAATAAAACAAAACAGACAACACACCCACAAAAACCATTTTTGCATATTAAATGAGGCAAAATGAAAAAAAAGAAGACGGAATAAAAACGCAAACAAAGAACATCGCATTCGACGGCAAATTAAATTGAAATCGTTGAAATGCTAAACTGCAGAAAAATAATAATATGGGAAATTGTGATTGAAAATTCACAGAATTGTGTGAAGACCAAACAAAAGGCAGACGTCAGTCGACGGCAGTGGCTGAGGCAGAGGCAGAGGCAGGAAGTGCCAAGCATTGGACGGCACCGCAATTGGCGACCTCAGAGAATTGCATGTAAGTATTACCAAATTGCACCTTTTTGACGCCGCCGTCGATGGTGGATGGTGGTTGATTCATTTGGCTAATAAACGAAATGTTTTATTGCCTCGTACTTTCCATTAAGAGTCGTCGTCGTTGTCGTTGTCGTTGTCATCATCGACAGTTGTCAGTCAACGCAATGGTAAATGTTAATGAATGTAAATGGAAAATGGAAAACGAGGAATAATAATAATATGAAAGAGTGGCAGCAATAACAACGACAACGACAACGACGACGACGCTCATGGTGAAGTCGGCGATGATAATTGGCGGCCATTTTAGTATATTTGTGTTCTTTTTTTTTCGTTTTCGAGTTTTAGTTGGTTGATGATTGTTTGCTTTGGCCACGCGCGACTGCGCAC
The DNA here is from genome assembly GCA_034638295.1 of Phortica okadai. Taxonomy (NCBI): domain Eukaryota; kingdom Metazoa; phylum Arthropoda; class Insecta; order Diptera; family Drosophilidae; genus Phortica; species Phortica okadai. Next base: position 16,625,550 of record CM067849.1, read on the forward strand.
AGTGCAACAACACTAATAACAACAACAAATGAGTGAACTGCAGACCGTCAAAGCAATAAATAAACAAAGCGACAAGCGGACAGACAATTGTATTTGTGCATTTGTGGAATTGTTTTCTTGATTATTATCTATAAAATGGAATGGAAACAACGACGACGCCATCTTTCCTAGTTTAATTGTTGCTGCTGTAGTTGTTGTCGTCATTTTTAGTGCTGTTGTTGTGGTTTGTTGCATTTGTTGGCTGTTGATTTGTCAACAATAAACAGAAATGAATTTGAATCGATTTATATTTCTACTTATTTTTTTATTTTTGTTTTTCTACATTTCCGCCTTAAGCTGCAACAATGTTTTATCTGCTTCAGCAGCTTACTCTGCATTACATAATTAAGCGCAGTTGTATGAGCTTCTAACCGCAAACAGTCAAGAAGGCCAAGAAGACGAAAAAGAAGCACGACAATGCACACTTAATTTAATAAGTGTTAATGAGTTGCACAAAAGGCCATGTTGCAACATGCTCAATGCTCATGCAGCGATGACGCCGACGATGACGATGACGACCAGCATTAAATTGGCTTTGCATAAATTGCAATGCAGAAGATAAAAACACCTTAGCCAACCAACCGCCATAAACACTTAGGTTAGCACAAGACACAAACAAAAAAAGCAACAAAAAGCTCTTGGCCTAAGCTGCATAAAGGCGCGGTGTGGCTTCCGATGCAACTTTGTTAAGCAATACGCTCGTTATGCTAAGCGGCGCAGTCGCAGTCGCCGCGGCTAAAACCGCAAATTAAACGCGCTGACATACGATCGTATGAATGACGAACTGGCTGAGTGGCTGACAGACAGACAGACAGACGGACTGTCTGAGTTAGTAGACAAGCTGGAAGCCAAGAGGAAAGGTCGTGCTTGGAGTGCCGTGATTGCCGCGATTGCTTGGCTGGCAGACTCATTTCCTTGCTTGACATTTTCATAATAGTTCACGGCTCATGGCCTGTCTGAGGCACGACCGCAAGCTCAGACATCACTCATTGCGTTTATGTTGACAGGAAGTATTTAAAAGTATTTAAAAGCTTGAAAGATTGTTGTTGTTTCTTTTATTTTTTTTTTTTTTTTTGCCAAAAAGGCAAAGGTATAAATCTAAAAGGTTTTTGTTAATTGCAAATGAGAAGAGTGACAGTGTAGTGTACAAAAACATTCGGCTATGCTCATTTGTTTGGCCATTGCTTTGCTCAATTAAAATTATACAAACAAATCAACCAATTAATAAATAAAAAATAATAATAATTGCACAATTCATTTGGTAATTAGTTGCGGCTCATAAAGCTGTACTAGACAACAGCAACAACAACAACAACAACAATTACATATGCAACAACCACAACAACGACAATAACAACCCACACTCGTTCATAATAATTTGCTTGATAATTTCTAATGACCAAAAAATAAGTGCGGCGCGGGGGGACAACAACAAAAACAACAAAAAACAGAAATGACATGCAAATGTAATTTGTTAAAGTAGGAGAGCCCATGAAGCGAATGAAAGCGAAACCACTCGTAAATTAAATGAAATGAAATTGTGCTCGACAATGGTAAATGGTCTGTATCTGTTATGAACGCATTGCCATTGCACGCCATTAATAGGGCCGAGAGTACAGGTTAATCTATACTCTTTATCTCGCTCGCGCACACATTAACTGTCGCTGTCCACTCACCGCTTGCGGAGCAAACAATTCATTTGTCACACTAAATTTGTTTCAATTCATTTGCTTAAAATTACAAACGATGCTCGTTTCAGTTGCGTACCTCATGGCATTCATTTTACATACAATATGCATGTGAGTGCAAATGTGTGCGTGAGTACAACAACCGCCGCGTAATTATATAATTTATTTGTACTTTTTTTGTTGTTGTCGTTGTGTGTGTGTGTATGTTGTTTGTGTCTCATTAGTTAGGTTGAGATTTTTAATGAGATTGTGGCTATTTTCGTATGACTTTTCCAAAAAACATAATTATCATTTCCCTTCATCAGCGAATGTTCGCATGTGCGACGGTGGCGTATGCGTGTTTTTTCCTCTCATACTACTACAGCACACTTCGCTCCACGCTCACACCGTCCTGGTTACGCATCAATTCGAAGACAATTTGCACTGCAATCGTCCTCAATGTCGCTGCAGTGTCGCCTAATTAAAAGCAATCACATAAAAGCAAACAGAGACGACAACTTAAATGAGACGTGACCACTTTGGTGGCTTGTGTCTTCCTTACATGTGTAATGTGTACATTTCACAACTGTTCTTGGTAAGATTTGATCTTGATGATTTTTCATTGGTTTTTACTCAAAAAATATAATCATAAGCATTATGGGCTTTTTCAGAAATGCAGTTTGCATGTGCAGTGTAGAGAAGTAGACAAACTGATGTGCAATCTTTCATATAAACTTTCATAAATCTAAAAAATAAGATACAATTTTTATCTATTTAAAAAAAAAACAAGTATTTGAAATTTCTAAGTGCCAGCTTGCATGATGCTTGCACAAATGATTGCGTTATTTTCACAGGATGAAACGGAACAGGGCCAACTAAAAAAGTCGAAAAATATTGACACTCTCAATATCGTTTCGAGTTGCTTGGGCACTTGAGCTAGGTTAGTATGGGGGACTCCCCCAAATTCTGCGGTGTGAAATACTCCCCAATTGCGTTTATCGAGCATTTGATGTCCGGCTGTGTTCGTCGATCTGACGGCCGAAAATGACGAGAGCACATGCTCCAAATGGCCATGAGCTCGTGAAAATAAATTTTTGCCGCGTGCGCATGACTCACAATTCATGTCGAGTGCAGTGCATTTGTGAATTTGCGCCGTCTGTTGTATGCGTTGTTAAATGAAGCGCGAGCGCAAAATGGTCGAATCAGTGCTGGTTTGTTTCTAAGCTGTCTCAGCCAATTCAATTTCGGAATTGCTTAGCGCCCTCTATTGTCTGCAAATGTTTTTAGAACAGGCATTTAAAAAATAATATTCAGTTTAGTTTTTGAAAATTGTATTCACAAATGCAGCATACTTGGAGTATGTTTTCATGCGTCCCACCAAGACATACAACTTTTTAGTTTTTTCTTTTTGGCAAACTTTTGTTATTGTATTAATGATTCTATGTCGAATTAATGCTAATTGGTTATATGTAGTTTTTCCTCTCGGTTGTAGAAGATAATTATAGATTTAAAAAATGATAAGAAAGTAGAGAAGAAGATGAGTATAAACAAGGAAATGTTTGGCAAATCGAGTTTTCTTATCACTACGTGATCATTTGAAGCCATTAAAGGCGACATTGAATATTAAAGAATAAATACATGTCTGTAATAAAATCAAGTAATGATTTTCAAGATCAAAGCACCGAGACAGAGTGACAATAGTTGAGCGACAGCAATGAATCACTCACTTCCCCACAGATTGGCGAAGGTGATTACGGCTTCTCACATAACAAATGACAGCTTGGCTTGGCTTTGACGCGAATGGCTCAAAATGTGTTATGATTGTATTTGAGATTTGAGCTTATAAGGTGAAGCCGAGCAGCTATGAACGCGTCTGGCGAGCAAACGAACGATCGAACTAGTGTAGGAGGAGAACAACAGCAATGACAATGACAACGGCAACGACAACGACAACAAAAGAGCAACATCGGAGCAACTTTTACACAGAGGCAGTCGGAAGAAATTAGCGTATAACGTCATCGATTTTTGTTTTTCTGTTTCTGTTTTTTGTTTACGTTGTTAACTATTCTGGGGGCTATTAAAACAATTTGCTTCGTTGTTAACTACAACAATTTATATAAATTTAGATACGACGTCGGCATAAGACAAACTGCGACGCTGTCGATTGTCAGAGCGGTCGAGCGAGTTTTGAGCCAAGTGAAATCATATTTTAGAAATACACGCGGTTATTTTGCAATTCATTCGTGTTGTGCGCTCAAAGCCGTGCGGTCTTATAAATCGTTTTGCCAATTAATAATAAAAAACAAAAATTATAGAAAGTCAAACAAGTGAACATGGCGCTCAAGAAGAAAGATGACTATATACCGATTAAATGTGAGGGCTGGGATGGCAAATTCCTCTATGGACCGGGCGCTGTGAACAATGTCTCGAAAGTACGTCGTCACAATCAAAATGTCACCAACACCTCGAATTTCTACGGCTTCAACACGGAGCCAATAATGTTGCCCACAGCCTGGGATGGCACTTTTGTCAAGAGCGGCGAGTCACGCATTAAGCCCGATCGCAACCGTTCGAACGACACGAACTACTTCGAGTACGACACCCAGCCCACGATTCTGCCCACCACATGGAACGGCGAATTCGTTCAGGATCCCAATGATGTACGCATTAAGCCCGAGCGCAATCAATCGGATCCACGTGACTATGCTGAGGCCAAGCGCTTCCGGGAGGTCAAACAGTGAACGAGTCGTTGAAGAAGTGTCAAAAGTTCACTAAAAGCGTTGAGCTCTGGCGTACGTTCGTGACTACTAACACGTCCTATGATCTAATCAGTCAACACGGAACTAACTAACAAACAAATGAGTGCGATGAAGGGTTTTGATTGTTTTTGAGACATTAACCGCAAAATGTTACTTTTCTTTTGTTTTGTTCTATTTTATTACAAATTATTTATTAAGTTTGGTTTCTTCTCATATTTATAAAAAAAAAACAAAAACTAATTGAAATTGTAATAAAAACAAAAATTTCAAGCAAAATCAAATCTTGTCATTGTGCTAGAAAGTTCCGTTACGGTGCGCAGCTTCCAAGTGTCAGCTGTGTGGGCGTTGTCAGTGGAAAGTATTTTTTGTAGCCTTTTAAGGTCGCGTTATGTGATAAATTCGAAATGTTGTCGAGTAGCAAAAGCAGCACAGAGGCGGCGAAATGCAAATTACGGTCTACAATTTTATCGCAGACAATAACGGCGCACAAATGGGTGGCAATGAAGGCTGAAAAGCCGCCCATGGACTTTGCACTCGGTTTGATTTAATATTCTTGAATAAGAAAACTAGATTTCACATTAATATCAATGTTAAAAGAGCAAAGTTCACGAAAACACTAAGAACTTCTTTTTGAATTAACGCTGATAAAGTGACTACCAAAGTTATGTAATCCACGACTATATGAAATCAGCATTAATTCCAGAACGAATCCGATTTTGGCGCTTGTTTAACCATAAAGAGTTGTCAGCTATTTAAGCGAAATAACGCTTCACTTCGCTAGTAATTCGGTAATTAAACGAGGTGTAAGGATGAAATTTCACGTATTATTTGTTTTTGGTGCTTTCAGTTGCATCCTAAGCTTTGCTGATGCTACGATTGCCTTAAAATCAGACGTCCAGAGTCGTTATGAGCAAGCACTCAAGGATGTGAATACAAAAATTTCAGAATTATATGAGAATTCGAATATACAGTTGAGCCTATTAAAAACAGTTTTGAGAGCGAGATTAAGAGATGTGGAAGCGAATATGAAAAAACTTAGGTCGGGGAGCCGCGATGAAAGGGCGTGCGCCAGGATCCATCGGCGCCAAGTTCCCTCGTTTAAAAGTATCGTTGAAAAATTCGATGCTTGCAAGATGCAAAAGGCACATTGCATGCTTGCTTATGCCAACGTGATCTACGATACAGTACTCGGCCTGGGTAAGACTTTATATGAGATTGATGACTGTCTCGACAAGAGAGAGTCCAGCTCGTCTACATCCTCTGCTTGTAAATATTCAATGGATGTGAATGTTGCTGCGAAAGATTTCGATAGCACTGCCGTCAATCTGGCAGACAGATTGCCTGCCGACGCCGAATGTTTAAGGATTAATTTCGCTGCAAATGTAAACTGAGAATTGTCGAAAAATATTATTCAAATTTTGGAATAATTTTTGACTTTCAATAGTTATTGAAATAGAGAGTTAAAAAAATAAAATAAATTGATTTGACATACTTAACGCGCTTCTAAGTTTGTTGCTTTTTTTTTTTAATTAAGTTGTTGTACGCAGCTGAATTTAAATTTACTCTCCGTGACACGGTGGCAGTGAAAGAGGCAATTGTGCGTCGAAGAGGCAGCTGAGCCAAAAAGCTGACGCAGTTGCAGCAAAAAGAAAATGACACGCAACTGGGTCTACTAAAAGAGACGATAGCTCAATTTCGCTTCTATTCGCATATGCACTTGAGTTAGGTCAATGTGGATGACTCTCAAGTTTGAGCGAGTTTTGTATTAAGCAGCTATCAGTTGCGTTACATAGCAACCAGCCACTTTGGTTGGTTTGTCGCACAATCTTACCATTTTGACGCTACTGCTTTTTGTTTAGTAATGTACTGCCTTACCTCCGTGATATTGCAGTCGTCTATTAATATGTCGATAAAGTCAACGTAATTTCAAAAATTAAGTTTTTTTTTAGGTTTTCGAAAAACGGAAGCAATACATTTCGTAACTCAAAAATAATACTTTTATATGAGAAATGTATTATAAAAATTATAGCGTAAGAAAGAACATCTTACAAAGCCCAAAACACAACAGTGACATTAGCAATGAAAAGGCAATAACCCAACCCATGCTGACTCCACCCACAACTGCTTTGCATGTTTTGTGGTTCTGTTTGTTTCTTTGTTTGACTTCTAGGTTCAGATCATCAGCAATTGATGCATTTAAATCAATATGCCAACGCAAATATCTTCAAATTGCAGAGTAACAAATTGTTAGGTTGCCTGCAACAAATTACAAGAATTAGGTAAAATGTAGAATTTATTCAAAATTTGAATGATTTGCATGACGGAAGAAATATGCAAGTGTATGCAAAGATGAGCAATAATTTGTTTTATCGTACATAATAAGCATTGCACAAAACAACTTCCCAACTTTAATTCTATATATTAAACAAACAATTAATACTTTTGCCATAAACGTGTTCTAAACGCAATTGAAATTAAGACACTTGTTGAGAAAGGCTTTCAATATATGTATATATTATTGCCAATCTAAGAGAGTGTTCTGACAGCAATCGACAACTTTCACAAATCAATTTTAGCGCAAAAACTTAATGAAAATTGGCAGTAATTCAGGCCAAGTCAACTAGAGAGAGACTCAATTGAGACTTGAACGCGAACTCATTTGTTCGCGCGCCATACAAAGTCGACAACACAGTAATTGAATGCTTGATCATAAAAGCAGCCTAGCTGTTGTTATTGAATGGAATACCAGAACTGCACGGCATCAAATTGAACTGTGCTGAAGGAGCGAACGAGCGGAGTGAATGAATGTGCCACTAATAAATTGATTTTCCAAGCTAATGTGAAAAGTGCACGAGCCACATTCCAACAATTGCGTCAAACTACGCAGCGCAACTTAAGCCACTCAAAGTATCTTACTATCTGAGTATCTGAGATACTGAGTAGCTGGGCGCTGTGAGCTGAGCGCACTTGGGGCAATTTTCAATTTAACAGCCTTTTTTTCGACTGCTTATTGTTATTGTTGTTGATTTGACTTGAACTCGTTGCAATTTGCTAATGAAGCCGCGTGTTGTGCTGATTAATCTTTTGGTCGTTGTGACAAGAGAAGTGATTTGTCACTTGTCCGGGTGCTATATGATATTCAAGGGGCCCGAAACGGACTTAGTTCGTGGGTGAAGTGCATGAATTAACTTGCCACAAAAACTATTTGAATACTTTTGGCAAATCGCATTCGAAACAGAGAAAAATATAAAGTCGAGCAATATTGAATAGCGGTGAATAAATCATAAATCCGACAGCAACTTGGCTGCCGTTTTGCTTGGACGTCAACTGGAACTTGACTTCTGAGGCAGAAGCAGAAAAAGCATCAGAATTCACAAGTTGCATACAGCAGCGCCTTTCAAAACATTTAATGCGCTTAATTGCTTTTTATGTCACTGATAAATGTTACACAAGCCAAATACCAAGAAGAAGATGATGTTACAATTGCTGCTGCTCCTGTTGCGATAAATCATACAAATACACTTGATTAGAATTGAAATAGACTTGTCGTCGATCACAGGAAAGTACGTAAAAGCGATAAGCTTCGTTTCGCCTGGCGCCGACATGTATTGCAGGAAATTCTTGGGGTTTTGTTAAACATTTTCACGGTGCCTGTCGAAGATGCGCGCGCACTCATTTAAATGTGCTGCAACACATTCACTTGCATGTCCAGCAGTGTCAGTGTCGTCGTCCACAGCCGGCTACAGTCATTGCTCGAACAAGTTCTGCTTCTGCTTCTCGAGAAACATTCGATGATACAACACATAAATGTTTGCTTGTGTGTATGCATATGCAAGATTGTCTAATAAAGCGTTGTCGTTGTGTATGCGAGCAGACGAGCACTTGTCTTGTCTTGTCCGAGAAGCAAAGTAATTGACTGGACGAGAACATTGTCAAGTTGATGGAAGTTGAAAGCTCACTGAGAACAATTGACGGCTTTTTTTCTCAAGAAATACCAAATAATCAATAAATTTTGGTTTGTTATAATAAGAACTTCTATTTTTTTACAGTGTACGTCAACGAGTTATCTGCCAAATTAAAAACGATCGATTACAAGCTGCTCAAAGCAAAGACGTCGTCGACTACGACTTCGTTGACTTCAGCAGCAGCAACAACAACAACAACAACAACAACAACAACAACAACAATTACAACGAGAAAGATACTTTTATGCGATATTCAGTAAACAAAACAAGACGAAATGCAAAGACGTTTTACGACAACTGATGATGAACCAAACACAAACACAAACAAAAACAAAACATACGAAAGCACTAAAGATCAATAAAATGCAAATCGAGAGCATGGCACGGCCAGCAACGTGAAAACATTCGGCAGGATTTGGCGGGCGTGCCTTGCAACTCTTTGACGAATGATAAAATGAAGTCGTTAAACATTTCAATTGCTTTGCTGCGCTGGTGTTGTTGTTGTTGTTGCAAAGTTCTTTTTTTCATTTCAATGTGTCTTAAATCTGAGTTGCGGGAATTTTGTACTTTTGTTGGAAGCTTTGCTTTTGTTGTTGTTGTTGTGCTCTCAATGTTGTCATTTTCACGATCTTCCCAGCTGACAAGATGACTTGAAAAAGTGCAACCAAAGGGTGCCACGACGTTTTACGACGAGCTACTGGGAGTTGGCAATGTTGTCCAAAGGCAATGAGAATGAGTTTGAGTCTGAAAATGCTGTCATGCAAACAGAGAAAAAAAAATAAAAATACAAGCAGCCGTGTCATTAAAACGCTGACATGGAAATGTTGAACGCATCGTAAATTTCAACGTGCGATTTTATTGGAATTTTGTAGCGACAACAACGATGAAGACAACGTCGACGGTGACGTCGATGCTGACGGTGATGACGACAACAAAAGCGACGCTGCCTGCACTGAGCTTAGTTGAGCTGAGCTAAACTGCGCTGCCCACTTGCTCTTGAATGCATTTTTATATATACATATATATTGTAAATAAACAACAAACACAATAACTACAACAACATGCGCCAGAAAGTGACTTTGTTCACGTGAAAACGACTGCTTGAAATGGAGCAGGAAATGGCACATCAAATGAAGGCCCGGCCCGGCCCGGCTCAGCTCAGCTCAGCTCGACTCGGCCCGCTGTGGCAGATGTTGCCTTTGCCGGCTTCTCAGACACATCTCTCCCCAGCCACATTGAATTGTTCAGTTTGGCTACTTGATTCAATTAAGCAGTCGTTAAGTGGCTTTTGTTTATTATTATTTGATTTTTGCTCAACAGCCTATGAAATCGAAATGGTCGCCGCTGGGCATTGTTTCGCCTCGTCAATGGGCTCTGTGAATATTCACAGCGCAAAGTGCATTGCACTTTGATTATGTTTATTCTAATTCAATTGCATAAATTCTGTCAACGGCAATTTCAATTGCTATTGATTGTATCAAAGGCAATTCACAAACCATTGAATTCAATTCTGCAATCTGAGATCTGTCATCGTTAGTTGTGAGAAATGGTTTCGTCGATTTTTTTTGTGCATAATTTGCGACTTTCTCTATTTATTTATTTATTAAATATTTTTATTTTTTTCAAGCAATATTTTCAATCAAACAAACACATGTGTATGAAAAGTGAAAATCACTTAAAATGAATTTCACATTTTCGCATTGATTTCACTTTCATGCGCGTACGCCTAATGAACGTCAAAACCGGGTGTCTCTTCAAGTCCCTGCCGTTTGGTAAGCATCTGAGCCGTCTATCTAATGACAACACGCCTTCGGTGCAGTGTCCATTTCATATGCTGGCTCACTGCATGTGCTTGTTGTTGTTTGTGTTGCCTGTCAGCCAATTGATTTCGCAAAGTTTTTTATGCGTTGCGCAGCGCAGTGTCGCGCGACTCGCTTACGCATTTATTATGTCTATGTACGAGTATCTATCAGATATTTATCTTATCATGCAATAGTTTGGGCGCCTAAACAGCATTGGTTTCTATGTGTGTATGAGTGTGCTTGTATACACCTGTCCGCGTACCGTGGTCGGTTGCTGGTCGCCGGCTGCCTCTCTCACCGTCACTCGTTTAGCGTTAATCACACAAATGTGTCTGCTAACTGTGCTGAGTTTTATCGCAGCTGTCAATCGCAAAGTTTTTACGCACTCAACCACAGCCGCCGTCATCGACTCGGCTAATCTCAGCTTGGTCAGTCGGCCCGGTCCGTCCACCCGCTTAGAGTGCGACTTTCGTTACAGCATTTGTGACTTTTGCATTGGCTAGGCACGCTTGCATGCATTGCGATTGCATTTGTTGATGGGAAGACATTAGAAGGCTTTCATTTAATGGCACATAATCTTAATGCAGATCACGATTATGAAACGAACGTACATACAAACGAACGTCATCGTCTGCGTCTGCGTCTTTGGTTTTGAATTTTTCATTTTGTCTATTTAAAATGTATCAATCAGGTTACTTCGACGGGGCATGCCATTAAAAGAGTTGCACATAACGCGCTTTTATTGCCATAAACTGAGAAGAAGAAGAAGATGTATAACAACAACTACAGCAACATCATCATCTTCATCAACCAAACAAGTCTTGAAAAGCAAGCCGAACTTCTCTCATTAATCTTGCATACTTTTGTCAATGTCAGCTGGGAGCGCAAAGCAACGCAAAGCAACACAAAGCAACGCCCAACTGACACTGCTTGTGGTATGCAACAGCAACAGCAGCAACAACAACAACAAATCTCAAGTAATCAGCTTAGGGCATTAATTTGATGTTTGTCCTATTCTTGTCTCACTCACACTTTAGCATAACTTGACTGAATTGATACTCTGGTTATTTGCCATTGGACTTGATTGTGGTCTCCAACATCAGCTTCAGCTTGGGCTTTGGCTTGGGCTACGCTTGCCTTACGTAGTCCGCACAATCGTCTGACGATAAAAATCAGTTTAAATGCAAATTGAACATTAGAACTTTAATGCGCTGCCATCACTTACGCCACACGCCAAACGCCGTTGAGCTAAACAGCTTTGCTGTCAATGGTCCACCACAAACCAAACGTGCAGTGGGGGCCGCATTGGAGTCGCCTTACATGCTTCTATTTTGTCACTGGTCAACTGTTCAGCTGGCGATGGATGACTCTATTTTCTTATAGGCAATGCTTACATGAAAACGCTATTAATGCTTCATCTGCTCAGCTCAGCTCTGTTCGCCTTTGATACATATTTTTCTAATGCAATTTTAGCTTGTCTTTGTGTCAGAAAAAAATAATAACGTATTGGCATTTGCAGCTGCTCGTTTGGCGCAGTAAATTAAAGTAACGCCAATCGCAATGCACAGATTCATATATGCGAATGTTCTAATTAGATTTTCAGCACAGTGCGCCTTCGATACTTAGTTTATTGTATAATTGCATAAATTGCCATAATAAATTTTCACATTTGTTACTTTATACGTTAACAGTTCTTTGCTCAGTGCCAATGCACAGTTGGTTCTTCACAAATAAACTATGTGCATAAAATAATTCACTTTGTGCACTTAAAGATAAGTGAAGCCATAATCGAATGTTTTACTACAACTTCACGAGAGTCTTTGATATTTTTCTACATTTTCGCTTTCAACGGAAACAATATTCTGCAACTGGCATGCAATTAAGAACGTTTATAACTTAATACGAATCACGTATCAGTAGAGTTTCTTGTAATATGTACAGAAAGTCCATTAGTTGATTTTGCAAGCGAACAAAACTTAATCAACTTCAAGTCAACTAACAAACTTTTACTTTTTCGCTTATTGTAAATTTGTTTAATAATCATTAAATATTATTACGCAAATCCTTTAAGCATCTTAAGTGGTGGCATCATGACAGACTGTTGCTTGGCTCATGGTAGGCTGGCACTCTGGCAGTCTGGCAGTCAACGTGACTTGTCTCGGCCGCTTTGTTGGTCAGTGTGCTGGACATGCGGACTTGTTGCAGATGCGCCCGCATCAACTTGGCTCTTGGGTTAAGCCAACAGCAGCAGCGGCAGCGACGCTGGCAGCAGTCGACGTATTATCAAATCATCAGAGTCGACGACAACGATGTTGGTTAACATGAGAATGTTATTTAATTGACGGTGCATATGAACATTTTGCATGTTGCAAGTTATTCATGTTGTTGTTGTTGTTGTTGTTGCGGTCATTGTTATTGCATGAGTTGCGAAATATATCGTTGTTTATTTTGTTAATAAACGCAAACATTTATTGCAGTTAGTGGCATTTAGTGCTGTTGTTTTCTTTACCAGACGGACACATTACGCATACGCCGCGTGTGTCGAAGTATGTCATCATCTTTAACTCTTTGTATATAACTAATTTGTTGAGTTTGCTTTTAACAATTTTATTGTCTTAAGTTTGCCATTAACAAGGAAACGCTTATCTTACTTAAAGCCCAAGCAAATATGCATTACAATCGTTTTTACACTGCGCTCGATCGTTTTAGATCATATCTCAATGAGATAAATGGATTGAAAAACCGAACTGAAGCGAAAGCAACAAACAAAACCGCCAACCTGAGTTGTGCAGACAACATGAATTGAAACGAGCTGTAATTTTTATGGCCAAAAACCGCTTTCGACTGCAATGAAAAACAAAATTGCACAAGTCTCGCACAGTTTTTGGCCATTACAATTTTAACTGTATAAATTTGGCTTAGGCGGCGCTGGACAATGCATTTTTATGAATGAAACTAAAACGATTATTTTGATATGCGATTTTTATGATTTTTGTTTTCTCTTTTTCAGTGCTTAGGGGAAAAAATAGAGCAAAAGTGATTGCAGGCGAAAAAGTGTGTCAGTTGCCAATGAAATTTAAGAGTTCACTAACAATTTTGATTGTAAAGAAAAATTACAGAGCACTTGAAATCATTACTTCTGTGCATATGCCAAAATTCATTCGAGTTCAAACAAATAAATAAGTCCAGTGAGAATATATTGGCAAAAGTCATCAGTTGACTTAAAGAGCGCCCACGTGGTGTGTTGATGATGGTGATGATTATGTCATTGAAAAAACACATAAAGCAACTGAGCGTCATTTCTCTTGCTGTGCAAGAAAATCACTTTTCCCCAACAAGTTTTGTTGCTTGCAAAAAATTTTCATTTAAATTTTGTTGGCACGCGTCATTTGTGAAGTGCAACGAACGGCAGTGAAGCGCAACTAATCAAATAAGCAACCTACGCAAATTTCAAATTTCAATAACAGACAAAAAGTAAATTCATTTACCGACAAGTGAATTCATTTATTTAAACTTATGAAATTACTTTCGCAAATTGTTTCGTCGTTGAATTTGCGATTCGTCTGACATTTTCCGCGAATTCATGAAGGCCAAAGTAGATTTTCATTAACTTTTGCGGCGTCCTGCTGCGTTGCCTGATGAGTCGCATTTATAAGAATGCATTGTTGCATATCGCTTACAAAACTACTCAGTACTTGCACCTGCAACTGCAACTGAGCCGAGGACGACAGCAACTGAGCCGGCATGGCTTCATCTAATTGGCTTTTATTGATTTGAAGCGCAGTTTACTTAATTGTATTTTGTCGACGTTGACGTCGATGTCGGCGCTCGTTGGCAGCAACAAATTTTGTCCGCCTGTACATACCTTCCTTCAATTGATTTTTTGCTTGATTGGCATTTTAGTTTATGCATTTTCGAGTCTCCTTTTTTTGCCTCGTTGTGATGATTCATGCCTGTTTGCCAACCCACGTATAAAATTCATTTGAATCTGAGTAAGCAAGCCCTTCATTTGACTTTATATGCTTTTCATTTTACTTGCGTTGCGTTGCGTTGCGCCATGCCCACACTCAAGCAAAGTTGGCAAATTGGGCGTTGCACATGTGCAGCTGTCTTTTCAGGCTTTTCAGAGAACGATCGTTCATACGTTCGGTCGTTCGTTCGTACGTTTGCCGCTTATCAACTTTCACAGATCAATATTTGCCTATTGATCGTTACAAGCAAAGTCGAGCAGTACGGAGGGCTGAGTGTACATGGCCAAAGAACAAAGCTTATTTTGCATTTATGGTTGAGCATTTAATAGCACATGATTTGTGCTGATCACTTTGGTTTGACGCAAAGTTCGCGTGCAAACAACTTAACACAAAAAACAAATAAAAAACGAACGTCAATTTTAATGAAACCCAAAGCGTTTCACATCTTCTTTAGGCACGTCGACGCTCGTCATCATTAAAGAAATCCACTTCATCTCTTAAGCGCAGACAACGCACAAAAATTAATTGCGACATAAATTTAATTTTCTGCAGAATTTCTCAAGACTTTAACTTCTATCAGAGCTTGTTCTAGGCCAACACAGTCAGACAGTTGTTGTTGCCGTTGACGCTGCTGTGCCAAGAGTTGATGTTAAAACTTTTAATTTTTCTTCATTAAGCTGTGCATGAAACGAGAGGTGAGCTGAGGTGCGTCAAGAGGCAACTCAAACATTAATCAATGATGATGATCTACGCTGGCGCAACGTGCATATAAACAGAAAAACATAAAAAAAAGCAAAATTAAATGTGTAATAATAAAAAAAATTTCGGCTTGCTGCCTTTTTCTGTAATAAAGAACAGACACTTTGCCACACCACACTACATGATTCGGTGCCATGCCATTTGTAAGGTGGCTGGCATAAGGGAATACATAATATTAAAACTTGCAAAGCGTTCACGCCCCACAAGTGGCAACGGAATTTCAACGGCAGCGGCAATGATGATGAAGGCGCTATCAGCGTTGCAGCATCATCAACATCAACAGCAGAGTGAGCGAACAAGCGAACGAACGAACAGATGAACGAACCAACTTGATTCATTTTGTATGAAATCCATTCTGTTTATATCCTTCTTTCGCATGAATTCGCAACTTGCTACCTTGTTGCAGGCAACACTTCAGTGGCGCTCGAATTTTCAGTAAAATTTCGATTTTGGTTTCAGATGCGCTTCTTGGTATTAATACTGATAACTAAATTTCCATCGCCTCAGCCAACAAATATGGTATTTACAACAATTTTAACACAAACCACAAAACTGCCAAACTGACGCCATCTTCTTCTTGTTCTTCTTATTTTGCTACATCTTGTTCGTCTTCATCTATGGCATTGACTTTGGCTTTGTTACTCCATGTTCTCATTCAGATCAGCAACAAATTTTTTTTTTTTTTTTCATAATATTTGCCATTATGCACTCTTGTTCATGCAGCCGCAAATGCAGCGCGTAACCTTAAACCAAAAAAAAAATATCTCAGTAAAAAAAAAAACAAAACTCAACAAGAGAACTTCGATCGAACGCATGCGGCATGCCCCACCGCCTGATCGTCGGTCGCTCGCACGCTTAGTCGATTTAGCTGTCACAATGTATTATTAAGTCGCTTAGATGCAGAGCTTTAAAACACACTCGTTGCCACATGTCCTGCGGTCAATATTTTAGTCTAACAAAGAGAAATGGTATTTTAACAATGCGTTCGTAATGCCAATGAGCTGAGAGGCGGTCGGTCGGTCGGTCGGTCGGTTTTATAGGACAAGAGCAATGGGCGGCAACGGTCTGTGCAATTTTTCATCTTCGACTTGACTCTAAAAATTACAATAGAAACTAAAAGTTGCTCAGGGCGAACATTTATGCGCACGTTAGATGTTCCTAGCAGCTCCGCCAACCACAGAAACAACAAAAAAAGAAAACCTTATCGTCGCCGTCATTGCACATGGTACATTGACCCAACGTTGTACATTGCTATGCCAATTGGAGGACGTCAGTGTCAATGTCTTTGCCCCGTGTGCAGTTCTTGGCGTGGCATTAATTCAACTTGACATATTCGCAACCGCAAAATGAGTTGAATGCCCATGTTGTTGTTCTATTTGTTTTGCAGCAGCACAACTCACTGAGCAGCAAGAATGCAACAATTTCGGTTTAACTGATTTAATTATTTTCTGCCGTCACACAAAGCACGCTTTGACAAAAATATTCAAAATTGTGTCTGTTCATCAAATGATTACAAAATTTATAAATTTGATTTCGATTTAAAAAAAAGAAACAAAAAAAAATATACTATTTGGCATGACTTCGGTAAAAGGCAATATAATTTTAGGTGGTTATGATCATCGTCTTTTGATCGGTTGCATATCCGATAAGGTGACACAAAAAAGAATTCAAATTTTGTCTTTTTCATTATTATTACTTTTTTGTAGGAAACAACTCTTGGTTTCCTACTTGCGGGCATTGGTCAGTGCAGCCATGGTATGAAGAATTACATGATCACTGATGAAGGTGAGCGGCAGTTAATGGCCAAGAAATTTAAAAGATATGATTTTTGTATTTTTTATTTCTTAGAAACTCCACTTGACGAAATTGAAGAGTTCTTTTGGCAGCTTTACAATCGTTCAAATATTTGCGCCATTTTAATCTCAAACCAGGATATGAAGAGATTATCGTCCGTGATCTCAAAGTGCCAAAAACAGGTGCCCGTGCTGGTCGAAATACCGACAAAGCATTCAATCAAGGCCTACTTAAATGAACGGGAGAAATTAAAACGCCAAATGAGACGAGATTCTCTGGTTTAGATTGTAAAATTTAATTTGGAAAAGAAATCTACCAAATGTATTTACCTAAAATAAATCAAATAAATCATCGGTACTTAAATTATTTTTGAGAGAAAAAATATTGTGCGTATTGCCATGTTTTCTTCTAGAGTTCTACATTGAGATGGTTACGATCACTGAGGTTCCAAAGTGTGTCCTTTCTTAAAGCTGTCGGTATGAGTTGAATTTTTTTTTCGACTCACGAAAACAATCGATTTACTATTTTTCTTTCCCTTTGCGGTTGTCATTTTGGATCGAATCGGATTTGCGGGTGTTGCGTTAGAGTTTTGTGACTGATTGACACCACGTGACTTGTTAGGCTTTTTGCAACAGCTTTTCCGCTTAGGACGATAGTTTTTCTTCTTTTTGTGGTCATTTGGAAATATTGTAGAGTATTGTCATTTTGTATTGCTATAAAGCTTACCAAGTCTTTGAAATATTCCTTTTGTCCGCATGTCATCCGAGCCCAAGCGTTGGCACCGATTTTGGCTGAGTCAAGTGGCGATTGGTTGCGACATAACTTTTTGAATTTCCTCTGCAAATTAAGGTAACCACTATTGACATTGTATACGTCTCTATTTATAGGTCGATTTTGTATTTTGTTGGTGGATGGTGCTCTTGTCATTTCTAACAAAATTTTTCGCAAATATGAAATTATTTTCTACTTGAAATAAACTAACAATTTTATTAATTTTATTGTAATGAGTGCTATGGCAAATGTATCTTGATTGAATTGATATTGAAACAGTTTGAAAAGTTATTGAAAGATCTTTGATCAAATTGAATCATTACCTCTCAATGCTATAATAAATTATTAGCGGAAGTGACGCAAATTGCCCATATAATTATTAAGCTAATTAATAATTAATTGGAAACCAGTTTGCAGTGATATTTAATGACAACTCGTTCGACGTGCTAAGTGATTTCTGTGCGTACAGAGGCGTCTACAACTTGCAACAGGAGATGATTAAATATGAACATGCATCGCGAGGGGGCACGGCAGGTGGTCGGCGAGTTGGCTAACAAGCTGAAAGTTCGACTAGACAGTAGTGCACGCCAGACAGGCTGCCATATTAATGGTCAGACTGTTGGACGGACGATGTCGTTTGCTTTAGTAGCAAAAAAGTTTCTGTTGTTGACCCACTTTCATGCATAAAGCCAACAAGTGATCAAGTGTTCGGCATCATATGGCCGTGGCAACGCACGCGGCGTCAGGCGACAATTTTATGCCTTAAACTGTAGCAAGTCGAGTAAATTAATTGATTGATTTGAAATTGGTGCCTGTGCGAGGCATTCATTTTGCAGTGCAGCAACTGTGGCGAAGAAGTGCCTTTTAGGCCATTCGCTCGTCATATCACAGCGCGGCACGGCACTGCTCAGCGTCGCGTTGCAGATTTGTGATTTATTTCATTCGAAAACTGTCTTGTACTAAGCTTGTTCGCAGTTGTTGTTGTTGTTTCGGTTTTCCCGTTTTCCCTAATGCTGGTCGCATTAGCCACGCTGAACGTCAGCCAGCCAGCCAGGCAAGGCAGACCGAAAGTCGGACAGTTTGGCATGTTGTTTGATTGGCGCAGAAACTTCAATGAAATCCGGCATCGCATTTTTCAAAATGAAAAACAACAGAAAGCAAACAAAATCAAAATCAAATCGACAACAAAGTGCAATCATTCAAACGTTGTTGACATAATGTTTTGCTTAATAAAGTAACAGCAGGAAATTCAGATACGCTGATCGACAAACGGACGCATTGACAGACAAACAGAGCAAAGTTGCAACTAACTTATCGAAACATCGATCGATCGTTGGTTCGTTCGCTCGTTCGAGTGGTCAAGTAGTTGAGTAGTCGTTCGATCTGCTCGTGTCTGAGAAACGTTGCCCAAACATGTGTCTTGACAGTAGTTAATTATTGTGCATTGCATTTGGCGAAAATTGAAGGCAGGAATCAGTTTTGAAAACTTTCAAATTTCTTAACAAATGTAAAAAAACATCGAACACATCAACATTTGTTCATTTATCCAAAAAAGTATAAAATTCAAGTCAATTATTTCTAATCTAATCGTGTGCTAAACGCATTTTATTTGATAAACATTATTAAAGCCGAAAAAATGGTTATGTGGTCATCCATTTTGATTGCAAGTTTAATGCATTTCACACTCAACATTTCATTTTACGTTATTCAAGATCACGAGAAATGCGAAAAGGCGCCGCCACTGGCAAGTTGGATAGCCATCGCTGCCGTCATGATGTTCTTAAGGGATGTAAAGCTTTTTCCGGTGCGTTATCATCATCTTCCAGTGCTGTGTCGGATGCTCACCGAGACGGTTGCTTGTATTGGCATAATGGAATTGGTCGTCGTGAAGGGTTGGTGTTATGTTGAACGCTTCCTACATCACTGCAGTCGCCTGTTGTTGCTCAAGTGCGGCATGAGCCAGCGCACATATCTTGCCTATGAATATCTCAGTTTGGGCTTTGTGACAACAGCATTCGCTTGTTGCGTGTTCGTTGTGGCGGCAATGGCAACAAATTTACCAAAGATCATTTACAGAAGTTTAATGGCTGTCGAGAGCGTGCAGCTCAATATTAAAAAAATTCACAGTTTCATTGGCAACAAGCCACAGATCGAACAGCCAAAGTTGAAGTCGATCCTTAAATCTAGCAGAAAGAAGTAAAAAAGAAAAAATAGAATAATTAATTAGCTTTGTTAAAATTTGAGTGTGATTTTTTAAGAATAAAATTTTAAAGAATTAATGTCAAGTGCATGTTAAATCGAAGAAAAAAAGAAAAGAGAAACAAGTATGCAAAACTAAAACCTTGAATCATTAAAGTTGAAGCGCGTGTGCACATGTGAACCCAAATCGAAATCAATTGGATTTCATTCAATACAAACATGTCACACTTTGCCACAATCAATACAACCGCACCCACAAAGCAACTGCATTGAATTCTAGTGCAAAACGGAGCAAACATTTGTATAAATATAAATGTATTTATTTGTACATATAAAGAATTGAAATCGAGACTCGTGCGCTAAAATCAATTGAAGAAAAAAATATATGTACATACAATGTATGTATGTAAGATACGGCAGTCAATCGAAAGTGGAGCGCGCGACTTCGCATTCGATGATCGTCGGATCGAGTTCGAGTTCGCATTGACAAATCACTTTTGTTGTCATAACAGTTGAGATTAATCGGGCCAACATGCGGCTTCATTAAGACGCAAAAACGAATACAAACAAATCAAATGAATAATGATTTGAAAAACAACAACAACAGCAACAAAAACACTGAACTCAGTGAGCAAATGACTGTATGATGAAGTGAGTGAGAAACAATTTTGGCTTGAATCGTGCTACAGCTGTGGAATGCAGTTTGTTTACTTTGTCTACCAACGAATGAAATTTGGTTTGTTCGCTGTTTTTTTTGCATTTTTTATTTAATTATTTGACCAAAATCAAAAGTTGTAATTATTAATTAAATATGGCAAGCAATGCGCGGCTCTGTCGCTGGCCCAGGACAAGCGACGACTTGTTTGTATTGGAAAAAGCGATGCTGGCAGAACACGCAAAGGCAATTAAAATTACTTAATCGACATGCGAGCCAAATGAAATGAAAAGGAGTCAACAACGCTATCACCATCGTTGTCGTCGTCGTCGTCATCGTCGTCGCAGTCGCAGTCGCCACCACCGCCGCTGACGCTAACGCAGACGCCGACGCTTGCATGTCGCGCCAGAAAGTTGCACTTCCCACATTCATTTCTGGAACATATTATTGCAGTTGTCGATACGTGTGTGTGTGTGTTTGTGTATCTTGGACATCGCTCGGTCGTTCACTTACTATGGCCGTCGTAGTCTAGCGTGCTAATCGACACTGTCTGAAAGTGCGAAAACGTTTTGCCAAGTACTTGATTTGAGTTGACTTGCTGCTATTGCGCGTTTTTACGCCTCTTGCGTGCCATTCACTCGCTTACTAGCTTACTAGCTCATTGACGCACTCACTTACAACTGCTGGCAAGTGCGATTGTAACTGCAACTGCCATAGTGCTGCTTTGCTTTGCTGGTTGTGCTGTGAGGTGCTGTGATGCTAATCCTAAAAATACACGCCAGTTACAGAACAGAAATCCACACGCAGGATTCGAGACAATTACATTTTGAATTTATGCGCGTCCGATTGCGATAATGCTAAAAGGTCTTGCAAGAAATTGCTTAATAACGAGTGCAAAACTGCTGATTGAGTTAACGAGCTGTGCAGAGGAGCCGCAATTCTATGTGTGTTTGGGGCCAAACAAGTTCATGCGGGCGGAAATTTGTTTAATTAAGAATATTTGTGGCTTTATCTAGCATGGCCAACAGAGTTGTTGCATGTGCAGTGAGTCCAAAGGAGACTTGTTCAATTTACACAAGTTATTTAGCTTACAGATCTTACTTCAAATGAAAATAAATATTGGTGGATAGTTTATTAATATTTTTTTTTTATTTGAGACTGAAATTGTTTTTCTGTGATATTCTTGCGATATTTTACCGTTTGACTAAAATATTTTATTACGATAAATGCCGAACTGCAATCTTTGCTTTACTGAATGTTTCATCGAACAGTTTGATTAACATTTTTATGTACAAGAACAAGATAAGACATTTGATTAAGCTTAAAACCTGTACGATAAATAACTTGAAAACATTGAATATTATAATATCAACAACACTCGATGATGGCCTTTGCAAGTGCGACATGTCTTCAGTATTTGAGGGGTAGATAGATCGGAACGCTATTCACAGTTTAACACGAACTGTAGCTTTTGCCTTCGCATTAGAATAATGGACATGCATTTAAATGCTACACCGATAAACAGAACCATAAAAATGCAATTCTAATGACAGCGCCAAAGCACTCAAAGTGACAATGACAATGTTGAAACGTGTTAATGAGCAAATTGTTGACATACGTAAGTGTGCGTTTTATATTCTGACAAAAGGAATGAGAACTGAAATGATTTCATAACTTTTAAATTCGAATATTAAAAAAGAAAATTAAATACATTTAAAATCATTCAATTAAAATTTAAGAGACTTCCTTGTGATCATGTCAGACAAAGCATCGGCAATCTGCGATTGTGAAACTGTGTGTTGTCGACCAGGAAAGGTAGATGTAGTGGAAGAGTATGCTGCAAGAGAACATGTGCTTTGCGTGAACCGTAACTTTGCCTCACAACCGCGTCTGCACTACATGACCGTGTCGGGCGTTAATGGTCCTTTGGTTATACTCGATCATGTGAAGTTTCCCAAATATGCCGAAATCGTGCAATTGCGTCTCTCCGATGGCACAATTCGCTCCGGCCAAGTGCTCGAAGTGAAGGGCACCAAGGCGATTGTCCAGGTCTTTGAGGGCACCTCTGGTATCGATGCAAAGAACACGGTATGCGAGTTCACGGGCGATATTTTGCGTACGCCTGTCTCGGAGGATATGCTGGGACGTGTATTTAATGGATCCGGTAGACCGATCGACAAAGGACCAGAAGTCTTGGCTGAAGACTACTTAGATATTCAAGGTCAGCCGATTAATCCCTGGTCACGTATATATCCCGAGGAAATGATACAGACCGGCATTTCGGCAATCGATGTTATGAACTCGATTGCACGTGGTCAGAAGATACCGATTTTTTCGGCTGCTGGCTTGCCGCACAATGAAATCGCAGCACAGATCTGTCGTCAGGCCGGTTTGGTGAAACTGGACTCCAAAGCGGTAAAGGACACGGATGAAGACTTTGCCATTGTCTTTGCCGCCATGGGCGTGAACATGGAGACGGCACGTTTCTTTAAGCAAGATTTCGAAGAGAACGGCTCCATGGACAATGTTTGTCTGTTCCTCAATCTGGCCAACGATCCGACCATTGAACGTATTATAACACCACGTTTGGCGCTCACCGCTGCCGAGTACTTGGCATATCAATGCGAGAAGCATGTTCTGGTCATACTCACGGATATGTCTTCGTATGCCGAGGCGTTGCGTGAAGTCTCTGCGGCACGTGAGGAAGTGCCGGGACGCCGCGGTTTTCCCGGCTATATGTACACTGACTTGGCCACAATCTATGAACGTGCAGGACGCGTTGAGGGTCGCAATGGTTCGATTACACAAATACCAATATTGACCATGCCCAACGATGACATCACACATCCCATTCCGGATTTAACTGGTTACATAACTGAAGGTCAAATCTACATTGATCGTCAACTGCACAATCGTCAAATCTATCCACCAATCAATGTGTTGCCGTCTCTCTCACGTCTTATGAAATCGGCCATTGGTGAAGGCATGACGCGCAAAGATCATTCCGATGTCTCAAATCAGCTCTATGCCTGCTATGCCATTGGCAAAGATGTTCAAGCCATGAAAGCCGTTGTGGGTGAGGAGGCGCTGACACCCGATGATCTTCTGTATTTGGAATTTCTCACAAAGTTCGAGCGTACTTTCATTACGCAGAGCACCTCTCAAAATCGTAGCGTGTTCGATTCACTCAATGTCGGCTGGTCGCTATTGCGTATCTTTCCAAAGGAAATGCTAAAACGCATACCAGGCGACATTTTAGCCGAATTCTATGCTCGCAAATAAAGATTCGATTAACCTACCGGCCATGGAGATTGTAAAATACTTACATCACTTGTTTAATATATAAAATATCATTTTATTTTTGGACTTGTGCATTTGTTCACTATCAATGACGAAGCTCATGGCGCTACTAAAAATTTGAAAGGAAATGTTTTGAGTTTGATTTGTTTTCTTGTTATTGATGCATTGCATATGTGCGCCACTCACTTGGTATTGCTTGCATTGTTTGAATAACCTGTGGCCTTTAACCTTAAACCGGAGACTAGTTAATTTTATGGATGATCTTAGCCAAAAACAAAATGCTGAAGCTTGTAACAAGTTTGACTAAGTAGTGAAGACGTACTCAAATTATTTAACTACAGTTCACACTTGCCATAAATCGGCGGTTAACTTATCACAAAAATTAAAAGTTAAAAACTAAAAATTCAAATATATTAAACGTTGCTAATTACGCATTTTATTAGCCAAAAGCCGATTGCGTCATTACATGAATTTAATATTATTTTCGCAAAGATTTCTCAACTCACATTTTGCAACAACTAAATATAAGTTACTTGTTGATTACTCGTACACACATTCAGCAATAAATTTTTGTTGAAAATTTGAAAATACATAACATTAAATAAACTAAACATTGCAAAAAAATTAAAAAAAAAAAAACCATGTGTAATTAATGCAAATGCAAAACAAGCGAAAAAAATCACGTTTGTAAACTGAGTAAAACGCGGCATTCATCATCGACACTTGCAACTTATGACATTTCTTGGCGTTGACTGCGGCAACGTAATCGAAGACTCAGTCGATAGTTTTTTTGCTGACTAGCCAAACAGGCAGACACACTTACACGAAAACGCAGACAGGCAGACAGACAGACATACAGACTGAATTGCACTTGTTTTGTGCAAATGAGCTCATTTGTATTTGCGACCCAAAACGCAGCGGGACACTAAAGTGGCATACAGTTCTATTGAGTTGGGCGACGGTTTTGCCACTTGTCGCTTAATGTGCAAAAATTTGTTAGCAATTATTGTGAAATGCTTTTTGTGAAAAACAAACACATTTGTGAGAGGGAAGCGAAATGCAAATGTTATGCAAGCTTAGTTTTTTAATCGCTTTCGCTGCCATGCTTTGCGTATACGCAACGTTCAATGTATTGAAGCATTGATCAAAGCATTTGAACAATGTACGCCTCTTTAATTGGCCAACGCAATTGACTGTCGTTGAGTCTCGTATTACAAAATAAGCAACTTGTAGCAGATTTACCAGCTTATTTTGCTTTTAACGCGAAGAAGCGCTTGCGATCTGTGTACGAATATGATTGCAAGTATGTATGTAGCATATTTATGCAAGTGTTGGGCGAATTTGCGGAAACGGCTGAGAAGAAGTGCAAATAAATCAAAAATAATTCGCTTACAATTGTGGCGAGTCTGCTCAAGAGGGCTGTGCATATATGTATGTGTGTGTGTGTCATAAATTATGTGCGCCTCGATTTCTGATGATTTGTCTTAAACTTACTATTTCCGTGCCTGAGCAGCTTAAGGAGATGATTCACTGAGTGACAGCACGACGGACGCACTGACTTGTCTGACGGAATAAAGTTTGCCGTGGCGCTGGCGGGTTTTCTTTTGCCATTCGACTCGTATGCTACAAGTGGGCGATGACTACTTTGTGCCGTCAATCAAAGCTGTGCAACTTCACAGCTTCAAGCTTGACAACATAATCACAGACTAAGCAAAATGTATTTCAACTTCGAGCTCAACTCAGCTCAGTTCGGTTCAGAGTAGTTTAGCTCGACTTGAGAGTGTGAATTATGAAGTTTAGTTTGTTTTGACGTCCGCTATGATATCAGTTTGATGGCATAATTCTAGGTTGAACAAAAGCGCCGCAGTTCAGAGTTGAAGCAACTCCACGGAATGTACACAAAATAAATAAAATAGAAAAAAATTGTTAAAAAGCGAACGCTGCAAGCGATAAAAAATCCGTTGAATGCCAATGCTGCGGTTCATTAACATTTAATTATTAAGCGATTCACGTCTATTCGTTTTGTTATGCTCAGTTGTATTGCGCTGTACTGTGCAGTGCTGTGCTGTGTTTCATCTTGGCTCGTTTACTGTCCGAAATGTCATGTTGCAGCCACACTTGCAGCGGCATTTTTGCGCTCTTATTGAAAAGTCAAAAGTGAACACATTTGAAGGCTGCGCATGATTGATGTGCCTGACATGCAATGCAATCAGAAGTCAGCATCATCATCATGATCATCATCAGTAACTTCATCATCAACAACATCACCATGAGCTGCAGTCGATTATAAGCTTGCTGCTGCTTTGTATTTCTATTTGTTTTTGACACTTTGTTGTTTTGTTTGTCAACGTTTTTGGGTTTGTTGTTGGCTTATCGCAAGCGGCAAATATTTGCCATCGCATAAATAGATTTAAAACGCAAACCAAAAAAGGCAACTAACGGCCTTAGCGTTGAATTGGTTTGCACGAATGACACGATCAGGACAACACGAGGCAATACGACAACTATTTAAATAATTTTACGCCATTTTTGGTGAAAAAAAAGTGTGCGAGCAGCGTGTCGGCATGAGGGGTTTAACATTGGCCAAATGCCTGTGCCGATTACTGTAATTGCTACAGATAATAGCAAAAGTCTGAACGTCATTGCCAGCATTGGCAACTCTGGCAACGCAAAGCAGCCAAATTCAGCTTCGCGATTGATAAAAACTCACACCATTCCACAACAGTGACGTATTCAAAGCAGTGAAAATAGCTATGCGATACTTATGTCCAGTCTTGGTGCTTAAAATTGCAAGAGTTTTTTTTGTTAAACTCACCTGAGCCGCCACTGTTGTTGTAAGCCAAACGTGTGTGAACTACATAGAGCAGATGTTGTCATTAACCAATGAATGCTGCTGGTAGTTGTTGTCGTTTTTGTTATTGTTATTTTTGCTGGTGCCATTAACACATGTGTCGGTTTGTGCGATAAATTGATAACAAATTGTGCAATCATTTATTTTCAAATGTTTGTTTTCTGTAATTTTCATTTTGGTCAAAACTGTTGCTACCTTGGCTGTTGCAAACAACGCCAACACAAACAAGAAAAAACATATGAGTGCGAGCGGTATGGTCGAGTATTATCGATAATCAAGTACGCTTCGTTTTTTTATTTTTGAATTCCGAATTGAAATCTTAAACGATTTGTTGTTTTGAACAAAAATTGTGGCTCTCTACATAATGTATAATGCAGCTGATTCTTTGATAAAAATTGTCTGATGAAAAATATCGCATACGATTTGTATTTAAATATATCGCATTCGAATTTTTTCATAATGTAATTTTTACATAAACTCATTTGTCAAAATTGGAACTAAAAATATCGCATGCGATTTTTGCATACATTCATATACGAAATTGTGTTGAAAATTATCGCATGCGATTTTTTGTAAAATTTACGTACACTCATGTGCAATATTTTGACACTTATGTGCCAAAAAATATCGCATGCAACTTTTTGTGAAATTTATCGCATGCGATTTTTTGGTGAAAATTATCGCATGCGATTTTTGTATGCACTCATATGCAATATTTTGACACTTATGTGTCAAAAACTATTGCATGCATGACTTCAAGGTAAACATTATCGAGTGCGACTTTTGGTGAAATTTATCGCATGCGATTTTTTTGTGAAATGTATCGCATGGGATTTTTTGGTGTAAATTATCGCATGCGATTTTTACGTATACACATGAGCAATATTTTACATTCATGTGTCAAAATATAGCATGCATGACTTTTAGACAAAATTTATCGCATGCGATTTTTTGATGAAAATTATCACATGCGATTTTTAAATACTCTCAAATGCAATATTTTGTCACTTATGTGTCAAAAATATCGCATGCATGACTTTTAGATATCTCATGCGACTTTTGGTGAAATTTATCGCATGCGATTTTTTGGTGAAAATTATCGCATGCGATTTTTGCATACAGTCATGCAATATTTTGAAACTTATGTTTCAAAAAATATCGCATGCGATTTTTTGTGAAATTTATCGCATGCTATTTTTGCATACACTTATGTTTGACACTTATGTGACAAAAAATATCGCATGCGATTTTTGGTGAAATTTATCGCATGCGATTTTTAAATACTCTCCTATGCAATATTTTGACACTTATGTGTCAAAAAATATCGCATGCATGACTTTTAGATAAAAATTATCGCATGCGACTTTTGATGAAATTTATCGCATGCGACTATTTGGTGAAATTTATCGCATGCGATTTTTATATACATCCATATGCAATTTTTTTACACTCATGTTTTTTATATACACTCTTATTTACAAAATGTAAGTCGAAATTAGTAATAATCACAATTTAAAAAATATCGCATGCGAATTTTTGGTAATAATATCGCATGCGATTTTTTTGGCATGTAATTTTTACATACTCT
Source organism: Phortica okadai (assembly GCA_034638295.1). Taxonomy (NCBI): domain Eukaryota; kingdom Metazoa; phylum Arthropoda; class Insecta; order Diptera; family Drosophilidae; genus Phortica; species Phortica okadai. The sequence goes on from CM067849.1 coordinate 16,653,670, forward strand.
TATTAAGTCGAAATGGCAATTCGGACACATAAAACTAAACTTGAAATAACCATTACTTACTTATACGAAATATCAGATGCTATTTTTAGATAATATTATTTTGTATTTACACGCATGCCAAAATTAGAATTTGCATTATTATAATTAAAAACGATATTTGTCATTCTACTTTTTGGTTGTCCATTAACTTACGCCACAAAATTAAATTAACGAAAGTAGAAACAAACGCACTTGTAAAAACTTTAAATGCCTCCGTCGCACAGTGGAGGGTATTGCAAGTCGCGATCACAAAACTTGCAACATGGTGCACTATTGTCGCGCGCTTACTTTCCACTGCGGCAAAGGCAATAGAAATGTATTTATTGCAATATAAATTAGTGTGAAATTATCTTATCGGCCTCCGAAAATTATCAAACTAATTTTTTGTACATTTGCTGCAAATGTTGACCATTTGTTGCGAACCACAAAAAGCTGTTATGAGATGAAACAAAATGCGTTTGAAAATGTGTGACATAGACATGAAACTGCGGATGGATCTCAGCATCGTTAAATGCAAATGAGATGGTCCATTTAAGACGCCACTGGGTGAAGCTTTGACGATGTTCAGCAGTTGTCATGTTTTGCAAAAATGTCAGCGGGCATTACTTTAAAAAAGAAAGACGACGAAAAATTCCAAGCCGTTGACATGCACTCAGATTTAGCACATGTGTTGACACACAGCGAATATCATCTTTGGAAAATTCACCAATAAATTTATTTATTTGACATTCAATTCGTGCGCTGTGACACGCTCAGCCGTTGACTTGACTTGGTCATAAAGCAAGCCAGGTCGTCGAACAGCCAAGTCGCCTAGACGCCGAACATTTTTGCTTACTACTCTATCAGCGTGGCACAATCACAAGATTTGAGAAAGTCTTTTTGGTCATTCGACGACGACGACGTCGTCGTCGTCATCATCATCATTGTCGTGCGACTCTATGCAAATGTCAATGGGTCGGTTGCCATTTGCTTTCCTCCCACAGCTTTCGCAGAGTAGGTCACTGGTGGGTCTTGTTTTTTGAAGTCCTCTTCACTTAATCGATGAAGACGATTCGATAACTCAACTATGCTGAAATAAAGTCGACTTTAACACGACATGAATTATGTCTTCTAACCTCACTGTCAAGAAAAACCGTTGACATAGACACATACCATCTGACAGAAAGACTCACACACAGAGCGATGGCGATTCTAGGGAATAAAGTGTGTTGAAAGCGTGGAGGTCAAAACGCGAGACACACACTGTGCGAGGCCCAAGGCATGTTCAGTGATTAGTGCTACGTTACTTGGCTGCGCCCAGCATCATATTCATGTTTCGACAGTTTTCACCTTTGATAATTTTTGAAAACGCATAAAGTTTATTCGAAAATTATTTTGTATTTGTTCAGATATTTATTTTCTTTAAGAACCGCTTATTGTTTTTTGATCTTAGTCAATAAGTTGGGTAAATAAATTTGCAGATTTCATTATATGCTCCTAAACAGAATTGTTTTTTTCTGCAAAAAACACATAAATTTACTTAGCACTTAGATCACCAACCAGCCAACAGCGGCGTCAATAAAAGTAAGAATGCATTCTTTAACTTTATTATAACTAACAGTAATCATTCATGCGTGCTCTTATTGTTGTTGTTGCTGTCTAGCGTAAGTGATAAAGCTCGTTCTGTGCCGCCATGCAATTGACAACACAAAATGATCGATGAATTTGCAAATTACGTACGAAGAAGCAACTCTACGCTTCAATCACTTTACTATCGCACACATGTCGATCGTAGGAACGATCCATCAATGAAAGAATTTTAAGGCATGCATTAGCCACTTACTTGTATCAATTAAAAGCACAAATCAGCTAAGAGAAAAAAAAGAGCAAATACAAAATACAAACAGAGAATATTATAAAATATTTCCGGCATGCGATATCGTTTTAGATTTGTTCAAGCTCTGGACTTTGCTGATGTCGAATGTTGGCAATTAAGCATAGAGCCAACGCCCAATGTGAATTTCGGCAACATGCGCATATCCATGTATTTGCCACAATATGTGCACATGCATACGCACAGACAATTCTACAAAACTATTGCAGAACACCAGGCTCGCTGGCTGGCTGACTGGTTAGCTGGCTTGGACCGCTCGGACAGACACTGATACTGATACCATGATCGCGCATCATTATTCAGCTCGAGTTACGAAACATTTGTATTTGATTTTGTGTTCTGTTTTTGTGTGTGTTTGGCCTAAAGGCGCACGCTGTTGCCCAACTCTGTGGCAAATAATAAACCAAAGTCAGCAAAATTTAAAAAGAAACTGTATCTGAACACCATGCCATGCCACGCCACGCGACGCAAGTCTATGATGCCACGAGAAATCGTGCAATTTTCTTGTCTTCGCTGCGGAATCTACTTCCTACACTTGTTCTGGGTCTAGGAATGCAGGCATACAGGCATTCAACAGAATCATTGTCGTTGATTTCGTCCCCATCACCGTTCCACTCTCTCTCTCTCACTCCGTCGTTGTTGTAATCGAAGCATGTTGCATTAAAAGGCGCAGGCGCTTCTAGTACGCTACACATTTTAACTTCTTTTTTTTTTTTTGTTTGGTTTGAACAAATCGAATTTGCAGTTTTTATTGTAGTTAAATATCTAATATTGTCGACAATGGCCATTATTCAATGTGTGCGCGACTGTGTGCTGCTTTGTGCATTTGTGTATGTGTTTGACTAATAAAATGCGATGATGATGATGATATGTTTGGCCGATACCTGCCGAAGTAGCACAAGCACTGACACCAGTGGCGGTAGCAAATAGCAGACGATGACGTCAAAAGGCAGCTTGTAATAGAACGCGGCTGATGGCACAGGTGCTAGAGCACAACAATGTTGACATGTCAACCAACTTATGTGCGCTCTAAATGTCAGAGGCCTTTTGCTGTACTTAGTTAAGTACAAATTTTGAATGTATTACAAAGCAAGAAGAAAACCATAAAAAAAAAACCATAAAATAAAAACCATAAAAAAAAATTCCTCAGAGCTGCGAAATTTGTTTTCTTTATCGAATTTATGAAGCATAATTCTTTAAAGCGATTTGCAAGTGATGACTTGCATTTTTCTTTCTGACTATCTCATATGCCTCAGGCATTTCGTTGTGTTAACAAACAGACTGTGACTGTTTTTTTACGTTCGCCCATTTCACTCTATTATCTTTTCACCGTTGAAATGTTCGTGCTAAATTTCGCTCTGCAACAAATCTCAGCGAATGACATTTTTATGTCCTACTGCTAAATGCACAATGTCGTATAGTGACACACACAAAGAGAGAGATAGCATGTGAGAGAAAGAGAGAGAGCGATACATAAGACACAAAGTGACAGCTTGAGCAATGGAACAAGAGCGTCGACAACAAGCAAATACAACAATATTTGCTTGCAATGCAACACCGAAATGCATGTTTGTGCATGGTGTCACTGCTGCCTGTCAACATTGTTGTTGTTGTTTTTTGTTATTGTTGTTGATGTTTTGCAGTTGTTGCATTTGTGGTTTTAGTTACCCAGGCGGCGTTGTTGTTGTTGTTGCTCTTGTTGTATGTCGACAACATTCGTGTGTAGGTTACACGCTTTGACAGACAGTTTCGCACTATTTTGTTTGGCGACTGTTAAAACGACAACAAAACAAACGAAAGAACGAACGAATGAACTATGCAAGAATATCACTTTTCAATCAGCATGTAACGGTAACATCTTGACATCTGCAACGACGATGACGACGACGACGACGACGTCGCTGCTAATGCTGACAAAGAGAGCACAACGTATATTGGAACATTACACTCTGCCTGACTCTGTCTCTGACTTTGACCGACGACAATTGTTGTTAAACAAAAAAGAAAACATGGAGAGAGAGAAAAAAAAAGAAAAGTGTTAGCAAGCAAAGTAAAAGCATAATAAATCTATTCACACTAACAACACATCGACAGTGCGTGTCAGCAGCGGCATTTCCATTTCGCGGGTGACCCTGTCAGTTGCCTAAGCCCAGCAATGCCACAGTCATGCCAAAATGCAACACACTCACACACACACACACGCTCTGGCGGAAATTAATATTAATTAAACTAATGGCGTACACGTTCGTTTAATTTGTGTTTGTCGTCACGCGGCATTTAGCAAGTGCAGGCAGGACTAAGTTACGAGTAACGTAAAGTGAAATGCAGCAGCAACAAGAGCAGCAACAACAGCAACAACAACAAACAGCCGGCAATGAAAGCTGGAACTGATTAAACGTGACAAGCCGGCAAGCAAGCAACACTTTATAATTAAAAGAAAAACAAAAAAAAATGAGAAAAAAAAAACAAAACGCTCATTGCGGCATTTGACGATGACAAAGCAGCCAACGGCGCAGGCAAGTTCGTTGCCTAAGTCTTTCGTACGCGAATGTGCGGCATTCAATGCGGGCAACAACAACAGCAAAATGCCATTTATAAAGAACAAAACTTTATACGTTTGCCTGTAAATGAAACATAAATAATGCATTAACTTTAAAATTATGTTAAACTATGTAATTACAAGTTTAAAAATACGAAAGAATTATTTTTATTTAGCAAAAATTGCTCAAGTGATGCTCAAAGAAATCGAGCCGCATAAAAACACAAAAAAAAAAAAAATAAATAAATAAAAAATAAAACATTAGCAAAGTCCGTGAGTAATATTCGTGCTGCAGTTCGGGCAGGGCGGAGTCGAGTCGACTGTGTGTACGAGGAGGAGGTGAAAATAGTTCCTCAAACGTGATACAATTTTCATGTTTCATGTCGTTTCTAGAACGGCACAGACAAAACAGCAAAGCACAAAAAAACAAAAATAAAATAAAAAAAAAAAATGAATGAAAATACAACAAAAATTGCAAAAAACACCCAACAAGCTCAGCATCCTGTGAATGTTGCTCGTACTTAACACAAAATTCGCATGATTGCCCTCCAATGTCGTTGCCTCATTTCGCTCATCGCAACCGCTTCAGTGTCTCAACGCTCGGCCAGCTTGTTTACTCCTGTTGCTCCTTGTCTAGTTCGATGGATGCTGTCGCTGCTGCTGCTGCTGCTGCTGCCGTCGACGTTTGTTGTTTTTGTTTATCCACCCAATACATCGTGTTAAATTTAATCACGAATAAAAATCTCTACGCGTACATGATGCATTATGGTTAAGCTCATGTACGCTGGCTTGTTAACTGTCAGCTGTTGGCTGTTGCTTGTTGGCTGTTGGTTGTTTGCCTGTTGGTTGTTGCCCAAGTTGCAACTTTGCAATGAACACGCAAGTCAAGCCGAGAAATTTTGTTTTGCCTTCGTTTACACTTCGACATGCAGAAGCAATGGGCTTGGCCAATTTCATCTAAGGATTTTACTGAAGGATACTGCGCATTCTAAATAAATTCTAAATAAATTATGTTAAATTTTTTAGTTGTTTGCTTTTTTACAACAAATGCAAATATGAATAGTGTAATTATTATTTATAGTAATGATTCATCAATCAATTGTTATTTGTATGAAGTCATAATGTAAATAGCTTTTAATTAAAAGCCAATAATAGCAAAAACATCAACAGTCAATAAGCGAACGTAAGTTGAAAAAAAATCCACCTACACCGAATGAACAACTTCGTCGCTGATTGCAGTTCGCCTTTTACGCCGAACCGCTCTGAACTTGTGTCGGTTCCCGATCTGTCTGACTGTCTGCCGGTCGGTCTGCCTGACGGTCTGTTCATTCGTCGGCGTTTGTTTCTCGCTGCCATCGCACAAACGGCAAATGTTGTATGTAGGCGAGTGAAAAACATTAGCCAAAGTATGCAAAATGTTTAAACAAAATACAAGCAACAACAACAAAACACATTGAACCTGTTTAAATGAACGCGCTGTACAATAAATCAAAATACACCTGTCAATGTCTTGGCAGAATTTCGCCATCAAACACAAGACACAAGCAACAAGCAACAACAAAAACAACGACGACGTTGGTGACGCCATGAAAGCGCCGAAAACCACGCTTCGAATTGATTTGTTTTTGTTTATTTTATTTGTTTATAATTTAATTTGAATATTCATTCAGTTAACTTAAAGCGCGATTCGTGACTAGGACTTCGACTTAGGCAATACAACAACAACAACATAACACTTGCAACAACTATTTAAGTACAACAGCAACAAAAATAGCAAACAAGCAATTTATGTGGGAATTGTCGTTGTTGTTGCTGTTGTTGCTGTTGCTAGTATACATTTCTAACGTTCGTTGCCTGTTGATGCTTTTGGTACGTGCTTCGTAAGATTTGTGCTTGTTAAAATGCTTAATAGACGCGCACATGCAGTGAAGAAAACCCAAAAAGAAACGGCAACGAAATTGGGCAGCGGTAAGAAGTCGTGGGCTTTTCGCTTTCATCATGCCGCGCGCGTTGTTCATGATTTTTATTCATTTCTTAGACGGTTTTTTCACTTTTTCCCGTTCACCAAAGTTTTAGTGAAGGGTGCATAAGCCAACAACAACCACAACAACAACAGTGAAGGACTGACAGACATACACAACTTACGCAAATTTTTTTGTTGTACAGGGAAAATTTTCGCTGCATTCTAAATTTAATATTAATCATACGACCGACGCAAAGCACGAACACGTACAATATTTCATATTATTGCATAAATTTCATAACACAAATTTCATGTTTTGTATTATAATTTTCCATAAGACAGAAGACAACAACAACAACGACTCCTCCCGACTCTGTGTTGTTGGCTGGGGCGTGGTCGACACAACAAATAAATTTTGCGTTGATTTGTTAATGTTACCATAATTCATATGAGATTACAGCCTCACCATCTTCATCGCCCTCGACTTTTTCTTGCGCTGTCGTCGTCGTCGTCGTCGTCATTTTTAAAACAACTGCAATGTTGCCACACTATTCGCCTCAGCATGACTCGAAGTACATTCTAAATATGTGCACAACTTGAAAGTTGGTAAGTGCTCCGCATTTGTCCGCATTTGTTCGTAGTCACTTCTCTGGGCAAGTGCACTGCGCCACTGTGTCCGGCCTGTAAATGAAATGAAATGAAATTGTTTATGTAACACGCTCTGGCATTATCGATTGCTGCCGTGTATAAGTTATAACTTAGAAATTATGATTGCTTGGCGCGAGAACTGCGCAACGCTTCTAAACCAAATACAAGTTCATAGCGTTTGCCTTTGCATGCACCTTGCAGTCATTTGATTTATATAAACATTCCTTTTTTGTTTTTGTGTCTTTTCTTTACTTCCGTGCGGTGCAAATAGCAAAGTTTCTGCGCTTTACAGCTATGAAACATGCCCGAAACGTTTTCCATTAATTAAAATTCCTGAACAGACGAAAAATCGACTTAGAACGAAGTAAGCGAAAATGGCGAAAAATGCTCAAGTGGTTGTTGTTGTTGGTTGTTGGTTGTTTGTTGGCTGCTGTTTTCACTGCAAGCGAAATCATACGTTTGCATTTAATTGCAGCACTTACAAGTATAGAACAAAGACACAAACAATCATGGCCATTTCAATTGGCCAAAAGTGCAGGCGGCCACAACAGCAGCAGCAACAACAACAATCAGTGAGTGCATATCACATGTAGTTGCTGTTGTTGTTGTTGCAGTTGCCATCGCCATCACTATTGCAGCTTCTGCATTTGCAGTCAGATGCTACGCCAACTTTGCCACAGCTTCTTTCACTGCAACAACAGCAGCAACATCATCGCCACTAACGCTGCCTTGCATTGCAACAAGGATTCAATAGTCGACAATGTAACAACAAAAAGAACCACAACAACAACAACAACGGCAACAATGCAAAGACCATTAACGATGCTTAATTGAATCAGATCTCTGTTGGAGATAATGAGCCTCTGAGCGGCCGAGTGAGCATTTATAAAGTGGTACTCGTATCTACACAAATCGCTTTTCATTTCGATCAACTTCAATCTGTATGGCCTAAGCTTTAAGTTGAAGTTTTTTTTTTTACTCTTTGTTCTTGCTTTGGTTGCTCTTGTTGCTGTGTTGTTGTCGTCGTTTTTGCTATTACTGTTGGCTACACCCATGATCCTGTCAGTCGTCGTTTCGGTCATTGCTAACAATTTTAATGAATTTGCGCGCATGTTATTTGCTTAAACTTTGCTCAGCCAAACTTCATGTTGCCGTTAAAACCGTTGACTGCCGCCTGTCTGTCTGTGGGCCTGTCTGACAATCTAAATGCCTGACATGAACTGACAAGCATATGTTGTTATACACTTGTAAGCAGCATTGAAATTTGATCAATACAACAAAAAAAAAAAAAAAAAAAAAAAAGAAAAGAAAAAACAACCCATGACACTAATGGACATTTTAAGACTTTATTTGTTATAATGCATGCACACGTTTATGGCCATTTTGTTGAAGCGACACTCATGTCCTCATTTCTAATGCAAACGCAAATGCAAACCGCAAAACTTTCAACTGTCAACTATTTCAATTGCAACATACAACAGCAGCAACAACAGCAACAATCACGACAACAACAGCAACAGCAACAACAACAAGAGGGAGCAACTGTTACGCACATGCATAACATTCTCGTAACGTGTAAAAAGTTCACTAAACACGCAAAGGCAATTAAAATTTTTAATCGACATGCGAACCCCCAACCTGTGCTCATCGCATGAATGAGTGCATAAAAGAGATGGTGTGTGCGTGTGTGAGAAAGAAAGAGATAGAGAGAGAGCAAGAAAAAGTGCGACACACAGAAAGCCAAAAGTTCAAACTAACAGGCAAATAGTTGACTTGCAACAATAACAACACAACAATAACAACAACAACAATGGTCGGCTGCAACAACACTGCAATTGCGAGCAAATTGTAGTAGCAACAATCTGTGTTGCACCGCTGGTAATGTGCTTAATGAAAGGACGCGTAAGTTGCACGTTGCACGTACTGCAACAACTTGCTTGTGTCTGTGTCTGTGTGTGTGTGTTGCATGCAGCGGCTGCCGCATTTGTTGCGTGGCTCTCTGACAGTTGCAACATGCCACAATTGTTGGCCTTAATGCCTTCGCTAATTCCGCATCCAGTTGGCCCACAGACTTGCACACTTTGCTTCACTCTACCTCACCTCAATTCAGTTCAGCTCAGTTCAGTTCGCTTCTGTTTTCTGGTATGTTTAATATTTTTTGACCGTTTCGCTGTTAAATTCGCATTCCAAGCGTCTGCAACTTCTGTTTCCTCGACTGCGCTTTGGCTTCTGTTCACTTGCCACGCGCGCTGCCCTCTTGTTGGCTTGCCTGACAATTTGCCGCAGATTTTGCTTTTTTTTCTGCAAAAAAATGCATTTGATTATAGACCAAATTTTATAATTTTATGTGTCTGCGCGAAAGTGGAAAACAAATCTTTGCGTGTTTAGTCGTTGTACAAAAATGTATTTCCTTAAAGTCTTTTGTAGCTAAGGTGTGGAATTGATTACTTTTCATTATTGTTCATGCTCCTTTACAGAAGCGAAATTATTATTCAATTTTGTAACATTTTCACACAATATTGACTACCAAAAATAGTAAGAATTTCATTAGAAGCGCATAAATTTTATGATGTGATAAAAAAAATTGAAATTAAGAAAGGCTTTAAAACATGCAACAATGTGCCACAGACGAGTTGCAAAAAAGTACGCGGTACTTTGAATGTTTTGAAGATCAAAGATCGCAGACAATTTCGCAACAATAAAAAGCAACAACAAACAGCAAACAAACAACAAAGCGCCAAAGTGTGTTGCAGGAAATGGCATGAATGCTTCGAGAACTTTGTTGAGCGTGCATAAAAATCAGAGAAATTTCGAGTATGCAAGTGGACAGAGGCAGACTTCTTCCGGCAACTTGCTGCGTAATTAGCTGCGTGAACAGCTGGCGATCGTCAAAATAGAAACTTTGACTTTGCATCCGCATTGTTGGCTTATTCTAAGTCTGTGTGTGTGCGTAGTTGACTCATTGGATTTCATAATAGAAGCCTGCAAAGCAGCTCTTTGCCTTTGCAAGTAAGCAATCAACATCAATGCAATAAATGGCGCGCAATGATGTGGAAATGATTTATGCAGAAAACGCTTAGAAAATGTGTTAAAAATGGCAGAAAAATGATTTTTATCAAATTAACCTCGGTCGCGGTTAATTGAAATGCATTTATAAAAAATTGAAAGATTTGTCCGACAATTTTGTGCTGCGACAATTTTATTAATTCATGCGAATCAAGTTGTTCGTCTTTGTTTTTTATTTATTATTATTTTTCTCGCGTTTGTTGGTTGGCTTGTTTGTGCAACAGCCGCCTTGGCTGAGCGTTTGCACGCAATGCGCCCAAGGAAATGCAAATGAAACGTAAATATTTCTAAGCAAAAATCGACTTAAAGCGACAAAAAACAAAAACAAATACAAATAACAACAAATAAAATGATAAATTTTATGTTTGCCGCCGCGAAATTCGCATAAATCATGTCAATTAATGACATTTTCGAAAATTGAATGCAAAGTCGACCAAAAAAAAAACAAAAAAAAAACAAAACTGTTGCATGCGAGTTTATTTGACACCATACAGACAAAATAACTGGAAAAAAAAGAAGAAAAATTGTCGCATGCGAAACTTTTTACATGCCGCACTTGCTTTATGTGAGGAAATCAACGATCGTGTCGCAGCAGATGTTGACTCCAAAGAGGGGGAAAAAAATAAATATTAAACAAATAAAAGAGCCAACGGCATCAATGCACTTAATAAAAACCACATGCAGATGTCGCTAGCGATAAGTTTGCTGCAAAGCATGAGGGATCACTGTTAAAGAAATAAAGCAGATAATAAACGAGCGCTCAAACATGTTTGCCGCCCACTGTGCAAGCAAGCAGCAGCAGCAGCAACCACAACAACAACAACAAAAACAACAACAGTCGTTTATACGTCGCATGTGTCGCCGCAAGAAGGTCCTGTGCGGCACAATGTAAATGAACTTGTTGCATTCCCATGCAACAACAAGCCAGTTGAGCGCTTGAGCGCTTCAGAGGGCATCGCCTCTTTGCCATTGTGCAAGTCAATTCGAGCACTCACTTTGAACTTGATGGCGCTCAACGTATGTACAATTGATTTCATTTTATTTCATTTCAGTTCAGTTCATTTGATTCGAACTATGCCGTTTCGGTGCTCTGGCCTGGCATTGCTTTGTGTTGCCATCAAACATGTTGACAGGATAAAGCCTTAAAAGCGATTGAATGAGATTTAATTGCATTTTAGTTTGGCACTAAGTACCAATATCAGCAGCAACATGGTCAAAGAGGCTGCGGCCAGGGGCAGGGGGCGAGGCAAAGACAGAGTGAGAGTCACAAATGTCGGCAACTGAAAGCTTTAAACTGAAAAGTCACTTTTCTAACAAATGACATGAGCGAACGTTCGGCGTTTGTCACTGGACTAGAAGGAATGCACCACGCCACAATAATACACCTCTCCTCTTCCTATCTCACTCTCTCTGTACCTTCTGCAATCGCTCTCGTTTGATTGCTTGGGCAGGCAGGCAGGCAGGCAGGCAGGCAGGCTGGCTGGTTGGATGGCAGGCGTTGCGACAAGGAGATTGTTTTAAAAATTGAATTGATTAAGTCTCGTAACGAGCTGAAACAAAGCGGCAGCAGCAGCTGATCCTCGACCGCAACATATAAAAATGTTGCTGCATTATCTGCGACTACAATCTAATTCAATTAGCTCAGGACTAATAGCGGCGTCTCTTGTTGTTGTTACCACACGTGTATCGGTGTATCGCTGTGTAAGTGTGTGTGTGTGTGTTTGAATGCAATTGGTCTAGCTGCAGTTGAGCAATTTAATTGCTTTCAATTTGAAAGATCGACTGTGACTCTAGCTGGTCAATTAGAAGCTCTGCGCTTTGCTACGGTAAGCAAGTGAAAGAATGTCTGCCTTTTAATGATGCTTTTACTTGGGTGGCACAAGCATCTCTCAACGAGCGCATTGAAATGCACAAGTGCGGCGAATCGATCGATCAGCGAAGCGTTCAGAGCAACCTCTTCATGCATAAATTCATCAATTATTTATAAAAAAAAAAAATTATAAATAATAAAAAATTCAATACAATGTGTAATGTGCACGTTTCTTAAAACTCTCCTAAGCGACTTAAATATCGTATTGCATTTTCTAATTTATTACCAATTTATCTTTCTGAAAACTGACATTGAGTGCAGCATAAAATATATTGAATATTGCATTTATATTACAAATAAGCTGCTTATAATGTTTCTTACAATTTTAGCTTTCAAAACGCACAAAAGAAAATTTTGCTCGTAAGAATTAAAAATACCTCCTTTAGATAAACTTTGCATCCTTTCTCTTTTGAACTGATTCGACTTTAAATGTTATAACAATACAAAAAGTGCTCCACTTGTCTTTGCCTCCAACAAAAATCAACACCGTTTGCCATCACCATCACCACCGCCTTCGCACATCTGACACACATCATGCTATGCAATGCAACGCAACGCAACTAATAACATTCTAATGATCGTCAATTGTATGCCAACCGCACGACAACAACATGCAAAATCGCAAAAACATTTTTTTGCCAATCAAAATATTTGTTTGCCTATCAATGTAGGTCGCCATTGTTGTACTAACCCATTTCGGGCCATGCAAACACATTTTCAAAGTCGCATTCGCATATTTGCGTCTGCCTTTCCAAGCCATGCTAACAACAAAAAAAAGAACTGAGTACGCAAACACGAGCCTATGACATTTTTATGCGCATTAGACAACATCACACTGCTGGCACCGAGATTTACTCCTACTTTCTACACTCACTCACTCACTCACTCACTCACTCACTCACTCACTCACTTACTAACAATGGACGCAAGGCAAACGTGTGTAGGCCTCGCGATCCATGGTTATGACCCACTCAAGTACCAAGTGAATTAAGCAAGCTTTACTACATCATCAGACAAGACTTTCGACTCTGCAATGTACGACGGACATAGACAGTTGCGATAGGAGACTCTGGCCGTTCCGTTCCGTTCCGCTGTCTGTGTGTGTGTGTGTGTGTGTGTTTGTAGGTTTTTCTGTCTAACTGCATGTCTGGCTGTCCATAATTTACATAGTGCGCACACAAGTTTATACTTTATGCACTTAATGGTCATACAAGAACAAGCAAAAACATCGACATCGACCAACACTGACAGCCACCATGACAAGATGCGGGTGTACTTGCCTCTACTTGACTTGTCTTGACTTTAGCTAAGTTTAGTTTAGTTCAGTTCAGTTCAGTTTTTTACGCTTAAGCTGTTCAATTTATTGATATGTCAACTGCGACCACTTTTTCTCGAGCGTTGCTGACATTAATCGTGGCTGTTGTAATTAGTAACTTATTAATCTGAAAATATTCATTAGATTGCATTTAACATATTTAAGACATTAAACTAATTTGCATATATTTATTCTAAAGCTTTGCCTGCATAAAAAGCAAAGCTGAACAAATTAAAAATGTAAAAACAAAAAGTTTATAAAAGAAATAAGTAAATAAAATAATTGCAAGCTGCGGAGCAAATCGATTTGTTAACTTACTCGAGGCCCAGCCGGCCTGCAGAGACACATGCAGCGACATTTTTTCGTCTGTCGCAACGCGTTTCTTTTGTAGCCATGAGCATTGCGACAGCTTTTTTCTTATTTGCAGCCGCGAATTAACGATTTTAAGCCGCTTCTGGTATTCAAACGGGCTTAGCTGAAGTTTTACTGACTGCCGTAAAATGTCAATACTGACAGCTGAGAAAAAATACACATTTATTTTTTTATGATTACTGCAAATTTTTATTTTAAATATAAAAACAAGAAATATTTTTTATATGTTTCAATTTACTTTTACATATTTTTATTTTTTTTTTTTATGTTTTTTAAATCATTTTTATGTTTTGCTAACATTTTGCCTGAACTTTGTTTGGCCGTGTACTTTTTTTCAATCTCAGTCTATCACACATATCAGCAATTAATATTTTGCATCTGCCAGCGAGTTTTTTTTTTATATTAAATTTTTTATCAATTAGTTTGACCATATATAGAAGCAATCGCTGTTAACCTATAATAGACGCTCGATTAACAATTGAAACATTCAATTAAGTTGGCGAAGGCATCATGACATGTTAGTAGTGGCAATCATTCAGTAGAAATTGCAACAATCAATCACCCAACAATGATTGGCGCTGTTCAGTTCTTGGTGAATGGCTTCCGCTTTTCATGCCGCTTTTCTCCAAGCACCTTCGTCTTGTTCTTGCGCTGTCTAAGTCGCCGTCGAGTGGAATTGAGTGGAGCAAAGCGGAGCGGAGCTATGAGTTGGCTCAGTTTAGTGCTAACAACTTAATTTTACAGTAAATAATTTCTTGCAATGCATCTCAGCCTTTGTCATCATTGCTCAGAATGGTTTCTCTAGTCTTTCTTTTTTGTTTTTGCTTTTCTTTCTCTATTAATTGCTCATTTAGAAACTTGTTCTGCTGTGCGACTCATTAATAATTGTCAGCTTCCGCATATTTGCCTCAGTCTGTGTGTTGAAAAAAAGTGTGATGAAGCTGCATGTTGTCTGCAATTGTTGTTGTGTTGTTGTTGTTGCAACATTTATGGTCGCTGCAATTGTTGAAACTTTGTCAATGTTGTTGTTGTTATTGGTGTGATGCTGTTATGCAGCAGCAGCAGCAGCAGCAGAGGTAGTTGCTGCTGTGCGGCTAATGTATCAATCAAACTGATGCACATCGGCCGATAAGCGATTATTTGACAAATGACGCGACGCGTTGCTACGGTCAACTGTAACTGAAGTCGTTGCCAACTCGAGTAGGAAGCAGCAATTTGGGTTTATTAAAGACAATCGATTTATCTTTGAAGCACTTGAAGCATTTACGTGGAAACTTAAGACGTTAAAATATTACAAGAAAATAAGTTATCGATAAGAAGACGAAACTGAAAAGAAATGAAAAATTATGATTTCGCTAGGAAGAAAAAATATTGAAAGATATTATTACGATTTTGAAGATAGGACCATTAGAGTGAAATCATCAGAAGAAAATAAATTTTATATCTGTAATATAAAATATGCTCTTATGTGAATACCCAACGCTACTTTCCATTAACAGTCCAAGAGAGGATTGCGAGTGAGCTCTAGAAGCAATCGCTCCTGAGTTGTCGTTGGTAAAAAAAAATATTCTACAAACTTTATTTTATCAGAATAAATATCTTATAATATTTTCAAAGTCATATTATACTTCTTCAAGCAGAAAATAACAATTTGCCAATGATTGAATTCTCTTCTTCACATCATCTTCACACTTTCAAGTGAGTCAATATTTTCATATCATAAATGGTTTTTCATATGTAATAAAGAGCAATAAAGCCGCCACCATCAGCAGCAACACATTGTGCCATAAAAACTCTTCTATCTAAGTTAGTCGTCAGAACAAGGCGAACTCGATAACCATTACGTAAATGGCAGTCGTTTAGAAGAGCCACGCTAAGCTGGAATTTTACCAACATTGCGATCGTAAAAACGCAGTAGTAACAACAACAACAAAAGACGAGATACATGCTTTTGTATACATAATGATTGAGTTTATTTAATATGCTATATTGCATTTAGTTATTGCTATCGTTGGAGTATTTTTACTGCCACTGCCACTGCTGATGCTGATGTTGATGCTGGTGTCTGTGGGTTGTTGTGGCTACAACAAATTGTTGTGGTTGTTGTTGTTGCTGCCAACACTAATCAGTCGTGCCAGAGGAATAACTTAATTCTTGCCATAAACCAGATCAACACCAACAGATTCTGTTGTTTAAAAATTTGCAAACAAAAAGAAAGAAAAACAAAAACAAAAAAAAAAAAAAGCGCAAACTGTAAAACGATGCTAACAAGCTTAAAGTGCAAAAAGCAACAACAACAACAACAACTACAATGATGAGTACTAAAAGTAGACATAGAAACATCAATAATTGCACCTGAGCAAAAGCACAACGCTTAGATACAAAGTAATTGAAACTCTTTAAAGCGAAAAAAAAATTGGGTTGGGTTCGCTACGCTTTACGCTCAACGCTCAAAGCTTCATGTTGCCACGCTTCGTTCGAGTTTTGTTGTTGTTGTTGCGCACGCTTGATTGCAATCCGTTATATTATGATTGCATTCTAGGCGTTAACATACTTGAACAACCTACGCGCAGTCGCACACACCGCCACACACCACCACAGTCCACCAAGCCGAGCAGAGCATCTTACAACAGGGAAAAAAAAGTGTTAGTTGTATCTTTTGACGCTGTGACTGCTCATCTCAATTCTGCAAGTATCTAAGCGGGTGTCTAAGTCGTTGTTGTACATAGAACGCGACTTCTTACACTGCGGTTTGTTATTTCTATTCAAACTGAAACGAGTTGCTATTGAAGTTGGGCCAACTTAGCTGAGTGAATGGCTGCAATATTTCTAACTTAATGCTTTGCGCTTCAATGATTCTTCTTAAACTTGTTACAGTTCATTTTTCATTCTATTTCATTTTTTTTTTTCGTTTGTTTGTTTTATATGCTTTTGCTGTTGCGGTTCATTCCCTTTGACTGTCAATTCTTAAACTGATTATATTTTCGCTTCCTTGCACAGGCGAAAGATCGAACCAATACTCAAAAAAAAAAGTACCGTTCTGCGGTTTGTTGCCTTGGCAAATGAGCTTTGAGTATTGAAACTATTTTCTTTGTTAATGGCATAAAGTGTTTGCTGTTGCCACCTTTGCTTCGCTTTGCTATGCTTTACTTTACTTTACTTTGCTTTGCTAAATAGTAAATGGCAAATACTTGACCTGATTTAAAGTGAGCGTTGCTGCTTTGCTTTGGTTCGATGTGAAATGTGCGCGGTGCGGCTTGAAAAATTATATCACTGAGTTCGCAGTAAAATTGTGTCGGAAAAGTGCCGTTGAGGATGTTATTTAATAGCTAATTACAAAGACTTGCATTATGTATTACGAAAAGTAGGTTGAGAAAATTCTGTGTACGTTGTAATGAATGTTGGAAATTGCGCGCGCTTGGCCAACTGTGCAAAATTGCTCATACCACAAGCCATCGTTGAGGTCAAGTTGGGCACCTGCGGCACACCATGGGCACACGTCTGGCTTAGAGGAGGATATGCGCTTAATGTAAAAATGAAATTACATCAACTGTTGCACACACGCCTTTTTGTTTTATGACAAAGCGCTGGCGGGCATAGCTGACTGTCGCTTGATTCTGCTGCCAGTGTCGCCAAAGCCAAAGACAAAGTCAGCGTGTCGAAGACTTTAGCCTTGATTTGCTTGCATGTTGTATAACAAATATTTGTTGTTGCTTACCTTTGATTGTTGTTAGTGTTGTTGGTGTTGTTGTTGGTGTTGTTGTCGAAAGCAGCACGCTGCAAATTTATAATGCAGTCAGTCGCAAAGCCACAAAGCCGTCGCAGTCGCAGTCGCAGCCAATCGAGCGTCGTGTTATAGTATTAATTTTTATGTCATGTTCATTTGCATAATGTACGCGATAATAACTGAAACATGAGGCGGTTTTTTGTTCAGTACTTGTTGTTCTTTTTGCTGTTGTTTTTGTGTTTTTGTGCTGTTGTTTTTTTTGTGTCTGCAGTTTGTGCATGTGCCACTAATAAGTTATAAGCAACTCACTTATTTTCAGCGCCTGCAAAGACTTGACTGTCTCTCAGTTATAGCCGACTTTGCCTCCGAAGGCTAAAATCGATCGTTTGTCAGTGTCGAACAGGTGTTGTTTACAACATACGAGAACACAAAAAATTATAATTGCTGAAATAAATTATGCCAATCGTACATGTACTTATGATGTATTGTATGCATTCCTCAAGACATAATAATTCTAAAAAAAAATACAAATCAAAATAAATTTACAGTTATAGCAAACGACTTTTACTTTTTTGTGCAACAACTTAAAAACAAAAACAAAAACAAACAAACAACACATTACAGTTTCTTGCTAATCAAAAAACATCGATCTAATGGAAAAAAAAAATCACACATACGCCGCGTAGACAAGTCAGTAAAATTGTGCGATAACTCAAAGCGTTTTGCGGTGAAATTAAAAAGAAGCGAAAAAAATGGGGGGAAAAAATAAAATCAAATGCAAAATGAACGCAAAATGTCAATTTAACTTGACTGGCAGTCAGTCTGACATAAATTGTGGAAAGCGGCAAGTGCTGCCGATATGTTGCTGTTGCTGTTGTTGCACGGCGATAAGTGCAACAAATATTGCTGCCGCATTTTTGTCAGCGCTGTCGGTCGCACAGCGCACAGACATGCAGTCTATCAGCGTCTGTCGGCGTCTGTATGCGAGACCGACACAAACTTGTTCGACTCGGCAGTTCGATCAGCTGCGGTAATTTATGCATAGCGCTTGGCAACTTAAAAAAAAAACACAAAAAAAAAAGAAAATGTTCATGTGTTGCCTGCGATATGAGTGAATAAACAACACAAACAACAACAGCAGAACAGCAACAACAACGACGTCAATAAAAGCAACAGTAAAGGCGGCGGCTTGTAATTGATCGCTTGGCGGCATCTTTTGCTTTGTGTGCTATACAAATACAACACTAACAACACCAATAACACAAACGACAACAACAACAGAAGCGACAAATAACAACAAACACCCACAAAATGTGCAGATTTAATTTTGGTTGCAAATTTTTTAGCAAATTCTTTGTTAATTAGTTAAAAATTGCTCGAAGTTAGAAAATCGTTCCTTCAGCTGCTAACAACTCTAAGCAATAATTGTGCGCTCAGACGTAGAAGTGGAAAGAAGAAGATTGAGTATAAGAAGAGTTGCTTTAATCAATAAATTAAGCCGGAAATGTTAGCATTTAAGGATTGCAACACGCGGTAGCACTCAACCATGCACGATGTGCGATTAAAGTCTGCAACAAAACTGGCTATAGATAATGTTAATTGCTTTCATTGACAAGGGCGACAAATGTTGCTGTCATGTTGCTGTTGCTGTTGCAAGCAGAACTCAGCTGCCGGCTTAGGCTCAAGCACACACACACACATGCTGCACGTAGCAACTTTGCACTGCCGATAATTATTGACAGCCATGAAAAATTGGCTGCTCAATACTCGTCTTTCTTCCTTCCTTCCTTCCTTCGACTTTCTTCAAACGTGTGTTCTTTGATTCGTTCTATGGCATGTGCACACATTTGTGTGTGTGTTCTCTGGCTGACGATGCGACTTTTTGTAATTAGTTGCCCATCCGACAACTAACACATACGGAATTCACTTATTAAAAGCGCAAATCAGCAAAGTTGCTGCAAGTGTTATGGCTAATTAAGTGAACAGCGCTCATTTGCATTTGCATTGCAGCGCGTACATTGGCTTCACTTCATGTTGTGCTTCATCTTGTGCGGTTTTGCTTTTTTCCCAACAATTATAAGAATTTCACATGTTGCACTTGAATCGGAGAGACAGAAAACATTCAACGCTTTGCTAATTGCTTAAAATTTGTGTTTCTGTTGATGAGTTTTGCTCATTTTTATTGTTAATCAGCGTTGTTTTTTTTTACAGCTTTTATATTTGCCTAATTGACGCTTAGGTCAACAATGATAACGTTAATTAGCTTTGCTTGTTTGTTTCATTAACATAAAATAATAAAAAACAAAACATTAAAAAATTAAATATTATAAAGAAAATTCTGCTGAAATTGTTGTAATTCTGCCTACCAAGTTGTTGTTGGCTGTTATTGCAGCTTGTTCATTTCCGGCAATGTCGACAATTTTACAATGTCCAACCGCCGTTGCTTGCATGCTTTCTAACTGCATGAGTCTTTATACAAATATGTATATTATATACAAGCATATTTGTATGTGTAATTGACACCGTTCGTCAGAATTTCATAAAAATTTGTTTGTCAATCGGGAGAAATTTGATATTACTGCTAAATAAATGAACCAGTTGATATTTTGGCTGCAATGACTGATTTTGGGTCACTACTTTGAAAAAAAAAAATTAGACTTGTAAAAATAAACAAAACGATCAAATTATACATTTTTATGTTATTGTTTTTACTTTTTAATTTATACGAAATTCAACTTTATCTTTTTTTGTACTTGACGTTTTCAAAATTCAACCATCACTCATTAAAAAGTGTCCGTAAACCATTTCCGTTGAAAAAAGAGCGATAATTACGTTCGAGCGTCTCGCATTCAAGTGTGAAGTGAATTGTTTCCGTTTGAAACTTTTCTAAGACAGCCACGCTCTCAAAGCGCTTGAAAACCGTTCCCGAAGCCTGAGACAACTGTTCAATGTCAGCAGCAGCAGCAACAAGCGCGACTTCACAGCCAACGATTAACATACAATTAGACTCGATTGAAGCGAGTTCGATTGGGTTGCCGGATTGTTATTAAAATTTTATGCCGACAAGTGTTGAGAGCGCTCGATGTGAGAACAATTAGCAACTTCAACTTGCTTTATGGAAATAATCGTTGTTAAGTGTGAATTAATATGCGCCTTAGAGGAATTCAAAACAAGTCATCAATGCTATAATTTTTGTCTACCAAAAATAGACATTTGTAGGCAGTGCTGATAATTATCGCCGGTGAATGTACAACAGCGCAGAGATTCAAGCACAGCTTTTGCTTCGCTTTGCTTTGGCACTCATTGCCCTAAGAACGTGACACGATTTTCATATTGGCGATTACAGACACATAAAACACTTGACGGTAACTGACACACCCAGAAATTGTAGTTACATATGTACAAATCAACGACGACAAGACAGACAGACAGACGCGATATTCTTGACTTAGAAAATGATAGCCAAAGACTTTTGTGTCGTGTTGTCGCCGTTGGCATTTTTATCGATACATGCTGACAGCACAGTTGGTTAGACGAAGAACAATAAATAAATAAGTGTTAATGTAAGCAATAATTTGGCCAACTCATCAAACACAGTAAATAATCATAAAAATAAAATTTGATGAAGTGAATTGATTGCGACATGTTTCAGCCATACGAAGTCTCAAGTCTGCACGCCTTGAATATGATATGACAATAAATTACACTCACTTTATAAATATCTATGTATCTACACAAATAAAGAGTCATAAACATTGTAGTGACATACAATAAAATTTGCGTTTGTCTCTACATTACCGAAGCCTTTAATTTTTACTGACAATTTTAGTATTCTTAATTAAAATGTTTAAAACGTTAATAAAACATAAAATATCAATTACGTGTGAGTATATTATCAAGCGTTGGACCATTCCGGCCATAGGGATCCTTAACCAGTACTAGAACATCATCGCACCAAGCATAGGTAAGCACGCGACGTTCGATGATCTCACGAAACTCGGGCGACTCATCAATTAGTTCACTGTAGTTGTCATTTGTGAGCACGACGCCCTCAGTTCGACTCGCCAGCTGCAACACCAAGCGATCATCATGACTGTTCTTGATCTTGCCCAAAAGATTCTTGCATGGCGAAAAGACGACTTTGCCCGCACTGTGAAGTTCTTCAAGCAGCTGAGGATCGGTTGACTTGCCCGGATATTTTCGAAACAACGGCACAACCGCTTTGGCATCATGACCCATATCATTGATAAAATTAATGCAGATCTGTAAACCTCTGACGGAGAACTCACGGCCGAGTGAGTGCGCGAAAGCAACATTGCTGCCGTCGATAATCACGAAGCGTCTTTTGTTCGGATCGCTTTGCTTCGCAGGCACTTCTTGCCTTACGGGATACATGGTGCCGGAGGGCTCCAAGGCATTACTTTGTGTGTTAGTCGTTATGTCCGATGATGTGTCACATTGCTCTAATGTCTCTAATGCATTTAAATTGTCATCTACTTCCAGTGACAGCTGATCCATTGTTTGCGGTAGCAAACAGTGGCGACGACTGCTATGGAAACGGTGCCGCATGTTGCCCGGCATGTGCTCAATCTGCTGAGCCGTAAAGACGTCCAATGCACAGTACACCGGCACTGAGGCGCTCGGCGTGAACTTCATTTGATTGCTGCGTGAGGCAGCGCTGTGCACGATGGTGCGTCGTGTCACGTTGCTGTACTTACGTACTTGTTTGTTCTTGTTTTGCTTGCGCGTTTTGCCCATTGTGTTCTTTTAGAATTAATTTTATAATAAAATATACGATGTTATATATCAGCTTAATTGAAAAATTCGTGTTAATTTTGCTTGTATAAAATGTGTTTCACAAAGCTTGCTTAAAAATCGACACACAATTTTGTTGCTCAGTGTACAAGTTTAACAAATAAATAAATCGAAAATTGTCAATGTTTCATATTTGATTTCTTTTGCTTTTTTGCCGACCAACGCTTTTTCATATGAAGTTAAGTTCAAAGCTCTTGAACCAAAACCGCACCAAACATGTCTATTTGTCAGCATCGAACTCATTTCTGGTTCATTCAATTGCCTTAAGCGTATTTCATAGCAGCGAAAAAAAATAAAAATACAATAAAAATAAAATCAGAAACAGAAACAGAAAAAAAGAGCTCGAAATAAAAGCCAAAAAATTCAAATTTGATTTAGCGTTTCTTTATTGCGCGTGCGCGTTTTGTGGCACAACTATTTTGCACACAATTCGTTGTACGAAATGCGCTGATGCGCAAACAATGTGTGGCAGATTTATCGCAAACAAACCGCCAACAGACCATATAAGTACGCGTCTCAGTGAACTGGACTGAGGCACTGAGGCGGAATTACATGTTGAGAAAATGAACGTGAACTTGAAGATGCGCACAGCAGCCGCAGCCGCTTGCCACCTAACACCCCCTCTCACCTACAAATGGTTGTGGTCATGGGAGAAGAGACAGACAGACTGACAGACCGACAGACAGACAAAGAAACGATCGATCGATTCAAGGCATTGCGTTGAGCATTGGCGAGATAAGTCGTTGGTGTAAAATCGAAAATGGTCTCAAATAAGCTCGCAACCAGTAACCAAAATGACAACGACAGCACCGGCAGCAGCAGCAGCAACAACAACAGCAACAATAACAAGAGCAACAACATCATATATGACCACTTTTGTTTAAAAATAGCAAAGATCGTCGTTCATATTAAAATGGCAAAGTGTGAGCGGATCGCAAGAATGTATCAACATGTCAATGGCATTTTAGCAGTATTATAGCCGCTCAGCAGTTGCAAGAGGAATGAATTGCTCCGAAGCTGATCAGACTGCAGAGTGTAGCAAATAGCAAATAGCAAAGAATGACACTTTTTTCTAAAATGCGGCATACAATTTTCTGGCTTATTTATAACATCGCCTAATCTGTCGAAAGCCACGTCAAATTGCTGGCGATGTACTTCACTGCCATTTGGGCTTTTTGTTATTGTATTACGACTCCTTACAGACTCGTTCGTTATTGGCGCGCCAAAGCAACTCATGCAGATGCAAATCAGATCAGAGATAGCAAGGCAAGCAACCGATAATCAGTGCTGTGAACAGTGCAGGGCAGAGGGCCAACACAGATAATGATGATGATCATGATCGGCATAAAGTCACACAACTGCATTGGCCAAAGACGCTCATGGCTTAGCAAAGGAAAACAACAAAAAAAAAAAAAAATAAGTAAGTAAATAAAAATAAAAAAGAAAAGTGAAAAATGACGAATGACGAATGCGAAGACAATAAGCGGTGGCGACAGCGGCAGCGGCTGCAGCAGCAGTATAATGATTAGTGCCGTCAACAACAGTAACAACAACAACAACAGCAATAACGACAACAGTACGGCACTGCAAAAAGCAGGCGTCGCAGCAGGAAGACGGTTGGCTTGATTTATGCAAATGCAGTTCGTGATTGATGGCCGCAGTTGTAGATCACCAACACCAACAACAACAACAGCAACAATGTCTTGAATTACAATGCATTGAGTTGAATTTGGTTTCGTTTGCATTGGCATGCATCAAGGCCAGCAACCATGGCAGCAGCGCCGTCGTTGGTGCTGATGATGGTGGCAATGACTGCAAATCGAACTTGCACTTGAGAGATCATGCTCAATTACATTGTGAAAAGCGTCTCGGTGGCGGCGACAACGACAGCGTAACTTTGGCATCAACACCATCAGCCATCGGCCATCAGCCACCAGTGATCAGTGATCAGTCAGCAAACGTAATAAATTTCCATAATGAGCAAAAGTTCGTAATTCAGTTTGTGCAAATTTCAAGTCATCACAACTGACCACGCCATTCACTCAGTCGCTCAGCAGAATGCAAATGAAAACGCACAATGCGCACTTTATCAATAGGCAAACAATCAGCTTGTTAGCTGACACAAACTGATGATGCGACACAGGCAACGCGGGTGGCTTGAGGCTAATAACAGCACCAGCTTACAGAAGCTGAGGTCACTGACAGCGTTGCGCGTTGAGCGTTGACAGCAACACTTATGTACCGTTTTGTTTTATTTCTATTTGATTTAAAAGACTCTGTCAACACTTTGTGCAGTAAAGATCAGAAAACGCAAAGTCTAAGTCGTTCTGACAGACTGTCAGCTTCATCATAATTGTTATGATCTTATGGCAACGTTGGGGTGCGTGTAAAAAGCAGACAGCAAACATGTGTAAAAACACACACACACATACATATACATACATACAATTACGGCATAGAGATAAAGAAACTCACTTGAAGCGAAACTCATAAACCGAAATATTTACGGCTAAGAATGAAGGAGCAAGTAAGACTGCCGGTGTCGGTTGGTCGGTTGATGTTGTCGTGTCTCATGCATCGCCTTTCATTGCTCATTAACATTAACAACAACAACAAACGCAACAACTACAGCAGCAGCAACAACAACAACGACATCAACTATGACAACAGCAATTTGAGAGATGTGAAAAATGACAAACAACTATCATTTAACATGTTCAAGTAGAACTTGGAAGCAACTTAAACTTGTTTGTTGTTGTTGTTGGCATATTCCATGTCCCTTTGATAGTTGCACTTGCCAGCGAACATTAACGTCTTCTAGCAGCAGCCGCAGCAGCAGTAATGCCAGCAGAACAGAAGTACTTGATGTGGCACTTTCCAAAAGGGAAAATAAATAATAAACATGGCAAATATCCCAAGGGAATTTCAACAGCATCGCTTTATGCCAAACTCAGCCTACTTCGTCTTGACTTTTCTGCTGATTGCGCACGCTGCTGCTACGTCTCGTTTGCACGCTCATATTTTTATTTAGACCTTTTTTTTTGCTGATTTCTTCTTTGCTTTTACTGAACAACGTTGAAGTTCACATTATGGCACGAAAAATGCTCGAATTGGCGCAGTCATCGCATAGTTTGCCCGTCCGACAGTTTGCCAGTACGCCCGGCACTTGTGAAAACCACCGCACCACCGCATTGTTTGCTTACTTGATTGACTGTCGGCTAATGAAAATTATGTTCTATCGCTTGCTGACAGTCGGACGCTAAGACGACAGTCTGTCAGACACTTCACGACCAAGACCAAGACGAATACGAATATGATGACGAAGACGACAAAGTAGAAAAGTAGCCAAGCAGAAACCGCCAACGTTTTTGGCTATAAATCATTACCTGCTGTTAATTATGGTCGTAACTATGTATGTATATGGCAAGTCAAACGGAAAGTTGCGTTATGAGCCCAGTCCCAGCTCCGTCCCGCTGGCTACTTAGCGTGCCGTGTATCCCGTCTTTGATACAGTTCCCGGTCGCGTTTAATGAGAGCTTCAAATTGTTTGCTTACATTGCAGAATAATTTCAATAATTGATTACCTCAATTTTGTGAAATTCATTTTTAAATTAAACGAAATTAAATATGTTTCGAGCATTTTCTACTTTGGCGCGCAATTCCAAAGTTCATTCAACTTCAGCTTCAGCTTTTAATTTTTACTTTCCTCTGCTTTTGTCGAAGCGTGTTCCAAAAACTGATTAATTGCAGATTTTTTTTTTTACCTTAAAGCTTAAATATTTTTTTTGTAACATTTTGTCTGTTTTTATTCATTTTCGTCTTGTCTCATTTCCTTTTTGAAATTTTGCAATTAATTGCCATCGTTGTGTTTATTTGTTATTATTCTTTTTATTTGTTTAACATTTCGTCTTTGGAAATTGTCAAATCAGCAAATTTTTACAAAGAAAGGCGCTTTGTTTCGCCTTAGGCCGAAATTTATTACCAACTTTTTGCGTCTTTATTACACATAGGGCACACTTTTTTTATGAGTTATTGTTTTATGACCAATTTCAAGTTGTTTCAATTAGTTGTTTATTGTTTAAGACATGTCAAAGCACGTTTGCGTTGATTGGTCTATTAATTTCCGGCTGTCTTCCAATTAATGTGGGAAGGCAAAATTTAATATTTCATAAAAACAAATAACAAAAGAAAATATACAAAAGCATATTTTTTTCTAAGAAACCAATTTTATATAAGCGTTTTTATGTTTATAACTTTATTATAATAATTTACACAAAGTGTTTGCCAGCGGTGGAAAATCAATTATGCAAGACACACACACATGCACACACATAGAGAGAGCATAATTAAAATGAAACTAGTTTTTGCTTTTTCCCACAATTAAACTTGTATTTACGTGCCTGCAGTGACTTAAACAAAAGCAGCAAGAAATTATGTTGTAATACAAGTCAAAACACAACGAAGAAGAAGAAGAGCCCCATGTGTGTGTTTGTATGTAATTAGCAAACGTTGAATAATTTCAAATGAGTACAAAATAAGATTACGTGAATTTAAAAGTACTTCAAAAAATAACTTTCATTTGAATAAATGGTAATTTTTTGGCAATCTTTCGTTTTGACCGAAATCAGTTTAATTTTGGCAATGCGTAAAAACACGGGCTAATGGGCAATCAAAACAAAATTAAGTAAAAATGACACTTGTACTTGAACAATAACGAAACTTCAAAAAAATTCATAAGAAAGTATCGCTTAACTTTTTTGGTAACGCTTTCAAATTCAATTACCGCCGCTCGTTTTTGAGATTTGCTATGTTGGCAGCTCAGCTGTGCTCAGCTCGTAAGAGCACGGAATGGCAAGCTTAGGCTCAGTTCAGTCAAGTCGAGTGGCATCACAACGAGTTGTACTTTCCGCGTTTGAAGTTGAAGTAATTTGACGCAAATGATGCCGGAAATATCGGCACATACGATGAAGATGAGCAAATGCAACTTAAATGACAACAAAAAAACGAAAATACAAACATAAACGACAAAGGCTTTAAGCTGAGATACTCATGTTGTTGTTATTATTACAATGCAATGTTTGAAGAGCTCACCAAAAAGCTCCTTGAAGTCGCAAAGCTATAAAAAAAAACTGAAAACGAAGAGAAGATAAACAAAAAAAACATCTTATATTCACTTTAACACATAACCAAAATCAATTTTGAGGTGGAGTGCCCCATCTGCTTGTGGCATGCCACGGCAGCGGCAGCAGTGGGCTGCTTGGGGCATGAGGCACGCAGTGAAAGCGAAAATCAAATGCATTTGACCTTTTGACTGGCAAACGATTTACTACTTTTTGTCTTCTTCTTCTTTTTTTATTTTCTGTTTGCAATTTTGAAGTTGGTATTTCCTTAGCGCCGAAAAATCGCAACGTTGTCGTCTCTCCCTTGGACTGACACTTGCACATGACATAATGAGCAACGTTTTTTTCCTTCGACTTCTTCTTATATTGCTAAGCAAAACAAAAACAAAACGTTTTTAAAGTCGCATTGCAGCAATTATTGCACGAGCACCCAAGAGACGCTGCACAAAAATTATCGAAAAGAGTTAAATAATATTTATGAAATATAGCAAAGTGGCACAACAGCAACACACACTGAAGAACGACGGCACGCAGAAGTCCCAAACGGCGACGGCGATGTGTCAAAATCAAAATTGCTGCATGTGTTGACATTCGCCATAAAAGCATCGCTGGCAATTAAATAGTCAAAATGGCCGAAATGTTGCGCTTTGGCCGTTGCAATTGATGAAGAACGATCGGTAATGATTGCGGCAAGCGACGCATTCGAAAGGCAATGACGAGATTTGCCTGCTCATGGCATCGTCGTCATCATCATCGTCATCGACGTCATCATCATGGTTGGTGATTGACAAACTTTGTGCAGCATTGTATCAATTTGACAGGCAACGGCAAACGGTGAGTTGCAAGTTGCAAGTTGCAAGTTTCAATGAATGTTGCAATCAACAAGTTTATTTTGCCATTGCTGATATTAAATAAGTTGCTGCCTTGCTTGGCGGCTGCCGGCTGCTTGTTGATGTTGATGGCTCGCATGCTTGTTTGATTGACTGCAGCTGCTTTTGGTGGATATCAATAAAATATCATGCCAAGTGCTGAAAATCATCTGTGACACAAAATGTGAACACAACAAATTTTTCTTTTTTCTTTTCTGTTTTCAGTTTTATTTTCATTTATTACCTTTTTTTGTGTGTGCGTTGATTTGTGTTTTTGTTCCTTATTTTTTGGTTTTTGTTTTTGTTATTTTTTTTTTTTTGGTTGCAGTTTGTTGCAACATGACAGTTGAACACTTGTTTCCTGCCGCCGCTGTTGAGTGTTTTTTCGTGTCATCGTTTTGTCTTCGCTTTTACTGTTGTTGCTGTTGTTGATGTTGTGGTTTTTGTTGTTAACAGTAAATTTGCCAAACATAATTATGCGAGTTGCAACTTGTGCTGAGTGTTGCCTACGATGGTTGCCTGGCTGTGGTTGACTATCGACTTGTTTTCATATCAAATGCTTAAGCAATTTGTATAATTTTTTTTTTAACGACTTTAAATTGTTTTTCGAAAAGGGCTTTTGCTTTGTTGTAAAATGTAAACGATATAAATTAAATTATTCATGTTATGTTGTTGCGCCCTTTCATAAAGCCATAAAATCACTCATAAGCAACAAATCAATGGACGAACTTTCAATGACGTCGAGCCGACAACTTGTTTGGCTTTTTCATGTTTTCAGATTTATTATCAAATTTATCTAAATTTTAATAGCCATTAAAATAAAAGAGTTGTGCAATACAAAAGCAAACATTCACTTAACTTTATGCATTTGAAAAATATATGAGATAATTTATAGGCAAAGGTTTTGATAACTTTGTTAAAAACATTCAAACAATAATCACACAAATCAATGACATCTCAAAAAAACAACACAAACAAAACTATCACCTGTGCTTAACACAAAACTAAATAAATTGTTTTGCTTATCATTACAACTTTTTCAACAAAGTGAATTGCTTAACGCTGTTGAAAATGATTATGACACAACGCGAGTGAACTTTGTTTAATTTATGCAAAGCAAAGAATGCCGAAATAGAGCCAACACATACGCTCCGATCAGTTTAGGTGTAACAACGCCGAAAATAGTCATGAGATCTCTAAAAGTCAACCTACACGCAGCAAATGTCACTCAGGCTCAACTGCTGAGCTCAACTGAACATGTTCACCTGTCAAAAACTGGAACAATTTGAGGTCAATTAAAAACCAAAGCAAAACGAAAACAAAAACACAAAAAATAAAACAAATGCAAAGAAAAAATTGAGCTTTGAGACAAAATGAAAATCGCATATGCACAGCGCGAAAAAAAGTTTTGAAAAAATAATGAAATAAGGACTGAAATTGGCATAAATTATGGCGTTGACTGACAGCACAATAACAACAAAGCAAAGACCAAAGCAATGGAAAAAAGCGCAACAAGAATTATGAATTAAGAGCGAAAATGTGTCAATAAATTATATGCGAAATAAAGTCACATAAAAATGTTGCTGAGCCAAAAGACAAATACACTCAAAAAAAAAAAAAAAAAAACAAAAAAAAAACATGAAATAATAATAAAAACTATTAAAACCTAAAAGCTGCCACAATTCTCATGCAAAAGTATTGCATACACAGATACACACAGCCACACACAGCAACACACACACAGACACCTTTACAGACCTTTGCAGACGACGTGAGTTGCATGCCTCAAACGCTGCCGTTGTCGTTGCTGCCGCAGCCGCTGCCGCTGCTGTTGCTGCTGCCACATTGACAGATGTCGCTTTGGCGCATACATTTTCGATTTGTGCGAATGATAAAAAACTGTTTGCAAGCATTTTTCTATGCTTCGTTGTCCAAATGACGTAGGAAAAATTCGCAAGAAAACATAAAAAAACAAAAACAAAGAAGCAAACAAAAAAAAAAACAACTTCGATTTCATTTGATTATCATATGAGCAAAATACGTACGTAAAGAACAGCTTGCCACACGAGTGAGACCGCTCGAGTGCGCGTGTAGACGCAGCAACAAGTTGCTCGCCAAAATGCCAATAGATGCCATGGCATGGTGCACTCAGAGTCGACAGTCGACAGACGACAGACGCAACGTTTAGATTTTTCCATGTCGACAGTGTTTGCAGCATGTTTGATACCATAAAAGTGCAGTAAATGCGATAAATTGAGATTCAAGTGTGAGATATGCGCAGCAATGAGTGATTTTGTTATGGTTTGCCAGGGCACATTTCAACAACAGCAACAGCAACAACAACAACAACAACAGACAAGGCGAACGACGCGACGGAAATGTCGATCGAAATGGACATAGACACAAATGCGAAACACGACACAAAGTCAAACGCAAATGCAAACGCAAACGCAGATGCAACAGCAACAGCAACTGCAGCGACGACATTCATGCAACAGTCGATGGACAATCGTTGATATGCAGAAATACGCGCGACCCAAAGGAAATTAAAGGAACGTTAGTCCAAAAGTGATTGGCAGCCAAATGAAGTTGATTTTTCGGGCGCTAAACGTACAATCGTTCCCTCTTCTTGCCCACTTAACCAACCACCAACACTCCCACAGCCTATTCACACTACATAACTTTCGAAAAAACATAAAAAATAAAGAAAAACGAAAAGAAAAGGAATAAGTAAGCAGGAAAAGCGCATAAAGTGCAAACACAGTTGGGCATAAAATAATGAACGCCGGAATGCAATGCAGTACTGCGGCAGCGGCAGTGTAGGCAGTGCGGCAACAGTGGCCGCCACAACAAGTTTTGTCAGTGAGTAAAAATTGATGCCAATAGGTCATGTGCAATATGATTATGAGGCAAATGTTTCGGGCAGCAAGCCAAAGCCAAAAACTAATGGCGAACGTGGCATGAATGGTCGTCGCCTGAATGTTCGCCTGATCAATGCGACGGGCACGCAGCCGACAGCAACGACGCAGACAAATGCGCAATAATGCACAAGCGAATACGGCACGAGATGCTCATTTTACTACAACAACAACAGCAACAAATGTACGCTTAGCTTGGCATTAACGTCTATGCAGATGCAACATGAAGCACAAAATTAATTATAATTTTAGGAGGGTTCTCCTTTATGGTTACTTCTTCTTGTATTATTATTATTTTTGTTTTGTTTTGTATCATTTTTTTTTTTTTTTGGATACTTTTAGGTTTTTCTTGCTTGCATTTCATACAAAAGATTGTGAATGTGTCTGCGCTTTTAGGCATTTCCCTCGGCGATTTTTGTTGTTTAGATGTTCTCAGCTGATGAAACTTTCGTGGTGTGTCTCTTTAATTTTATTTTTATTATTGCACCAGGTGTGTGTGTGTGTGTGTGTACATGGCAAATTTATTGCATGCAGTTAAATGCCGTTAGTCTTTGCATGCATACATAAATATTTGATTTGTTGGCTCTAAGTGAGAAAGCATTTTTTTTGTTGTTTTTGTCTTCCTTGTCTGTTCATTGCACGCAAAGAAATTCTTGCGCTCATATCGGATTTGAATCAAACAAATAATATTTCACTACATCATTTTATTTTATTATTTTATTCTTTGCACTCATGCAAAAATATTTTCAATGCGTTTTTGCCACAAATCTTGTTTTCGATCGATCATGTCTAATTACCTCATTTATTTTAATTACACGCGCAGCAGCAGCAGAAAAAACAATGCTAAAGAAACAAAGGCGATAAAATAATATAATTGACCGCACTGAACTTGTCAATGTATCAAATGTCTAAGCTTTATTAATGATCTGTGAGTGTTTTACGCGTTATTCATAATCTATTTATTTATTTGTATTACTAAATTGAATTGTATACGTGTTGTAAGGCCCTTGCATTGGCTCGATTGTGTGAGGGGTGAGTTCAGGCGTTCGTGCTAAGCGCATAATTGGCTTGACAGACCAAGCGGCTGCCGCTGCGCTGCTGTGAAGTTGACGAGGTAAGCCAAATGAATTAATTAAATGAACTTCATTGTATTTGCAAAACGCAAAGCGTTGTAGAAACCCGTTTGTCTTGTTGTTGTTGTTGTAATAAGCAAGCTAAGCGTTACTAAGGTGAACTACATCAAAATGCGCGACAGTTTTGCGTAGGACGGTGCAACGATAAATTTATTAACTGTTTTCATTGACTGGCAGCAATTTTCAGTGCACCATTTTTCCTTCTTCTTCTGCTTCTTCCTCCACTTTTGCATGCAACATATTTTGGTGTGCCCAAAAAAAGAAATGCCCGCACACTAAAAAAGAAACAAATAAAAAAATTGGCAACCTACTCAAGAACGCAGCCAAGTTGTGCAAAAAAAAAAAAAACAAAAAAAAACAAAATTGAAATGATGCATGCATGCAACCGGAAAGCGAGAGAGCGAACGTGCAACAACTACGCGAAAATGTCAACCTTTTTGCTCTTGTCGACAGCGACAACGACATCGACAACGACGATGGCAACGACAATAACAATAACAGCACAACAACAGCATCGATGCCGAAGATTGGACACATGTTGCGCTCAGTTGAGTTACCCGCCGCACACATACATTCACACGAACAAACACATAGATACAGAAACACACTCACGCACACACACACATCAGTCACGGAAAAGGAAGCCGCAAATGCATCGACAACAAGCGCAAAGTGAATTGCTTCGCATTGTATCGCATCGCATTGCATCGCGTAGGTTTTCTATTTGAAATCCGAAATTAGTTGCTCAATTAAATGCAGACTCTACTCTCGTTTATGTTCGTTCATGTTCATGTACTGTACATGTTGTATTTGTATTTCAGTTAACGTTTTATCGTGGGAATCGTGCCGAAGATGATCGCTAAATTTGGCTGTGCATTGCAGTTGCATTCTACAAGTAGAATATTTGACAGTAATCATTAAAATACCATCAACGTTTTCTCTCTGCTGTTTGGTGTCTCAACGCAACCGCCATTTGTGGTAATCATTTACCTCAGCCGCAGCCACCAAAATATAATGAATGAAACCACCAAAAACAGCCAAAGCTGCCGCTGATTGCGATGTGACACCGTCGCTTCGTCTGCTGATTATTATTAACGTTATTAAGAAAGAATATATGAATTATGTTTGCAAAAGCAAAATTTGCGAATTCACAAAAAATCATGGATTTATGATCTTTTCATTTGTCCAAATGTAACTTTTAATTACGCTTTTAATGTGAAAACAAAAATTTAAATGACATGTGATTAAGAAGATTTAATAAACAATTTGTGTATAAACACAGAAAATACGAATCGGTCTTCTTGAGTGACTTCTTCTACTCAACTCAGCTTAATGAATAATTATTAATTTTTTTTTAATTTTTATTTTTTTGGAATTGAAACAGCAATAATCATGACTCTTTCATATCGTCTCATTGAGCTGATCAAGCGTATATAGTCAAAGAAGTTTTATTCTTTGTTAATAACATGATAGAGTTGCAAAAGAATACAAACAGAAAAACTTCTGTAAGTCATCATTTGTACAAAGTGTTGTTAATAACTGAAAACGCGAAACCGCGCCATACCAGACGATAGAATGTGCCGCTCCTATTCAGTTGGCAATCACTCAAATGTCTACGTTTTTATGTGGGAATTTTGTCTTTGATGCGCAAATTCATTTGCCGCCGTTTAACGCGACGAAGCCGCAGAGAAATGATGGCGCACATTTAAATGAATATACATAGATGATTCTTTTCTTTTATTTTTTGTTTTTTTATTCTTTTTTTTCGTGTTTGCGTTTTGCAGAATGCTTACGGTTTCTAATGATGAAAACAGTAAATTTCACGGTTAAGTGATTACTTGCAGCATTTCATTTGAATGAGCTGAGGCTGCTGCCGCTATTGGCAAACAAAAGACTTAAGCAACGAACGCACATTTTCAATATTATGTGCAAATGTTTTTATAAATTTTACATACTTATGCTTACATTCACACATACTTACACACGCACACGTGTACATAGAAATAAATATACTTATATATTTTAGCTATATTTTGCCATAAAAGTGTCCAAACTGCAATCAATTGCCTAATTTATGACTCAATTAAATACTTTTCGTTGCTCTTCCTCAATGTGTGTGCTTTTTTTTTTTTTTTTTCTTAGCTAAATTAAAATCTTGCACCTTTAGGAGGCGAGTAAACGAACGACACCTGCACAAAGCGTTTGGCGCGCTGGATGTGTGTGTGTGTGTGCATTTGGCTATAATATTTGCAGTAGTTGGCAACGATTGCGGCTGTCAAAGCCATGTATTTAGCTGGTTAAGTGCCACAACATCGTTATGAGCGTAAAAATATGCGCGGCATTTACGGCTTAGTTAGTGAAAATATCTTTTGAATCGTTTTCCACCTATAACGCCTTCCAGCTCACCCTATTCTGGTTCTTCGACCATGTCTTATTCTGCTCTTCTTCACTTCTTATTGGTTGCTGTAATACAATATATAACAATGAATGGCTATTTTGGTCGTCAACACGACTCTACTCACCAATTTTGCTCGTTGCACGTTGCACAGTTCGGCACGGTTCCGGCCTCGTTTGTTGCCAGGTCTATTATCGCCTTTTAGGCCGCAAACACTTACTGACAGCGTCCTGTGCTTGTTTATGGCTCGCATTGAAAGTGAAGTGCACATTGTCAATATTTTTAAACGAAAATTCCTTTTGCCTTCGAAATTGAGTGTCACTTTACGTTGCCTCGGAGTGTGTGTGTGTGTGTGTGTGTGTGTGTGAGGCAGTAATTGAATGAATCGCCATTGATTGGCGCAAACAATTTAAAGCTCAACGCATAAGCGAGCAAGCTCAGAACAATTGAATTTGTGCAGTAGTCGCGAAGAAAAAATACTTCAGTGATTGTTTGCAATTGGAAATATTTGCCAAAAGGAAGACAAGAAGAAGGCACGGCCCATCGTACACCTGTCAATGTCAAATGCTAATAAGATGCGCACATTTAATTATGCTGCCATCGCATCTGTCACCATTTGCGAATTTCTCAGCTCGTTCGCTCGCTCATTTACTCATTCATTCATTCTTTCATGCACAAGCTCGCGGTGTGCACTTCTGGTCGATGTTGGTTCTGAACACTTGGCGCGTCTAACTGCACTTGGCAGACAATTTGTACTGTAAAAATTATGAGAAGCTTTTGACTAAATGAGCCTCATCAATAAGAAAGTTCTGCTTGTGACCAGCCAGCCAGCCGGCCAGCCGGCAAATACAAATGTTGAGCGACAATGCTTGTAGCAGCCGGCCTCTGGGTCGGTCGCCTGACTGGCTGGCTAGCCGACTGTTCGACCGGCCGGCCGGCTGGCTGGCTGGCTGGGTGAGACAGCACAGTTGCCAAATCGTGGCAATGCGTTGGCAAGCTATTAAAGCGGCGATTGCTTATCTGCGGCATGCAGCAATTTGTTTGACATGGCGGCATCAGTATTCGCCTCAGCTGCGTCTCCTTTTTTCTGCGGTGGCGACGGCGGCCACAAGGAAGTAATTTTCAGTGTTTATGCGCATTTCTGGTACTCAACACCAGCGTGCGCAGTTAGCCGAAACCGGCTGCATATGAGCTTTGCATACTCTTTGACTCTCTGGCTTGTGTAATTTCTTTTTTTGGCGGCCGTGGTTAATGCCCGTCGAAAGGCGCCGTACTTTATGACGCTTGATTGCAAAAGCACACATAAAATTTGTTTTGCAACCAAGAACATGGCATCGCAACCTCACCGAGAAAGAAAGTCGTGGACCGTCTGTGACTTTCTTTTTGTTTCTTAAGTTGGCACTTTGTTTTTCATATTTTGTTTCATTTTTTGCTTAATAAGAAAACAGAATTTTATGTAATGATGTGCTTTCCAATCAGTTTTGATTTTTACAACCATTTTTTTATTTCTTTTATTATGATTATTTTTCTTTTTTTTTAGGGGGAATTCTATATTTGAAGAACATAAAATAATACTTCTATAAATAATTTTTTCCATTTTTTTTAATGTGTTAACATTAACTTAGCAATCATTTTTTTAATAATCAAAAGCAATTGAATTTTTTTACGACTTATTAATAATTTCATTCAACTTGCACTCTAATTGTATTTGTTCAAAGTTTATTTATTTTTTTGTTATAATATTAGTTATTAAAAATTATTATTGTAAAGTATGGCTCTGTGGGGACCCATTTTCATTGCCGTTTTACTGCACTTCATGCTCAGCACTTCGATTTACGCAATTCAAGAGCACGAAATATGCGAAAAAGCGCCATCTGTGGCCAGTTGGATAGTTGTCGCCGCAATGATCTTACTTTTGCGTGACGCTAATCTGTATCCATTGCGTTACTGTCATTTGCCACTGCTGTGTCAAGTCATCATCGAGTCTATAGCTTGCATCGCTGGAATGGAATTGGTTGTGGCCAAGGGTTGGTGCTATGTTGAACGCCTTCTGCAACACTGCAGCCGCCTGGCGCTGCTCAAGTGGGGTGTCAGCGAGCACAAATATCTGACGCACGAATATCTAATTTTGGGCATTGTAACAACAGCGTTCGCTTCTTTCATATTCGTGATGGCGGTGATGGCAACAAATCTACACAAGATGAACTTCAGAAGTTGGTTAGCCGTCAATAAACGTGTGCAGCTCAATATGAAGGAATTTCGCAATTATGTGGAAAGCAAGCGGCCTCCTGGCGAGCCTGACTTACGTTCGGTGCTTCAACGTAGTGAAAGAAACTAAAAAATTACGGTGTGCTTGTAATAAGTTGAAGTTTTGGTGTCGCTTCAAATTGTTTTATTTCACATTCTCTGAAGAATTATTTAAGATCAAATTTACTTGTGATATGTGAGTTACATTGAGCACTCAAAGAACTAATCTCTCAAAGCTAATTGTATAATGACTGCTTGACAACAACAACAACCACAACTCGAGCGCGACAATTTCAACAATTTACAAATTATTCAAAGTGATTTCAACAAACGCAACTCAGTTAACACAACTTAAATATTTATAAATGCGCTTGGCGATTAAATTGTGATTGTGTCATTTGTTTAAACATTTGAAATTCAATTGTTTGCTTTGGCAAACAACAAAAGAAAAACAACAAAAACGAATGAATAAATAACTCTCATTAAAAATAAAAAAAAAATAAAATTAAATGGAAAACACTTAAAATCACGTCATTGCAGACCAATTGACGCCAGTCACATTTTGCTTGGCTAAGTGCTTGACTGTACGCTTGTTAGAATGCACGAATGATTGATTGATCGCATGCGAAAGTGAGTGAGTGACTGAGTGACTGACGGTGTGACGAACTCGCTGAGTGACATGCTTTGTATGACGACAATTTTATTTATTTATTTATTTTTGTTTTTGTTGCCGACAAGTGGGAAATTAATTGCAAAGCGGTTTTCAGTTATTTTTCAGTTTGTGTATATTTTTTTTTTACCATTTATGAAAAAGTTGTTTTGTGTTTTTTGCGAGTTCGTTACTTAAGTCTTTTGTTTAGGTGAGTACTGCATTTTTAAACGTGTGCGAACTAATTTGGCCACTAATTAAAACAATTAAATAAATCAAGTATTGGATTAACGTTTAAAGCGCTTTTCGAAGCCAAGATCGAATTTGGCACACATACACTCACACACACACTCATGTCATAAAACATTATTGAGCATTTATAACAATTAATTTAATCTGTTTTTATTTGTTTTCGTTTTTGATTTCATGCTTGGGTTAAGCGTGTAAAATCTTCGATTTATTTGTGCGGTGGCGTTGGCCCGCGAACTTTTAACATGGCTTATGGCTCAACTCAGCTCAGCTCGGCTCCGTTGGCCAGTTGCGCACACGGAATGTCATGTCGTTTATAGTGTGCTGCGACTAAATATCGTTTACCGTTTTTAGTAATAAAATTTGTCTGCGCCCATTATTGTGTTTGTCAAGCAAACGGCAGCAAAATACAACTGAACAAACTGTTAGATGTTCATACATACATATTATAGCAACGAAATGCAACCCACAACTTTTTATGGACACATAAAAAAATGTCAATAAAAATGTTTATGTGCAATTTTAACTTACATTTTGTTTTCTACTGCAAAATAAATTCAGAAAACAAAAATAAATAAAACAACGTACAAATTGAAAACATACGAAAAAAACATGTCAAACACAATTAATAATAAAACATTAAATTCCATCGATAAAATGGAACAGAAAATTTTGTAACAAAAATGTCAACGCGAACTTGACAAGTCGACGTGGGAAACGATTTTACGCTTTGTTAGTGTATTTTTATTGTTTTATGTTATTTTATGTGTATTTCTCACTTGATGCCCAACAAGGTCAGATAGAAAAAATGGGCGTGGCATGCGTACATTCCATAAACATTTAAAATGCTTGTGTCTCTGCAACCTTGCTATTGGGATAGAGCATAGATCCAACAAAAACTGACTGAAGCTTATCTGCATATATAGTCAAAATTTTAAAACGTTATATCTCTGGAACGAATTCTCATATTAAAGAAAATAACTATATAAAAATAATGTTAAATGGATCTAAGAATAAGATCTTTAGTTCCGATCCAAATATGGATATGGCGAGCCTCTGAAATTTCTTATTAATTTTTTTTATTGTTAATATATTTGAATTTTTTTTTTACGTTTTTTGTTTTTGCAGTGTGGAAGGAATGTGCTAATAAATTAATCTGATTTGTTCGAGAACAACAATTGAAAACATAAACTGCAACAAAAGACTTAAGCAACGAACTTTGTACTATGAGAGCTGAACAAAATCAAAATATTTGTGTTCATTCGTTAGTTTATCTCAATATGCGACTTCATAAGCCACAAAACATTTCAAATGCGCAAAGAGCTAATAAAAAATATTTATGTATCTGAAATATGAATCTTTCGCTTAAAAAAATGTCTGCATAAATTGTGAATGAATTCTCAAGTGGCGCGCATTATTGTTTTTTTCTTTTTCGGTGTTTTGTTCGGCAGTTTGAGCGGCGCACCTTTTGGCAAAACGCTCAATCACAGCTGATCTTCAATATTAATGCGTTTCTTGTGTCTCGCTTAATGCGCACAGAGGCAAAGAAAAAACCTTCTAAATAGAACGCCTACGCGCACACTTCTGCTGGCTGCTGGTAGTCGTTTGTTGGCCACAGGCGGGGCCGGCGGGACTGATGAGCCGTCAAAGCGGTGGCTACGATGCTAATCTGCCACAATGCGTTGCAACTTAATGTTTCCACCGAATGTGAATGCGAATGTGACTTTTTGTCATTCAATGACTTTAACGAATCATGCTCGGCCGTAAAACGAAACTGTGCAAACGTGTAAATCCTCTTTGTTGTCGTTGTCGTTGTTGTTGATGTTGTAGTTGCATGCAACGTTGTTGCCTTCGCTGTTGTTCTCTGTACGGTACGTTGTTTCTCATTTTCTGCTTTCATCTCATGGTTGCCGCAAACACACACACACACACACACAACCATACAAGAACAAAAAACCCGTGAAATTATTCTGAGTCACATTTAACACGCTAAAACGGCTCATTTGCCACAAGCGCTCAAACGCTGAGAGCGGAGAAGAAGAGGCTTAGCCTGTGAATGAGTCTGAGGCGAAGGCGCAGGCGCGTCTGTTGGGATTTTCTGCCACTTCTCACGTCAATTACATGAAAGTCGGTGTGCTGCCGCTGCGCTGCTCTATGCCACTCTATGCGGCGCTGCTCGGTTGTCGCTGAATTTGTTGTAACCGTTGCTACCTTTGTCGCTGTTGTTGTTGTTGTTGTTATCGTCGTTGCACTTCTTTGACTTCTTTTCACATTTCACGCTTGGTGTATTTAGTTTTCTTCTTCTTTTTATTTATTTTATAGTTGTTTTTCTTTCTGTCTCTTTCTCTCTCTCGCTCTTCTTGGATTTTCATTCATGCTGTCAAAGCCAAATGTCTTGCATTCTTTGGCCTCTTGGGAAATTTCTTCGTTTTCGTTTAAAAATTGGTTTCATTTGTCCAAATGTTGTACATAAGTTTGTCTGTCTGTCTGTCTGCGTGTTGTTGTTGTGTTGTATTGTGTTCTCTAATTTGGCTATGAACAGCCTATTTGAGCTTGTAATTTGCCTTGTAATTAGTTGCTTTTTTTGACACCGGCTCAGTTGGCCGTCTGAGAAACTTTTATGTAATCTTGTCTTCAATCTTCTTGTTACTCATATTTTTTTTTTTTCGAACGCATAATTTTACGCTTCACGTAAGGCGCAATATTTTTTATTGCTACTCCGCCCCCTTCGCTTTCGCGCTTCGTTGAAACAAGTTAACATTTATTTATGTGTTGAGTCAAGTGTTTTCAATAAATAAGGTTTTCGTTTTTGTTGTTTGCGACTTTGTATAATTTATGCAGACGTTGAAGTCTCTTCACCGCTATAAAAAAAAAAGAAATTAATAAAACATTTTATTGTTTCTTCGACAACATTAACAAAATTGTACAAAAGCATCGATGAGCGATTTTGAATTTGGTTTTCAACAGTTTCAGCTTCTTTTTTTTTATTTTTCTACTGTTTTTGGTAACAAAAACTGAGAAACAGAAAAACAATTTATAAGCTTTTTGAGTTTAATTAGTATGTATTTGTCTAAAGGCGTCGAAGGTCAACATGAAATTTGTTGCGCCGATTTCGTTTGTCATTAACTAATAAACGAAGACTTTAACGGATTTTTCCGGCACTTCAAGTCAATCAAGCCAATTTTAGTTATGCAAATTTGGGCCAACAATCGCTGAATGCATGCCAGTATTTTTTGCTTTTTTTTTTTTAACAAGCCCACGGAAAAGTGCAACAGGTGTTAAGCACAACATGAAAATTAATGCACACACGAGCAAATGTCACCGTGATTTATGTAAATGGTGCAACAAGAAGAAATAACGCGGCATTTCGGTTAGAAAAAAAAAAAACAAAAACAATTGAATATGCAAATGCAACACGAAGCCAACAATAACAAAAACAACGACACCAAAAACACCAAAAACACCAACAGCAGCACAGCGGCAGCAATAGCAACAACAACAATGCGCCAACGCAGCAAAAATTTCGTTGCTGTTTTTGTACATTTCATTCATTAAAGAAAAACTGCCACAATATCAACAACAACAACAACAACAGCCATGAAATCCAAACAAATGCGAGAATGTTTGAAATGCTGCACTGCGCAAAAGTCAAGCTGAACTAAAGTGGCGCAGCAGCAGAGTAGTAGCAGAGCGTCAGCGTCAGCAGCAACGATTGCCGTTTGCAGCGAACGCTTTAAAATATAAACAATTCAATAAAAACAATTTCTAAACAATTGCAAAGCTGTAAAATAAACAGCAGCAACAACAACAACCACATTGACAACAACAACAAATAATAAAACAAGTATCGAAACTGGTTTGCCGTGCAAAAAGAGAGCGGCAGCAGCGAAGACCGGCTCAGGTAACGAGAATGCCAAAATGTACTGTTAAAATTAACAGTATGCTAAAATGCTATCAATGTGCTCTCTTCTGTTAACCGTTTCATTGTGCGCTCTTACGTTGGCCGTGCTCTTTGTGGAAAATGCACCTGCGATTGTCGATCAGCTGTGAGTTGCTTAGAGGAAAAACCTGTTTAGTTTGCTTTTCAACCGTTTCCGATTCGAACATGTTCATGTTGCTTATACACTTAAAAAAAAGATACTTGGATGCTTTAGAAAAACTACTGAGTACAATACTGTATGTAGGTATTTAATATAGATTAATAATAAATAGATAGATGATAGGAAGATATCATCGACAATTCTGATTTCAGAATCTTAAATTTGTTTAAAGTTTTTATTAAAAAAAAAAAAATTTAAGAAAATACGTATTAAATGTTTAGAATTGACGTCTAAAATATTTGGAAATATTTATTTTTTGGAAATATAAATCTTTGAATAGCATTATCATAATTCCTAAAAACTCATTGCGTCTTTAAATATTTCTTCGATCAACTTTCATTGAATTTATGAAAAATAATTTTTTGTTTATGCATAATATTCAAAATGAATTTTATTTCCAGTGTACTTGTTGGCAGCGCCCACTTGTTACCAGCAAGACTTCAGTTTGAAATTCAGTTTCGAGCGAACTTTTGCGGCGTTTTCACGTGCACACGGAAGAACTTTTACGTTCACTCATAGTCGTTGATAGCTGACGCGCGGATTTTTGCCACAATTGGCCAAGTTTGGCACTTTTTTGCTACCGGTTTCGCGCCCCCTGCCGCTATCGTCGTCAACATACACGCACGGCCCACAAGCGTCGTTCGCTGTTGTTGTTGTTGCAGTTGCAGTTGGCTAAATTGGCTCGGTTTCGTTGCAGTTGCGCATGCGCAAAGTGTATCGAATTTATAATTCACATGCAATAGAATCCGAGGCGCGGAAGTGCTGCTCAATTGTCTGCCTGTGAGTGCGAGTAACTCAACTCTACAATTGTTTTGTGGCATTTTTCACTTTATTGCATTTTCTTGCTTTGTTTCTTTATGAGCATTTTTTTATTTTACTTAATAATTTGTTCGACAATTTTCGTACGTTTTTCGTGTCTTGTACATTGCTTGCTGTCTGTGCGCCGTATTGCGAATTCGGGTTCCACAACACTGAAGAGAATTATTCATATTTTTTGCAATCAAGTGAATTTATTAGAAAGTGATTTTTTTGTTAAGTAAATCTGAAAATAATAAAAAAAATATTATGCAATAATAAAAAAATATATTTCACAAATTTAAGTTAATTGAACGTACAACAAAATCGATGTGAGCTGACATGTTTCGCCTATCGTTGAACATAAGGCTTTGCATATATGAAATTGTGTTTATAAATTACAATTAAACAAGTGTCAATAAAGATAAATGCGTGTCAACATAACACTGAAATACACTGAAAATAAAAGGCTGCTTAGAAACCGTATGTGAATTTCAACAACATTTAAACATTAAACAGGTAAATAAATATAAAACAAAAAAAATGATTGTGTTTTTTATGAATTTTTTTTAAACAAGTTTTTATGTTAAACATATGTTTTTTTCAAAATTCAAGCTTTTTGCTTAAGATGAGAACGTTGTGTAATAAAAATAGCTATAAAAGGCACGTAATAAGTTCAGCATCGCGTGGCAGGCACATGTCCACACTCAACTACAGTAAGCATCCCTTTTCGCGAAACTAAGCCTCAAAGATATGCCTATTGTTTGAATTTTCTATACACAAATATTATTCAATCGATTGGCATTCTTTATTGTCTTAAACTCTCAGCGTGTATAATCTGAAATTCATTTGACAATAGTTTGATTTTGAGAGTGACTGATTTGAATTATCAAGATCGTTCCAATAGTATAGATGTACAAAGATTGCAAAGAAACGATTCTGTCAATTAATATATACAAATAAAGATACTTTTAGATATAAAACCGAATGTTCTAACAGAACAATCTGGAAAATATTCTTTTTTAACAAGCACTCTAAAAAAACAACAAAAAATACACACAAATTTTATATCAGAAATCAATCGACAAACTTCACGATTGTGAAACACTTTCTTCAACCAATAATAATAAAAAGTGACAACCGAATTTGCCTTTTTTGAGCATCGATCTTAAGATTATACAGAAATCAAATAAATCACCAATAAAACACGAAAAAAATCCCCCAAAAACTTTCATTTTGACAAACAAAGCGGCAAAACTTGAAATGTTCAAGCCAAGCCATACAAAGTCGCACAAAATTGGCAATCAAATAAACAAGAAAAGCTAATAAAATGAAGCGATCAAGAATCAAGAGAGAAGCAAATGATTCGAAATAAAGGTTTTCTAAGTAAGGAAATAAGTAGAGAACATTTAAGTGAATTGCTTGCGAGCGCAATGGGGAAGAGCACGAATGCGGTTACAAAGTGTGCTTGCCGAGGGAGGTGGGCCAGCGCCATAACCCCAATTGCATGAGCGTTGTACCTTATACCCGCGCCATTGACGGCTTTTGGTGGCCGGCTGCTGCCAATTATTATAACCACGACAATTGGCCACGAGTCGTCGTGCGGCGATGACCTCATTTTGTGTCTTGCCTGAC
This sequence comes from Phortica okadai, assembly GCA_034638295.1. Taxonomy (NCBI): domain Eukaryota; kingdom Metazoa; phylum Arthropoda; class Insecta; order Diptera; family Drosophilidae; genus Phortica; species Phortica okadai. The sequence goes on from CM067849.1 coordinate 16,698,007, forward strand.
AAGCGCGTAGACATTACTTTTGGCTGAAGTTGGTTGGCGAGCGCAGGCAGTGGGACAGCGATGGTCGAGCGATAGACAAACAGTCAAACAGACGCGATTTGAACAAGCTAAATAAACGAATAAGCGAATGAACGCAGTCAGGCTCAGGCCGAGGCAAAGCCAATATGCAGAAATGCAACTGAGCCGCATTGCCGAACGGACGGACAGTTTCCGTTGGCCACGGGAAAAGTTGTTGAGAAAACAAGCATTTTACAGCCAAATGAGGTCATGTGTGTATGTGTGTCTGTCTGTCTGTCTTGTGCAGCGCACGGCAGTCGGGAAGCCAGGCAGCGGCAAGCAAAGCGGCCTATGCGGCAAGAGAGACACACAACTTGCCGACAACTTGCAGCACAACTTTTACTGTTTGTGTTCGGGAGACGTTCAAGTTGAAGTTACTTCAGCGCAAACGACTTGAGTGCTTTTTTTTCTTCATTATTTTTTTTGTTTTTGTTTTCTTTTTTATTTCACTTGATTTTCGTTTCTGTTTTGGTTTGTATTTCTCTTTGTTTGCGGCTTTGTGTCTTGTTGCTGCCACCAATTGACCGACCGAACAACCAACTCTTTTAACAAGTGGGTGTTGTACACTTTGCTAATAAAGATCGTCGTAAAAATAAAAACAAAAACCACAAAAATGAAAAAAATGAAACATGTTGAAAAAGTGAAACTTGATATCTGCCAAAATGAGTTATCAAGTTTCACGATGCACGCCACCGTGCAAAACGAAGTGAAACCGAAACAACAACAAAAACAAAACAAACGCCGAAACACAAAGTAAACAAAACAACTGAGGAGCGACCGTGTCAGAAACAGTTGAATAAATTTTCAAAAAAAAAAAACAACTGCAACGAAAAAAGTTCAGAAATACAAATAAAATAATTTATGTCATCTTATGTCACGTCGCACTCCTTGCAGGTACTTCACTCCTTTTAAAACGTACAATACGTTGGCACAACACACAAATTGTCCCCAAAACTGAAATATGAGCACAAAACAACAAAACAGAAAACGCAGACAAATTTAAAATTAACATTAAATAAAAGCAACGGGTTCAATTCAATATAAATTCAAAGAGGTACGCGTATCTGCCATGCGCATCTGTATCTATAACCAAGCCGTCACTCTTGTCCACACAGAAAACGCAACAGAACACTCGAAAACCCAAACCAAAATAATGCTGACATTTCAAAAGAAAAAACCAAAAACAAAAAACCCAAAATAAAACGAAAATGTGCGCGTTGTCACCTGCAGTGCTTAACGCATCTTCAGCTTGATACGATTCCATTTGAGTCGATGGTCAGACACACTCAATATTGCTTGGCCTCTTGTGCTGATAGAAATTGAGATTATCTCAACGAATTTATTGTATAAAGAATATGGGATAACATGTCGAACCTTAAAAAGGCAAAATGAATAAGCAATCACGGCTACCAGAATTATGTAAGAATATCATAGACACAGACAGGCTTCTGATATTTTTCAAAATACGTTTCAACTTTATTTGCCACTTGTCATTCATACACGCGTCTTCCATAGTGAAAGGATTATGTTGCGATGTCAATTCGTTTCAAACAAATTACAAACACAAAATTTATGATTTTTATACGTTTTAGTATTCCCCACATAAAGAAGGTGTAAAACACAATACAAGATGAATTATGGCAATCAATTTTAAATACAACATTTTTATAATTCTTGGTACAAAACAATTTTAAAGATATGATGATTTCACTTGGGTGCAAATTTACTTGTGATTTGTTTAATCTGTTTCGCGGAATCATTAATATGACTCAATTATCATTGTACAAAACGTGCTCTTTGCCATAAGCATATTTAAAAATTATTACTAAATGAAAGAATTCATTAAAGCAAAATGATGAGCCACGATAAAAAGAACTTGCGGCAACAGAAATAAATTTCATGTGTTTATAAATGGCGGCAAAACTTAAAAGTGCAAAAGTTTTTTTTTTTTTCTTTGTGTAGTAACTTTTTGCAAATGAATATAAACATAAATCAGTCACTATACATATTTGCATTGCTTCTGCTTATCGCTTGAACAACAATTGTTGACCTTCAAAATTTGTTGCTCAATTTTGTTTCTCATTTTATGGCATATGGCAAAGATTATACACAACAGACATTCGCTTATTAGCAGTTGATGTATGAAGGCAAAAAAAGACAAACAGAAAGACGAAACAAACGCTTATAAATTAAGCTTAATTAATTGCCGTTTAATTTTCGTGCATTCATGCTAATGAAGAGGACGTCAAGCTTTAGCTTTAAGTCGATTTTGAAAGTCAAAATTTATAAAACCAAAAATTTCACTTGTTTAAAATGAATGATTAAAAACTATTGATTTTGTGTACGCCATCACTTCCTTTCCTTTCAATGCTCACTCACTTTCTATAATACATACATATTCGCATAAGAAAAATTACTAAAATTTTTGTTTTGCCAAACAAAAGAACTTTACTCGTAAAGGCGAAAGTTTTGCGATAAAGTAAAATTTCGTTGCGGACCAACACTTTCATTTAGCGGCGCGTTCATTTCGCTTTTCACTTCGAGTCGATTCGGCATCGAAGACTGATGCTGATGCTGTTACTGTTGCTGCTGTGGCTGTTGCTGACTTCTTCACCTTTCGCGTCGTCATAGTCGTCATTGTCGTGTACATGATTTTTTATTTGCTTTTAACTCATTTTTTGTATAGATTTCCTTGATGATTTTTCTTTCATAACAAAAAAAAAATTGCATGCATTGATATTTGTACAACTGCAGCAAAAGTCGTCGGCGTTGTCGATGTCGACGTCAACGACAGCGATATCAGAAATCCCGCAAGTCTGCTACAAAATACGTGATCAATTTTTATTGTTTGATTATTGCATTTCCCTTTGGATTAGCTTATTGCATTTTTCAATAATTTTGTAATAATCTGTGGCAAAAGCAGAAATCGAAAAAGTAAAAACTTTTGCATTTACGTGACATTTCTCAAATTTTTGCGCATTATTTGTACGACTCTAATCGGCGATCGGACAGGCAGTGGAGTAAGTTAGGTGAGCGGCAGAAGTGCTCAGCGCTTACGAAACATCAAAATCGCTATTAAATTGTAGCCAAATTTGCAATATTTCATTAGCATATTTAAATTAAACTTTATTATTTTTTTTAATATCGTTGTTGCTCTTTTCTTTTTTTGGTAAATAGTAGCAAAACAAGTTTGTGGCTTAAGTCTTTTGTATGTATTGAAGATTCGCCTGATATGTGACTCGTTTTCTTTATAAAATGTCAAATTTAAATACGATGACAGCCTTCTTGAAAGCTGCTAACATTGACTTGTTGAAAAACAAAATAAACCGACTTAAACAATTTGAGTAAATTTCTTAGTAAAAACTAAAACAAATTATTGAAAATTCGCACATGCGACAGGAAATGCATGTTTATTTTGGTATTTTAGGCACGTAAGCTATTCAGTCATTCACTTAAATAGTAACTATTTGTGTTTGCCTTCGTTTTCGTCTAAAAAAACGCAATGCTAATTATGATGGAAGTAATAACTAACTAGACAAACAGACAGACTGACAGAAAAGAACAACAGATCTCATGTGACCTGTTTCTGCACTCAGCCAAAAGATATAACATTAAGTAATCTAGGCCAACAATAAAACAAAATTATATGTGAAAAAAAGATTTTTTTATAAGCAACAGACTTGTTTTATATTTTCCCACAATCAAAAACAGTGCTGAGTTATGAGTACACTTGAGTAAAGAAATATTATTGTTTTTTAGGCAATTTGCATAATTTTCATTGTTGACTCAGAAACCAAAAAAAAAAATAATATTAATAAAAAATCAACAACCTCAAGTAGCTGCAAACGTGCCTAAGCGTTGCTATATTGAAAAGTCTTTTAGCTTGTTTTTTGATATATATAAAAAGAAAAACAGCAAAAATACTTGGAAAATAAACTTTCGCTTGTCTCGCCAAATCTAATGTTTTAATTACTTCACTTTATTATTTTTTTTTCTTCATTTTTTTTTTTATTTTTTCGGTTTTTTGACCAATTTAGTACGCTCTTATTTGTTGCGGCCTCGGGCGTTTCCGTACGTGACTACGGCAAGCGTTTTCAGCTCAATTCGAACACGATTTGCTGACCCAATTTTTCAGCTTTGCATATCATTCAAGTCGCACAAAAAAGTCGCAAAGGTGTCGAGCAAACATACATTTTCTCATAATTTTCGGTCGATTATGCATTCATTGCTATCTTTCAGTGTGTTTAATTAATGCATTTTGAATATGGTGTGTTCACAACTAAGCGACTGATCCATTGGCGCCAGCATGTATGCATACAAACACATACATCACAACACATAGCTCTCAGGCCTACTCAAAGTCATTTTTCAAACAAGCCTACGTTCGTTCGCTTGTTTGACTATTCGATTTAAAATATGAATTCGAGCGTATTGAATGAAATGAAAAGTGTTGCGTGATTTCATTTATTGATAAATGATTCTCATAGTCATATTGAAACAGGTTCAAACCATATTAATACGTCGCCTATCGATTTCAATATCTCAAAAACCCACAAAATTTCATGCCTGCGTTCATTAAAATGATGCCTTTGTGTTCGTTTTTTGTTTGCTTGCTTTTGTTGAATATACTATGACTCATAAGCAGTAGCAGCCGCTTAATCTACTATACACAAAATTCTTTAGAAATTGTGCTGCTTAGTGTATTTATTATATTTTGAATACTTTTGACAACGGAAATCGCTTAAACATTACGTGGTCGCTCATAAATGGAAAATATGTAATCAAACTTTATAACCAAAAATGTGTTCTATTGGAGGTAACATTTCGTAAGCTTCTTTACAACTTTTATAGCTTGCGGCCAAAAGAAAATATCCAAACAACGACAAGCTTAGAGCGTATCTAGTCAAAATATAAAAAAATCGATTTAAGTTCTTAGGTGGAAAGGCCTCCTTTGGCGCAACGGTGAATGCGCACTTTTGCAAGTTGTAAAACAACGAGCGTGAAATTAATTTCTTGTTCTTTTTTATTGTTATTGTTACTTTTTTTTTTTTTTTGAAAATGAGATGTTCTCAGCTGATTAGAAATTTCGCTACACGCATGCAAACTCCTGAGTCACAATTTTAATTCGCATTTGTATTTTGAAGCTTAATTCCCATTAGACTGCTGTGCACAGCAAATTTAGCAAAATGTTCTTTTTTCTTGTTTGTCTTAGAAATTTCAAATAAATCTAAATATGAAAAAAAGATGTTTATCTGCTTAACAAGACAATGACCATTTGTATTGAGTTAGCTTGGGCGGACGAACATAGAATAGAAATAATGCGTAGTCGTCGTTATTGGAAGCCGCTGAGTGGCTACGAATACGATAAAGAAACGAAGCAATAATCATGCGTCTCGAATTAACGCTAAGCGAATAAAACAATAATGAAAAGAAATGAAAAAACAAAAACAAGCAATAAAAAAATAAAAATGCAAAAGCACAAACAACAAGACAATGTTCAGAGCTGTAAAACGCATTAGCCAAGAATCATTTGTCATGTTCTTTGATTATTGTAAAAAAAACAAATAACTACAAGCAAAAAAATACAAGTCAGCGATTATATAAGCGTGGACAGAGTAAAGAAACAAATAACGCAACGAATCAGAAGTTACATGTTTCGACAATGGTCAACGACTCTGTTGGCTGACGACAATTTGCGATTTGAGCATTGTGAAACCTTGTCCGGTGGTCGTCGCATCACTTGCGGCACGAAGCGAAACTCATTAAATCGTTGAAGTCAAACAATGGCCTCGTATGAAGACAGACAGACATACAAACAAAACAAAAAGATTCCAACGCTTACACGTAATTAACATTGAAATTATGTTAAATTGTTGTAATTAATAATGAATTTGTGCGGCAGCAATAGCGAAAGGTGTAAGCAGCACTTAAACAACATTTTGACGGCAGTTAAAATTTCTTTCGCTTGTCTTTTGTTTATGATTTTTTCACAGCTCGGCTCGGCTCAGCTCGACTCGGCTCATCTCTGATTAGCTTTCACACGCTCCGGTCGGAGCATCTTTTCATTGGCGTTCATATTTTGCTTTAGCTTTGCCTAATAAATCTTTACCGCAGCTCGAAAATTTTGTTTTGTGAACTTTTCAACTGTAGACCGAAATTCGTTATGAGGCCGACACTCGTACAACAAAAATGGTTGCTTAATGGCGCTATTACACGCAATTGTTATAAATAAATAGCCAAGAGAAGTTTTAAAACGCAAAAGACGCCGAATAAAAGGCCAAGAGAAAGCATTTCATTAGCCGCACAAATGTTCCCAAGCATTTGCCACACACTATTGTACTTTGAGACTCATTAGCAAGAACAATGGAAAGCATGAAAATTTGTGCGAATTTCAGACACAGTTTGACCTGATTCTCTTATTTAGTTCGACTTGTTAAATGGTTAATGGTTAGTGCCAATTCAAATTGGCCTAATTGACAATAGACAAAGTGCAATTGTTGTTCTTGTTGCTGGGCATGAGGTTAAGTGATTGTGCTCGCTTGCCACTTAAGTTTTAAACTTCTCAGGATCGAACAGAGCTTGTCAATTTAGCGACTCTATACAAATATTGTTGATAATTTTGAGCATTTCTTGTTGTCTAAACGGCTGACAGTCAGTCAGATGCAGTTAGACACTGACTGTTTATATGTGTGTGTGTGAGAGTCAAATCAAAATGAACGCCAAGCAATGATTTTACCAACCTCTGAGCCCAGCGTCAATTTTAAACAGGAAACACACTAAGAAAGTGATTGACCTCAGCTTGATTGGGGTTAGGCGAGACGCAGCAGATGAAGCCAGTTTTGAAAAGCAAACGTTCAAGAGGCAGCAAACATCAACGACAACAACAACAACACACACACAAAAATCATAAATTGTAGTTGGGTTTTCCAGCACAGAATTATATAACAATAAGACAAAAAAAAAGTTTAAAAAAATCGACAAAGGATGTTCATGAAGCCCCACATAGTTGGCCGTGATTCAACTTCGGCTTTGAGTGCAACGCAATCACATCAAGCGAGACCCTCTCATATTCAGACTTGAAATGCATACAAGCGTAGAGCTTGAGAACGTTTTTTCATTTACAGTTGTATGGCTTTGCCGCACACACACACACATTCACTCACCACAGAGTTTTTTAACAGCCAGTTGTGATTGAAATCGGGCATGTGATTATTATGAGCGTTCTTCGAATCATATGTGTGTATGTAAGCTGTGTTAAGTAAGCAAACCGCTTTGACATTGCGACATCTTTTGGCTTATTGCTTTGGGTGCAGGTGCAAAGTGGCAGCCTCTCGTGCCGTTCGCTGACATTTCATTTGCTTGTAAAGCACACTTCTAAGCTATAAATTTTGTATGCAACAAAGCAAAGATCACTTGAAATGCAAGCAGCATTTTTAGTTGGCAGGCGGCAGGCATAAAAAGATGACATTCACGACACAAACTCAAGACGAGCATAAAAACTTAACAGAAAATTAATTTTTAAAAACAATTTTTGCTTAATAAAAACAACTTTAAAGGTTAACGAGTTGAAGCGGACCGGCAACGCTTGAACAACCGACAATAGTAAACAATGAGACAATGACTCCCTACCAGACGACCAGACGGACAAACGCATGAACGTTTGGGCGACAAGTTCACTGTCCGCGCACATGACAAACAAAACGAAATAGGCCAGGCCTACTTTTGAGCATTTATATGTGTGCTGCATGAGCAACGCACGTGATTTCAGCGAACAAGAAAAAAAATCGAAAAGTCTTCACTCGTAAATGGCACAGAGTCACTTGTCGATACGTACAACAAATGTAAAACGTTTAACGAACAATTAGTGGTAAATGTTTTAAAAGTTTAGCATCTTGGACTTCACTCTACCCATAAAATGCCAAGTTTACGACTTGCTATCACCGACAGATTGACATGCGCTATGCTAAGCAATATAAGAACATTCACATTTTTAGACATTAACTTCAATATGAGCGTTAATCTTGTAAATTGTTATATTGGCCATGAACTCGCCAAAGTCGAGACTAACAGTCGAAAAAGCACACAACAACAACAAAATTAAGTGTATTATTGCATGATTCAGAAATCAGAATCATAAATTATCTAAAGCCATGCAAGAGCAAGAAAATTCATTTGTTTAACTATGAAATATTGAATTGAAGGTTTGGCGGCTCGTAACAAATAATACAATTTTACAGTAAACTATACAAAAAAAAAAAAAATTCAATAACAAAAAAATCGCTGCCTCAGCTTGATGTCATTTATTAAACAAGTTCAGTTCAGTACAAGGTTAACTTTGACACACACAAATCTGACAAAAACCAAACTTGTTGGTAGTATACTTGTTACTACATTTACTCACTCACACTCACATGTGAATGGCTTTTGGCAAGCAACACATAGAGCACAGTTAATAAAGCTTAGCACAATTGCAACAAAAATCAAAAAAATCAATTCGAGCAAAGTGAAAGTGAAAGTCTTCAAGTGAAACTGATTGGCGAAACCTTCGATTCGATTTTGTTCGTTTGCAACTCAAAAGCAATGCAAGAAAAACATGTTTTCGTTTCATATGCAAAATTGAAAAGAAACTTTTTTTTTTAAGGCAAACGCTGTGAGCTGCAGGAAAATCAATCAAAGATAAATTTGTTCTGTTAGGCAGTCATTTAGTTATACAGTCAGTCAGTCAGTCATATAATACTTGAGTTGCCGAAAGCAAATTTCACTTCTGCGCTGCTGATGAATGATTACGGCTTGTCATTTTCAAGTATTCGTACTTGTTGCAGTTATGTTTGTTGTTGTTGTTGTTGCTGTTGCTACAATGAGTTTAGTCGCCATGACAGACAATATCGGCCAAGCAGTTTTTGATGTTAATGACGTCGCAATGACAACGCAGCTTTATGTCTAAGACGCTTAGCACTTCGCCGCCGCCACTTAATCTTGTCTTTTAGTGTCAAACGCATTTCATGCTTAGAACCCGTATAACCACGGAAGTGAAGCTGTTGCTGAGCTGAACTGAACTGAGCGAGCGTAACATTTTAAAAGGCCTATGACATATTGAGTCTTCAAAATCATTGTCACTTCCTGCTCAGCATGGCACTTCAATTTGATGCCGCATTTTCGTTTATCAACTTTATTAGCTAAGAGTTCATTGACTCTCCGCTACAACAACAAGCACATTAATGACAACAACATCAGAAATATTGTACAATCAAGCTCAGACAAATGACAACATCATCTTCATCATCATCCCATGCTAACTCCTACTAAGTTTTTTTCTACATGTATACATATGTATGTCTGTGTTGACGATGGCGTCGTCGTTGTCGACGACTTATCTCCACTTTGTTTGTTTCTTCTGTTTATCTAACAAGACCCTTACAGTGCGTTACACACGTTTCGACTAAGACACGTTTTTTGTCTACACAGTCAATACCTGCACCCATATGAACAACAAATTTGAACTGAATTCTAGGCCGCAGCACTCAAAACGTTGTTGATTCTTCAAAACAAATAAAGTATATTTTTCGAGTGTCAAAACATCTAAACCTGTTTGTCTTTTTTCCACTCTCAAGCGATACAAATAAAAACGTAACGCGTTGCCTGCTTTTTTTTTTACTTTTAAGCGTTTTATTTTTTCAACGCTTTATTTTTCAAAACTAAGCATTTGCATATTAATAAGGCTCGCTTTCATTTATATGTTCATCATTAGCATAGAATCGAAATAAAAATGGCTCATAATAAAATCAAAATCGTTTTTGTAAGCTTTTGTAATAAGAAATTATGAGCGGCGACGCAGAGGCGAAGAAAATCATGTTTAAAATATTAAATTTCCAATAAATGAAGTAATAAACCGAATGAAATTTAATGGCTTTGAACTTGACTTTTGTTTTGGAAAATTATTGTTTAATGAAATAAAATTGTTGAGAACCTTTTGAGTGATGAGTTCTGACAGTAATTTTAAGACGCATAAAGTTCGCACACAAGTCAGTCTGCATTTTGCGGTCGCTGATTGAATTCACTAATTATGGAAATTTATTACGTGTGGCCAGCACAATCACGGTCTCAACGTGTCTCTGTTGTGCTGATGTGCCAAAGTCGAGGTTAAAGTGCCGCAATGCACGCTGACGTTGGTAATTGAGCATGAATTGAGCGGCACTCATGCAGCACAGGCAACAAGCTCACTGACTGACTGACTGATCGACGAGCTCACCGGCAAGTCGAACATCCACAAATCACAAGTGCAACCCTCAACAAAGTCAATGATTCAAAAACTGGCGGCCATCAATCACTGAGCGCATTTGCATAAGCGCCACGAGTGTATGAGTGAGTGAGTGATGAAGTCTGTTGAATGTTGTGCAATATGTTGCAACATTTTCACTTTTCAACGTCGCTTGTTTTGTATCATAAAAATTACCTTAATTAGCACACCGCCAAGAGCAAAATCAAAATTGACCAGCATATAATTTAGACACAAAAAAAAAATAATTTTCTTACCATTTTTTTATAAACGAAAATTACAAAGCCCAAAACAATTGAAATAATTAACTGTTCAGAAAGTTCATTGCGGCCAGCGCTCTGTAAAATTATACCGAACTGGCGCATGAAGGAAGGAAGCTGAACCTCCTCTGCGTAGTTTCCTGTTGCGTAAAGTGGAGGAATGGCGTTTTATAGCAGCACAGTGAATGAGAGAAAAAAAAAATCACAGAAATAAAATCAATAACAGACACGCAACCGCAAATAAAATCAGCCACTGAGATTCTGTGTGACTAAGACGAGCAGCGCCAAAAGTTGTTGCTGACTTATCGCCGCAGCAACGATGACGACGACGACAACGAGTGCGAGTGTTGTTGCTACCACACTGTAGTTGTTGTTGTTGTTGTTGCCGTTTCTACTGCCTACAGCGTTGCCCAGCTCCTTGCCCACTCATACACACAGACACACACATAATCATTCGTTCATTGCAACTCGTTTGCCGCTAAAATAATCAGATAGGCGTCTCATCTTCGGCCTTTTTACAAATCTCTCTCTCCCCTTTATTTAACTCGCGGCTTCTTATCTACGGCAACATATCGATACTTATATGTATGTTGCTTTCGTTAAAATCAACATTTTGCGTATTGATCTCTCGCTCCTTAGCTCGTGTTTTTTTCTTTTTCTGCTCGTACAAAGCTTGTTTCTGACTGCTGATTGCCTGCGAGCTCGTATGCATTAAGTTGCGTCCAGCCAGCCAAACCAACTCAGTCAAGCTCAGCTCATATCCCCTACACCCCTTTTCACAGGCACAAACGTTGGGCCAATGCTGCCTGTGAGCTAACTGAACGCACTTTTGCGCTTTATTGTGTTTCATTTCGTTTCGCTTGTTGTTCGCTCGTTTGCGATAAATCAGCAACACTTTGTTTGCGTATTTGTTGCATTTACAACAAATGCAATGCATGCACAAGCAACAGCAACAACAACGACGACACCAAAAAGGGACTAAATCTGATTGTTAAGTTGATTTTTGTTATTGTGTGTAAAATAGTTGTTCATATTGCTTGAAACAATTGTTTGTGCGCAATAAATTATATGTTGAAAAAAATCAATAAAAACCAGAAAAACAAATATTCAAGTTCGTCGCTTAAGTCTTTTGTATTATGCTTGAAACTCGATTCTTATGTAATTTAATTACTTGTTATGAAATCCATCATATGAACTTTGGTATTTTTCCATTCAATTGACTATCAACGCGACCCACTCGTAAGCGAACACTGCCCTAATGCAACCGCAGTGCCGATCTATCTAATCTAACAATAGAACACCCTAATAGTCTCCTGTAGACTTTTGCAAGCCATGAAATGCTCTGCCCGACATTTAACGATCTAACTTAGTCAATAGCAACAACGAAATGCTCTATTATTACTTCTAGCCAAACTGCTGCGCCACATGCAACCTCAATGGACAAAAACCAGACTAACCCCTTTTTGCCTTAACGAAATAGCATACAAATGCTGCCTTAGGTTCGTTGTCTTGTCATTGCAGCAAGTGTCTACGTTAGCCTCTCCCTTGCTGCCACACCGCCACACCGCAATTGCGGTCCATTGCCTGGACTCACACGCTCAGTACGAGCTGATCTGCAGGTGCATTTGCATATCGCTAATTTCATATCTTTGTACATTTTACTGTGTATACAGTTTTCTTTGGAACTGATTGGCGCTGACTAACTGCTTGTTTTTGTTGTTTTTGGTTCGGTACGGCATCAGTTTAGTTGCATTGGATTCGGTTTAGGCATTTATTTTCATGTTTAATTATTTTTGCAAATGAAGCATGTTGGCCGTCAATTTAAGAATTGATTGCTGTACAGCGTAAATATTTTCCTTCCATCAATAGAATTTTCGCCATTAGTCATTATTCGGTTTGCGGTTTTAGCCTCTTTTGCACGTTGCACACAAATTAATTTGTCAAATATTGCCATGACTGTAGTTCAAAATAGTCGCTTATGTGACTCGTTTTCATTTGCAATTTCAATTAAAACTACAAGTTGGAATATTTTTTTTTTTTGTGACGCGTATTTCATTACGGAATTCATTACAAGTTGTTTACATTTTTTTTGGCGCTTTAATTAAGATTTATACGCATTTGTGTAAATTGTATATGAAAAATTACTTTTAATTGCATGTCTCGAAATGCTGAATTTACTTATTCGCTCTATTGACAGACAAACTCCGCCGTTTTTTTTTTCATTTTTGTTTTTCATATTTTTTGGTGAACGTTGCGTCGCCCACATTCCAATGTATCGCTCGCTCCATCAATCGATAGATCGTTGCGGTTTTTAGGCTATGACCATTTATTAACTTCGATTTGTGGCCATCGAAGAAAAACGAAAACCAAAAAACGAAAAACAAAAAAATACATTTTTTTAGAACCCAAGTAGCACACACACACACACACACACACATACTTATATAAATTCTAAGAATCAACTGTTAGAGTAACAGGTTTCTTCAGTTGGCCACATTCATTCATTCAGCATTCGACAAGCGATCGTGATAAAGCGCCACAAGTGTTCAACACTCGCTTTGCCTCTGTCTCGAAACCGTTGCCTCGTCTGGCCCGGTCTGATCTTGTCTGGCCTGGCCTGGTCTGGTCTGCACTGATCCGCTCTTAGCAAGCTCCCACTATTTGCTTTGCTTTTAGCGTTAATTTGCTGCCTTTGTTTGCTCTCATTCCACAACATTTTCAATTCATTTTTTTTCAATTTTAAATCACACCGAAATGGCGAATGTTACGATTTGATACACACACGCTCACACACACTCATCTATTGAATTGTATCGTTGCCTCGTTTCGCTGAATTCGGCTGCCAAACACTGTTAATTAATTTGTTGCGCGTCATTTGAAGTCGACAGCGACGTCGGCGGCATCGGCAATAAGCCTGGCGTCGCTTGCTTGTGAAGCGTGTCGCTTGTGCTCGCTCACTTAAAACGGCAACATATTAATCAATATCGTCTTTATTAAGCGCAAATCCCGCTGCGGCTAATCAGCGCCTGCTCGCGCTGCCCATTTTATATGAAGCTTATCTACAAATTTGGCTTTGATTGCAATTCATTTCACGTGTGCTGCCCACGACGCGACAGAAACACCATAAACTCATTAGTTGAATAAGTGCTGCATTGACAGCGTTTATGTTAATCTGATTGTTTAATAATGCGCACTTAATAAGCAACTAAGCGCAACCCACAAACAACAATGTTACTCAGATGCCTTTGGTAACCTGAACGATTTTATACAAGTCTTTCTGTGTAACCGCCCATACTTTCTGTTCCCCCGCCCGCCATTGCTGCGTTACAATGCACGATCGAAATGTCTTGTCGTCTGGCTATCGACAGCATCAGACAACATTGCACGGAAATATAATATTAATAATGAAATTTATGCATATTTAATAAAGCGATTAAATGTCATTCACAATGGAGAATTTCAAATAAACGGTAGAAAAAATAAAGCGATTTAAACAATGCGACCACACAAAAGCTTCAAAAGTCAGTGTGACAATAACGAATAGAAAAATGTTAATAAATCAAACCACAGAGGCTTTCATATGGTAATGTTGATTGGGAAATCGTTTTTTATATGAAAATATTACGTTACACATGATTTATAAGGTTGTTTTCTTTTTTTTCTTATTTCAAAGTTATGTGCGCAAATGTGACATTGAGAAATCATTGAGATTAGATACATGAGCACTCAACAACAACTCAGATAATGAGCTCAGAGCAGTGAACATGAGCCGCTTTGAGATAATAACCAAACCGGCTGCTAATGTTGTCTTAATCGATGCCATTTGGCAAGAAATGTTACAACTTGACAATTATTATTATCATTATTTCTGTTTAATTGTTTTGTACATAATGAGTTAATTTATTTTATCATTTATCTGCTTTCAGCTGGCAACTTGTGAATAAAATTGCCGCAGTATAACATTGCAGACTTGCATAGAACACGCAAAAGTACAATGAATGACCAAAAGTGAAGCTACAAACAAAGAATTAACAAATTATCAACGAAGTGAAGATGCAACAAAGATCAAAGAGTTCTACAACGAATGTAATAACATCGACAATTGCGGCAACAATTTTAAAATTATCACCAACTTCGACAGATTCAGCTGTCGTTACAACAACAACAAAAACAACTGAAAGCAATCAACCTTCGCACTGTGCAGCGTCATCATCATCATCATCATAATAATCATCAACAATATCGACAAGAACGTCGGCAACAATAACGTAACGCTTTGGCGTCAATTGTATGGGAGCGTTTTTCCCCTCTTAACACATCGTCAACATTCTGTATCTGTATCTGTATCTGTAACTGAGTGCACATAGTGTTATATTCGTGCCGGTTGTGTATGAGCATGTGCGTGTTTGTTATTGTGTGTTTGTGATTGTGATTGTGCACAAAGTGCGTGTCAATTTCATGTAAATTGATTGTTGCAACCAACGAACAAACAAAAGAAAAACGAACGACCAACAAAACAAGAAACACTACAATTTTCCAATTCAACAACGTCCCACGAGTGATACTCAATAGTTTGTGGCAGGTTTTTGACTTGGTTCTGTCAAAAGTGCCCCTGGTAGCAATTTTACCTTACAACATTGAGAACGCGCACATGTGTTTCTGAATTCTGACGTTGACTTTGTATCCACGCAGCCAACGGCATCATCGACAACATCGACAACATCGACATCAACATCGATTTCAACTTCAAGCAAAAGTCGAGCGTCTTCTCATCAGCTCATTGCCATATTTGGCTTCGTTTCGATACGACGATTGCATAGACATAGGATTTTTGTGCATCGTTTTCACATCATTTTGCTGATTGCATGAAATTAACATTTAAAATTAAAGTCAAAACTTTAAACAACCGTCAACTGTCAACCGAAATCGACAACTTGAGGTAAGTTTTTTTTTCTTTTTCTTGTTTTAAATACAATTTCGCATTTCCTTTTCCACTGATAATCTCTGCTTAATGCAATGTGGAGCCTTGTTCTTAATTCTGTTCGAAAATGCTATGAAATAATTTACGCAATTTTAATGCGACAATGCAAAGCAAACGTTGCAGAAGAAGAAGCGATTTAAGTAGATACATATTTATGCATCTTACATGCGAATCATCAAGGCTTTTGGAACAGCCATAAAACGCATCAAAAATAAATTCAAGCTGTTGTGAAATGGCTTGGAGCCTTACTCACATAATGCTATAATGAGACATGCTCCACTGCTTGACTGACTGAGTGAATGACTAACTGAATGACCGGCGACTGAGTGACCAGCCAACAACAACAACAACAACAACAACAACAACAACAACAAACAAATGAACGACTTTAACAGCCAAACAACGAACGAACGTATGAACGGATGTGTCCATATTGATTATATTGCCGCTGAGTGCATTTGGGTGTTCCAATTTGCTTGATACGACGCCACCGCCGTTGCAAGTCGACTGTCGCATTGTCGTAGTCCAACCACACCAATTCAGGGCCAGACTGAATGCATCACCGATCACCAGACACCATTATTATCAACACGCCGTCGTTGTCGTCATAGTCGTCACAGTGGAAATCGTCGAAGTTAACCTTAGTCATGAGCATCGAAGAGACACAAAACTATTTTTGAACGTTTCGATTTCAATACAAAAAGGCAAAACAGAAAGTATCTGCTTACATTCATGTCCCAAGTGGCAATAGTTGCGCTGTCATATAATTCTCTCGGCAATTAAGATTATTAAAGGATTTTTTTTTTTTTTTTGCTATGCTCTTTTGAATTTATTTTAATAACCAAAACGCATATTTTATGGCAGTTTAATATGTGCGGCAGGAAATTGCGTGCGGTACAGCTGCGGCACATTTTTCTGATTACAATCAGATTTTTATGTCCATAATAAACGCTTTTATTGCCATTATAATTATTGTTTAAATAGAAAATCCAAAGTACTTTTATCTACAAATGCACTTTATGGACGCCATTTATTTTTTTTTTTTTTCGTTTTCCTTCTTTCTTAATCCAGCACATGCCATGCTCTTGTTGCAGTGTTTAAATTATTTTATTGTACCAGAATACGACTTCAACCTTTGCCTTTCCTGTTGCGGTCAATACAAGTTTGACTTGTGCCTTGTTACGACGACTCTAACAAGTCTCTTAGTATGCTGTTGTTGCTGTTGTTAATGACTTGTTAGGCTTGTTCACCTGTTTTCTTGTTCTATTGCTAGATCTGTGCCGAACCTGTTCCAAATGGCCGCAAGGTGTTAAATATATGTAAATTCTTATGTGCAGCAATATTTCCGGTCGTCGCTTAAAAAATTCAAATAAAACAAGGCAAAATTTTTGTTATTTCAATTAAATGAAAATATTTGCCATTTGAACTCCTACAAGTCATTAACTGATTTAGTGGGCGTTACTTTGTTTCATCGACGCATTTGACACGCCCACGTTGTTGAGTTTTTTTTTTCTTTTTTCTCCTATTTTTATTGAGTTGATTAGTCGTTCGATTAAATGGCAATAAATAAAAAATCAAAACTGGAACCAGCCACGCATGTTGTTGTTATTTGTTGTTGCTTGTTGTCTGTAAATTTTTTATCATAAATGTTATACATTTTATATTGCGTAAGTAGCCAATCAGCTCTGTATTAACTTCTCAACGTAATTAATGCACTTTGAGAATTGCTGCAACAAGTTGCTGCTAAAAATGTTGCAAGCACAACAAAGTTGCCAACTGCGATACGGCGAATGACTCGTTTTTTAAATATTTTTATGCTTATTACAAACAACTTGCGCTTGTCTGCAAGTCGTCGTCATAAAAATTACCGTAAAATTTTCGGATTTTAAGTGCACGTCACACAAGCGTGACACAGAGGAAGGGGAAGCAGACACACACACACACACAGAGCATATTAATGTTGCGACTCGCTAAGCCGCGTTTGCGATCAGGTCAGAACACTAATTCAGTCAGTCAGTCAGTCAGTAAGTTGGACTTTTCGACTTGGACTTGAACATTTATGCGATAAAAAGCCAAAAAAAAATTGGTAAAACAAAATAAACAAAAAAGGAATGCAAAACAAAATGTCGCATGACAGAAAGGTTTCGCAAATGGCAAAACAGTAGCAAACGTGACTGGGCCGTGGTCATAACTGATAATGGCGCTTTGTATTTTTTGATTTTGTCTTCATGAGCATTTATTTTTTTTTTTTGTTGCCTAAATTAAACAATTTTTGTTGCATAACATGAACGAACATTGATGTGATAACTATTACTTAAATTGCTTAGTATCGAGCTACAGTAGCTACACGCTAACTTGACCTAATTACACATAAACAATACTCGTATTATTTATATAGCAAATGTAAGAGTTCGTGTGCATGTTGTTGCACGCAAGTGTTTCTCAAATGACTAATCAGCATTTGACCACAAACATTTATCAGCATTTGAGATACTCAAAGCGAACGTGCTTCGTTCGGCTCATATTTTTTTTTTATTTCGTTTTCAATCTCGTCACTTAAATCTCACAAGCAGCGCATCAAAGCTTTGATTTATTACCACGTCGGTCGGCCTGCGACATTTTCTTTAAAATGCTGGGTGTGTGTGTGCTTTTTTTTTTAATACCGCGATTATCTGCGCAATCCAACGTACATTTTTGCAAATACTATGTCAGAAAACAAACAACACAAAAGGCAACAATTCAAAGCAAAGTAAGACAATTGTCATGCACAAATCATTAATAATTCAACGCACGCTCGATGCATAATAATTTCTGGCTTTTATTTCATGTTTGTGGCAAAAGAATTAAGATAAGATTGTAAAGCAAAAACAAAAAAAAAGCAAACAGACTATGAATGGTGTAATTTTTAAAATTAACGCTGCATTATTTGAAATGATGTCACGTATAATAAAAGTTGGCGCTGTTTTGTGTTTGAGCTTGATATCGATCACTGCTTGGAATTTTTACAGGCTTGTGAGCATTAAAAGGCGATGGTGGCTTAATAAAAAACTAGACTTTATTACGGTATAAGGTTGAGGAACTTATGACTGAAGTCATTATCTCCCGCAGTCATCCTTGTCTTTCTAATTACTGCCTTGAAGTTTTCTTTCGTTGCAGATTTTATCAACTTTATCAACTGAATTGTTGCACAATTCTTGCATTTTATTTGCGCTTCTTAGCAACAATGAAATTGTTTTGTCAACAAAAAATATTTGCACAGATAAGCAGAAAACAAACTGTCAGCATTCTGACATCAAATTCAACTTGAAATTTGATTACATTATGCAAACTTTTGCCATTTCATTTGTATGCTCAACCAAAACTGCTGCTCTCAACTCATTTCCATATTCATGTGCCAACTGTGCAGCATTTCGTGTTATTTGGTTGAGTCATCAGTAGAAAGAGCAACGCTGTGAGGACTTAAAAGATTTGCCAAACTTTCACCAATTTTCATATATTTTAATAATTATAAAGTTGATTTTTTTTTGTTTTGCTTATCGCACAGTCTAAACACCCACGACTTTAGTAAATAAGCAAACATCATTAACAAGGCAAACAGCGTGTAAATTCCTCTAAGAAAATGGAAAGTGTTTGAGTGCAATTTTTGGCGCATGTTGTTTTTTTAAGTGTTTGGTCAACATTCTAATTACATAGCAATCGAAAAACGACTATTTGACGTAGTAGACGCTGAGTGCTTTGCAGAGATCTTACAAAGAAACAAACAGACGGATGAACAAAAGAGTTGAACTGCCAAACAAACATACATACATATATGTATGTAATGTGCAAAACGATGGGACATTGCAATTGTAGCTACCAAAGTATAATTGGCGCTTTGCTGTCGCACATTGTTTTTGCTGTGGTTGTTGCTATTATTGTTACATACCAAAAACAAAGCAAAGTAGCAAAGAGCGCAATTTGAATGCACTTCGCGTGCAAGTTGTTATGTTAGCTAAGCGCATGTGCAACAGTCACAGTCACAGCAATAGTCACAGAAGCAGCAACAGCAGCAGCAGAAACAGGAGCAACAAACGAGTGCCAAAAGCAACAATGGCCGGGGCACGGAAACAGCTTGTCACAGCTTGTGGCAGGCTGCCAACTAACATGCATACGAACAAGTCGAGTTCAGACGCGTCTGGAATGGCTTAGCATTGCATGCCATGGCACGGCATAGCATAGCATGACTTGGTGTTGAATATTTTGCTTCGCTTCGCTCCGCTTCATGATATGACTTTTGTCCAGACTCAAGTTAAGCGCCAATTACGCAGCTGACAAAGCGGCAAGCAGACAAAACGCAACAACACTGTTGAGTTGAGTTGAGGGTGCAAACTATCTACGTGTGCAAAGCCATTTTTATACGACTTCATCTCACATCCTCCTTCAGTGTCTATAAGTAGTATTCGATTGTTATAAGATCTTTTTCACATTTAATTGGC
The DNA here is from genome assembly GCA_034638295.1 of Phortica okadai. Classification (NCBI taxonomy): domain Eukaryota; kingdom Metazoa; phylum Arthropoda; class Insecta; order Diptera; family Drosophilidae; genus Phortica; species Phortica okadai. The sequence goes on from CM067849.1 coordinate 16,718,056, forward strand.
ACTCATAAACCAATGTGCTGCCAATTAATTAGCATCTGAAAGCGCGCTCAATACAATTAATATCAGCGATTATCTAAAAGCGCAATTAAATCAAAGATATTTCAAGACTCATTTGTAAACGACGCGACGCCACAAAATGTTATTCAGCACAAGACACAAGCCAACTGCCACACCCCTTAATGGCGACAATGGTTAATGTCGCAGTTGTTTTACCGTTATACAAACTCAAACAAATATAAATATTGCAATTTGTAAGCATTGTAAAGATTAATTTGACTTTTGTTTTTTTTTTTGCAGAAGTGTTCGAAAACATTATTAAAATACAAACAAAGACAGTAAAATAAAAACTTGTATTTTTATTGTGTCTAAAAGGTCTTTTCCGCTGTATTAATTAGCAAGCGACTAATTTGCAAACTAATCTTTCTTTTTTTTATTGAACATTTCTGTGAATTAATTAATTTTTTTTTGCTGCCATAGAGGCATCCGTTTTTCAAGTCTGCCATTAGATCATAATCAAAAATGGGCTGCGTTAATTTTTTTTTTTATTTTCATTTTTTCTCGCTTCTATTTTATTTGTGATAAATCGCTATAAAAGGCAACACCCGCAATTGTGCCGCCATCAACACAACAACATTTCAAAGTTTTTTTTTTCTATTATTTCGATGTCAGCACTTTCTAAATTATTCAAAGCGCTTTTTGATGACCGATACACGAATAAATTTTCACGCTTAACGTGGACTACACAGCGGAATAAGGCCAACAGCAGCTTGGCAGCTTCATGGCAAATTAAAATTGGGTTGAATTTGATTAGTACCGACAACAATGACAACAACAATTTAAAGCTTAAACTTCTGATGGCGAATTTTAGATACTTCTGCACATTTTTGGGCACACAATCAATCGCGTCAAACCGAAGGTCAAAACTATCAAAGCCAATCGACACACAAACAACTTGTGACAGGTAATTAGTCAAACCGACTGCAAGCCAAAATGCACAATGCAATAATTGCTCTAACCAAACGAATTCAAGCCGAAATTAAGACAACAAACAAACAACAATTTACAACAACAAACACAATAACTCAAATTACGATTGAACGACAGCGTCACAGCAGCAACAAAGCCACAAAAGCACATATGAATTAATACAAGTATTTCGATTTTTGTTTATTCAACTGTTTTCTTTTCGATTTGTACATACAAAAAGGCACACAGAAACATTTGGAGCAATTGTCGTGTGGCAGCGGCAAAGTCTGTCAAACGCGTTACACCCACGCACACTTACAACAACATGCAACGGCTGTGGCGGCATCGGCAACGAAATCAGCAACGGCGGTGACGGTTGGCAAATGGGTTAAAAACAAGTTTTCGTTGTTGATATTTGATTCATTTGATATTTCTTGTTGCTGCCAATAAAAGTAAAACAAAAACAATATACGTTAAGAAAAAATGGTAAATGGCAAAATCAGCAAACTTTTTTCAGTTCATTTTCAATGACATGCCATACAAATGCAGCGACAACAACAACAATGTTGTATCAGACCCACCCACTTGTGCAATTACCGCGAATAATTTCTTTATTCGTGCAGTGAAACTTATGCAAAATTGTAACAGAATTCCGTTTTTTGAAAATTTTGTGTTGAAAGCTCACTAATTGAGACATCAAAATATGCCTTTAGTCACATACACATGCTGAGGCCTTTCTCTCTGTGTAGAATTATTGCCAAATGCAACTTTCGAATGCTCAGAGCTGCTGACTAACACTCACAATGTGAACACCTTCACTGCTATTATTAAAACATGACTAGACACAGTGTTATTTCTAATGCCTAAGGGCTTCGATTTTTCATTAAGGTGCGGTGCGCTTGAGCTGAACATTATTTATTCTCTAAGACAGCAAATTACACAAACGAATTTGCAGTTAATAACACTAAGCGAAAATGAGTTCTGCTGAACTTAAATGGCAAATCAGATGCGCAATGCAGCATTAAAATCACCTTTTAATAGTTATGTAACTGCAATAAATACCACGATATTAAAACCAATGCGAAGGCGTACATAATGACTAATAAAACTTCGACTAGTTTTTATAACCATTAAATTACCATTCAAGGCAAGTAACTGTAGATAAGCTATCAACAATGCAATGTAAATTCAGCGTCGTAACTAAGTATTAAAAAAAATATTCAGACGTTGTGTGGTCAAGAATTCTGAGCGAAGGCTCTTGTTGAAATCAATTAACAAACATGAGATAAAAATAAAATAAAAATAATTATAAAATAAAAAACAAAACATGTGTGGCTCGCTAAATAATAAAATGAAAATAAAATAAATTTAATTGCGAAAACAGTCATAAAAATCAACAACTTTTACTATAGTCGGCAACTTTAAAACTTTAAAACTCAAAGCTACCGAGTATTTGTTTCAATCTTTGCATAGAAGTCGCAGATTACTTTCTGATGTAACAAGCTTAGCGAGAATCTGCTGAGCAAACATAAATTGTTAACCTATGACGCAGCGGGGTTTTTTTTTAACTTTGCGCATGTTTTGTCTTATCTTTATTTAATTTTTTTAACGTGTATTTAATTATGCAAAAAACAAAACACAAAAAATGAAAACAGAGTTGAGCTCATTTGAACTTGGCAGAGGTAAAGTTATCACAAGTGGCTAATTTATAGCTGACACAACTTTGGCTAGCGTAAAATTCAAACTCAATGTGAGGGTCACTTCTATTTGTCTTCATAACTCCATCATAACCAAAACATTTTTTAGAAAATTTTGTCAGTTAAGCAAATAATTCGTCTCAGACAAAAAACCTATACCAACACTCATTCTACTTAAATAACAGAACTAACAACACTTAAAATTATCAAGCCTTACAATATAATATAATGACTCTAATTGTGCATGTAATTCTTTATAATTAAAATCAATTTGAATTTATAGTCAAACTGTTACTCTTCGATGACCTTCTTTCCATCTTTCTATTGAGTTGCGAAAAACTCTAATTAAGTTGTATGAAAATGTGATCTTTAGATGCGTTCAAGTCACAATTTAATAAACAATGTGCAAATATTCAAATGAAGTCCGTTAGAACAACTCCACACCTTTCGTAACCAATCAAGAAGATCAACAATGAAAGAGCAAAAACGCTGAAAACTTGTTGCCAGTCATGAGACCATAACTAACAGGCAACGCAACTTAACGCACTTGAACGCCACAAATCAATGATTGCTAAAAGTGCAGATAACGGTAGACGAAGCCGAGCCAACTCAAGCCGGACGAGTTAAGATTGTTCGAATAACAAAAATGCACAGAATAACATTTGAGCAGATCGGAAAAGGAGCGAGCAAAAGAAGTTTATTAGAAAAGAAGCATCATGGCATCAAATTTATTTCACTCACTAATGCCAAATGCAATGTTGTGTAGGTTGCCAACGGCAGCAAGTTCAGCAACAGCATTTGAAAGAAACCACAACGAGCAAAAGCTAAACGGTTGCTGATCGATTGCGTTTTGGCTTTTTACACAACCCGTTCCTGCACTTGCATAAATTATATGAACCCAAAAGAGAAAGACTTGTGAATGTTTGTTTTTTTGTTGGAGTTAGTTATCTGTCTGTCTGTTTGTCTGTATATCTCTGCTGCAAATAGTTGGCAATAGCAGTGATTGTTGCTTTATTAGCTTGTTTTCTTGCGTTGCTATTTGTATTCAAATTGGCAGTGTGAGACGCCAGTCTGCTTGAACTCATATGTATGCCCAAGAACATGGCGCGAACAGGTTTCAGTCAGACGCTGATTGATTGGCGCGGCTGTAAAATTGCTGTCGTGCTTTAAATTGAAATGCACTTGAAAAACTTCGAAACATTCATTAACTCAAAGAATTTTTTTTTTCCTTCTCTTTAATGTTGTGTACGCGAGTCTATGACAAAATTGAAGTCAATATGTTGACGACTTGTGTGTGTGTAACTCGCACACTTAAATAACACCCGTAGCTCATTTGATTGATCATCACAGCAAGCAGTCATTAAGTATAACGCAAGCATTTTGGGTGCCAAATTGACGCTTGGCTTCACAGCCTGAAAGCCATTCAACGATCGATCAGTGAACGCCGCCAAAGTTTCATTAACGCGTCGCGTCTTGATTTCGGTTTGAAGTGCGCGCTAATGATGACACTGATCTTTTCACAGCACTCGAACTTCATTCATCTTTTCACAGCACTCAAGCTTCACATTCAAACGATTCTAATGTGCAGTGAAAGTGTTCAGTTCAAGCGCAAAATTGTTTTCTAAATGATATGCTTTTTCTGTTATTGACCGAATTTGTGCGCGTTGTGGCGTGGCACCCACATCAGTTATGACTTTCAAAAAAAAAATAAGTGAAACAATTAGGCAAAAGTAAAAGTTCGACACTTGAGTTAAAGTGAAAATTAACAGAAATAATAAACATTTTTTTTTTTTTTTGTGTGCTTAAATGAATTTGTATAATTTAACACTTTAACGCAAGAAGTGCCATGAAAAATAGCATGAAATATCAAACAACAACAAACATTGTTGTGCTTTTGGCTATGAAATGAAATCTTACGCTGTTGCCACGGCTGCCTTTGGTCGCATCGCTTACCTGCTTAGCTTTGATGCTACCAAAACGCTGCGAGCAACAAAACAAATGCTGTGAATTTTTTTTTTTTTTTTTTTTGTGTATCTTTTTGTTTGTCTTTAATGTCAAACTTTGCTTAAATGCCAAAAGTTCAAACCGACAAAGCGTTGCTTGTTATTTTTATGCATTTATGTCATAGAAATTAATTTTAAGTATTGATTAATTTTCTTTCCATAAAATTTGCTTGTAATCTTTTTGTAGTGAACATTGAAATGACCATATAAGTAGATTCATTAGCTGCTGCGATTTTCAACTTGACTTATTTTGCACACTTGACGTGCTTGAAACAATCAAAAGCAGTCGCGTTTGTGCATGCGCAGCCAACCGAATTAGCGCTTCATGTGATGCACTTGAGACGCGCATAAAGTGCTGATAATGAGCAGAAGAACATACGCAAGTTAGCACACAAATAATGAGCTTTTGCTTAGAAATTAATTGTCAAGTTTTGCAATTAAAGAAATTCCGGGTAAAAAACAACAAATGAAGCTTTCATTTTTTCTATTTTTTTGGTAATTAAATATGCATGAAAAGTGTGCATGTGAAAAATAAAATGTGAGATTTGTGAGCATCTCCAGTAGCATTTAGATCTCATTATAACCAAGTCTTAAATGTGACCCAATTAACATGGCAAAAAAAAGTCAAAATTATATTCATGTAGTAATATGGATTTGTCCTCAAACGTGCTCTACTAACATTTAAATAGAATGTTAGACCATTTTGCGTTGTAATATGTCACATCACGCTTGACAACGGCGACAACACGAACGCTCGCTGGTTCGCAAATGAGCCTCATTATTTGACTAAATTGGACGCGATGAAAGGCAAACGAAGCGATGAGAACAAAAACACAAAACGAACCGAAAATGTTGACTTTCAACTTATGGCAGACAATTTGTTGCCATAGAACAACCACAACACAACAACAGCAGCAACAACAACGACAACCGTTAGGCCATTTTGACAGTTAGTGGTCGCTGCTGCACCTGTTGCCATTTCGACAAAACTAAGAAGAAGAAGAAGAAGCAGAAAAACACAACGATGCAGCATAATTACAATCGAGTCACAAATAAGCAAAGCAGCGCTGCCATAATGTTGTCGGATGTGACAGCGACTGCTGCATTACGGCTGCGACAGCGACAGCAGCAGCGGCTCTACTAAACAGTGTCAAATGAGCGCCAAAGTCGGTCTCAACAACATAGCATCGCCTGACATTACATGACTTCGAAGTAGGCTTCAGCCTCAGCATCAGAGACGAGCGAAGAGTTGACTTGACTTGAGTTGAGTTGTGCTGCGCATTTGTTGCGGTTCTATTTCAATGCAATGCGACGAGTTTAAGAAGCCAAAGCCATCTCGAACTTTAAATTGTTTGCTGTTTTGCTGCTTCTATAACTTCTTCTTCATTTTGGCATTACACCAACTAACCAAACGAACTTCAGCTGCTCTTTGAAGCTAGTTAGTTTGCTGCTGTAAAATATTGCTTTAATGATGTCGCTGCGCAAATGCATGCAAATCATTTAAGCATCTTTAATAAAAATGTACAACAGCGTGCCGCGATGTCACATGGCGTATGAGCAACTTTAACTACACAGTTCGCTGTTTGCTGTCAGAAGTCGGCAAAGTTAATAGTTTCAAGCCGTTTTGAACAGTTGGCGTGAACTCAATGACCTCTTTTCGCGGGGGTAAAAGATGACAACAGCAAACAAAACACACAGACAAGCGACCAAATAGTAAGACAGATGGACAGACCAACAGACAGACATCTAAACAACAGCCATCAACATCATCTTTGCTGAAGGCTATTAAGAAGAAAAAAAATATATATATATAAAATAAAAGGTGGTAAACAATTTACTAGTATAAGTCGTTGTGCTTTTGCATTTTGTGTCTAAAAGTCAAAAGTGTTTTGTACTTTAACAAACAGCACCGAAATAGAAAACAAACACTTTATTTATGCATAGTCGTGTCGGACTTTGCATAAAAATAACTTTTGACACCAACTAACGTAGAGAAAAAAAGTGTTTCAGTGACCGCCTTTAATAATCAACACTATTTTTTTTTTTTTTTTTTCAACCTCTTTTTTTCTGTATTTTTTTTCATTTTGTATCTTGTGGCGTAGCTAAGCTGCAAAGCTGCTGATCAAATAAAGCGACTGCGACGACGAGCAAGTTGAGTTCGATGAGTTCGGTCCATTGGCCAAGTAGTCAAGTCGAAGTAAGGGCGAATTTGACTTGCTCACGCTTGCCAAACGTTAATCGTGTGATCTAATCTTTTTTTATGCGCCCGGGGTGGCAGCGGCAAGTTGCTTGTCGTTCGACTGCTGCTGCTGCTGCTTGCCACCAAGCAAGAGTTTCCACTCGCGCTATTTAAGCGGCAAATCGTGCACGCTGCCAACAACAATTGTGGTGGGTATGCCGACTTAATGATGCTGCATAATTTTCACGTTTGGGATGTGCATGTAAACTTATTGACAGCACTTTATTTTCATAATTACTTATTTATTTTTTTTTTTCTTCTTTCTTTCTTTTTTGCTGATTTTCACCCAAATGCATTTTGTTTTTGTTTTTTGTGAACGTGGGTGTTGCTTGAGAAAATTTTGTGTCGGCGCTGCAAGAAATTTTATTACATAAGACAACGCTTAAACGTTTATCGGAAAAATTATTTAATGCAAATTGGCTAAGCGCACTAATGCACACACTTATTTTACAACAACAACAGCAACAACAACAATTGGTGCTGACCAACTTTCAAAGTCAGTCAGTCAATAAACCACTTTCAACAGTAAATCAAAATGAACAAGTTTCAACTGGCATACAATCATAATGTAACGGTAAAAGCTTTAGAGTGAACTCATTTCAATTGCTTCTGACGCCACAAATCAACATCAATTGCAACGGCTTGTAGATGGGCATTGATGGTAAGGCGCCACAAGTCTGCCCCGTCCGCCATGACGAACCATGCCCCCATTATTTACACACAAATGCACACGTCTGTGGCACATAATTTATTTTCGCTCAGTAACGAAATTATTTCACGAGAAACTCAAAACTTGATGCGTATAAAGACATCAGCTACCGACATCAGCAAAGTGTAAGAATGAATGAAATTTAATAAAGAAAGAATTCATTTGATGTGTGTGTGCGATGTGCTGCTGAGCACCTGCATTTAATTTTGGCTTGCAAACTGGTTGACTTTATTGATTTCCTATTGAGGCATGTCAAAAACGCTCACGAAATGTCATGACTTACGCTTGACTACGTATGATTTCAATGTTGCGCTGACAGCTCATCTAATGCCAGCGCGTTGACCAGCACATCAGCGCTGAGCTGTGCTGAGTTGAGCTAAGCGGCAGTAACAACATTTTTTCGTAATCTAATTGGACAACTGGCATCACATAAATTGTTGCACAAACTGCACGCTGGATTCCAAGGCATGTAATAGGAACAAAAAAAAATCAACAAACAACAACAAACTGGCAGAGCAAAGGCGCTGCTGAGCTGAGCTGTGTCGAGCTGAGTGGTGAGCTCAGTTGTAGCAACAACAGTAAAGCTTCCCACAATAGCGGTTTGTTGCTGATTTTGTTTTTGTATTTTTTTGTTTTTATTGCTGTTGTTGGCATAAATAAACCGCTATAAAAGCCAAACAGCAATAAACACACAAACAACATTTACAAAAAGAACGCGCTGCCGCTAAAGTGTTGAGCATCATTAAAGTCATGATGGCACGAATCAACAGCAAGTGATTTTTTTTCAGCCTTTTTTCCACCAAAGTTTTTTTTTGTTTTTTGTGGTCATAATACATAATGTGTCCGTTGAATGTTGTGCACTCTGTGGCATTTAAGTATTTTGAGAGAATTGTGTGAGAATTGCAAAAATGAAGGTATGCGTCACCAATCGGACTCATAATGTAAAAAGCAAACGAAAATAATTTAAGTACTTTTAAATGAAAAAAATGTATTTGCAATTTATTGTTGGTAATTGTTGGCATGCTTAGACCTATTCAAATTTCATTACCTTTCAGATTTCCGCATTCCACATCGATATTTTTCTTCAGTTTTTTTTTCTTGCAAATTATTCAAATTAATAACTAATTTACCAAAGCAAAAAATTACACAAGAGTTTAACTTAATTGTAGACATTTAAACACAAAATGGCAGAAGTCATAAAAATCAAGTTCGTTGTAAAAGTCTTTCGTTTTGTCATATTATGACATGGAAATGCGCCAGACTTGTTTTTGTGCCTCTCAAAACTAAAAATAATCAACAAAATCCTAATCCGTTAAAACGAAAGAGGTTTTTTTTTATTATCTTTTTTTTTCAACAAGGCTTGAGTTACCAGCGGCAATTACTTGCCTTAGAACGTATAAAACGGATGAGCGAGCAAGGCAACAGACAACAAAAACAGAATGCCAGCAACGGGAGCAGCATCAGCAGCAACAAAACTGTCTTATGTAAGTTAATACCTGCGCTGATGTTGACGTCGCCATCGTTGTCGTTGCCTTTGCCGTTGTCGATGGCAAGAACCTACTGTTCTTCAACGACAACAACAGCAACTACAACTATAACAGCGAAATAGTTGAAGAACAACGCAGTTACCGAAATCTACTCAGTCGCTGTTGTTGCTTTTGCTAGTTGTTGTTTAAGGACAAACAAAAAAAGAAAGAAATGAGTGAGTGAGCTTGCAACACTTTTCTAACTGTACTTGGCAGCAAGTGTTCTCGATACGTTGGGCTACAGACTCAATGCTGCAGCAGAGGCACCTGACGTGTAGTGAAATGAAGTGAAGTAAAGTGAAGAAAGGAGTTAAGCCGCAAATAACACGCAGAGTTGCTGAGCAGCGCCGAGTGGAGCTGTTATAGTTGATGAAGCCGGCAGTAAATGTACACCTGATCTATTGGCAGCAACCGAATAGAAGTGGCAGCGGTGACGATGTGCAGCTGATGCCGCGCACGAGCATCGTCAACAGCTTTGCTGCCCTGGTAGCGTTTTCGTTTTGTTAAACTCATTTTTGTATTTTTTTTTTTCTTACTTCTTCTGGTTTATAGTTTTTTGTTAAACGTTCACTTTGCTTAGGTGTGCTTTTCTTCTAGCTTAATTCGTTTTTTGTAACTTGTTGTAGGAAGTGGAATGTGGCACGTCGTCGTCGTCGTCGTCGCTTTACGATCTTTCACTGCCTTTCTTTGCGCACAGACGACGAGGATGTGCGGCTGAGTGAGTGAGTGTGCTGAAGTGAAGTGAGCTTGGCCTGTGCCACTTGATGTACAGCACGATTTTATAATTTAGCGAGTTATTTTGTTACCAGCAGCTTGTACAATTTTTGGGAATTTCTTTTTTTCTCCCTGAATTTTTTTTTTTTGGTTGTTGTTGTTGTATTTTTCAATTAAGGCACAATAAAACAGACTTTAAACACATTTTCAAGTGCGAAAACATAACAAAAAATGTAGGTTGCACTTTAAAAAACGAAGACAAACACAAAGAAGAAGAAGAAAGCCACAAATAACTGTGTTCAGAAAGCACACAAACAGCAATAACACCAACAACAACAACAACAGCGACAGTTGCTGACGTGTTTGCCGGCCGTTGATTTTCTTATGACCATAAATGTTAAAGTAGAAAATAATTCTGCTTAACTTGGGTTAAATGTTTATTTCTTATTGATATCTAATGCCATTTATAGCAGCCAACACTTTGGCACAATGCACATAATAATCTTATCGTCGTCTTTTAGATTTCTCGTCTCTTCACTTGCAGCTGGGCGTTTTAGCCAAGTCAGTTGCTTTACTTCCGCACATACAATGGTTAATGTCTAACTCGCATGACTCACACCTGCGATAACCTTCAATTAAACGCAATAATTCAAGCAACAGTCATAAATGACAAAGTAAAAACCAGTTGTCAAACTATGAGGCGAACAAAAGACAAAGCGAATTCTATGCTTGCAGACAAACCGTTTATAATTTATGTAATTGTAGCAAGCCGACTTGCGTATGAGTGATTTTTAATTACTCATACGCCATTCCTGCTTGATTTGCCATTAAGGCGTCACTCACACAGTCAGTCACGGTGACTCTGTGCGCGCTCACCGCAAATGGCTAAAGCTTAGAATATTCATTAAATAAAATTATTTTTAATTGTTTCTTATTAGATTTTTAATTAATTTTATACTTCTTGGTCTCTTTTTGTTTTGTTTTTTTCTTACAGACGCCATCATGTCTTATTCCAAACACAGAAGAAGCATAACAGCAACAAAAAGAACAGTAATGACAACAGCAACAACAACAGGAAGATGTCTAATGACGTTGCTGCTCTTGCTCTCATGCAGCTGTCGTCACGTTGCCGGTGTTCTGGGCAAATCACAATTGTGCGCCGTTGAAACGGGACAGACAAACATCATATTAGATATTGAGGAGAGCCGTGGCAATTGTAAGTACAAAAAAAACATGATTTTATGTTAGTGTAAAATTTTAACATATTTGGTTGCAAAAAAAAAAATGAAATAAAAATTTCACTTTGTTTACTTATGATGAATTAACAAGTTTGTTGCTTAAGTCTTTTGTATTCGCATAACATGAAGCTTGGAAATTCAACAAGTTTACAAAGAAAGAAATTTGATTGCAAAATAAATCAAATTTACATACATTAACGAACATTCAACAAAACATTAAAACAACACACACACACACATACACGTACACTTATGCAAGACTGAAGAGCCAACCAAGTTTAGCCAAGTTAATAGCACCTCAGCCCAACTGCAATGTTTGTACATCATTAATCACGATCGAATCGCGTTGCCAACACATTTAACCTCAATGGCATGCACACAGCAATGAATTGGCTAACAAAATGTAAGCAACAAAAACAACAACAAAAATTACTTATATGTTTAATAACCAAACAAACTACAAAAAGTAAGTATTAAGAAAGAGAAGGGAAAACAAAAAAAAAAACACACACACACAAAATAAAACATTATAGAAGAAGAAAAATTGTATTGTAAATTGCAGAACGATTACGCCCCAATAGTAAAGTTATCAGCAACATCAACGCAGACATCACTTAAACAATATTTAACAGCAACGGCAGCAGCAGCTAGCAACGAGAATAACAAAAACAACAGCCAATTGTTGCCATGCCACAGCGTACATATGAGTTGGCAACATTGAAGTGCAGTTGTGCAATAGGCAGAGGAAGAAATGAACTTATCTAAGATATTTTGCCATAAATAAAAATGGCAGAATATGATGTCGTTGTTGTTCCTGGGATTGTTGTTTCTACTGCTGCCGTTGCTGTGGTTAATACAGAGCAATAGTGCAACAGGCAACGAGCAACGAGCAACAAACGACATCCTGTAGTAATTTTAACCCACAATAAATGAATCACTGCTCCAAAGGAAATTTCAACAAACCTTTGCTCGACTCGGCTCCATTCGATTCGATTTGATACGTTTCGATTCAAGTCGACTCAACTCAACTCGACTCGAGTTGGCTTGGACTCTTTCCTGCTCGCTGTTTGTTGGCATTCGCTTTTTGCGCTCAACGTGCAGCGTACCGCATGCCTTGCCTCATGCATTGTAACGCCATTCAAAGGCGTCTTGTATTACAGTTTACGGCGCGTAGCGTAAATTGTATAGCACTACGCGCTGCTGTTGTTGCTGCCACAGCGTCGACGCCATTGTCGTTTAGTTCACATGCGAATGAACTGCAAGTTGTTGTTGCTTGTTGGCTTTTATATCAAAGTCACACACACACACATACATTCGCATACCAACCACACAGCCTGCATTGAACTTGAAATACTGAAACCTATTATTAGTTTGCAACTGCACTGAAATACACTCGAACAAAACAACCAAAAGGCATGTAGTAAAGCATGTAAAGCTCAGCTATAATATAGTTTTCTTAAAGTGTACGACAGCGAGTTGTAATACATTTTGCACCTTCAACAAAAGTCCGCGAGCAATTTTCGGTTTAACAAAGCGAAATTATAAGTTTACAATACAATATTTTCATATGCGTGTATGTGTTATGCGCTAAGATAGTCAGACAGATGAAGATGATTGCGGGTGTTAAACCTTTTGAGTATTTGATTACGAAAATATGCAAACATAGCCTGTGGCCATCATTGGCAATTGAATGGTGTAGTCGAAAGCCAAAGAGTTCAGTTTCATTTTGAAAGGAAATGCCATTTTGGGCAAAGCAAAGCAACGCAAAGCGAAATAAAACGATTAGCTTTCATTTTTCAAAGCATTTGAACTGTTGATTCTTTAAATTTGATATAACATCACATAGGTTTGAGGTACGCTGCGCCTAACAAATAATCAGTCAATGAATCAGAGCACAAAAACAACAATAGAATGGCAAAGGAGAGTGTGTGTAGGCAAAGGGTTGGCAAGTACAAGTGCATAATAGCTTAAAGCCGACAGCAATTACCATTTCAATTTTGCAATTCATTTGTGAAAGATACGCTTAAGGTTCTTGTCCAGTTGCTGCTGCTGATGATGATGATGATGACGCTGGACCACAGTTGACGACGTTGTTCATTGGTTAGTTGGCTGGCAGGCTGCTTGCTTGGTTGGTTGCATTGCACATCATGCAACCATTTTGACAGACAAGCAGTCATGCTGGCCGGACGCCAAACTAAACTAAACGTCTCAGCGCATCAATGGCAACTGACTCGGCAACATGCAACGCTTGTAAAGTCATTGTCATGTGCCAAGTCATTGAACTTTTCTCAATGTTGTTGCGTGCCTGTATACCTTTTTTTTTTGTAATATTTTGCTCCTTCCTTGTTCTTTTACACACATATAAAAGTTTGTTTTTAATGTTCGTTTTATTATTTTTTTTTTTTGTTCCTTGAGTCTTTCCTTACAGTTAACCACAATTGTTATTACCCTACAGTGACTGTCTAAATCACGTTTTGTCCTCTGCCATTGTGCTGCTAAGCTCGCTAATCAAGCGTGTGCTTGCAGACAATTCCAATTATGTTTGCGGAGTTTGAAGCATATAAAGTTTTGTGGTACAATGAGCGCAATGAGCTTATTTTGATAATTAACATATTTACGATCTGAGGACAAAGCGTCGCTCTCTGTGTCGAATTGGCAAAGTCTTACAAATGTTACTATTCTTAGCAATAACAGTTTCATTCATTTGATATATGACCAGTGTTGCTTCCTTTTACTTTTTTTTTTTTGTCTAGCATAAATCATTGTAAGCTTGTTGCAATAAAACCGGAAATTAAGTTGCCCCAACTTAAACTGATCGCTTCTAAGTACAAAACCAAAGTCAAAGGCAACATATCAGTTTACCAACAACAACAACAATGATGACGTCGACTATGGCGGCACAAATGCTACGCCACAAATGCTAATTTCAAATAATTACCATTAATTGCTGCTGCGTCGTTGCAGCGCATCTGTGCTCTGTTTTGCTACATGGCTCGCTTTCGACTCCGACTCGCATGGAAGTTCCTGTTGAAAGCATCGCTCTTTTTCTTTTCTTTTGTAACGCTCGAAATTTATTTGCCGTTCTAAAGTCGTTAATTTTCATTATACGCTGAATTATATTTCGCTTTCGTTGTTTGCCTTTGACGTTTGCTGGACTCGTTTGGCTCTTCTTTATGGCCTTTTGCGGTTGCGCGCATGCGTCGCCTTTTCTAGCCTTGTTTTTTGTTTTTTTTTTTTTTTCTTGCAGCCATTTTGTACGCATTCAGAGTAAGTTGTCGTTGAAGTCTTTGCCATTGCCATTGCCATTGCCAATGCAGTCGCCGTTGCTGTCTTTGGCTGCCGGATTTCGTTTTGTGTGACGCACTTTTTCTTTACTTTATACACTCAGCTTGACAACCTAATTTAATGTCTCGATCGGCTTTGGTTGGGCATTAGTTTGCTGCCATTTTGTAGCAATTTCTTGGTTTTATTAGGCAGAGAATTTTAGAGACGCTAACATTTAAAGCTTCTTCGAAAATAAAAACATTATATAAATGTTAGTCTAAGTAGCAATGTAAACTCATTTGAAATTCTTTTCCCAAGCTATGAAAACACTTTTATTTTTGCAATCGATTTGCTAAAATTTACAGCCACTAATAAAATAAAATAAAAAAAATAAATGAAAAAAAAAAAACAAATACAACATTACTGCTTTGCCATTTACTGCAAAAGATTTTCGAACACTTTGGCTTGGCATTTGATTTGCATTTAAAGAAGCCCAAATAAAAACTCACAGAGCAACGAGAAATAAATAATTCGATTTACACAACGACGACGTCGTCGACGAAAGTAGAACTTCTACGAATGCAAACTCAACATGAAAACCTGCCAAGATTTATGAGCGCTAATCTGCGCTAGGCAAAGCTGAGGAAGCACCTGAAGCTGCTGTGCTCTGCTGAACGAAAAGCGTGCGCAAATAAATAACTACAGAGTTGCTGCAACTCAAATTGGGGAAACACGCAGTAAAGAATTATTTGCATTCAAACTTAATTTACGAATGGCAAAAAAAAGCCAAGTCAAGCTCACAAAATGCTGACTAACATTTGATGATGTTCTTCATTGATTTATTGCCAAGAAGCGGCAAAACAGGACCGCGTCGATCTCGAACAGAATAGCATTGAATTGAACAAAGTCTGTATGGCAAAGGGGCGCAGTTGTTGCTCACACACACATACACACACATATTTTATAAAAGTATTAAACGAAAGTGTTGCCGCTCCTGTCAGCAGTTTTATTTGAATGCGAACATTAAAGACAAGCGAAGGCAGGTAGGCAACAACAACGTCTGTTACACAAAAGGCACGAAAAAACAAAAGTGTCAGCAGTCGACAATAACAATAACAACAACAACAGCAACAACGAGGGAATGAACTAAACTGAACTGCACTAAACTGAACTGAACAAAGAAAGGAAGGAACGATGGACATGCGATCCTGCCCAGCGCTTTTATGTTACTTATTTTTAGTTACGGCTCGTTTCTCGACAAAATACACTGCCGGGCATAAAATCAAGTTGTCTGGCAAGGCGGTGAAGTATCCCACCTTTACAACATTATTTCCTTACAGCTTTTTGCAGTTCGACAGCAGCTTGTTGCTTTGCGGCAGCTTGTTGCCTTCATTAGGCCAGCGGCTTCGCGGCATATCAGCCGACAACAACTGCAACTACAAAACAGCCACAAAAGACTCGATTCATTCATTGACGCTTATTTTGCCTTCCTTCCCTTACCTTTGGTACCTTCAAATTCTTAAATAGCCTAATGATGCACACACTCAAGTCGCTTTGAATGTTGCCAACATTTATTTATTCTTTTTTTGATTTTTTTTCTTTTTAATGCTTTCAAATGTTTAATAAACACTTCGGTAGCCCTTCAACTGTTCATTATAATAAAATTGTTACATGTCTATGCGCAAAGCCTATAAAATAGAAATGCCGACAGAATTGTGTAGCCTTTGGCAACGCCTTTTCTAGGCCAAAGGAACCAAGGGGTTAAGGACGGCAGTGCTCATTGATGTTAATCGTAATGACTATGGTTGCCTGTACAAAGTGCACTTTATTACCAACGTTAGTTGCCATTAATGCTGTCGTCAATTGTGGTCGGTTGGTTGGTTGGTTGGTTAGACGGACGAACGAGCAGAAGAACGGGCAGGTGAACGGAAATGCTCAACCAATGCCGCACTTTAGTTATGTTCCGTTTGAGTTCCTTTACATGACAAACAATTTCAGGCATCTTCATTTAGCCGCAGCTGCATAAAATTCACTATTCTATTGCACTGAAATGAACTTCACTTATTAAAGCATTTTTTTATTTTCTCATTTTGTTTTTTATTATCATTTTTTTATTTTTTTTATTAATAACAATCATGACATGGCCATTGGTATAGCGCTTTCTCAACCAATCACTTGCATGCAAAGCGTAAAGCAAATGGATTTTGCTTTTCACCAAACCAATTAAGGCACATCAAGGGTTCTTAGTTTTTATCGCCAACTGAGAAAAGTCTAAATTAATAATATGTAAAACAAAAAGCAGAAGAAGACGTGCCGCAATGTGGCCGTCACGTGACTAGCAGCATTTGTGCCAAGCGCAACACCAGCAGGCAACAAACACCACAACAACAACAACTAATATCAAGTTGAACACTAAAAGCTGTTGTTGTTGTGTTGTTGTTGTTGGTATTGTTGAGCTTAAAAGTGCTTTGCATGTAATGCAAAATAAAATATTTTGTAAAATGACAGCAAAAATGAGATAAACAAAAATGCATGTTGCAACAGTTGTCGTTGGCGTTGCTATGCCTGTTGCACACACACAGACACACACACATACACATATGCTGGCCTATGTGCGTTATTGCATCAACATATCATTAGTAAATGCAACAACTTGTAAATGGCCATTTGCAAATATTTACGAAAAATAAAAGCACAACATGCATAAATCTCGTTCTAAATGTGTCCAGAACACGCTCACTTCGCTCACTCACTCGCTGGCTCTCGCACACTCAGCAATTTTCTAAACAATTTTGCGCCAGTGTACGTGCAACATGCAGCTGAGGCAAGATGCCTTGATATTCACTGCTGTTGCTGCTGCACAATCGTCAAGGTGTGCTAGCCGAGGTGGCAAGCGCTTCTAAGCACTTCTTTGCCTTTTTATTTTAATTTCTTTTTTTCTGTTTTTGTGTTGTTTTTCGTGTTTTGTGCTTTGGATCCTTCATTAAGATTGTTGCCAACAGATCGAAAGTAATTGCAGTCGCAGCTTCTACTGTTGCTGCTGCTGCTGTTGATGTTGCCTCAGCTTTGAGCGTTGGCGTGGCATCGCAGGCGCGTATCTTTTGGCAGTTGAAAGCAGTTCAGCAACACTTTGCTTTGTAAAATCATTTTTTTCTGATTTGTTTTTTGTATTACTTTTTTTTTATGACCAAAGGGGGAATTTTGATGACTACTTAAGATTTAAGTTCATTTATTTGAGCTTTTCAAAGTAAAAATAAAATATTATTATTTTTTTTTTCATTCTTCTAATAATGTACATTTCTCGCAGTGATTTCAAACAATTTTTCTCATGTTCTTGCGCTTCCCATATTTGGTAGAAAATTGCAAACTGACAAAATAATTTCAAGACGCGTTGACTTCATTCGCAAGGCACTGCGAATGAAATCTTTTAGTAATCTATTGCAGCATGCAACATAACCGAAGGCACAACAACTCTAACAAACTGAAATAGCAACAAACAGCCATAATTATAAGTTGCAGTGCTGTTGGTCGCGGCGTTGCTGTTGTTGTTGTAGCTTGTTGGCATCTTCAGTTATATGCGTCGCCTCTTCTGTGTGCTTGACATGTGCGCAAAGTTAAAATGCCGAAATAAAAAAAAGAAAAAAAACAACAACTAAAAAGGCAACTAAGATAGCTAGCAAAAAAAAAAAAAAAAAAAAACAATTGCTCAAAGCTCCACCCAAGTCAAAAGCAGCAACCACAAAATAATAAACTAAAAGCTATAAAATGGCAACAACTACAAGACTAACTCGCTGGCGACTCTTGCTACTGTACGAGCCCCGACCACTATTAATTCGTACGGCAAGCTTTTTTACCCATATGCAATGTTTAACAGACGCTATTTCCAATGCTAATGCAGATATCTCACTTAAATATATTTTTTTCTGAAATATAGTTTTATTCTCTATACTATAGAATAAAACAACTTGTTGTAATTTCAACAACAACAATAATAACATTAATTTGAAAAACTAACTGATAAAATATATGTGACCACTATTAATTCGTACGCTGCTTAAGCTTAGCTTTAAATCGTAAGAAAATCAAAACAAAAGCAAATAGGGTAACACAATCAGTATCTAGTTATAATCTAGAAATTATAAACAATGCAGAAGTTACAAAAAAGATTTATTTTCGTTAAGCAATGCACTTCTTCAAATTAAGGGCCACCCTGAGATTTTCCAAATATCAAATTTTTTTTTTTGGCTTAATAAATTGTTAACGCTTTGAAGAACATATTAAGCCTTTACCAGTTTTCGATTCAAATGTTTTGCAGAAGCAATTATAAGCCCGTCACACAGAAGGGCCCATACGGTGTATTGATTCTTCTTTTGCGTTTTTCTCGATACTACTTTTTTTCAAACTGGTGCACATCATATCTCAAAAACTACTTGACCGATCTTGCTAAAATTTGGAGGATATATTCTTAGGGACAATACCTAAAGCGATACGAGGGGGTTTTTCAATTCAGGACTTTGTTCAAAAGTTATTGTATAGATTATAAAAAAATATCACGAAAATAAAAATAATTTTTTTTTGAACACCTGTAATTTAAAAAAAAAAAATTTTAATTTTTTTTCCGCTTGTATCGCCCTAGATATTTTATATCTTAATAAAATAAAATTCATTCCACATTTTTAAGATGATTGCAGATCGAGATATCGTGTACACCAACAAAATGGATTTTCAAAAATGGGCTCTTCTTGTTGGCTCATAACTTCGGTTATATTTAATTTTGTTGTATACGGTTTTTTTTTTTTTAAACCAACATCTTAATGTGTATATATGAACATTTAAACATATTAAAAAAAATTAATACTTGTGTCAAAAAAATTTATTACTTATGTGACTATTTTTTCGAGTACCAGGGAGGCGTAACCCCTTAATGTTATTGTTGTTGTTGAAATTACAACAAGTTGTTTTTTTTTCTATAGTAAAGAGAATACAATTATATATCAGAAAAAAATATATTTGAGTGTGATATCTGCATTAGCATTGGAAATAGCGTTTGTTAAACATTGCACACAAAAAAGCATGCCGTACGAATTAATAGTGGTCGGGGCTCGTACAATGAATCGACTTTGCAACTGCAACGGCAACGGCAGCTATTCTTGTTCTCTGTCCGTCTGTCTGTCTGTCTGTCTGTCTGTGTGTTTGCGTGTCTATGTATGCATGTATATTGATCACAATTATTGGCTTTTGTCTTGTGTTGTGTTGTTTTGTTCAATAAAATCAGAGCGACGCGTTTAGTTTTAGTTTGAATTGCGGCAATAATATTCAATGTTCGTATGTTCATAGTCGTTTCCAATACATCTGTCTTTATGTCTGTGCGGCTGTCTTTACTCGTATTATTTTACATGAATTCATTGCAGCGATTTTTTCGTTGTTTTAACGTTTGGCATTTTGGTGTTTGTTACAACGACGACGACGACGCCAAAGCAGCGAAGACAACTTGACCCCAACAAAGAGAAAGGCTGCCGTTTTGTTTTGTGCGCCTTATCTGCATAGAATGTAGTTCAAACCAGAGGTGTATGTGTGCATGTGTGTGTATGTGTGAGGCTATTTTTGGAGCAACTTCATACTCATGTATTAGGAAATATGATGCCATGTTGGCATTGTTTATAAATAAGCCATAAGTCAAAAGCGAATGGACATTTTTTTTCCTGCCTCTGTTGTGGCGAACTTTTAAGCGACATTTGCTACTTTAGGCGTTTTTAAAACTCAACTTGCTTTGTTCACTATACGAACTCCCTTACTTCGTTTATTAACTTATTTCCTGCACTCTCACCAAACACCACTCCAACAAACTCTCATACATCATCACTTCTTCCTTGCAAGTTTTTTAAACCTTCAACTTTTTGCAATTTCCTCTGCTTTTACACACACAATCTTTGTTTTCTGCAACTTAATATCTTCGTAATGCATTTTTCTCAGTTATTATATAACATTGTTTGAAAAGTCTACACAAGTGCTGCGATGCTTCATGAAGCTGTCATCGCTGCCAGCTAAGCAATTATTTAATAACATTACGCTTACATACAAACAACTTTACTTATACAATTTCCCTTTTTGCTGTCACTTACAGTTATCGGACAACAGACAACGCCACCCGAGTTGCCAATCTACGGTGATCCCTATACGGAAATTTTGATCGAATTAAATTTTCCTAAGGGCAATCCAACGTTCCAGCTTGATGGCAAGAAGATGGTATTGCTGCAACCGCTCGATCGTGATGAGGAGAATCTGAGTCACACCATCTTTCAGGTAAAATCGCACATCATCTATGTTGAAGATGATCAAACCACAAAAATAAAAAAACGAAACGAACCGAAACGAATCAAAACTTGTTCGAAACTCTTTCGACGTTCGTCGTCTACATGATGAAGCGTACATATTTTCTAATAAAGAAATTTAACAATTTCCTGGCAAGCAAACATTCGCAACACAGCGCAGCCAATTGGATTTAGGGCGTACATAAATAAAGTGGGAGTGAGGCAATGCACGCTAATGAGTAATGATCCGACCGGTCTGCTCGTACATGGAAGCTGCTGCTGCTGCTGCTGTTGTCGCCGATGGTGCTGTTGCCGCTGTCATAAACTTAGCAATAAATAATTTTAACAACAGCTGCTTCTGCCAACCGTTTCACATATAATTGAAGCGCATCATCCAATCCTGTTAGAAAAGTAATCTCGTCAAGCGTATTAGCAGCTTCTCTACTGCAGCTGCCGGCCAGTCTACAGAGCTTATGCTCATAAGCAAATCATGCCTCATGTTCATTTCTAACTTCTTTTTTTTCGACTGTCTTGCAGGTCTCATGTACGGTTCGTGCAACAAATAAAAAGCGTAACATTCCGACAATTGTACGCGTGTCCGATGTCAATGACAATGCACCGCGTTTCATGAACACACCCTATGAAGTCACTGTGCCCGAGGTAAGTCCATGTCTATGACAAAGTCAACACTTATCTTTAATTTATCTTTAACCGCACTCGAGTTTATTTATTTTTTTTGTTCTGTTTTCTCTTTCTGTTTATTTTATTTTTTATATATATATTTTTTTTGTTGATGTTTGCTTTTGTGGCTTTTGTCTACTGTTGAAGCGTTGTGCAAAGTGTTCTTGCACGCTTTATGCTCACAGCAAATAAATAACAATTAGAAAACTTATCAGCGACTTTGGCTCAAGAAGTTTTAAGCAAACGCCAACAACGCGCCAAAGCACTTTGTGTAGTCGTTCGATGTTGACGTCGACAGCGCTGCCGGCTTGCTTGTTCACGTGTGGGCGGCTTTTATAGCGGATTAACGCCCACACAAGCTGCGATTGAATGAGTTCTAAGTAAAAAACAAATCCGCCGCTTTCTTAGATTGCAAATTGTCAGATTTGCGCTTTCAAAAATGGTATTGACTTGAATTCTTGTGCTGTGACGCAAAAGCAAACTAAGTACTTCTATAAAAGCCTAAAATTTTCGGTGCAGATTTAAAGATAAACACTTATTTGCTTTGATCACATTTACTTATATCTTTCTTCAAACTTTTAAGCCGTTCTCATAATGTGAACATTAATTTTCTGTCGCCTGCTCAGTGATCTCAAATACATGTTATATAATCCCAAAATTTTTCATAACAAAATAAAAAATGCTTTGCACAATTTTGTCTAAAAGCGCAATTAGTCATGTGAGGACACACGCAACATTCAACAAAAACAACAACAAAAAAAAGACGCACAAACAACACTTTTCATTTAAAGTTTTATAAAGAAAAGAAACTAACGGTAAATCCAAATTTTGTATGCCTTTTTTTTTTTGTTGTTGTACTTTACTAACAAACACGATTAACATTTCAACAGCAAATTGCAAAGTGAACATAAATAAAAAAGGAGAAGAGATACAAAAATAGGAGGATAACAAAATTAATAAATATGAGCAAGCGAAACTTCACAAAATCAACAACATGACAAATAACATGACAAGCGACAAGTTGCGTGTTTTCATCATCATTTTCAAAAGATTTTTTATTTGTATTTATTTTTCCAAAAAAAAATAATTTTTTTTTTGGTTTTGTATCTTTTTTTGTATCTTAACGTCAACACGCAATTTATTTGCTAATTTAAAAAATGAAAAAAAGCCAAAGCAAAGCCAATAATATTGAGTAAAAATTGTGTGGGAAATTTGCATTGAAAAATAGCAACGAACAAAAGGCTACGAAAAACAGAAGGTGACACTTTTGGTGACTTGACTTAACTAAACTTATAGCGGCTTTCTAAGAACAAATGCCTTTCACCATTTTGTCGGACAGATGAACGGAAAGTCTAAGCGGAATTCATTGCAAACGCAACCTAAATAGTTCAGCAGCAACAACGACAACAACAACAACTGCAACTTCAAACAAGTGAAAAATGTCAATTAAATATAAGAGACAATTTTAGAAAGCAATTAAATCATTTGAGTTGTTGGCTTGAACAAAGACTCCAGAGTGAGTGTCGACAATGTTGTTAGTTGCTGATGCTGTTGCTATTTTAATTGAACGCGCTAGCAATGTATAAGAGAGAGACAGTGAGAGAGAGAGAGAGAGCGAGCACGACTGTCAAGTGTCTTTAGAACTGGTCGCACAAAGTCAGGAAACTCAGTAAAAGAAGGAGAAAAGTAAATAAAAGAAGAAAAAGTTGGCAAGCGACCTACTTGGTCAAAGCTCCAACAACAACAACAACAACAACGGCAACTAAAACTGCAGCAAGTCAGACCGAGAGCACTAAGGAAACTAATTTACCATGAAAACATCCTAAAGCGTTTGCGCATATTTTAAAACTGTAACAAGACAACGTCGATCGACGAACGAGCAACGAAAATGTTGACGATGCAGTCTGGCAGGTGTCTGTGCGGTGCTCTGCTAAGCTCCGAGATGTTCGAGGAGTGACTTTTTCAACGAATCATTTGTACAACTATCGACGGCGACAATTTTATTGCCAAATGTTGTTCGCAAATGATTTAAAGTTTTCCTGTTTTGCGCTGATTTCACAAACAGCAACGATGACGACGGTGACGGTGACTACTTCATCGATTGCACACGATGAGTACAGTGCAAAAAGTACTTTAAATACATGTATAAATGATAAGCAGAAGGGGAGGGGGTTTGAAGAGTGTGGCAACTTGGACTAAAGCAGGCCACCAGACAGGCTCAGCAGACAGCGACTTGAGCCAACTTCAAGTAATGGCAAAACGTCGGCAATGTTGATTCAATGCAAGTAAAGTGCAACGAAGTGAAGGCGCTTGCACTGTTGGTTGTCCGCTAATGAAGTGCCGGCAACATGTTGCTAATGTTGCAACATACAAACATACATACAAACAAAAATATACGGCAGACCAACCAATGACAAAACAACAACAAGCAAAAGCAAATGTATTGACAGTTGTTAATTATTTATTTTAACCATTAACGTTCAATTATTTTGTTGACGTATTAGAAAGCATCGACAACGGCATATTCGTACAGGCCAAGTGAAAAGCAAGCCCAGCCAAGCTGACCGAAGCCAAGCCACGCCAAAAAGCATCTGTTTAATGCGCACATATAAGGCATTAGCACAGCTTGCACACTTGGCCGCTAATGAAAGCCCTTTTTGGGCAACGTCAACGATTTGCCTGACGCTCTTTGCTGACATTTAGCATTCTAAAATGTTTGCATTGGTTGAAGTGTTTGCCACAACGCTGACGTACGTTGCAAAAGTATGTAAGTAAGTCAGCAGCAGCAACAGCAGACGCAGATTAATGCGTTTCATAATGACCAACGACGAGCAATTTGCACGACTCACCACATCAGCACATCAACACATCAGCAGATCAAAGCAGCTGCACCTGCAGCAGCCGCAAACGCAGCGTTGGCCGGCCGTGGGCAAACCAATTAAGTTATTAGCGTGAAGTGTAACTGTTCAACGGCTGTTGAAATGATTTGCACGAAATATGTATTTTTTTTTTTCGATTTGTTTGCGCTTCAAAATGTCATTAACCTAAAAAAAGTTCGAGGGTGGGAAAAGTAAATGGCGTACATTTTTAACGATTTTTAAACAAGACAGGCACATAGGACCTGCAGCTGTCAAAACGTCGTCACATTTTATGATAATCAAATGACGCTTGAACATGCAAAAACAATAATAAAACCTTGGCTGCTTTATACACATAACTCTATACTACACAGAAACGCTTTTCTTTGCACAGAAAAAAAAGAAAAAAATGCCAAAACAATGAATTTCAAACATTGTCGGACAATCAAACAAAAAAAAAACGACTTTCTGAATTTAGCACACGAGTACAGCAACCTTGAAAAGCGTTTAACACACAACTACAACTACAACAAATCAATGTACAAATAAATGAATGTATGAATGAATGAACAAAGCCACTCGCCACTTATGTTGAAGTTGATCTTAGCAAACGCAATTGAACAAGCAACAACATACCGCAAAGTCTGCAATTTTTGGTGGGTGTTTCGCCACATTACACACACACACACACACACACACACAAAGCGTAAAAGTCAAAAGAATTAAACACATTTTTCGGTTTCTTTTTTCTCGGATTTTTTGCTCAATCACAGCAAAGCAAAAATCAAATGAACATGTTAACTTGTCGTATTGTCAAAACACTCTTGTATGCCATTCGCAAATTAGACCCACACTAATACAACACCAACAACAAAGCAAGTCTACCCAAATTGAACGAAGGCAGCAGCGACAGTTCAGCTTAGGTTATCACAATAAGTAACGCATAAGGTAGCAATTTTGATTAAGTGTTTAATTACATGATACGATTCGATTCAGCCGACGCTTTGCCATGAGTTTGCATAGCAGTCACTCAGTCACTTATTCAGTCAGCCAGTCCGACAGTCAGTTGAGAAAATCTTTGCTACGCTAATCCGCAAAACAAAAACGCTGACTTGCCCACAAATTTTTGCTAAGTTTCACTTGGCTTGACGCGCCTCGTCTTGGCTTGGCTTGGCTGGCTTAAGCTTAACTTGACTTGACTTGACTTTGCACAAAGCATGCCGCTAAAAGCAATTGTTGGCGTCTTAGGCATTTATTTGCGCTTTGTTTGCTTTAATAACAAAACATTTAAGCTTACCAAAAACAAACTGTATTAAGCAAAAAAATTACAATAAAAAATACAAACAGTTTTGTTTGCTTGTTCATAAATCGTAGCTTTCATTTGTGTTATTGCTGTTTTTTTTATTGTTGTTGTTGAAGTAAAGTAGCAAACGCAAATTTCAGTTTAACAAATTGCAGTTTACGGTTTATTAATTCTATTTTTGGGCATGCTGCGCTACAAGTGGCATCCGTTGAAGGCTTGTAAAACTATAATTGATATTTGGCAAGAATTCAGGCGCACACAAAACACATAGATTGCTCATAACGGTTTTTATATTTTCACTCTTATTTTTGGGTGAGTTCGCCTTGCCTAGAAAAAAACACCTTTTTGTTATTATTACTCAAAAAATTGTTTTTTTTTTTTTTTTTTTTTTTTTTTTGCAAAAACGCCATTAATAAAAATGCAAATGCAAATGTGCACCGAAAGGCTTTTGAGCTTGAATGAAACGGCTTGAGGTTACTTATACACACACACACACACACACACACAGTCAGTCGCTCACACCGACTGACGCCATTGAGATTAAAAACTCATTACGACTTGCAGTTAATGCATTTTGATGGCTCTTTGCACACTTTCACTTTTTTCGGCAACGTTTCGTGCCAACGACTTGTTTGAATACAAAAATCAAAGCGCTGCAACTGAAGTCTAAACAAATGTGTCTTCCAGGTGCCTTCGCTCGACGCTTAAAATGTTAACTGCAAATGGTTCGTTTTATGCGCGCTTCTCATGGCACGCCACTTGAAGTGTGCTTGAAAACGCCAAACAAATGCTTTGGTGGTCTCTAATTTTTTTTTGGGATTTTTTTTAACTGAACTACAACAAAGACAACAAAATATTTATTTATTTATAGAGCAAATTGTTTGCCACCTTCTTTTTGGTTTGGAACAATTGAGCTTGGCAAGTTCGTTGCCTAAGTCTTTCGTTTGCCAAACGATTCAATCAATAAAAGGTCTTGACAATTTACACAGCCTTATTCAATTATTGCAAAAATTCATTATTTTCACTGCTTGTTTATATATTTGTTGTTGTTGTTTTTTTTTTCAAAAAAATTTTAATACATGCCAACGCCAAATTTGGACAAAAATGCCGCATGCAGCGCTTGCAACCTGTTGCACAACTTCTTTCGCTCTAACCACACTTGTTTGCCGTTTATTTGTGAAGAAAATGGAAAAAAATTTGTCTTATACAAGGAGTTGGCGTAAATTTTAAATACCAAATCTAACAGAAAATCGCAAACAAAATGTACAAAATGCTTGCGCGCTGAAAGCCACACGCTGCTTGCAT
Source organism: Phortica okadai (assembly GCA_034638295.1). Taxonomy (NCBI): domain Eukaryota; kingdom Metazoa; phylum Arthropoda; class Insecta; order Diptera; family Drosophilidae; genus Phortica; species Phortica okadai. Next base: position 16,744,870 of record CM067849.1, read on the forward strand.
GCAACCGAAGCCCAGCAAAGTTGCAACGGTGCTTTAAGTGCCACAGCCGCAGCCGCAGACCGACTGACTGACTGAATGACTGCGACAGACAGACGATCAAACTGCATGCCTGCGATGTTATTTATTATGCGGCAAATATCTAAGCCACGATGCAGCAGCAGCAATAACAAAAACAACAACCAACGCCGCCGTTGTGGAAACGTTGCCTTCGAACGAATACTTTCAGGTGCTGATAGCATTTTGAAGTTATTGACAAAAGAGCATTTAACTTTTGACCAGCGATAAACGCAATTCGATCATGTGCCGGCACGGACATGTGTATAACTCAATCAAAGAGGGCGCATGAACGATGCACACATTTAAATTAGACCAAAGACAAAGAGGAGGCAAAACAAAAATCAACCAAAAAAGTCAAGACAAAAAATTCAGAAAATCAATGCAGGCAGACAAATGAATTGACGTGACAAAACGCCGCTCCAAACAGGCCGAACATGCCAAACTGGAACCGTAAATAATTTGCATAATTTCAGACATAAAATCTGAGTGTATGTGTGTGTGTGTGCTCTGCTGAAATTTGTCGCTGCGGAGTGTAATCCTCAGCGGTATTGCAAATCAAATGCGTCGTCAGGCGTTGTGAAGCCTTTCAATGGCGTTGGAGCAACTTGGCAGCAAGCAAGCGACATATGAAAGCAATTTGAATATGTTTGAGCGCAATGGTGGCGGAACAGACGAAACAAGCTGGCAGTCAGACAAGCAGACATACCGACAGACAGACAGACATGCGGCTTATGCTTATACTTAGATACATAGCGATGAGCAAATGTACGCAAGCGGATTTTGTTCATAAATTATTCATTACGCAAAAGAAGCAGAAGCGACAGCAGCAGAACATGAAAGCAACTCAACGCAAACTTGCGCAACGACGCACAGTGGGGCCTTCTGAGTTTTTGCATTGCAAAAATCATATCTTCTGAACGAATAAAGATAATTGCATGAAATAAGTTTTGTTTAAAAGTGAATTCCTTAAGCTTTAAAACAAGCCATCGTTCAATACGCTACGATATCTGGGAGCGGCATGGTAGGTTGTCAAAGTCAGAATTTGTTTCCGGTGCAGCTTTAGCGTCAGAAAATGGCTAGTTTTCCATTTTTTATAAACTTAGAAATCTGCGACTGTACACAGTGTATATATTCTTGATCAGTATGACAAGACGAGTTGAAATATTCATGTCCGTCCGTCCGTCTGTATGTCTATCAGTATTTATACAATATCTCCCACAATTTTGAAGATATCGACCTGAAATTTTGCACAGAGTCTTCTTTTCTGTGCGATCAACTCATATGTCGGAATCGGCATGATCGGACTATTGGAACTGGTAGCCCCCATACGAAAAGAAGAAGAAAAATGAACAAAACTTGATTCGTTGTATAGAAAACTTTTTTGTTTTTGAAGATAGAGGGCTGAAACTTCAAACATAGTACTTTCACATAATCCAACACAATGCCTGAAAGTTTTATTGAGATAGGGCAACTGGAACAGGTACCTGCCATACGAAATGAAGAAGAGGAAGAGAAGCAGATTTAAGTCGTTGTATGGAAAACTTTTTTGATTTTCAACATAGAGGGCTGAAATTTAAAAGGTAGACTTCTTACGTACTCAACCCAATTGCCTATAAGTATCATTGAGATCGAACCACTGGAACTGGCACCTGCCATATAAAATGTAGGCAATAAAGACATTTTACTCCCCCTTACACCGCCTACGATCAATTTTACACACCCCCTGCATTGCAAAATACAACAGGTTGCTTCCTATGACAACATTTGTGCACTTAATTAACATTTAAAAGCTGTCACAGCGAATCTACCTACTATGCATTCTTCTTCTTATACCTGCGCCAGGGCATTTTTTGTTGATTTTTGTGCGAGGTTGCGATCGTTTTTGCGTTATAACGGCCAAAAGGGAAGCGAGGGGAACATAATATTTTACAGATAGGTAAAGGAATATGTAATAAAGAGATAGTCAAAATTTGGCGGGTAGCATATTTTAGCATTTTTTTTTTTTGTCCACCAAAGTTAAAAAACACCTTAAAAATAGATAGTTCGAAAAACAGCTCCATCTCGAAAACTACACATGCAAATGACTTGATATTTATAATATAACACTATAATATGGCTACCTAAAAATATAAATCAATTCGATAATGATTCCTGTTATAATTGCGTTGCTATTCCAACTCAAAGGTGCCGAATTTTAAAAAAATTGAGCATTTTATTGAAAGTTGAAAAAAAGGTCAACTTTGAGTGCGTATATCTCCCAAACTATAAATCCGATTTCTTCAAGGTTAATATTTCCTTAATCTCTGGAAAATTCTCTATCAGACACATATATTTGTTTTATCGAAAGCGATCATGAAATTTTTGATTTTTGCAAGCTGAATGTATCTAAGGCCCCTCTGTGCGACGTCGTAGACCTCAGCTTGGTTTGGTTCGTTTTGGTTTGGCTTCATTTTGCTTTGGTGACTTTCCAATGCGACCTCCTTTATGGTTGATGATGCCAGCATTGTTGTTATTGTTATTGTTGTTGCTGTTGCTGTTTGTGTAATTGTTAGTGTTGTGTGATGTTGTTGTTGTTGCTGCTGTGGCAGGAATACAAGTCCTTAAGACACTGCCTAAGTTCAGCTGCAGACAACGTACAACAACAAAGAAGACGACGACGACGTCGTTGACTTGGCTTGGCTTCGTTTGGCACTCGGTCAGCATGCGCGTCATATATGGCATTTTAAAGCGAAATATAAAGATGAATATCAACACCAGGCCAATATTTGTTATACAGCAGCAACAACAACAACGACAAAAGCATCAACATCGGCAAGCATAACAACAACGTTTGTAGTAACTTGTATTTGCCGCATGCCGCATGCTGCATGCCACACACTCGCAAACGAGCACCAAATGGGCTTGTTTGTAGTTGTTGTTGTTGCTGTTATTACTCGTTGGTGGTTCTGGGCTGTTACGCTGTGGCTGTCGCCGCTGCTGTTGCCACTTCTTGTCATTATCATAGCTGCGTGCACAGCTCAGCTCAGCTCAGCTGCTTGGTGGCTTACTTGCTCGCTGGCTGGCTGTTTGGCTTCTTCAGCTGCGCATAATTTTTAGTGAGTTGCGCATTTTGTGATAAAGTGTTCCTTGCATGTTCGGCACAAAACGCGACTCAAAAGCGGCTTTTGTCTGCCGTTTTAGTTATAGTGGGTGATGATGTCATGAGAGCAAAGAACGGTCAGACAAGCAGGCAGGCAGGCAGTCAGGCAAGTCCTAACAGCATGTGGTGGCGGCTTATGCCGATGCCCTTAAGTTGATAGGCTCCATAATTCATTAGCAATTTGCTAAATTGTGACAAATGCGGGAATGCCAAAGCTGTCGACTGTCGGCTGTCGACTGTCAAATGGGTGTGTCTATTTTGGGCTTAGTTAGCTTTGAGTTAATGTCAACCGCTAATAAGCCATCTTGAATTGATCTAACGGCACATGTTGCAAATATTGTTGGCTAATTACTCGCATTGGGTAAAACAGAACGAAGATTTTTTTTTTGCTTTGCTCATTTTTTTAGTTTATTCAATAAAACATTTTAATTGGTTTGTTTTATGTTGTTGTTGTTGTCGTCGTCTGTTGTTGTGTTGTTACGTTGACAACAAACAAGAATGCAGTAAAAGTCAACAGGTCTCTTAAAAGCAGCACTTGTTGCGCGTTGGCGCACTGGCGTACCCAAAAGCCCAAGGGACATGTTGTTGTAGTTGTTGCAGAGCATAACTGAATTGCTAATTTTATACACAGACACACACACACACACACACACACATAGCTACACGATTTGACCGAACGACCGACTGCAAGTCAAGTCTTGTTCAGTCTGGTTTGTGGCATCGCCGAGCATTTCTGGCCATGATATCATTTCCTTTTGTACCACTTTGTGCGTAATTGCGCTATGCTCAAACTAATTACACAAACTCGTGTGTCTGCCTCGCAAATCTCAGGGGAATTTGTTTCTTATTTAACACGTAATTAACGCGAATTTTGATATGATATTCTCAAATGCCAAATACTCATAGACAAAAGCAGATAGTGGTATATTCATGATATTTTCATAGCTGACATCATTGTCGTTGTTTGCATCAACGCCGCATGCCAAACGAATATTTTCGTGCTTTTGATAAAAATCTACTTCATTCTTTCTCGTCGCTCACTTCTGTGCCACTTCACGTCTTACACCCACAGCTGACGCTGACGCTGCCGCTGCTGCTGCTGTTGCCACTTGCGCCAAAGTGAAGTAAAAAATTTATTTGACTGCAAGAACAGTAAAGTAAATACAATTGTACCACAAATGCTTCCACACAGTCAGTATATCACGTTCCGTTTGCATACATTAAATGGTATGCGACACAAAAAAAACAACAAAAAAAAGGGCCACAAAACGCGCGCTTTAGCAACAACAATATTGAAAAGAGACAAAAAAAAAAATACAAAAAATAAGGAGGCCACTTGAACAACGCCAGGCTGCAATAGCAATAGCAACAACCTGATGCACGATGTGATGCGCCTGGCAAATGTTTATCGCACTTAACCAAGTCAAACAACAACTGCAACAACAATAACAACATAGCATATAAACAACACTAGAATCACACACACACACACACACATGAACACAAGACGATTACTTTTGATAAAGTTCTTCATTTGCTCTGAGCAAGTAATTTCTCCCACACTTGCTCAGCACCAAAGCTACCATTTGCCAAAGTCAACAACAGGAAGCAACAAAACAATAACAACAACATATAACAACAACAAAAAGAGAAAACAATAAAGCCTTGCATAAAGAAAAAAAAAAAAAACAACAACAACAATACTGTGATAAACTGCCGGGTTCAACTAAAGCAAACAACGATAATTTGACCTTTAAACTTACAGTGACTTGTGAGTTTGAGACTGATGCTGTTGCTGTTGCTGAGTGTGACACTGAAGCTGTAACTGAGACTGAGACTGCGACTGAGACTGAGAAAGAGACTGCTCGTAGTAACTGATGATGTTACACCCTCAAAACAAAAACCGAACGAGCTCCTTAAAACTAACAAGCAAAATATGCGCGAGCAATTCAAATCAAAAGACAATGACTGACTATGAGCCACTTGCATACTTATGATCAAAGTGAATGAATTGTTTTTGGCAAAATTGCGCGCATGACCAACTCCAGTGTCGTATGCCAAAAGGCGCAAAATATCAAGCGTACATGTCCCTCAGCACAGCTCAGCTCAACGACTCGTTCTTATTGTAGAATATAAAAATGAATATAAACGATATTTAAGCCAAAGAAAAAAAAAAACAAACGACAAAGAAATAACAAAAATACATAAAAAGGGAAAGAAGTTAATGCTCATTGAACCCACAGAAGAAGCCTGCAATAGGTTTGGCTTCAATGTCGGCCTGGCCCAAGTCTAGTCGCATGGCTGATTCTTAAACTGACTCTCTACTTGGCTTGGCTTGGTTTGGCTTGTCTTGCTTTAGCTTAAGAGTGCCGTTACATAACTGCACTTTTGGTCGTCCTCGGCACATCGTTGACGTTGCTGCGGTAACAGTTCGTTTCCGCTTGCCGCACGCTGCATACTTAGGCACACTTAAGCTCTGCTGATGCTCGCCATAGTTGAACAATGCCCGCTGCAGAAATTCTTTCTTTTATTCCTTTTTTTTTTTTTTTTGTTTCATTTATATGTATGTATATAAGTATATATATTTTTTTGTATTTTTTGTCTTAATGCTTTTCGTGTGCTTTCCTTTTTGGGCTTGCTGCATTTTGTATTTAGAATTTTTTCACAAAATGGTAACAATCTTTATCGTTTTATTGTTTGGTCATCGCCAAGTTGAAGTTATCTTTATTTTGCCGCTCTGTGATCTGGGCGTGAAATGCTTATTCCACGAAGTCATTGCCAATGAATTTTTGTCTATACTTTTTGTCAACCGTAAAGAAAGTAATTTCAAATACTTTTACACAATTTAACTTTAAAGATTTTAAACATTTCGCTTTGCTAAATGTTTTGTACTAACAGGTTCGGCAATGAATATCATTTGAAGTTGTATTGCCACGCCCTCGTGCCAAATATGTGCAACAACAACTCCCCAAGGCTGCAACTAATCAACTTAAACGCAAAACTACAACTGCAATGGAATTTCACATGAGCAATCAAAGATACTTTGTGAGTTCTAGACAAAGTTGCAACTTATAAATATTAAAGAGCAAAACGTAACGAACGAAGGATTGCACACAAATTGCAATTGCAGCATTTAAGCCAAGCACGTTGAGTACAACAACAACAACAGCACACAGCACACTAACTATTGTCGCCAAGCATATATGGCAAAAAAAAAAAGAAGTGTATAGAAGGGAAGGGCGTTGTATATGAGCGACGAAGTGAGTGCAAGAAAATTAATTTATGGTAAATGTTGTGCACAACAATTTTCTGCGAAATGCGAAAATGAAGGCAGAGAGACAGACAGCCTGCAAAGGCAAACACAGCCACTCGAAGCTGTCAGCGGCAACATAATGTTGAGTGATGATTGCGAGTGATATAAAGATGATTATGATGATGATGACGATGACGATGATAGTGCTTATGATGAACTGCCTGACGAATGCGGCTGTTGCTATCATCATGATAATGACAAGCACGTTGTTTTTGTTCTTGTTTGTTGTTGTTGGTGGTTTTTCTTTGCCTAGAATGTTTTTGCCATTTCGAGTAATGCGAGTTTTTTTTTTCCTTTATACATGGCTTGCTATCTTCTTTTTAAATATTTTTTTTTATCCATTCAATTTCTGATTTTATGGTTTTTTCTTTTTATTATTCTTACTCACAATTTATTTTTCTTTTGTCTATTTGCAGAGCACGCCAGTTGGCACAACGATCTTTCGCAATATACAAGCGCTCGATAAAGATGCCGGCGTCAATGGACTTGTCGAATATTTCATTGTCGAGGGCAGCACAAACACAACGGAAGATGAAAAAATGACAATTGCTGATGGTTATGGCACATTTACTATATCGTTTCCACATCAGGGACAGGTGAGTGGTCATAGTTCTGAATAGCAGCAGCAGCAGCACAGAAGCAAAATACAACAACAAAAAGCAATGACAAAAGCAATCACTTTGAAGTCAATCACAAAAGATTGACTACGCAACAATGATGACATGGACTTCAATGCTGCTGACCGCTGACGATGATGATGATGATGATGATAAAGCTCACCGGCAGCCATGAAATAAATCTTTAGTAACTTTGATCAGATCGCCGCCGCTGCTGGCGCAATAAGCCGGCTAGCTAGCTAAGCGGCACTTCTAAGCCGCCCACGGTCAAAAGGCAGCTGCCTATTGTCAATGACAATAATCAATGTGTTGCGCGCTAATTCATCCATCAAGCATCTTTGCTTGTAAATCGTTGAAACGGCGGCAGTAGCAAGGAATGCCATAATTTTGCTTTAATTCTGCAATTAATTATATTTATTGTTATGCGTCGTTGCTACTTAGTTCTAATGTCAATTCAATGTCGCCCTTACAGGTTACGGTTGCCAAAACGCTGGATTACGAGAAGATACAACGTTACTATCTGACGATCATTGCATCGGTAAGTGTACGAAATAGTAAATAAATGAAAAAACATAAAAAAAATGCAAGCTAAACATCGTTGACACGTCGATACATAAATCAATTACAAATCAAATCAAATAGCAATCGCAAAATATGTCTTTACTGCAAAACGCACTGCAAAATGCCAAGGCCTCAACGACAACAACGACAACGACAACAAAAACACCAACATTGACGATGACGACGCATGCAACTTCACCGCAGTGAATGTGCTCATGGTCATGACGCGCATCGTGTTGCATTGCGTTCGGCATGCGCGTTGACTTCGCAGCTCAGCTCAACTCAGCTAAAAGCTCAGCAAACCACACACAAGAGCTACGCTCAGCGCAGGCTCGCTCAGTTCTGCTCTGCTCTGCTCAGCACAACTGAGCTCAGCTGCAGTAAATGCGAGGCAACCCTTTACAAATTCACTTCCTGGATTAATTTGCCATGCAGCATAGCAAAACCATAAATCTTAAGCGCACGGCTTGGACCGCCATGTTGCTGTTGTTGTTATTGTTGTTGGCATCGAAGCACGTTTGCGCTTCACTTGGCAAAATGTCGCGTTGAAAGTCAATGCTTACAGCTTGGCAGCCAGTCAAGCAACTTGGCAGGCTGGCTGGCAGGCATGCAAGCGGCAGCATCTCAAGCTTAGCGACTGCTGCAACTGCAACAGCAACAATAATAATTCACTTGCAACATATTTTGTTGTTGTGGCTATTGTCGATGTTGTTGCTGTTGTTGTTATTGTTGCGGTTGTTGCATATGCTTTGACGCCTTGCGGTTCTTTTTGCCGTTCTTCAGCTTATTCTAAGCTAAATATGGTATTCGTTCCCGCAATTGACGCATGCAACATGCTCAAAAGAACCACATTGAAACACTTGGCAACTTTTCACAACTTTTGGTCACTTGAATTTCTTACACATGCGACAAACATTTGCGAATTTGTTTGCCGTCTTGTCGTTGGCAGACATTTGCAAATTTCGAACAAATCTTTTGGCAAAGGAATTTTGATAATTTCAAATAGCCCAGAGGTGCCATTTAAGGACAAGACAACTTTTGCAGAAAGTTGCTAAAATTAAAATGGCATTTTATTTAAAAAAATGTTAATATTTTTCCCAAAAAAAAATTTATAAGAGAAATGTTATTATTTGTGTGCTGATTTTTTTTAATTCTCTTAACTGAGAATATTTTTTTTTTTTATTTTGCATTGCATCTTTGGTTTGTTTTAGAGCTAAAAACTTTCAATTTATGTTATAGGCCTCCCGAACACATAAATTTATCAAAAATAGAGAATCTGCCATGCTGCCTTCTGCCTTCTGATCTATGCAAAGTGCGCGCTTACAGAGCAGCTGCGTATGCGCATAATTTTAAGCCGAACGATGTCGCCGCTTTACGACTTTTTCAAAGAATTTATCTTGCATTTACATATGCTGCAACACAATGTTTACGTTAAACAACAACAACAACAGCAAAAAAATGCCAATAAATAATAAAAAAAAGGAAAAAAGCTTATCGTTTGCGCTGCTTTGCACACTTGCTGGAAGTCGTTGTGTTACCTTTCAGTGTCAACAGAATTTTTCGTTGCTGCGACAATCGATTTTAATATTTATTAGAACGCCATGGGTATCTCTGCAACTATTGGGTGGTCGGTCATTCTTCACTGGAAGTGACCAAGTATCAACTGAAATCAATGGCAGGTGCTGCCGCTGCCACTGCCGCTGCTGCTGCTCAATATGCGCTGCCTGTGCCATGCCTATGCAAATTACATTTGCCAGCAACTCATTTTCCAGCAAAAGGCATCATCAATGGCTGTCAAAACGTATATTTTGCCTTCTTATAAACATTATGGCAAATAGTATAACCTTTCAAAGTGCATGCTCAATTAGTGTCAAAGCAATTGACATATGCACACGCCACAGTGACTCTTCCGAGCTTGGGTTAAAGTTAAAGTTGAGACTTCTTCGTAGATTGCACAGCGATTGTGCAGAGTTTTGAGTTCGACAACGCTCATTACTGTGTCATTAAAACGTTAATCCCAAAAATTTTCGAACAAGGCGCGCTTCATTTGATTTGATTTGATTTTGCCTGCAAGCTAAAAAAGACTTTTTGAATTGCAATTTTAGTGTGGAAATTTTTCTAACTTTTTTTTTGCCATTTATTTTTGAGACCATAAAGTTTCTCAAGCGAATTGTACCGTTTTATTGCCGCCAGTGAATGGCACACAAAAGCAAACTTTGACAAACGTTCGACAGTTTGTTCATTTGTACGACGGTTAGATCATTTAGACGCTCAGTTATTCAACCGTCAGGCATTCAATCAAGCCAATAAGCAAAGCTAGCAAGCCAGCAAGCGAGCAAAACAAGCAATCAATCGATCAGTTAGCATTGCCTTTATAGCGTTATACAAACTCTTTGACAGTCAAAGCGTGAGTTGATCAAAAAAATAGAAAAACAAAAAAAAAACAAAAAACGAAGACACCATTCGTTTGGGACATTCATTGCCTGACTAACTGACACAGTCAGTCAGTCATTTACTCACACGCTCGCATGCGCTTTTTGTCAGTCAGGCAGTCAGTCAGTTTGTCAGTTACTTATCCAAGCTGTTACTCATACGCTCAGTCATTCAGTCAGTCAGTCAGTTAGTCAGTCAATTGGTGTCTGTTGTACGCGCAGCAGCGCCCGCTCAGTCACGTGAACATTTTTTTCTATTTTTTTCACTTTTTTTGACGACAACAAAACGTGACATTAATTCAACACTTCACATTGTCATTAACTCGGATTGAGTTGCTAAAGCGATGGCGTTAATGGCGCAAAATGTTTGGAGTCAAGTTGACAGTGAATTCTTTAATGTTTATGCAAACCGCTTAAGATTTGAGGTCAAATAACATTTTCTTTATTGTCGTTTGTCATTTGATTATTGTTGTTGTTGTTGCTGTTGTTGTTGTTATGCATTTGTCAAGTTGGCATGAACATAGCACGAATTAAATTAAGCAATTAAGTTGGTTACATGTTGTTTGTACTTTGATCATCAATACAAAAATAAAATGTATGCTTTCAAACAACAACAAAAACAACACAAAGAAAGTAATTTTAACGAAGTTCCATTAGCATATTTCATAGGCATGCTAAGTATACGTGATAGATACTTGTTACTACTACTACAGCACCTTCAGTATCAATTTCAATTTCAATTAAGATTACTTCGCATGTTTATTAAATAACATACAAAATAAAGTTGAATTGTTATGAGCAACGCAAGTGTAACATTTACATAAAAGTTGCCCACTTCTTTTGCGCGCTGCGTGACTGAACATGCTTAAACCAAAAGAATTACTTCTCTGATTATATTCACGTATTTATATAAAGAATTATGAAGAGGCGTTTTCAATTTAACACGTTCAATAAATCATGTGCACAACGAACAGCAAAATAAAAAAAAAAATAAAATACAGAACATAACAAAAAAAAATGAATACTCAATGTTAAAATATGATTCACGATGAGTCTTAACGTTCTAATCTAAACAAATGCATGGCCATAAAAGCATTGCATTTTATGGTCAGAACACACTGACGTGTTTATTAGACACTAATTAAAGACTGATTGCAAATTTAAACACACACACACACTCACAAATACTCTCTCTCTCTTTCTAAAGACTACCATCAGCAAACTATGTGATCGTTTTCAAGTCGTTGGTCTCATTGAAATAGTTTAATATAAATTTTATAATATTTGATTATGACTAACTAGCTAAGCATGCTTATTAATGCACATAAAAATAACTACAAAATGAATTCAGAATATTTTTTTTTGCTATTTTTTACTATAAGTAAAACATGCTTTCAAGCATTATTATAGCCAAAAGTGCTTATAAGCGTAGCGTATCATGTTTACATATCCCATTATGGCATACGAGTCCAAAATAAAAAAAAAACAAAAAGCGACAGCAGCCAACAGCAGTAGTCATTGCTCAGTGCTCAGGCACATACTTATTCAATTAATTTTCAATTTAGCGCCGCAAGAAGCGCACGTAGAAGGGCCGGCCAGCTCGATAGCTGAAGCAGGTGAAGCAGAGGCAAAGGCATTATACACGTTTTCAATCAAAAGCTGCAAATTATCGACGACGACGACGATGATGATGATGATGGCAACGACCAACGTCGAACTTAGGCAGCAAACAATATAGAATACATATTGTATCACGCATCGACAGATAAGTTGAATTTTATGTTGCGTATAATATACATAAATATCAATATCAAGAATACAAGATCTCTCGCTCGATCAATAGATGATATATTAATGCCGCGCAATGTAGCACAGAGACAAATGATTGCACGACTAAGACTTGCTCAGAGCGTCTCACTGAAAGAAAGTACAAACAGACTGCCACTGCCTCTGACTGCCGGACGCGCCGAGCGATGGTCGTCCGGTTGTGTCTTGCTATGCCACCTCGTGCTGTGCAATTTACAAAAAATAATTGTCTGTGCTAAATGGCATTGAAATTCAATTAAACTTGACTTAGGCGCATGCTAAGTTACGCTTTGAATCACAAGTGGCAGCAGCAGCAGAAAATGGGCATGGGAAAATCAATTGGCATGCCCAGAGGCGAAATAAAAAAAAAAAACAAAAAAAAAAAAAAATGGCACTCTTAACTACTTTATGATGCTAAAATAATGATACACAATGCTGACCTCAGCACTTCCGGTCGCCAAAGTAGTTTATGTGCAACGAAATCAAAATAAATGAAATAAAAAAATGCACATGGACCATTTTTTTTATATCTTGCAAATTTGGACAATTTTCAAATTAAGAATTCGTTACAGTCGCCTATAAATTACAATTATGCTATATAAATTGTCATTAATTAGAGATAATAACAGCGCGCCGCTTGTTGACTCGAAAGCGAATACAGACGACGACGACGAATGCCTAATAATTTCGACTTAAAAATACAAAATGCTGTTGCTGCCGTTGCTGTAAATAAATAACAACAACAAAAAATACACAAACAAACCAAACATAACAAAAAAAAATTTGCATTAATTTTAAACGTGCTGTGCGCTTGTGTGTATATGTGTGTGATTTCGCACAATCTCTCAGTTCACTTGTCTGCAATTCGATTGCGCTTACTGCAAACTTCACGTTCTGACTTCAAGTTTTTCATACGATGGAAAATCGAGTGTTTGTGTGTGTCTGCTTGATACTTTGATTTGATTTCAATGCAACTATAACTGAGAAAAGTAGATCAAACGTGCGCGTTGTGTTCAGCTTGGACCATGAGCTGTTGATTAGCGTTACGGCAAAGCATTTGGTTTACATATACATATTTTTAGTCAGCCGACTACCAGACAAAAGACAGATACAACAGCTTGAACAGTCAAGTCAAACAAACAAACAAACTCAGTACGAGTTGAATGTTGTTGTTGTAGTTTGCTATAAATAATAAAAAAAAAAAAAAAATCACATGTGACGCGCTGATTTCGCAAAAATTGTACTCTTAGGCGAAAGATCTTAATAAATTTCATACTTAAATATCTTTAACGTCTAAACGTGTGTTTATTGACAATTAACTTGACATGAAATTAATAAGATAGGCATATGAGTATCACCGACAAAGATATCGCTTTTTAATGCAACACATAAGTTAAAGCTTAATTGAGCGTTTCAAAAAAAAAAAAACAAAAAAAAGATTGGTGTATGTAATTAAAGTACAGACAAAAACGAAAGACTTAAGCGAGCAACTTGCGCTTGGCATGTTTGGCAAAATCAATGATATGCTAAATTTTGTGTTTGATAGAGACAAGAACAAGACACTTGGCGGCCAAAAAAAAAGACAAAAAAAAGACAAATTTAACTTCAATAAAAATTGGCAGAAAAATCGCACTTCATAAATAATATTCGCTAAGCGAGCATAGCCCTTTTCGTAGCAGGCGTAACATAAAACTTTGTAGACTTTGATTTGCATAATCAAATATTTTTCAACAGCTGTGCAACGCCATCGCAATCATCTACAACCAACAAGTATCAAGAACCGAAGCACTTTTGCGACTGACAGCCGAGAGCATTGCAAAGATTTCAGATTTTGTTGGCGTTGTTCGCCTCTTTTTTTTTTTTTTGTCTTTTATGAGAAAATATTTACGGCATCTAATTGTAATTTACACCAGTTTACAAAACCATAACTCAACGCTCGCCTGCTCCACTTACAGTCATTTCTGACTGTGTGTGTGTGTGCGTGTTTTTCGCTTCTTGCCTTCGATCAGTTTTGGTTACCAAAGCATTACCACTTTCAATATCAAAATCTAAATTATGACCTCAAGGCGTGAAAAAAAAGCATATTTGAACCGAGACAAGCCAAATTGAGGTGGCGGTGTTGGCGGGCGGCTTCGCCCCTACACTTGCTGCTTTGTATGTGCACGTAGTACATGTCTAACTTGTTTCTATGAAGGTGTTTTGTTTTTTTCCACCATTTTCTTTGTGTTGTTATTTGATCCAATTGATTTCTCACTGCAAGCGCGCGCGCGCGACTTACGAAGTCGATTTGTGGCAAGTGTCGACGACGACGACGACGATGAAATGTTGCAGCAGTTGTGCTCACCTGAGCTCGAATCTCGACTTGGCACCGCACTCGAAATCGATAAAGCGCTCAAACTTTTTGAGGCGGCAGCATTACTGCAAGGGTTTAAATTTCGTACAATCGTTGGGAGTGAAAAATAAAAACAAAACAGAAAGCAAGAGAGAGAGAGAAAAAAATATTAGATAAAATAATATGACTGTAAATGTTTTGCAACAATTTTCGCATAGCGCCATATGCCAAGTGTGGAATTATGATTGCAACATGACCCAAAGCAACAGTGACGACGGATGTGAACTACTTGAGCAGCACCAACAGCAGCAGCAGCAGCCGCAGATCTGATTCTGACTGACACTGGCAGCAGACACGAGTGCTGTGTGAGCCACCGGGCAGACAAGCAACAACACGACCGACCGACTGAGCGAGCGTCTGTGCGCATGATTTTTATTGTACTTACTTACAAACCATTTTGTAGCGTTATGCATTTAAGCTGACAAGCGCACAGAGCGACAAATAGACAGACAGTTGGACACATTGGCGAGCCGACGCTATGACGAACGATCGGACATGTACGCTTGGACCGCGAGGCAGTGCGGCAGTCAGTAAGCGACAGTTTTGCGCCTTGTCGTCGTTGTCGTCGTTGTCGAACGGTCGTCGTCGTTGCCGCAAGGTGTTGCAAAGAAAATCGAAAAGAAAATCATACAAAAAAAAAACACAAACACAAAAACAAAGTCAATGTAATAAAGCAAAAACATAAAATAAATGAATTATAATGATTTAAGTCAAACTTTTGCTTTAGTTGGTTAGGTTAACGATTGTTCGCAAACACTTTGATTGAAATTTGCGTGTGGTCGATGTGCGAGGCAGCGTTGCTTTGGCACAACTTATTGTAAAAATGCCATTTTGCAGCCAACAATATGTTAATTTCGTTTGCTGCCACAAATTTCCGGCTAATCATGATTTCTACAACGTAATGCAATCCTAACGGAGGCTGCAACATGTTGGCCGTTGACTAACTTTAAGCGCGCCATGCAATGAAAACGAACAGAAATTTAAATGATAAATTGATAAATGATTTGGAAAAACGATTTTTTTTTGTTGTATTTTTTTGTATTGCACATTGGCAGCCATTTTGTTGTTAAAGTTGCTCTTTTGCTGTTTTGGCTTTTGTCATACAGCATTCCACGTTGTTATTGTTGTTGTTGTTATTGCTGCATGTTGCATGCAATAAAACAAAACAGAAACCATGGCGATTTCACTTAACTTTACCTCACTTTACTTCACTCGCTCGCTCACTCAATTTTGATTTTGTAAATTGTTGCTCAAATTCGTGTTTTCTGCTCCAGTTGTGATTGTTATTGTCGATTTATGTATGTCCTTTATGTTGGACCAACAACAAGCAGCAGCAGCAGCAACAGCAACAGCAACAACATTTGCTTGTTACTGTGCGCGCAATACGTGCTTACAGAAAAATCTCAACATTTGCCGCTCAGCTTAATCAGTTTGCTTTGCCACCAAAAAAAAAAAAAAAAACAAAAACCAAAAATAAAAGACAACAACAAAAACAATGTTATCGTTGTTGTTGTTGTTGCTGCTGCTGTGTGGGGGGTTGCTTTGAGTTATGTTTGCTGGAGACTTCAACTTAAATTCCAAACTTGCCTGCTGCTTTTGCTTTTGCCAAGTACCTGTCGCTGCTGTTGTCGCCATCGTTGCCGTTGTTGTTGTTATTGTTACTTTGGTAGCAGAAATTGTTTTATTGTTTGCTCTTTTTTTAATTTTCGGTTAAAGCAAAAGTTTATTAAACTCGCGCACTGTTCTGTGGCATCGAGATTTACTTGCCTTCTCATAAGTGAAACTTTTGTTATGATTCACGATTAATATCTATTTTTGCCGCATTTGCACGATTTATTGTAAGCAATTTTGTGCTAGCTACGTGCAAACATCTCTACCAACAACAACAATAGCAATGTCTAAAAAAAAATTAAGCTTGCTGCAAGACAAAATGTTGAAGCGTACAAAAATATGCTTTTCATTATACATTGAACTTTTTTTTTGGATTGTTTTGATTGACCATGCTGCAAGTAATGACGTCAAGTCACCTGAAAATGCACGCAAATAATTATGCACTCAATTAATACGAACGGTGTTACAAAACAAGCAACGACAACTGCGACAACCCACAATCATTAGCGCAAATCTAAGCAAATTTTAAATGTATACAAACACACACACACAAAAAAAGACCAGCAGACTGACAAACAGACAGTGAGAAAGACAACAAGTTATAACAATTTGAATTAATTATTGCCATGAAACGCTTTAACTCAGCTTACAAACGATTGACAAACACTTGGTTGGTTTGTTGGTTTTGTGGTTTCTGTTTTTGTCATTTTATTTTATTTGATTTGATTTCGGGCAAAGAAAACTGCCAAACGTACAAATTACATACAAGTGCTGGCAATAAATTAATTGCGACTTGAACGCGCTGAGAACCAAACATTTCGGTGATTTTAAAGTTTTTTTTTTTTTTGGTTTTTTTCTTCACATTTATTTGCGTTGTTATTGTGTCGGTGTATTGCTATAATTTAACATAAAAATTAGTTATGCAAAATGTTGGTCGAAACGAAAGACTTAAGCGAGCAACTTCGCTAATGAAATGTGTCTTGGTTAGATGTTAAATGAGATTTGTATTAGAATATAAAGTTGATTGAGTTTATCAGAAAAAACAGACACAAAGATCAGTACAACGCTTAAACACATGACATGCGTGAGCAACGAGGCTAATCAGAGTAACAAAAAAAAAAAAAAACAACAAAGACAAATAAAATACAATTAATTTTAAGTAATAAAAAAACAAAAAGTGTTAAACACCAATTTAACAAATTTAGGCTTGCTCAATGTCAAAGCGGCAACAACGCAGGCCAAGCCACAAATATGCTTAATTAACATGCAAAAATGGGCGTACAAAACTAAGCAAATGTCGAAAAGAAACAAGCGCCTACAACGGCGTAAATTCGCATCTCTCAAATGGCAACAAAATAGGCGTAAATCTAAAAAGTATTACACACGCAAATGTGCCGAAAGAAACGCACTTTAATTGAGCAAAAAATACCAACAAAAAAAAAAAATAAATAAAAACAAAAAGCCAGCGGCAAGAAGCCGTTAAACGCACACTTGGTCATACAACAGCGACAGCAAGTGTGATCAATAATAGCTAAAACAGCGCTAACACCAACAACAACAACAACAACAGCAACAGCAATGCCAACAAAAGACACAACAACATGTAACCAAACAGGATTTCAAATCGTTTTCAAACAAAAGTATTATACCTGAAAATACGATACTTCAACAACTTCAATTGTCGATTGGCAAAGTTTCAAATCAAGTTGGTCTTAAGGCCTCCTCATTCTCCTGCTCAACGCTCAGATCAACGTGCCAAGGAAGTAGGCGTGTGTGTGTGTGCGCATGTGTGTGTTGGTTTGCATAAATAAAAAGATTTGATTGTCGATAGCGCGCGATACACACGCGATGCCAATTTCTGATATTCGTTGCCGAAAAAAAAAACTTTTAAAAATTATTTCTACTGAATTACACACACACACACGCACAAATGCAGAAACACACATGTGTCCAAAACCGATTTATGAAGAATTTTGTTAGAAAAATAGTCTCTGTTTCGGCGTACGATGAAATACAACATTTATTTTGCAAATTTATGTCATTTTTTTCGATCAATTATTGCAAAAGGTATATTGGTTTTCTCATGTGACTTGCAGCGCGGTCAATGAAATTTCTGGATCTTAATTACAACCAATATATCTGCAGAACCAAGCAAAATATTGGCTAAACTTTTGTCACGCCCACAGATAAATCAATAATAGAAATAAATTTTAAATTTTAGTTGTAACACTAAATATGCGCTACGACTATTAACATAGTTTAGTGACAGACTGAAAATAAATGTTGTCAAAAATATTTTCGTACATAAATTTCATACGTAAATCTTCGTAAAGAATTACATGGCAACATGTTACAAGCTTGTTCCCAATAAGCGACTCAACTCGACTTGGCCTGACTTGCGCCAAAAAATGTTCGCAGCACTGCGGGTCGGAACATGAGTTTTGCATGTTGCGCCAAGTGGCCATAAATTGGCAAATATCTTATGAACTAACAATTTTTTCAATTTTTTTTATTTTTTATACAAATTAATTTTTGTCAAAGCTTTATAGACCATGAGATGAAGCAAATTTACGTAGTCCAAAGTAAGTTGCCCTTTTCCTAAGAAACTTAAAAACAGTTCACACACTTTCTCTCGCCATAATTAATATAATGAGACACAAAATTGAACAACTTCATGTCAATAAGCAACAAGCAAAAAAAAAAACAAGCTTGTAGCAAAAAGCTGAAACATTCAAATGTCTAATAAGAAAAAAAAAAAAATGTAACAACAAAAACAGTACGCCAATTCGTGCAACTTAAATTGTTCGACAGCAGCAGCAAAAAAAAAAAAATAAACTATGCTAAGCATTTCTTGTATTCAAATTTTTGGTAATTAGTGTTCGAATGCAAAAAGTAGGAAAACAAAATTTTAGCACTTATACCCGTGGGTAATTCATGTTGGCTCATGAACATGCACACGATCTAAAATACTCGCGCTTTAATGCGCAACCGTAAAATGCTCGAAAAAAGACCAAAAAAAACGTTTGACTCACAAATGCGTTTCATTTGCCAAAATTTTCCTGTTTTCCTGTTGCAGTTTGCACTTTTCACGCCGGGCATGTTTTCAATTGTAAAGCAAGCAATTGAAACTATTTTACTCTTTGCTTATTTGTTGTTGGATTTCTTGTTTCTTTGTGTTTTGTTTTGCACTTATTTCAACTCATTTACTCAAGTCGTAGTCGCAGCAGCATCAGTTCAGCTCAATCAGCAAATACACATATTTCAATAGCAACAACAACAACAACAACAGCCACGAAAAACGCTTAGCAATAAAAACATTTAACATGTCAAATGTTAAAGTTTTTTTTTCTTTGATTTTGCTCTCTATTTTATGATTTTTTTTTTTCTTGTTGTTGGCTTTTTGTTAATTTTGAACTTTTTTACATACAATTTTTTGTTTTTTTTTTACAATCGAAAGTGATTTTTGTTTTTCCTTTCGTACGCGGAAATTGAAAGTGTTGCTTTTGTGTCTACATTGTTGTTGCTTTTTTACGATTTTTACTCAGCTTTGGCTTTGCTTGAACGTGTTGCTCTTGCAATTTGATGTCAATTGCAATTATTCAAGTGTTTTTTGTAAGCCTGAGAATTACTTTGGCGTGCAGAAATTAAATGTCTAAGTTTCGCTTCATTTTCCACAACAAGAGTCGACAAAACGCTGCGAAACTCCAACGAGTTGATATTCGACTCGACTTAAGTTGAGCTGAGTTGAGCTCAGTTCAATTCGCTTGAGTAACTGTGCTGTGCTGTGCTGTGCTGTGTTATTGTCATTGTTGTTGTTGGCTGTTGCTGTTTCTGTCGCTTGTGCAATTAATGATCTCACACGAAAAATCTGAAAACATTTAAGTTTAATTTTTTTTTTTTTTCTTCCACCATACATTTTTTGCTTTTAATTCGTTTGCGTGGGGGTGATTTACTTAGTAAATCATTTTTAAATTATTTGCAACAAACACAAAACCCTTTCAATTTGTATTTGCTTAAACATTTTTATTTTTGCCGTTAAGTCATTATTTTTAACATCAAAATGGTTGTTTTTGTTCACTTGTGCACAAAAAATTATTTCAACATTTTGGTTACGCTAAATCAACATTTTTGCTTTGCTGTTGTGTACAGTGACATGTTAACTAGCAGATGCTGTAATTGCTTCGAATGGCAAAATCACATCAGCCAAACGGTTCAATGCCAACAACGACATTTGCTTATTCGAAGTTATTTAAATGCTCAACTCGAAAACTGACAAATACATAATTGAAAAAAAAAAACGAAAATAAAAGCAAAATAGCACAACGTATGCTAGGCTTGTTTTGACTCGTCTTGCCTTGTCTAACCTTATAAGCCGCGCTTAGAATGTCTTCGTTCGTTTCAACGCTACAAAGCGTTTTGTATCTCAACCATATCTGTACAGCTTATAGCTTTTGTAGCACTTATTTGCAATCTTAAGAAGATGACGAAGTCGACAACGAGTAGCTAGTTTTGTCCAAAAATAAATTATGATATGAATTTAAGTAAGTTGCAATAGCTGCAAAATTGTTTGAAATCTGCTGAAAAAGTAACTTTAAAGCTTAGAAAGATACGCTACAATTAAAATACAAACTTCCACATCAATTAAATTCTGGCATTGTAAGCAATATTTGGACAAATCAAGTCAAGTTCCTTTGGTAATTTTGGTCACTCGATGCATGGAGCACACTTGCTTACATAAAAGCCAAAGTCAAGTTACATGAGACGACAGAAATGTCGCCAGTCGCGACCAAAAGTTGTTAGTACTAACATATAAATTATACTTAATCGCAATAAGAAATTTTCCAAATGGAAATTTGCAATTGTAAATGGAGTAGCATCGTGGCGAATCGGAAAATTGTCAAAGTCTCAGCCAGCCAAGTTTATGGAGTTAACAATTTGTGTGCCTTTTTGGCCAAAGTGGCTAAGCTCAAAACCCAAAACAAAAAAACAAAAAAAAAAACTTGTCGGCTTGGTTAAAAAAATGCGTAAGTGTTTGACTGCAATTTGAATCTGCGCGCCATGACATCCTGTCCTGTCAGTGGGGAGGGGGCGTATCGCTTTGCGATTTTATTTATTTTTTTATTTTTTTTGATTTCGTAATAATTGCGTATTTTGTAGTGTTGTCGCACAGCACGTAAAACCAATTGCAATGTTTGTTGTTGTTGTTGGCATTTCTATTGCTGCTTGTGTCGCCTCAGTTCGTTGGATTGTTGGCATTTACAAATTATTCAACAGTTTCAGTTGACAATTCAAGTCAGTACCGGCTGCGACACCAACACCAACAACAACGTCACCGACAACGACACCAACAACATCGGTGTCGCTTTTTATTTATTTATATTGTTGATTTTCTGTTTATTTTTTGCGAGTTTGTGCAACAAATGTTCGCGCAACAAAAAACTGAAAAATATTGAATTGCAATCCGGCTTTGACTCGACGTGTCAGTCATAGACAAAAAGCGCATTTCAAACGAAAATTCCAACACGAAATGTACAAACTAATTAATCACTTTGTCAACTCTTCTTCCCACAATCTTGCAGGACCGTGCGCGCAACACTTCAGAGCGCCTGACATCCACAACGACGCTGACTGTGAATATCGCTGACTCCGATGACCAGGATCCGTCTTTTATCTATCGCGGTTGCATACTGCTCGATGGCGCCTGCATCAATCCCGAGTACACTGCCTCAGTGCCAGCGGGTTCACTACAGGGCGTGCTCACCGTATTGCCTGAGCGCATACAAGCCGTCGATCTGGACACGATCAGTGCACGCATACGATATTCTTTTTCAAGTGGCATGCCCGGCAATTATGCGGACTACTTTGAGATTGATGAGCAAACGGGTGTGCTGAAGCAAATAAAAGCGGTGGACACGTCCACAGCGAAGAAATACGACATCATTGTACGGGCCGAGGAAGTTTCGCTAGCCCGGCGTTTTACGACCGCTAAGTTGACCATTGGTGTTAAGCCTGTCGACGCCAATCCGCCGGTGATAGCTGCCACAGAGATTGAAGGTTTCGTCGATGAGAATTCACCGATTGGCACCAAAGTTCTGGACATTAATGGTCGACCAGTTTCATTTAAGACCACGGATGCCGATCTGGGCGAAGATGATCCCAAGCCGGAATACATTTATGAACTGACAACGCCCTCATTTAATGTCACCTCCGAAGGCATCTTAATTGTTAACGAGGAAGGTCTTGACCGCGATCCGCCAGCACCGGGGCGCTTTAAATTCCAGGTGGTAGCACGTGAACCGCGCACCAACGCTGCCAGTGCTCCACTCAGTCTAACGGTACACCTGCGTGACGTTAACGATAATCCACCGAAGCTGGCAATGGTTCCAACAATTTCAATAACTGCGGGTGAAGAGAAGCGCATACTGACCCAGGTCACGGCAACAGATAATGATGAGGGTCCGAATGCGATAGTAACATATTCCATCTATCATGTCTCCAACAATGGCATCCAAAAATTCTCCATCGACAAGAACACTGGCGAAATCGAATCACACGGTCGACTCATTGCTGGCGAGCAATACAGTATAACCGTACAGGCCACCGACATTGGAGGCCTCTCGTCTCAAGCAATTGTGGAAGTTATTGTGACACCCGGACCAAATACGAAGCCGCCTAAGTTTGTCAAGTCCATCTACGAGGTGCAGGTTAGCGAAGGCGCTGAGATTAATTCAACAGTGACCGTAGTGCATGCGGAGGATCCCGAAAACGATCCCGTTGTATACTCAATAATGTCGGGCAATGACTTGCGTCAATTTGCGGTGGGTCAGGAGAGTGGTGTCATTATGGTCATACGTAAATTGGATCGCGAAAGTTTAACGAGATATCAGTTGATAGTGAGGGCAGAGGATAATGGTGGCCTATCGAGCAGCGCCACCGTGAATATCAAAGTGACCGATATCAACGATAAAAATCCTGAATTCGACGAATCAACACTGCCGTACGTCTTCCAAGTTGATGAAGGCAAGAAGGACGCATTTGTGGGCATTGTACACGCTACCGATGCGGATGAGGGCATCAATGCGGAAATCACATACTCCATACCGACGGACATACCATTTGCGATCAATGGCAAGTCTGGCGAAATACGCACAGCATCTGAATTGGACTTTGAACGTCAAAACGAATATAAGTTTGTAGTCACGGCAAAGGATGGCGCACCGGATGCCAGATTGGGCACAGCCAGCGTCACTGTAATGGTACGCGATGTGCCGGATGAAGTGCCGAAATTCACGGATTCACGCATTGACGTTCGCATACCCGAGAATGAGGCAAACATGCTGGTAGCCACTGTCCAAGCATTCGACCCAGACACCATACAGGAAATCACGTATGTGTTGCGCAAAGGTGACACAGAACTTTTCAAAGTATTACCGAACACGGGCGAAGTTCGAACTATAGGTGGTTTGGACTTTGAGAAAAAACGTCTACATGAACTTATCATAGGCACAATTGAAAATGATGGCGAAGGACCCGGAGACACTGTGCGTTTAGTTGTCGAAGTGGAGGATCGCAACGATGTGCGACCGAAATTTATGACTGTGCCTGAACCGGTGACAGTCAATGATGACTTACAGATTGGCTCAGTGATTGCGACTATGCCCGCTATCGATGAAGATGGCACGTCGCCAGGCAACGTAGTACGTTACGAAATGGTTGGACGCGGCAAGGCGCTTAAATACTTCCAAGTCGATGCAGATACGGGCTCCGTACGCATACGCGATGAGTTACGCAAGGAGGATGACACCGAGTATCAGGTTGACATACGTGCCTATGACATGGGCGAACCCCAGTTGAGCGCCGTGACGACATTGCCCGTCTTTGTGCGTCACCTCCTCACCAATCCAAATGACGGAAATATAATGGACAACAAAATGGACAATGGCTTGATCATGAGCACTGAGAGTGTCGGTCTTGCCTTCAGCGATGATAGTTACACGACTGGCGTACCAGAGAATACGGGCATAAATGCGACGATCAAATTGATTCAGATCATAAACTCAAAGCGACCAGCGCGAGGCAATGCCAGTTTCAATTGCGAAATTGTGGGTGGCAATGAAGAGAACATCTTTGAAATCACGTTGGAAGATCACGGTTGTGCCATACGACTAGCAAAGCATTTAGACTACGAAAAGAAGACTGCTTATACGTTGGAATTGCGCTTGGAATCGCACAAATACTTTATCAATCCACAAAAAAGTCTAACCACAGTTAAGATTATCGTCCAAGATGAGAACGACAATGCGCCAGAATTTGTGTTCAATCGACTTCGCGGTCGTAAGGACACATTCTACGCTGTAGTGACACCTGAAATGGACATCGATACACCCATTCTACAAGTGCGTGCTACCGATCAGGATTCTGGTAAATTTGGCATGATACGGTACAAAATCTACGACGACGAGGACAACAGTATAAGTGATGAGAATTTGGTAAGTAAAATTGTTATAATTCCCAACTGACAAACATATTAATGAAAACAAATCTATTAATGTAGCCCACGACTTATTTTGTGATGACTGAGGACTCTGGCACTTTGCGCACTGCGAAACCATTCCGTGATGAAGCGAAATTTCCAATGATATTCTTTGTGGAGGCGCGAGACAACGATGGCCAGGAGATGGGCTCACATCGTACCCGTGCTCGCATTGTTATTAATCAGATTACGGATGCTCATCGTATGTCGCTTGCCTTCTCAGATGCTGCACCAAATGCGCTCCGTAATCACTATGCTGCATTGGAAGAACTACTCGAGAAGAAGACGAACGGCTTGGTGAGCGGTATTGAGCGTTTTAGTAATCGCAAATTCCTCAATGACAACGGCACGATTATGGAGAATGCTGCAGCCACCGATGTGTGGTTCTATCTTATCGATCCCAAGACAGAGACAATATTGAAACGAAACGAAAGCGTTATACAGGAAACACTTCTGGAGCCGGCCGCGCGTTTTGAGCTCAACTTTGCTGCCTCCGATGTGGCACGTGCGACTGCTGAGGGCATTTATCCGCCGATAGAGATGAAACAACAGGTGCACAAGGTAAGTTTAAAGCATTGAATATGTCCTGATATAAAATTAATATGTTTTCGATTTTTTACAGGTAAAAGCAGCCATTGCCATTGATGACGAAGTCTTTCCTTTCACACTGATTGCCATTGCTCTAATTATACTTATACTGGGCACTATTGGCATCATCTACATTTGCATCTCATGGTCAAAGTAAGTCTCGATACATAATCTCTCTACTGATGCTCTTTTTAATAAATCACTTTTTCATTTCCAACAGATACAAGAACTTCAAGCAGCGCATGCGACAATACTCCGCTCCCAGTCCGACGCGTTATGATCCGGTAATCGTAAACTCGCAAGCCTCCAATGCAGGCGACACGGTAGCCAACTTGAAGGAGTACGAGACTCAGATGCTTGCGATGGCTGTGCCACCCGATGGTGATGACGATTTGCAATTGGATTTTAGCGCAAAGAATCATGCCTTCTCGCTAGACAATGTCAGTTATATAACACACAAGGAACAGAACAGTGGCGGACAGCCAAGCCCCTCACACTCCGACGCCACCACTGCAACAATTGCCACACTCCGTCGCCACAATAATCTGAACAATCTGACAAACAACATGAACAACAACAACCTTACAATGAACAATCGCCAAAACACTTTCAACCGTACACTGGAAATGAACGCGCGCAACAATGCGAATCCGCTGGCAGCTGCCGCGAACGGCACGTTGCCGGGCACACTGACACTAGGTCGCATCAAGCACCAGAACAGTAATCACTACCAGAATGGCGGCTACAAGCTAGACACGGTCAGTCGCAACAACCTGGCCAATGCACAGAACAATGCATATAGCACAATGGGTCGACGTGGCAATACATTCGGGGGCGTAGGCGAACTGAATGTCGTCGGACGTGGCAATATCGAGAATGGTGGCAACAATGGCAGCAACGCTGCTGGCGAACTCATGACCAACACGCTTGGCCGCAATAATCGCATGTATGGCGGTGAAGTGCCAATAACGAATCCACTTTTCCAACGGTAATTATGAGAAATTTTCTGCTGACTTGACAAATCTTAATTATTTTTTGTTGCTTCACACAGATCAAACGGCGACCTTAGCCACTTAAGTACCACCAACGAAAATGTCACCTTTGGCAAACGTGACTACGGTCAAATGGGCTTCTCGTATCTGAACGATTTGGATCGCTCCGAAGTGGAGACAACCACAGAACTTTAAGGGATCTTTTCTAGAGAGCAGCGCAGCCAAATCTATTTGAAGGGTCCGACCTAATAACTTATGTACATGTTAAATAATAATGCAATCTGAACTACATACATATTATTCGTTTTAGCTGCCAATTGTGTTAGTAATAGCTTAACCGATTAAACAATTAATTAAGAAAATAATAAACTAACAAATACGTTGCCATTAAGTTGTAGCATGTAGGATAAACGAAACGAAATCAGATTAATAAAATTGTAAATAGATAAAAAACGACGAACTTAACTAAATTATAATTATTCTAATGCAGTCATTAGTCTGTAAGTGAGGGACTAACTAGAAAAATATAATGTGATTCAATTTAAGTAATAAACAACAATAGAGAAAGAGTCCAAGCATTAAAGTTATTCGACTTATGTAGTTTTAAGGCCAATTTTGTAATCAATCAAAATGAAAATGTTCACCGAACAAAAGAATGTGTAAATTTAGAAGGAAAGTACTTAAATTTTGTATACTTTCAGTAATTAAATACATATAAATAAATAGCAAATATAATTTTGTTTAAAAATATCGTTTTTTCTTTACATTAGTTTCGTTAATTTACGAGAAATGAGGATTGTTGCCACGTTTAACGGTATGGTGTACTGAAATCAACACGACATAAGACAGTGTAGCATTCAAAGTTATCTTTGTAGACCGAGTGTTTTTTTGAAAGTCGCGGTTTAATCGCGGTAGAGTTGCCATTCAATTGTCTCACCATGACGAACTATTTTTTACCAGAATTTTTTTTTTTTTTTCAGGGAGTAGAGACGACGTTTAAACGGGCAACAACGATATAGCTGAACCGGGTCGGTTATATATGGTACATTGCCTGTGGCACTATGTAAGTCATTGAGTAATGGTTTGGGGCTATTCTTTTATTACATAAGACGTTTTTTTTTTCTTTTGGAACTATCTGGATTCATAAAAATTATCACTCCCTCGTTTTTAGTACTGGGTGAAATTATATTCGATTTTGCCAACAGGAAAATATGTAGGGTGCCAAATGACACGAAGAAGTTTGAAATATTGAAAGGTCGCATGTCACCTATGATTTTTATGCCAACATATTCGCAACAAAGTTATTTGCAATTCTTCTTTCCACTTTGATACGCCATACGTCACAAATAATTAAAATTAAGCAAACAAAACAAAATAGCCAACAACGCACTCAGGTGTATCAATAAAAGGTGTTAAAAGGTGAATAACTGAAAATCTTTGTCAAAACGGAGCAAAAATAATATTCAATCGACCTAGCACCAGCGTTAATCTATTTTCTCCAGACAATCACTGCTTACCTAACAACTAAATCAACTTGTCGTATTTTTGCATTTAATTAGAAGTCATCAAACACTTATCAGTTGTTTGTAAATTTGCAGCGCCTCCTTACTACTCCCACAACCCTTGTCAACAAGCTTACGACGTAAACAAATTTAAAATCGAAATGGCCAAATTAGACGAGAGAATTGGTTTCATTGCTGGTGGAAATATGGCGTTCGCAATTGGCTCCGGCTTGATATCACGGAGCATTGTGAAGCCATCACAGGTGCTGGTTTCCGGTCCACATATAGAGAATTTAACGCGCTGGCGTGACTTGGGCGCTACCATTACGGATGACAACTACGAAGTGCTAGATAAAGCGGATATAATCTTTGTGTGCGTGAAGCCGTACGTATTGCCCATGTGCGTTTCACAGTTGAGACAAAGACATGTACCAACAGCTAAGGACAAAGATAAGCTAATTGTTTCAGTATTGGTGGGCGTGAATTTGAAAAAGTTGGAAGAGGTTTGTACGCAATTCATATTGATAAGTAACTAAAGTTAACTTTCAAATATTCGACTTACCCACAGCATTTCGAGTTCATTGAAAGTTGTAAAATAATACGCACAATGCCAAATACTTCGATGCAGGTGGGTGAGGGTTGCACGGTCTACTCATCTGGTTCCTTTGTGACACATCACGATCTGGAGAAGGTGCATTTAATGCTGAACTCATTGGGCCTAGCTCAGCAGGTGCCCGAATCAATGATTGATGCTGTCACTGGTCTTGCCGGTTGCGGGCCGGCATATGTGTACACCATCATTGAAGCTTTAGCAGATGGTGCTGTCAAACAAGGTGTGCCACGTCAAATGGCAATTCAATTTGCGGCTCAAACGCTGCTAGGCGCAGCAAAAACTGTGCTCCTGACTGGCAAACATCCAGCCGTGTTACGTGACGAGGTGTGTTCGCCAGGTGGTTCGACTATTGTTGGTGTGCACGAATTAGAGAAAGGAAATCTCAGGTGAACACTTTGCCACTTTATTAATGGTTTCATTATAGAATAAATAACACTTCTTTTACACTTCTACAGGGCTACGCTTATTAATGCTGTGGAAAAATCAACTGAACGCTCACTGGAATTGGGCAAGAAATAGATGATCCACCGTGGAATATATTGTCGCTTTAAATTAGATGTTTTGTGCATAATTCGAAATGTGAATTTAATCTTTCCATATGAATGCTATGAATATATTATAGCTACGCTTAAAAGTAAATTAAACTATAATTGTTGTCGTTTTCAGCATATTCACTCCCGTTCTTTTTTGCTAACATATTCGACACACTTTGAGGGATCAGTGGGAAAGTATTCTTGACATTTGGTCATTAGGCGCTTCAGGCCCTGTATGTACTTTCGTTGCGTTTCGTCGTTCATTACATGTGCCACGTTCTTCGAAAAGATCTTCTCTCGACCAGTACGTGCGTGAATACCCACCATCGTGACACCAATCGGCCAGGGTGCATTGCCAATGGCCATCTCTAGATAGGCATCACTAGCGATAATGTAATTTCGGTTCAGTAGATGCTTGCAAATGTCTCGTAGACTGTCTAGAATGTCCTCGGGCAGTGTATGATGTTTTAATTTACGAAATAAAGGCTTCACATACTCCTTAGTCTGAGTGTAAATAACCCGAGTCATTTTACATTTCGTTGACATTTTCTCTTGCTTTGTGTAGTTGGCAATCTGATCGTTCCACAGTTTCAGTAAAAATGTCAGCAGCGTTATGATCACATCCATGTCGTAATCCTTATTGCCTCTTCCCATTTTGTATGCCATCGTTTGTATACTTTCCCACGACACTGATTCATCCAATTCAGCAAGATCGGATTTCTTGTCCTCTTTGGCAGTTGGCGTGTTAGCAAACATTTCCTGCAAGTATGCTTGATCCACCTGCTCCAAGGCTTCCTGAAAATCATT
The DNA here is from genome assembly GCA_034638295.1 of Phortica okadai. Classification (NCBI taxonomy): domain Eukaryota; kingdom Metazoa; phylum Arthropoda; class Insecta; order Diptera; family Drosophilidae; genus Phortica; species Phortica okadai. The sequence continues at coordinate 16,774,366 of CM067849.1, forward strand.
GCGGAATCCACGATTGGATTCTGGTTGAGAGATTTCACATTGTCGCAGACGTTGAAACGCATCTGGTTCAGATTCGCCAAAGATGAGAATCGGTTCACCACGTTCGCGCAAACGACGTATTACTTCAGCACGTGGCAAAATGTTCTGACCATCATTCGTGAAATTGAAGCCTCCTTCTTCGGCTTGTCCTTGCGATTCCACGCTTTCCTGTGTTTTGTAGCCCACTTTTTGCAAAACCTCCTCCGTGTTCTTTGCATTTAGCTCACCGCGTTTGAAATATTTTTTCTTGTCGTCTACCAACTGTTTTTCTTCAAGCAATTTGCGCTTACGAGCTATTTCTGCTTTTAAAATATCCATTGGTGCTGATTTTAATCAAATATTCACAAATAAACAAACAATTGGCCAAATCCACCTGTTTTGGCTTTCCCGAAATGAAACGACACTATGAAAAGTGTCAAATTGGCGCGAAAGCGTCGACGACCAGAGCAAGAAAAACGCCGAGAACCCGCCAAAGTAATTTACCTTGAGAAACTGGACATACTCTCATCGAATACACCGCGACATACGCTAAGCCAATGCAGCACTTGCAGTGTCATAACAGAGTCAATTAGACCAGAAGAAAATGTTGACAAGTCGTTTGGCACCACTCACCTTGTAACATTTAAATGCTGCCAAGCTACTGAAGCAATGTTAACTAACATTTGATAACATTCTGCTAACATTCTGATAACCAAGTTTACAAGTTTTTTAAAGAAATCATGAAATTTGACCAACCAATAACACGATTTAACAGCAAATTTAAAATTGCAACGCGATTTTTGGAAACTTTAAACTGTTGATTTTGGGAGAAAACCGCAAACGGACCAAATTGACACAAAATTGTAACAAAGGTGGAAGAAGAAGAGCGGTTCGAAAATTACCTAAAAATGCTAACTCTTTCTTGCCTCTGTCAACAACAGAAAAACTAACAGTTAATGTTATTTATATATTTACAATTTATAAAATAGTTTTTTTTAGCAATAATTAATAGATATCCTATTAATTATTAATTAATAGAGTTCAAGCACACACCTGTCGCAGGCAGTGAGAATAGATCGGGCTCAGCATAGCTGTCAATCCAACTCTCACATCGTAAATTCTGCATTTTTTAGCAGTCGCTATAAGTTTTCGCATTAATAATTTTGGCCAAAACTTAGGTTGCAAATTTGTAAATAACTCAAACATGCCGAAGAAAATGGGTATGAACTCCAAGGCCGTAGAGGCACGCGAACGCAAGGACGCGACCAAAAAGGCGAACCAAGAACGTGCTGCGAAAGAGGCTGAAGATAAACTGTGGCGCGACGATGACAAGAATCTTGCGAAAAAACAGCAGCGCCGCGAGGAGGAAGAACGAAAACGCGCGGAAGCAGCACGTAGAAAAGCGGAAGCCAAGCAATTACTCGATCAGGAGATGGGCTCAATTCGAACGCAAGGAAAACAACCGCTGGCCAAAATCAATCGCCAACAAATCCTTGAAGAGATGGAGAAGAAACAACGTGCAATTGATGCTATTAATGCGGCGGCAGCCAAACCGACAACTGGTCGCGTTGTAGTGCAACAAGAAATACCAATCGAGGAGAATCTGAATCGCTCAATGACCGATACTGATGTAGCCACCAATATCGACCAGGCGCTGGCCGTGTTGAAGTGAGTTCAATAATTTTCAGTATTTCTTCATCTTGTTCATGTTATGTTCTTTTTTTTCTGCAGAGTCAAGGACACTGAAGATGACAAACACCCCGAAAAACGTATGCGCGCTGCTTACAAGGCATTCGAAGCAGCTAACATGCCACGAATCAAGGCCGAGAATCCTTCGTTACGCTTATCACAATGGAAACAGATCCTTATGAAGGAGTGGAACAAATCGCCCGACAATCCATTCAATCAAGTGCAATGAACAGCAATAGAAATCTTCACGATGTAACCAAGTCAAAATTCACAGTCTGAAATGAGGTTAACGTACTTGAATGGATAAAGTGGATCTGCACTACGTACAATTCCCCTTGACATCCATCAGATTCTACAACCCATCGACTCTATATAACATATATTTTTACGTCTATCTTTAGTTAGCAATTCTTTTTTTTTAATAACTTATTGTGATTATGTTCGTCTCTGGAGAAGAACCAAAATATGGAGAAACGGGTTGTTTTATAGACAAGTGAAACAACGGAAAATATATCGATATTTATGCAGTAGTAAAATGCCAATGATTCATTTAATTACTTGTAAAAAAGATTATATTTTAAATTGCATAATATTTTTTAAAGTCTTTGAAGCAAGAAGGCAACTGCCAATGTCTTTTGACGTCCGTCACTGTACGCCTTCAACGTTTACATCAAGCCATTTTTGGCAAAACGTTCATTAGTTTTTCGTGTTATTTAACAAGCAAATTCATTAGAAAATACCAACAATGACATTATTACGCCAACTACGTGGAAATAATTGATCTATCTCCTTGTCCTCATTGTTGTTGTTGTCATTTTTGTTCAAATTGTTGGCTTTATTGTGATCGCTGCTAATTTTCTATACCACAAATTGAGTGTAAGAGATGGTGTGGGGTGAAGACTTGTACAAAACGATCCGGATGATGAAGATCATTATGACGAAGTAATTATTGTTGTTATTGCTCGTTGAAACGTTGTATTTCTTCTTCTTCTTTACTTACTTTATTTTTTTTTATGACTTTTATTCAACAGCCAATGACAATAGTATCAAAATCAACAACAACAACGACAGCGTCTATAATGACGACTGCTTCCGCTTTCACTCTCGCCGTACGAAATTTGCTAAAATTTCGCATTGACAAGAATACAAAAATATGTACGACAACACAAGAAAAAACTACATAAATGCCCAAAAAAAAAAACAACATAAATAAGTTGTCCATCATCACCTTTAATGCTTGCTGCTTTGCTTTTTTTTATTGTTTTGTGCTTTGGGTGTCATTTCAGTTGGTGTTTTTGTTTTTTATATGTTTTGGCCATATTTGCTTTTCATGTGTTTTTTTTTTTTTTTCATTTTATTTCGTGGAGATTTGCTTTTTGCGTAATAGTTTTTTATGCACAAAGGAAATTATTTCAAGTAATGTGTAATTTATAAGTTTATGTTCAGTTACATCAATGAAAGAAACTTTTAGGTGAATCATATAAGCTCATTCAAAAAAATAAAACTATTGTTTATCATTTCCGGTTACAGCGAATTTTGTTTTTTACTTTTTCTTGTTATGTTCCTTAAAGTATGCTGGAGCAAAAGGGATTAGCTTTCTTAAAGCAATTTAATTAGCGTAATTTTTTAGCCAATATTTTTGGAAATATTTAACCAAATACATGATTAGTTGTGCTTTCTTTAATCTTTAATGATTAAGCGATCTCATTGATAAAACAAATGCCCGACCGACCCAAATAGTTGCAGCAAAAATCAAAATAAAAATACATTTCCACATCTTTTTTTTTTTGTTTTGGGTGTTGGCAAAAAGAATTTCAATTCTTCATTCCACTTTTCATTTAATAATTGATTTCTGTTCGCCGTCGCCTTCAATCGGCAGCTCAATTATTGTGTCAGTATGGCGGCAACTTCCGTAGAAGGTTGGCGAGACTCGACATTTTTCTATGGCCACAAAACGAAAGTTTCAGCCGAAATTAACGCCGCATGCAATGCAAATAAAGCGATTAACAGTTATTAGAGAAAAAAAAAGAAAAAAAAATCATTCATGTGTGCGCTTGCAACAATTCAATTAGATTCTTAGGCCAGACTTAATGAAGTTATAACTGCTCTTTATTTCACTTTTAAGTCATTAAAAATTTTACGAACCGAAAATTTGAGTTATGCACAAAAACAATATAGCAACAAATGAAAATTGTTTCTTTAAGCGAAAAAAAAATCGCTTTTATATTTTTTTCGGAAGTTTAATTTATTTTTTTTGTTTTTTGGCAATTAAAATGTTCCAGCAGTAAATTACAGCATTTCAAACTTTTAAGTTAACAGACTCTGTTAACTGCTTAAGCGGAAGCTAACGCAAGCGCCAGCAGCGCAGTCATCGCAAAAGCAACAACAACAGCAACAGCGACAATGAAAGACAAAATAAAGCAAAAACGTAAATGCAAAGTAAAATAAAAATTGTGTGCTTTCTTTTTAATAAAAATTTCTTCAGCCGCTGCGCAAGTTTCATTCAATACGAGACCAACGAACGAGTCGGACGCGCGACTCTTGTACACAGACAATTTCTCTCGCGCGTAAGAATTATTGCTGGATAAATTTTGAAAAAAAAAAATACAAAAAAATAAAAAGACAAACAAATCGAAAAAGAAAAGAAAATAACACAATGTGGCTTTTGTTGTTTGTGTGCTAAGCGAAATATAATAGTAAAGGTGCAACGGTCGATCAATTGAATTTTAATACGAAATCAGCTAAAGAAATACAAAACAACCAAAAAAAAAAAAACGTTATTTGGCTTCTACGCCAAATCAGCTTCGTTTCTCCCCTTACTCATAACGCGCGATTTGAAGTGTTTTTCGTGTGTGCTGAGCAATTTCTTATTAGAAAATATAAACTTTTTATCCAAATTAAATCAACAACTTCCAGCCGAGTTTAAGGATAGCCGCAAGGAACATTCTGAGTAAGTTTGAAGCGTTTAAGAAACGTCGATGCAAAAGTTATTGTCCGAACAATTTTTGGGGTTTCTCGGTTAACGGCGCACTAAGTGCAACAATTACAGTTGCAGCTAATTAACATGCATTCGTACATGCGTTTTGTATTTATTTGTGCGCGTGAGTGTACAAAAAAAAAAAACGAATTCCAAACGATTGGCAAAGCGACAAACGTCAAACATATGTAACAGTGACCAAGTTTGCTGCTTAAGTCTTTCGTTTAGCCGCATTGTAACCAATTTTTTTTTTTATGAGCAACGCCACACTTTTTGTTTATCATGCAATATACTCATGTTGTTTCATTCATATATTCTTGATTTGTTAAAATGTTAGCTCGTTTTTATTGCTGTTTTTTATGTACGCTGACAGCAATAAGCAACAGCAGCCGAGGCCATTCATGTTACCATTAGCTGCTGCAGTAATGAAACGTCAGTAAAGTCTTTAATTTCTTATCGCACTTTTTGTTTTCATATAACAACTTTTTCTCATTCAAAATTGTCTGACCTAAAAACATGCTTTATGCTTTTACTATATACACAACAAAAAAAAAAAAAAAAATCATTGAGTTAATAATTGTGCAGGCAACATGTTAATTTGTTATTGTTGTCGAAGCTGAAGTATAAAATTTAGCTTAGCATATTTGAAAACGGCGGCCAACGACCAGCAATAACAACAACAACGGTGGCATCATCGTCATCATCTGTCTGTCTGGCTGTCTGTTTACAAATGCTGTTATATAAAAGGTTTCATCATGCATTCACTCATCTATCCATCCATTCATTCATTCATTCACTCAATCGTCCGTTAGTTAATTGATTCGCATTTGCATGGCCGCATGCCGCATGCAGCAAGTTGCAAGTACAACGTTTTTGCGTGCCGCTGACCATTATACTAGATATTATGCATTTTGTGGCATGCGCGATTCGATAATTATTTCTTTCATTTACTTTTTTACTTATTTTTTTTGCCATTAAATTTTTTTTATAAAAATGATTACGACAAAGACTCAATTTCTTTTCCTCAATCTGCAATTAGAAAGTCATGTCAAATCGTCGCCCACTCGAACTCAATCAATTTGCATAAAGAAATTAATAACCTAATTCGCCTAATTGGTTTTACACACACTCACATAGATACTTTCAAAGCCATCACTGAAGGCGTGGAATGTGTCAAATATTCAACTTTTGAGTTCTTATGTTGTTAAAAATGTTTCACAATAACAGGAAGAAGCAATGGCGGTGTGAAGAGCGTGAAGTAAGCCAAAATGAAAGTAACAGTGCGTGCTTAGAAATTTAATGTCTCAGACAGCGAGCCACTTGTCTGACTTTGTTTTTTTATACTATTTTTTTACTAAGCGAACATTATTAGCACTCAAAAGCTTACAAGTTAATACATCTTGAACACGCTCGCAAAAAAAAAGTGAACAAGATTCTTTAAAGAATGTCAGCACGTAGCGCAGCCTCAATGATGAAATTAAAAAACATTTTTTGTGCGTGTTAAGTGCAAAGTTCAAATTCAAGCAATGCGCCTAAGACATGTAAATTGGATTGAGCATTTGTGTGCAACAAAAACAAATATCCAATAGAAAAAAAAGTTTAGTTTGAATCAAGATGAAATTGAGTTCAATTTAATTGAATGAAATTTGCAATAAGTAAAAGTGACCAAATTTCTTTTCATTTCATTCGTAATTTTGCGCATAAAATATACTTCTGATTATGAAAACAGCAAAATAAAAACATGCAGCGAGTCATGAGTAACAATTGCAAACATTATTTTCAAATTATAGTTATAAGAAGTAAGTAAGAGAAGCACGAAATGTTGAAGCAACAACAGCTAATATTAAAATAGAAACGCCGCAAAGATTGCTTGGCAATGACAGTGGTAACGGCAACAACAAAAACAACAACAATAAAAGTATCAACATTAGTGACAATAATAGCAAACAATCAACAAACAGAAATGTAGAAATGGCAACATTCGTTGAAATAAAAAGGAAAGTGCTGCGCGCGTTGTTTTCAAATAAACAACAACAACAACAACAAAATGCTTTGGATTGTTGACTATTTCTTTTTGCTCTTTGATTTCGCAGTTTTGTAAAGGAAGCAATTTCTACGCTGCAACACGAGACATTTAAGCAAACAAACTGGCATAGACAGACAGACAGACAAACGGTCGGATAGATGGGCGGACAGACAAATGTTCGACAATAAAATAAGACAAAAAATGACAGTAATGACAGATAACAATCATGGCAAGTCACAGAAATGTGCGCTTTAACCGTAACATTTCTTCTTCGCAAATCATACAAAATGCAAACAAAAGACTTAAGCGACAAACTTGTCTTGTGTATGTGAGTGTAAAGTTAATTATGATTTGGTGCACTTTGTTTGCAAGCAAAGTTCAAAATGTTGTGTTGTTATTGTTGTTGTTGAAGTTCTATGCCAATGCAAGACATAAATTTATTGCAAAAAAGGCAAACAAAAGGTGGAAAAAAAAATTTATCATACAAGACGACACGCATCTAAATGTGTGTCAACATTGCTATTCGCGCTTCATTTTTTTCTTGCTTATATTATTTTTTTTTTTGTAGTTTTTATATACAATTTATTTCTTCTTCTTGCGCCATGTTATTGCTTGACTTACAATGAAATAAATCTTGTGCTGTCAAACCATCTTTGGTCACAAAGTGTGACTTCCTTAAAATGATCTCGCGCAAATTTCATGCTTCCTCGGCCAGCAGCACCAACAACAACAACAACAACAGCGACTGTGACAAAAACGTTTAAAGCACTCCGTTTTTGTTTGGCATGTTGCTACTGTCTTTGTTGTTGTGGCTTCTACAACAAGGCAATGCAATGCATTCTTCAAATTGAGTAGATATTTTTCGGTGATTTTGTCTTTACGCACAGCTGTGTTGAAAATAATGCGTTTACATGCCATGCACGCGCCGCAATTTGTTGTTGTTGCGCTTTAGGCATTGTTGTAATTTTTCGTTGGCAATAGCAATTGTTGCTTTGAGTTGTTACTCGTGCAGGCATTTACAATAAGTTCTTTTGAGAATTTTATGCTGCTTGTGGTTTTGTTTATGGTCACTTGGTTTTTTAGTGCACACCTCGTTACCGTAACGTTCTTTATAGTATATCCGTTGTATGTAAGTAGCCGCAGAACTTTAAGCATTGCTGAGTTAGTTAAAGAGGCTTCATCGATCGGTAGGAAAGAAAAGGCACGAAAAGAAAAGAGAAGCAAAGAAAGCCAGAATCGATTTAATATAAATTAACATCTTTCATATGGTCAAGTAGGTTACACACAGAAAATGATAAATGTTGTGAAAAAAAAAACACAAAAATAAATAAAACACCGTTAAACTAGTTTAACACATTAAAAATAGCACAACGCAAATATTTCGCAGAAATATGAGACAGCAAGAAAAAATTTATAATGCACCATTGATGATTCATCAGCCTCAGCGAATCAGTCATGTTGTGCCTGCCGAAAAAACACATCCGTAGCCATTGCCTGTTGCCCACTCAGAGCAACATTTCAACACATTACCGATTACGCACCTTAAAAAGTGAAACTTTTCACTTTTTGCTAAGAAATGCAAATTATTTTTCACGTCTTGTGCGTCTTCTGACGCTTTTGCAAAATAATGACTAACTTTTGAATTTATAAATAAGAAATAAAAAGAAATCTTGAAAAAAAAAAACAAAAATAAAAACCAAAATTTGCAAAAGACAGAAAGCCGAAAGTGTAAAGAAATGTCAAGCATTATTATTTTTGTAAATATTTTTTTTTTGTAATCTGCAACGCTTAAGAGGAACACTTGTGCAGATGCATTTGGTTTTTTATTGTTATTATGCTTACGACTTTATTTTTGTGATTTTGCTGCTCTGCACAACTTAAATTTGAATAAAGCATATTATTATTGTTAGTTGTGTCGTTTATAAAGTTACTTTATACACTCATGTGCTGGAGCAGGAGGTGATGTGAAGCAACTTGATATGTCAACATTCCAGCGGCAAGCTTGCCTGCCTGCCTGTCTGGTTGCCTGCCTCTGAGGCACAGTCACACTCAGTCAGGTATTTGTCCATTGGCCGTTAACGAGGTCAACACTGTTTGGCCAGAAATGAAACGAACAAACGAACACACCAAAAATAAAAAAAAAAAATAAAAAACGAGGAAGATAAACACAACAACACTAACAGCAAAAACAACAACAATGCCATGCGTTCGGGTTTTCGGTCTGGTGATTCAAAAAACGTGCAACAAAACTTCACTTGCTCGGTCGTTCGTTTATTCTGTTAGTATAACAGCGGCTTAACAGTATCTTAATGGCAGCTTGTCTTAACAGATTTTGCAAGATTAAACGTAGTGCAGCAGCATTTTGGCGGCGGGTGGTGGACAGTGGTCGGTGGTCGGCGCGTATGAGTGTCGGAATTTCTGTTCACATTGAGACAACCTGACTCGTCTGTCCGTCTGCTTTGTCTGTGTGGGATTTGTCCAAAACAAATTTCACTGATTTTAATTATTTCATTTCTTTTTGTATACATTTTTTTTTTATAGTAAGCCGAAAAAGACAAGCAAGCGAAACAACAAAATTAAAAAACAAAAAAAAAAAGAAAACTGTCAAAAAAAAAAGTAATCGCGCTCTGCGCCGACGTTACTTTGCTTTGCCGCGTGTCTTGTTACAAGTTTCAAGATTCTTGTTTTGCTGCTTTTCTTTGGCATTTGCTTTGCGACTTCTATATGTGTGATTTTGGTTTTTGTGCTTGTTTGTGTGTGTGTGGTTTTTTTTTCATAATTTTTGGCTTTTTTTTTTTTTTTATTTGTTGTTGTGTGGTTAGAGTTGAAGACATAAATTTGTTAAGCCATAAATAATTCTCTTTATGATCAGCCAGCCAGCCAGTCAGTCAGTTAGTCAGCGACCGAGGAAAGCAGGAGCTGCGGGAAATTTTTATGCGCGACCGGCAAAAGTGAAAGTAGCAGCCGCTGTTGTTGTTGTTATTGTTGCTGCTTACGTTTTACTGTAATAAGCCAAAAGCCGTCAGCATGAAGACTTGCAGCCGCAGAAGCAGAAGCCGTTGAATCAGAAGTCATCTGATTGTATTGAAGTTGGTTTTTGGCTGTATTTTTTTTTTTCTATTGTTTCTTTTGTTTCTTTGCTTTTCTATGAGCTTGCGCTTTCGGTTAATTATTATTTTTTCTTTCTTTATACATTTCTTTAAGCGGTTTTATTTTAATAATTAATTTTTTTTTCTCTTTTTACAAGCCAATTTATAGCAACTGTTAATTTTATATCTTATTTTGTTTGAGTTTATACAAACAAAATAAAAATTACAACTAATTGCGGCAATTTGAAATTTAATCAGCGTGCGAAGACTGTCAAAATGACTTTTCTTTTCATTTGCGTCAAGTCACGTTAAATTTGATAGTTTTTTTTTTATTTCGTTTTTTTTTTTGTATACCTTTTTGGGTGCTTAAAATGACATTACATTTAAAATTAGTGCACATTACTTGAAAGCAAAAGTAAAAAAAAAAAACCAATTACAATATATTATTTTTGTTTTTTGCATTTAAAGACGAAAATGTGTGAAAGTTGTTATAAAAACAAAAGACTTAAGCAGCAAACTTAAAAATTAAAGTTGCCCTGCAATAAAATAAATTTCCGAATTCCTAAGCGCTTGCAAAGTTCACTAAACTTATTGCCTTTGCTATAAAACAAAAAAAAGCAAACCGAAAAATATGCGCTCATAAAAATGATCAAAATAAAAAAAAAATTTAATCACGCTTCACTTGGCAGCCATTAACAACAACAACAATAAATTAATAACACGTTCACAGCATATGCCGCTGTCGTATTAATTGAATTAGCACTTTCTACTCGCTCGCTCGCCGTATCCGATATGCTTTATTAGTTAAAATCAATACTCTAGCATGTATATTGAATAATAATTATAGCAATGCTGACAATTAGCACGGTGACCCAAATAGCTAAATTATGAATTTATATTTATTTTCAATAAAGTAAAAATTCCATAGAAATTCTAAAGACAAACAAGTGAGTGAATGAGAGAGAGAGTAAGTAATATTAAAGTAAATTAAATGAACCATCAATAATTGGAAGTGAAAAACGGCAAGTTTCTTATTTGCCTGGCATAACGTCACGTACACCAACAACAAGTTTCGAAACAAAATAAAAAAATATTTTCTTCAAGTCAAAAATCATCTTGCTTTGTGGTCTAGTTTATGTGCTGCTCATATGATTTATTTGCCAGTAACATATTCTTAATTCTTAATTTAAATTTTTCACTTTTTGTTGTTGTTGTTGCTGTTGTTATGGCACATGTTCTTCTGTGCACTAAAGTTGTTGTAGTTGATGTTGTTCTTGTCTGTCTTGGTTGTTGATTAGCATAATGATAAAAGCGAACGCAATTTTTTAGCTTCTTTTTTTTTTTTGTGCTGAAATTTTTCAGTAGTCACAGTAAAGGAGGTTTAAAAAAATAAAATGAAGCAAACAAGTTTAATAAATTGTGACCCAATTACCCAGTTTGTTGTTAAAGTCTTTCGTTTTTGTTCAAGCGTTGTCGATCGAACCAACACAACATTATACAAAGTTGTACTTCTGCACTTGTTTCTTTTTTGTTTGTATTTGGCATGTGACTTCTTTTTGGTTTTTGCCTGTTACTTTACATACACAGATTTGCATTTGAGGTTACTCATAGCGAAATTGTTGGAAAACAGACTGAAGTTCTTTGAAAACAAATTGATTTTGTACAAAAACAAAAAATGCGCTTCGTTACATTTCATAACACAACATAAATATTTTTGGTTTTTTTTTTCTTTTGTATTTGCTACAATGACAACAACATCGATGACAATCACAGGTCTGAGCTGTTGTCGATATTACCATTTGAAATGAAAGTTGCGCACCTACATGCCAAAGTTGTTGACTAAAAGCATTTAATGGCCATGACAACTGCGGCTACATGGTCAGCAATGATTCCGTTGGCATTGCAATTGCTGCTGGTGGCAATATTGCTGCTAGTTCGAACAGATGTTGTTGCTTATTTTATAGTTTTTGTTGTTGTTGACTGTCGATTGTTGATGGCCACTTGATTGCTGCTGCTGCTGATGAAACAAACAAAACCGTAAAAAAAACAATCAGCGTTGGCTTTGTTCAAGTCAGGCCGCCAAAGTTGTCTTAAAGCACTTTCGTTGCAGAAATTCTTTTACACGGGCATTGCAAGCAACAGCAATGCAATAAACGTGTTGCAACACAGACGTACACAAAAGCAAAAAAAGAAGAAAAGAAAAAGAAAATTAAAACAAAAACAAAATTCATTTGCAGAAATCAATCAAACGTCATTGCGCCTTATGCCAGCAGCTTAAATCTAAAGCCGAGTTTGTTTCTTAAGTCTTTCAGCCAATCGGACTATAACAGACGCCGCCTAAAAACGAAATCAATATTTTACACAACGCTCTTGAAATTTCAGTTGAAAGTAAAAGTTTTATGCACAAAAAAAAAACAAGAATTAAATGACTTTATATCTTTTGAATGCGATTGTTTTTTATGGAAATATACAAAATCATCACACACAAAGCTATGTTTATAACATGCTTCGTTTACGCTGCTAGAAGTATCTCACGCACAAGCACACACAATAGACACTTCAGCTTAGCAATGCTTAGCATTGTTGACAAACAATAAAAAGCCGTGAGTGTTGTTGTAACATTACTTTTATCAATTTAAATGCAAATTACATGAGTTACACAAACATTTTCGATTTTCAATAGCAGCAAAAGGGCCATGAGAGACCACCGTAGAACACAAAAGCTTTTCGGCTTTCTCATTTCTTTTTTTCTCAAACAAATACAAAAGACGCTGCTGGCGCTGAACTTTAGCATTGCGGCAATCAATCAGAAAGTCTCTTTCAATAAAGTTTCAAATAGTTTTCATGAAATTTCCGCAAGCGCTTACAAATGCCAGTCAAGTCAAAGTATCAGCAGCAGCAACAGAAGTAAATAAAAGTCAACGAGTTCAAAAGCGCAAATTGGGCGCATTTAGCGCCAGAAGCCTCAGCATTGACTTTGATGAATTTTTGTATATGAATAGGTTTTTTTTGTAAACTCTCCTTCGCTCTCCAAACTCTTACTTAAACGACAACAGCATGAATATTTCATGTTGTAGACAACGCGCGTGAGTTGAAAAAAATTTAAATTGCATTTATTGAAAATTGATTGGCAGCTGAGCAGTCGCCGTTGAGTGCAAACTGAAATGCTTTTGACATTGAGCGTCGGCAGCGGCTCTGGCTCTGACTCTAGCTCTGACTCTGGTGGCTGAGCGCCTGCCACTCTGTCAATTTTTAAGCGTTGCCGCCATGCAGCGTTTGTCATAATTACTGTCGTTATTTTGACTTTTAAATATTTCTTATGCCACTGTGACATTATCTCTGCTGTCAATGATATTGACTTGTGTGTGTGTGTGCAGGAAGACCCCAATGAAAGTTTTCGAGCGCTTTGTACGATTTGAAAGTGAATCGTTTACACTTACAATGCACGCATTTCTAATGAATTTAATTGCAACAATTTTAATGTTATTGCAGCAAAAATAAAAGCTTATTTACGAAAACGTTCAATTGTCATTGGACATTTCACTTGTTCGCTTGTCAGCAGAACAACACACAATGCGGCAAAATGATCGCCGAAAAGTCGAAGTGTATCTTATCTGAGCTGACAATCTCATATCTGCAATTGACATAACCTGAACTTCAAATTGTTTAACTTAATGTACATGCGAATTGTTTAAGTTTCACTTTTTTTTTTTTTTGTTGTTGTTGTCTTCAGAGATTGTACAACTTTTTGCATTCAACAAACACGCCCATTAAAACGTTGATTTTTACTATAAGTGTAGCAACATTAACGCCACTTAGACCAAAAATGGCTGAAAAAAAAAAAACAATAATGTATATAACTAAATAAAAACAAGTAACTGCAACAATTCCATTACCAAATCGAGACTATTGCGAAGCATGCCACTTCGATGCGAAGTAGATAAATAACTTATAGCAAAGTAAAATGCAAGCGAAGACGAGTTAATTGTAAGTGACACTGACAGTTGGCATCGATTTTGTTGTTGACGTTCATTGTTGATGCCATAATAAAACATGGCGTGAAAGGCGTGGCTGTTGTGGCAAGTTTATAGTTAACAAAAAATAAAATAAAGAAAAATTATTAACATAAAAACGAAATTAACGAAATCTTCATTAAATGAAGAAAACAATTTCTAATATAAATCTTAATTTTAAAAAGTAACACCTTTTGACCACGCACAAACATAAACATTTCAATTAGATACATTTCGCCAAGTAAACTTATCTCAATCGAGCACAGCAGCAACGGTTGCAGCTTGACTGACAAATTATGCTGCCAAATGCTTGCAACGTACAAAGATGCGCCTGCCAGCAGCTGTCGTCGAGACTGCATGTGCCATAAAAAGCGCTTAAAGTGCGCGACAACATTTTGTGGCAGGTGGCAGGTGGCAAGTGGCAGGAGTTGTTTGACATTTTGTCATACTGCGTTTCTGACCAGCTGCGCAACACGTTCAGCAGCACGCACGCACACACGCACGCACACTCAGAGCGGCAACACATTGGCGTTAATGTGAAAACAAAAGTGTTGGTCAGAAGTTTGTTTTATTGTTTTGACCATAACCAGCGGCCGCGTCAAATGGCGGTTAAACCAGATTTTCTTCACAAATATATTGGCGAGATTTTTATGTTGAATTTTAATTACTTAAACGCGACTTTTTTTTTTTATTGACTTGATTAAGATACGAACATGCACACTCGTGTGCCATGAAGGCAAGAAGAAAGTTTTATACATTGTTTTTCTTTTAGTGTTTTGTATCTTTTATAGTCACAGGGTGCAACCTTCGGGGGATTAACGTGCGTTGAGAGTAAAATTTGTCTAATGTATTGCATAAGTTTTGCTTAAGTATTTCTTGTTGAAAACTTGTCAGCGCACTAAACGAGACCTTTTCATTTCATTCACAGACTTGACAACATGGCTGGGCATAATTTGTGGCTTTTAGTCACTCTACTGTCCGTTGGACTTCAACTTGCTTGTGCTACGGATGAGACGCCGTCTGCGTTGCTGCCACTCGAGGCACGCAATGCTGAGAGCAATTCCGGCGAGGAGGATGTAATTTCAACGAGTTATGTTTTACCCAATCAGATTTTTAACGATGGCAAACCATATTATGCCGGCAAGGATTCAATCTCTGGACAAATTGATTTCAGCGCAAAGAAGCCAGCTGGCATCGAGCCTGAGTTCAATGAGGTGCTTGATCCAAAGGAGAAGATCATATTAACGGGCAGCTCACCGAACATACATGATTTCCTCAATTTGCCTGTTAAATATTCGTCATCGAAGTTTGTCTATCCGTTGGTCTCAAGTTCATATGCTAATCTCAAGTACCAGGGCAGCAATAAGAATTACATAACCAACAAGAAACCAACATCGGTCATTGCGCCAGGCACACCGCCGCCGTTAAATTATCACAGTTCGAATTATTATACAGTGCCAACAACAAAATTAATGGCGGTGCCACCGACAGCGCCTGATTTGTTCTCAAGCAGTAGCAGCAGCAGTACCTCAACAACAACAACAAGCACAACAACAACAACGACAACAACATCAAAGAAACCAACAACAACCACAACTGTTTCAACAACACCATCAACAACTCAGTCCACAACGCCAACGCCTTTGCCTACTGCGAAGTACACAACAACCACGCGTCGACCCCTACCCATTTCCACAACAACACCAGCACCGCGTACGAGCACTACACGTAAGAAGTTTGTGCCCACAAAGAAATACACGCCCACAACAACGACCTCTAGCACCGCAACCACGCCCATGCGTTTCCCGGATGAACGTCGACCGGTAAACACAACTGCGCCACCAAGACCAACAACCACGTCCGTCTTTACTACACATCATCCGACGCCGCAATCAGCAATTTTCCCCACAGAGGGCACGTCGACAACAAAAGTCTTTACTTCGAGCACCGGCCAGCCTGTTGTATTCACAGAGGATCCCACACCACCTCCTGCCTTCAGTCCTATACCAAATACACGTATACCAGATTTAGATCCTGCCGATGTCTATCATACGCTTGGTCAAAAGAATAATGCTCAACAGAATCAATTGCAGCATCAACAACAGCAGCAACAACAACAACAACAACCGCAAACAAAACCTCCCATGACACTTGCCGATATCTTCAATAGTTTAGCTGAAGAGGAATCTGCTGTGGCAGCCACAAATTATCAACAAAATCAAGGCTTTGATGCTCAGGGAAATCTAATTGAACCGATCGCTCCGTCAAGACCTTCGCCATTCGCAATGCAAGGACTGGATCAACAACAACAACCAGAGCGTCAAGGCACACGACCACCATTAAATAATGTGCCACAACAAACTCAGCAGTCGAACAAGTTCCCACCACAACAACAGCTGCCCCAGCCACAGACACAGCAACAGCAGTTAGTCCAACAACAGCAAATCCAACAACAGCAAATACAACAACAGCAAATGCAACAACAGCAATTGCCATATTTGCCACAGCAGTCGCACGACATGCAAGTCACCAATGAACAAAAGGTCATCTCAGGCAGTCAAGAGAACTTCGGCAACGAGTATGTTTCCTATCAAGTGCAGCAGCCCAATGTCATGCAGTATCGGCCAGCACCAGGCGCCATCAATAACGTAGTCATCTCACCTGGTCAGAATTTAGCGTCGTTTGTGCTTGGCAGTCAGCAGCAAGTTGGTCCCAACGCCTTTGCTAGCAATGAAAAGCAACCGCTCTTTTCGAAAGATACGCCCGTCCAGTACGGCACTGTCATCAATGAAGACATAAACAACATAAAGCGACCACAACCTGCCGGAAATTATTCGCCAACACAACAAGCTGGCGCAGGCAGTCATCATCCACAGCAACAACAGCCACCGTCACCAGCATTTTCCAATTTCCATCAGAATGGAAACTTTGGTGTCGGATCGACAGCACCTGCAGCTTCTGTACCATCAAATGCTGGACTAGATATTTATCAGGAACCACCACCAGAACCGCCATCACCATATCAGCAATTGCCATTGATCGGTTCGAATTTACGGCCATCAAAGCCATCGCAAAAGCCAAAACAGCCGCAAGCAAAACCTGAACTGCAACAGCAACAACATCATACAAATTATCAACTGACACCACCATCTGTGGCACCTCAATCCGGATTCCCACCCGGGGCGTCGCCCTTGGTATTAGAGCAAAATAACAACGGCCAACAACAGCAACATCAACAACAACAGCATCAACAGCAGCAGCATCAACAGCAGCAGCCACAACAACCGTCATCAAACGATCTGCATGGTCAAGATACCCAAGAGTTACTTGTATCTACTAACATACGCTTCCCCGCCAATGAAGAAGAATCTATTGAGGGTGCTTCACCGCCGCTTATACCAGGTCCATCCGCCGGTTCACAAGTCAATGGTCACGCTCAGCCGTTGAGTCTACAACAATTGCAAAATACCAATCCAGTTGTGTTTCCCAAGCCAAAGGATGAAGCTTCAAACAAGCTCGGCGATGAATTAGGTGATGTTCAATTCCAGCAACATGAGGTGCTCACCATGAACCAACACAAGCAAAAGCTGGTAAACAACAATCTTAGTATTATTGTACAATATAATTTACACAATCTCCTCTCTTTCAGAATTACCCACAGCAAGCCGAACAATCAGCACCATCACAGAATATGGAACCACCACCACGTTTTCCACCCGCACTACCCAATAATGCACAGTCATCGCCACAAGCCAATCGTCCGAATGGACCACCACCATTCGCATACAATGAGTACACACGCAAGCCAATTCCGGGCATCACACGACCAAACTCCGATCGCAATTTGCCCAACATACTGCCCCAATTCCGACCCAATGCAAAGCTATCCAGCGGCCATCCACCAAACTTCAATCAGGAGCCCGGCAACATACGCATTCCCGGCCAACCGACCATGAAGCGCCCGCATCAGTCACCACAGTTTGCACACCGCCGTCAGCCGTTGATGCAACAACAGAAACGTTACCCAATGAATCGCATTTCCGAATATCCGCCACCACCATCTCCACAGGCTGGTGACGCCAATAGACGTGTCTATCGCTTGCCACCTTACGGCGGTCAAGGCGTGCCATATTTGGATCGCATGTACCCACATCCAAGACCCGTACAACAGCATGGCTATCTTGTAGAACGTCATGCGCCAGGAAGCAACACAGACTCGTACAAGACAATTGCACATGAGAAGCTGTCAGATTTTGAGGAAGAAGACTTGGTGATCAACGATCCACCACAGCCAGTCACGCCGAGCAAAGAACGTCCTCAGACATTAGATGAAACGAAATTGGAACCCGTTGTAACCTTGCAAATGCTCCAATCTCAGAAGAAGGCGGTAACACTGCCTAATGACGACACTGGCGCTGGCGAGATACAAGTGCCTGCTGACGGTGATAACGAAGATGATGAAGCAGAAAATGCGGAAAATGTGCCTGATTCACAAGATGGTCTCTATGTTGTCTATCCAATGAAAGGCAGCAAGAAGGACACGACCGAGGCGGGCAGCGAAAGCAAGGACCCCTTGCCAGCCGTGGCACACATTGAGGCACCAACGGGAAGTGACTATCAAAACACGCCTTTCTCGGTAATACGCGATCAACCGCAAGAACCGATACTGACTGTCAAGAACAAGAAGCCAATATCGCTACAACAACAGACCAAAACCCAACCGCTCAAAGAGAAATTTCCTTATCCAATTGAGAAACCCGATCCCTCATACACTGAACTGCACCCCGATGCACGTGTGCCCGGTGTACTGATCGCACCACGCATTATCAACGGAGCCTATGGTACCGGCACAGAAGCACCAATTGCAATTGCATACACGCCCACAGAGCCCAATCCATATCCATATGGACGTGTTGGCCAAGACGATGGCAAATTCTCCAACGTGAATCTGGCCACTTCGGTCATTAACGAAATACGCTCAGATACACAAACGGAAGAGGGTCTAAGCAACGATTTCGACTTGCGCGGTCAAAACTTTGAAAAGGATTTCATGGCGCCGTTCTACCCAAGCGTCAGTCTCGGCAGTGCTGCCAACACGCCGGCCAATAGCTGGAATATTCTACCCTCTACCACAGATCAGTCTGTCTTCGAGAAAAACAACATCAATCGTGCAGATGTTGATGCTGATGAGCAAAAGGAACCGGAAGACACTGAGACAACAACAAAATCTTTCGAACTTGATCGATTCCAACCAGAATTGCAAGGCGGTTTTAAGCCAATCTATCCACCCGGCTACAAACATGAAGATCTTACCGAGGAAACCGAGTACATGCAACCAAACGAAAGCAACAATATGCCACTTGCCTTGGCCAGCCGCATGGATCCGTCGACAATTCACAGCGCCAGCACGAATAAACCAGAGATTGATTTAGCAGTAACAACGACAACAACAACACCAAGGCCACAAATCAGTACAACGAAATCAGTGCCGAATGCAGAGGCAAATAACGTTGAATCAAACCTCTCCAGCACCTCTGCCCCAGTCGTTGCGCAATCATCCACGCCAGCACCACAAAAGAAAAAGTCCACATTCGAGACAAGCTTGGCTGCGTTACTTTTTGGCGACGATGAAGAAGAGCTCGAAGACGAAGCGCGCAAAGGAGACGTCAAAGCGAAATCCGGACCACGTACAATTCCCCGTATGGGTCCCAGAAGTTTAAAGCTGAGCTAAAGAGTATTCTCTAAAATGCACACAAACTAGTTTAGTCGAATTTTAGCATGTACGTTTGATTATTTATTTGTTTTTAAATTGCAACGAAAAACAAAATAACATTTATTTATGTGGTAATCTAGTTCTTGCTTACGATTAGGTATAACGTAAAACCCTCTTTTTATAGACGCCCACGTAACATATACAATTGAGACGTAGATATATACGCAATAGACCCTGACTTTACGACTTTTGCGAGTCTGATTCGAAAATAAGTAAAATTTAACAAAAACAAAAACGATACAATGAATTATTTCTTATTGGACTCCCGAATCGTCGCAATGTGTTCTGAGCATTTAAACTGTTACTTACAGAAATTATACGAAATGCAAAAACAAAATGAAAGAAAACAATTAATGCATTTCAATAAGCAATTCATGACTTTTCTTATGTTTATTATAAAACAATAATTTATTAAGATTGTTAACTTAAACAAAAGTATTTTTAATAAAATATTTTTCATAAAGTAAAAACAGATTTTTATGTTGTTTAATCGAAATACTTTTGTTAATTCACTCAAATTCTAAATGAAATTAATGCTCATAAAGAATAAAATATATTTGATATATTAGAGCAATTATTAAAATCGTAATTGAACTCAAGCAATGACACCAATTATTGTCATAACAGTTTTTTGGGCAATTATTTTCTTTATTGTACCTCTTTTCTTTCGGAAGAAACGCAATGGCTCGATTATTATCTGCTGTTTGATGTGCACCGCTTACTGTTGCTGGCTCTTCTGGCTGTGCACATACCTCATGCAACTAAACCCGCTTGTGGGCCCAAGGCTTGGCAAAAAACAAATTTATGCCGTTATGAGCTATTGGTCGGGATCGTACATGCACACCGAGGAGGACGACTAAACCTGAGTCGATGAGATTCGAGTCTTTATCGCATTGGATTGATGTTGATGTGACATTACTCTCAAAATCTTTTGTATATTGTCGTATATATTTTGTATTGATGGTGTTTCCATAAAATAAAAGTTTTGATTTCTTAATAGAAAACACTAACTTTTTCTTCTTGATGTGAATTCATATAAAAAAATCCTGGATTAAAGTCTTTTAATTACTTTATTTATATGTATATATTAATGTGTATATAAATTAAAAATGTATTTTACATTTTACAACTTGAATTTTTAATACCTTTATGCAACATTTCAACACTTTGATTTTATATATATATATATAAATTTTTCTTTCATGTATCACTCGTACATATAAAAGTGTATGTGTGTTCAATGATTGTATGTGTTGACAAGTATTTTTGTTTTCAAAAATGTCCATAATGATGAACTAAAGTTATCCATATGTATAATAGTACTTAATAATGATGCTAAACTTGGCAACAATAAATCCACACATTTCTCTAATTGTGTTTCAACTGGAAGCCGTCTGAGAAACTAAGAACATATTTAATATGCTGAAGTACTTCTTGACCAACCATCCATCCATGAGTTCGGTTCATATTCTGTTTTCTGGCATGGCGTATGATTAATTTATAATATTTAGATATGAATAAAACCAGTGTTGCCAACGAGATGTCTAGCGCACTGATTGGCAACTTAAATAACTTACTTTTAATAGATTTGGCATTTGATGAAATTCTAATTAACATTGTTAAATCGATGATTTCTCTTTGCAATGGACGATTTTTATAAATTTCTTTTTTTTGTGTTTTTTCTTGTGTAATTTCTATGCTTAATTTACAGTTTCTAGTATCTTAAAAAATTACAAAATTTTACATTTATGACTTTTACATAATTGAAATTTTTTAGTTTTTATTAATATTATCAGTGAATAAAATGGTGTGCATTATGACGTGCGTGCCATATTCAAGTTTTTTTTTGTGAAATTAGTATTTGGCACAGCTGAAAGTGCAGAAGTATAACACGAAATTTTCGAATTCTCATTCGCATTCACAAAAATGCTATCAACAAATTTCGAAAGCCTTACGCTGGAAAACTTGTTGAAGCTCATTAACAATTCACCTTACCAATTAATAATTATGTATTGTATATTTGTCTATTGATTTATATGCAGCCAATTGTTAATTGCTGTTGGCGGCTCTCAGTCTTGGCCTTTTTCATGTCGAACATTTTGATTAATTGTTTTTTCTAACAATCATAATTTTTAAATAAACATTTACTAAAATTGTAAATTATTCCAAAATCAGCTAATTGTTGATATGTCAAATTTTTTTCAAAATATTTTCGGATTGTTTGTCATTAAAAAATGAAAGAAAATAATAATAAAAAAAATAAGAAGTAAAATAAAAATGGTTTTCGAAAAATATTTGCATTTATTTTTTGTATACATACTTTAAAAAATACATGAAACTTAGATAAGCAATTGAAATAAGGTAAAAATAAATACACAAAACATAAACTACGAACTAAAGAAATGAATTTTTGTCTTCAATCCTCTTCACCAAACAGTTTACAATATTTCAGTATCTTTCATTTTCTTCATATGTAAACATTGTTTCTTAGTCTTACAACTCGATAACTCTTCGTACCAAACTATGCATAATTTTTACAGTTTATAATAAATTTATTATTTTTTTTTTTTTTGTTTGTGATGATAAGAATTAACTTTACACTTTTGATATTTTTTTTAAGATTATGTATTTTTTTTTTCTTTCTTTTTTTTTACAGCTGATAATTTTTGCATTAATAAACCAACTTAATATTTTTTGTTGTAATTATAGCTTTGCCATTTGGAGTATACCATCAAAAAGAACTTAAAACAATTTTTTTTTTAATGTTTTTTAATGATTATTCAATTATAAATTGTTTAAATACTTTTGTCTTTAATTAATTTCTATGCTCTTTAAATAAAAACTGAAGGACTAGGAAATCATACGAAAAAAAGAACTAAACTAGATTCACTGGTTTACACTGAAAAAAAAAATATTAAGAATCATCCATTTTGGTTTTCTAAACTCTTATATAATTAATTTCATGCGTTGAAAAAAATTAAATTTCTCGTCTGTAAATTTGTGTGACCACCAATTGTGGCAAAACTAATCAATGAAAAATTTGCTTAATTTATAATAGAATATTTTGGCTTATTTGCATTTTCTTTATACACTTAAAAAAACGTTATATTAATAAAGTGTTTTCTTGCTTTTTCTTTAACACATTCAAGTAAAAGTTTAACTTATTAAATCTAAACGTATTTAATTTAAATCTTAATTTATATAAGCTAAGTAATATTCAACATAATTTTTTTTTTTTTTTTTTGATTTTTTAATTTTGCAACAAGTATTGATGATTTCGCATGCAAATAAGTTAAGAGCATGCAATTTGCGCTTTGAGTGAACGAATTTAACCATTGAAGTTTAGTTTGACGGTGCACAACTCAAAGAGTCGAACTGAAAGAAAGTCTGTGTAATGAGGATATGCAAGGTGGAGAAGTTAAGTATGATAGACTATTTATATAAATCATGAGAAACTATGAAAATCATAACCAAAAATTGTAACAATTGAAAGGATAAATATATATGTATAAATACATATATATATATACATATTAAACTCTTCTCCGATTTTTCACAACACTTCAAGCGCTTCTTTCGACTTTAGCTCTCGTATCCGCACCGCTGCTGACGTTGGACACACAATTGGGCGCATTGGCGCAGCCGGCCTGCGGCGATGCTTGTTGCTCTTGTAATTGTTGCTGCAAATGTTGCTGATGTTGATGTTGCTGTTGCAGCTGATGCTGTTGTTGTTTCCCTTTGTCGAATATTTGCAATTTCGATTTAACAGCACCCTCACAGACCATCAAACGATGTTGGGTTGGTTTCTTGTCCAATTCAAAGCAAAACGCCTCATAGTCTGAATTTATATGCCGCTTGAAATCCGAGTAACGACGTGCCTCAAACGATAGATAATTGGAACCCAATGCTGAAGCAGCGACCGCAGCTGCAACAGTGCCATTGCCACTGACTGTGCCGCCACGATGATGATGGAATGACGGCGGCGTTGAGTCAGGTGCCTGACGTTTACGCTCGAAATACTCGACTATTTTAGCTATTTGCGCAGAGCGTGTATTCGGTAGCGCCGTAAAGGAGCGTTCATCCCACAATAGCGAATCAGAGCCGGCCAAGCTACTAATGTCATCTGAGCTGTCGGTGTAAATCGATGAAGTACGATTTTTGCAGTAGAGCAACTGATTGGTTGCAAACGGACTGCGATGCATCAGCGTGTGTATTTCCGAGTCGAGCGCCAGACGATTGATGAGACCCGCTGTTGCGGCCACTTGTGGATCACCACCGCCGCCGCCACCACCGAGTAGCGCATGATGGCAAGTATAACGACGATGGGGACGCGACGTATCCGGCAGTTCAAGATCGTCTACGGAGCGTAAGGCAGCCGCTGTCGAGATGGATGTGCCGGTCGACTGGTTGCCACCGGTAGCATCATCAATAAGCAGCACCGACGAAGATGTTGAGTGGGATTCGTTCAGCAATTGTTGCTGTGCAGCAGTTGAAGTTGAGTCATAATAACAGCAACGACACAGACTTGCCAGTTTATCACTAAAGCATATGGAAAAAATCACATTAAAACATTTTTCTTTGTTGTACATTTGGTGGTCACTTACTTGAGTTCACTGTTCGCTGCGCCGACTGTGTCGAGCATCAATTGTGACTTCAGTTGCTCATAGCAACAATTGTTGCCGCAACCGAACCCTATCGAGGCAATGCCATTTAATTGCCGATTGTACGTTGTTGTCGTTGTGGTGGTGGTAATTGCTGCGTCTGATTCCTCATTGAAACACGAATAGAAACCACTCTCGATCGAGTCACGCCGCGTCAGATTTGTCTTTGAGGGCAATAGATCGCAGTTTTTCAACTCGTGCATTTCAAGATCCGTGCACGAGGAAACCGAGGCGGGTGTCGCAGCAAGCGTTGCAGATGCGCTGCTTATCGCCGCCGCTGAAGCGGTCGCATCTATTGACATTGAGCCAGCCGCATCTTTGGATTTCTTACTGCATTCGGCAATATCTTCCGATGAATTTGACTCTGCGCCCAGCGTAGCAGCCGTTAGCGTTGTTGTCGAAGCGCTTGCAGTCAGCAGCGGTGATTCACCGTCGCCCTTTATGCTTACACTGCCGCGAAAAAGCGGATGAGTGTACAGTGAATTGGCGCGGTACTTGCGTGCGGCGGGCACAGCTGATGGACGCACCGCTGAATCATCACTGCTCGACTCGGCATCAGCACAATTGCCGCCACCGTCAGCGTCGGGTTCCGATGCGCAATCATCACACTCATCGTCATCCGTTGGCGCTGTGCTACTGTGCGAGGCTGTGGGCAATGTTGTTGCGCCGCCGCCTTGACAACGCGGCGACAATTTCAATTCAATCGCACTGTACTTGCGCGTCAGTTGTGGCGACACAGGCAGACTCTTTGGTTCACAAGGTGTTGTCGTGCTGACTTTGCCACCCTCGGCATCAGCAGCCTGTGCGCACTTCTGCATGGCGACCAGTTCCTTGAAGAACGGCGCTGTCATCTCAAAGCATGAGCTAAACAAGTCACCAACGCCGGCAGCATAAGTCTTTGGCGTTGCGCCGAGTATCTTTTTAACGCCACGCAGTTGCGCCAATGCAGTGAAGGGATTCGATTTCACGCCATTCTGGTCGATACGGGCGGGCTTATACTGCGGATCCTTGAGACACATTGTCTCGGCGACTTTGCGCAATGTTTGTATGGTGGATACAGGCGTCTCTGGTGTGGCCGCCATTGGTAATGTTGCGCTGGTGGGCGTCTCATTGCCAGCAACACCGCCGGCGATCTGTCGTGGCGGCGTGGGTGAATGGGTCGAAGAACGCTGACGCTGCATTTGATGGCAACGCGCCTTATCGCTCGGCGCTGTGTGCAATGGAAAGTGTATGATGTTCTCGCTCAGTGAGCGGCGATGTTGCAGCAAGAGCTCTGCCTCCAGCTTCTGTGTGGCGCGTCGCACACGGGATTTGAGCACGCGCTCATCGAACTCATTGCTGCCGGCAGAACCGTTGGGCGTGCCCGTGGCGGAAGCAAATCGAAAGCCATTCTCATCGATTTCGCGCAGATGACGCGGCGTAAGCATGCCTGCCGGCGCTGTTGTGATGATTGGCACAGCTGTTGTTTTGTGATTGCTTTTGGCATTGGTTTCGATGCGTGCATGTCGCGGTGTATAGTTGCTGGCAGTGTGTTCAGTGTCGCTGCCGCTGGGTGAACAATTCAGCTCCAGTGAACTGAGCGGACTCGTGCTTGTCGATTCGTGCTCATATTTCTCGAGGAGCAATGTTAACTTTTTTGTAGCATCATGAAATGTTGGCCGACTTTTGGCTTCGTACTGTGGACAAAAATAAAGTGTTTACACAAAAGTTACATAAGCTTCGCCCACACACAAAAACTTACGAGACAACAATAAAAAGCCAGCCTTAAAAATACAGGCGGCGTATCTATCGGGCACAATTCAGCGAAGGCTAAGTAATCTAAGCCAAATGAATCTGTGCGTGGCATCATGTCTGGATCAGCCTCGATGCGTGCAATAATCTCACACTGTATGATGCCAAACGAGAAGACATCGCTTGTCTGATCATACCACTGACACTTCAGACACTCCGGACTGACCCAGTAGGGTGAACCGACGGTGTCCAATCTTGTTTTGCCACTGCATTAAATATTTCAATTAGATATGTTAAAACAAGAATGGAGTTTCTATAATATTTACGTGTTATCTGGTATCTTTGCGGCCAGGCCAAAATCACCGACAACTGCTTCATATTGGTTCTCAGCTAGGATGCGTATCAGTACGTTCTGTTTCAAATTAAAAATAATATTTATAATAATATATAAGAAAAAAACACTCTCATACTTACTTTGCTTGTCAGATCCCGATGGAATATGCCAGCGTCATGCACATAGGACATGCCGCGCGCTATGCCCAGCGCCAGTCTTATTTTCTGTGTGGCAGATAGCACCACCTCCTGATTGGCCAACAGCTGTTCCAATGATCCGCCGTTTATATACTCGGTCAGAGCGTGCAGTTGGCCCTCGTGCACGCAAACGCCCATAAAACTGTAAATCAAAGACAAACAGCAATTGAGTCAAACATTAGAAACTCTTTTATAGCGTAACAATAACCTAATAAATCTAAAAAAAATCATTAAAACACTTTCCCACACCGAAAAGCCCAAAAAAAAATCATATAACAAAGGTAAAAAAGTTGGCTGGGCTGGCACAACACCTTTTACAGTTGCTACTGCCACAGAAATGTCATTTAAACTTTGCGCCAACCGGAATTTGGTATTTGGGTCGACTGGCGCGATTCCGACTCCACGCCATGCCACGCCACTCAACTCAACTCGATTTGACTGAATCGCGCAATTTGGGCGCATGGTTAATAAAAAAATAAGTTTCGCTTTCCTTTCAGCAAACACTTCGCGCCGACCTTATCGAAGGTGCTGTCGTCGTTGAGTTGTCGTGCGCCAGCAGTGCCACTAAGCGGAAATAAGCCGGTGCATTATGCATGGCATACGATTCGTTGCACAGTTGCCGCCAGCACCGCTGACGACTCCGCCTGCTACTTAAGGATGAGCACGCGCAGCGCAGTTGTCATGCAAATACAGTGCAACACACATGTGGCGCAATACAATGTTGATTTATTTATTTTCGCCAATACTGAAATTGAAATTGTAATTTGATTCCCTTTGATGCGAATGCGAATGCGCCCTGCGGAAAGTGAAAGCGCCAAGACGACTTCGCTTGGCTTGTTGGCTTGGCGCCTCTTTCAATGCTACCTTTGCTGTTGGAATTAATCAACATTGGGGACAACATCATGAATGCGATTTTAATTTGTCGTTTTTAGTTTTATTTCTTATTTTTTTTGTGGTTTTTTATGCTTTGCAACATGTTAAGGATGATCAACCAAGTGGTTTTGGCATAACTTACTTCGCAGTGGGAGTTTTTTATTTTTCTTTTACACGCGACAATGTGACATATAAAATGGTTTAATTTGATGTGTTGTATTTCACTTTTGACAATCGACAGTTAATCTTGTTTATGTTCATTTGCAGTTGTAGTGAAAGTCGTAAGCGGATATTGAAAGGACTGAAAATCACAACTGATTTCACATCAATGCACACACGATTAAATGACACGCCTACATAACCGACATCCTTATCCTTGCTCAAGCAAAATCAACTTCCTGTTTCCTGTTGTTGTTGCTATTATTGTTATTGTCACTGCTTCAGCGCACTACACTTAATTCAGCTGAGTGTCAACAAGAAGGCAACCTTTTTTTTTTCTCTTCCTTTATCATGCCTAACAAATGAAGAGTGGCAGCCAAAGCTTGCTACCCTTCCTTCCTACCCTGCCTTTTGTCTCTAACATGTGTAAATGTGCACAAAGCTGCTTAACTCAAGTGCCTACAACAACTTCTACCATATAATGTATATATATGGTATGTAAGAACAAACAAAGTGCATAGAAACAATAAAGTTGGTACTCTTTTTTTGTGCTCCAGAGCACAGTAAGTAAAGCAATTGAGCAGAGTAGTTGAAATTGCACACACATACACACGGAAGTAGGAACTAAAACAGAAATAAATAAATAAATAAGAAATCATAAAGCACATAAACACATCAACTGTGTCTGAAGCTTACATACATACATACATATATACATATCATTATGTACAACAAATGTGGCATGCACATGAACTTCACCATTGAAATATTATGCGTTTGTGTGTGTGCGCTGGGAACCGACAAAGTTCTATCTATGCTTTGCCTCTGAAGGTGTAAAAAGAAGGTTACCTCTAACCGTTATATGCAATGGCAACGTTTACAAGAACAACAACGACTACTTAAAAATAACAATACTGGGAGTCTTTTCTAAGTTGCAGTTGTTGTGTCTGGGCGGCGCTGAGACTTTCAATGCCCAAGAAGAAGTCTTATGAAATGACAATGAACTTCTTTTATATACCGGCAAATGCTTCATTTTCTTTAGCTTCGCTACCCAGTGAACAAAACAAGCGTTCTGTTTTTTTCGTGCCTAGAAAGTATCTCAACCGAAGTAGCTACTTAAGATTACTCAATGAAATGTTCAGTGGGTTGCTACTTTCTTTTGGTTTAATATCCCTGTCAATCTACAGAAGTGTGTATCACCTTGACAGCTACGCTTGCGTCACCAGCCAGTCTGTCTCATTGTGCAGACTTTGACAATCTAAGACCTCGTGTGTTAACCACAATGATTTGTATCATGGCAAACATTTTTTTTCTTTCTGATTTTTGTTGCAAGCCTTTAGTTACGTGGCAATGTGTCTCGTTGTCTCAAGTGGCAACGTCGCATAAAGTTCAAGCTACTCATTTAAGCATCTCATAAATTATTCGAAAAACATTCGCATGAAAACATTTAAAGTTTTATGCCACAGCGTTAAAAGAGCGACAACTTCTCCCACACGGAAGCACTGCATAAACATTATATTACAGTTTTATGCAAAAAAAAGGAGCGATTTCTTTAAAAAAAAATGATCATTAAAATTTGAATATACAGTAAAAATATTATATATTTTAAGAGTCATACAGATTTTATAGCCTTTTAAATATATAATAATCATTGCTGTCTGTATTGCCTTGAACCAAACGTTTGTGTAATTTGTTTTTTAAATCAAAAGAAAACAAATCTTTAACCGCACAGGACATAAAAATAAAAAATAAATCTGTCGCGGTTTTTTGTCTTCTGGCAATGGCAATGGATAAGCATGCGTCACATGCTTCAATGATTCTGTTGACAATTGTTTTTGACGGATCGTTTTCATCTTCTTTTGTTTTTATTTTATTTTTTTTATATCATTTCATTTTCGTCATTCGTTTTGTTTAGGCAAAATTTGTGGTTGATTTTCGTTTGCAAAGCACGTTCAACGCTTTAATTTTATATTAAAATAAAATTTAATTTCTTTTGTGGTTTTTTTTTTTTGGAGCACAGTTTTCGGCAAAGGACTGAGTAAAGTTTTTATTGAATTAAATGTCATCTGAGTTTGAGTTCAAGTTAAAAAAATAAAATTGTCAACGTATCGCATGAAGGTGACGCGGCTTGTATTAATCATCTGTTGATAAGAAACTTTTGCGGAGCAGCGCATAAAAATAAATTATTTTGTGCCAAATATAGAAATTGCGTATACGCCATGAGCACGTGTAGTGCTATTTGTATCTCTCAGCAGCAATTTTAGTAAATTTATGTGCAAACATTAAATGGCGTGATTAAATGCTGCGCATTCGCAGAGAAATTTAATTAATTGTTAAAAAAACTTGTTAACGGGTTTTACTGTTTCTTTGTGCCAAAATGAGAAACAAAAAAAAAAGTGCAGAAGAACTTGAAATACGAACACTTTCAATTAATTGATCAACGTTGAATCGATCAACATTCAACGATTTTATTATTTTTTTTTTTTTCAGCAGTTTTGCAGGTTTTTTTTTATGTTTGCTGACTTTTTGCGCAACACTTTCTTCTTCTTCAACCAATTTTACTTTTTTTTTTTCTTTAATCACGCACGAGTTTATTTGGTTTTGCGGTTTTTTGACATGTGCTGACCGATTTACTTATCGCTTTAGCGCACATGCCCGCCTTGATAATGAGTAATAAACGCGAGTCTACAAATTCTACAGATATGAAATCTCGACCGATAACTTGGTTCAACCTTTTTGCGCAGAAATTTGTGCCATCATAAATTTTTTTCCATTTTTTTGCATTTTGGTGTCATTTATGTCGACTGGACCCCAAACATTATTTATTAACGTAATGACAAACAATAACTCTGACCATTGCTTGCATTTTAGGCGCATAAAGCAAAAGAATCTGAACAATATTTTATGCAAGCAAAGTGTCAAAAATAAATTGAGTTTGCATTAGTTTGAAGTGGCCCGAAACATGGTCTGTCTGTCTGTCTGTCTGTCTGTGCCATGCAAGTGTGACAAACATTTAATTTTCGACCGCCTGCCTTACGACCCAGTGTGCTTTGCGTTTTGTATCTAGATAGATCATGTCTTACACACAGTCTGAGTTCGTTCCGTTAACAATAACCAGGCAAAAGTAACAGCAACATATGATACACACTTGTGGTATCTGATGTCAGACTGACTGTCTGTGTGTGTCAGTCTATGTTTATGTCATTTGCATACATAACTCATAAAGTAGCCCAAGATACAACAACACAAACAACAACAACGACAGCAGTAACAATGTAATATGAAAGGCAACGCCAACACCAAAAAGCCACACAAATGTTGACACTGTCACACAAAGTCGTGTGTGCAAAGGATATCAAAAACTGTGCGGGAGAGGCTTAAGTATATGTATGATTAACGGTATTTTAAACACTCAACACACACAAGAGAACGTATTGCGTATTAAATCACAGTAACAATTCTCTGCCCAAAGCAAAGCAAGTGTCAGTCTGTCAGACATTCACCTTATAACTCAAAAATATAACAACAACAACAAATATATTGAAAAAAAAATTCAAAACTGAAATCAGTGGCGAAATATTTAAGGGGTTATTTGGTATAAAAATGTCCATTGTTTTTATTTGTTGTACGAACGCATAAAAAATGCGCACGAAACTCAATTCAATTAACGCTTTGGCTTTGGTTGGTAACCTCAAAATGTCTGCCTTAAATTAAACGCTCCTTAATAAATTTCTCAACCAAAAATAAGCTAAAACTATGTAATTACTTTCGACACGCAAGTGTACGAAATAAAATAAAAACCAAGAAAAGACAAAAAACAAACATTATTGCAAAGCGTTAACGCGCTCAAGACAGGCTGTCAATATTGGCTTGCACCCTAGAGCAACAGTCGTCAGTCGACAGTCTGGCAGGCAGGAGGGCATTTAGTGTATCTGACAGGAAGGACAACAAACAACAGACAGTGAAGACAGTCCATGTGACGTCATGATCATGAAACATTTTCGTATATTAACATATTTATAGCGTAGACACCTGTTGGCTTATTAACATTTACTTAGGGTGGCTTGTCAAGCCTTTCAGTGAGTAACTGTTAGATACAATTTTGTCAGCGCCAATCTGTTTGTGTGAATTATAAGCAATGCGGATTGCGTGTATGAAGACGCTTAAATGCTATTAGCAACATCAACGCCCATTAGCGTAACTGTTATTTTTATTAGCGGATAATTGAAAGGCTACAATTTAAGTGCGGTAATTCTAGACGTTCTGTATGAGTGTGTGTGTCTGTGATTTTGCTTTTCATATGAAGCTTGGTTCATAATGCTTGCACTTTAATAACACTTCAGTTGTACTGAAAGGAAATCACTTCACATATTACACACATATAACACACCCACGCATCAAGTCAGACACACCACACCTTTTATTTTTTTTACACAGTATTGATCTAATGACATTAATGACATTCGTTGTCAGTGTGCATAAAAATACTTTTCTAATGAATAATAAAGTAATAACAGAATTAGGAAGCTCATGCATAACCAACCACGCAATTAATATGACAGCGTGTCTGGGCAACGTAAGAAACTGGATATGATAGACGGGTATGACCTCTCTCGACACTGACAACAACAACGACAACAACAAAAATAACAGACAGGGCAACATCTTTCCGCTGTCATTCACTCATATTACAAACAATATGAAAATATCAATAATGAAAACTTTGTGAGTGTAAGAAGTTCAACGTGAGTGAGCTGAGCGAGTGGCATGTTCTTATAGAAGATTGATTGAAATCAAAGAACAAATAGAATTGTGGCAATGTGGCATGAATGCATCGTATTCGATTGACTGGCATCAACTGAGAGACGATGCAGACTCACACACATAGACATGTTGAATCATTGTCGATAAAGGCTCATATTATGTACGCGCCCCATTTCAATAGAGCTGGGTTAAGATATCATAGGTCGCTGGTATGGTGTAAATGGTGCTGACAGCAACACCTACACACACACACACACACACACACACACACACACACATGGCATTACTGAGTGCATTGCAGCATGAGGGTAAAGTAAGGCATTAGTTTTTTTTTATATCGTGCCATTCCTTTTATCATGCGCATTTTAATGTGCCTTTTTTCCTTTTGATTTACGACACTAATTCAATTTGCCACGCATACGTGTTAGTGGCGGCAGCAGTACTGTAATCAACATCATCAAGCGCAAACTCAACACAAGCATCAACAACATCAACGCCATCATCATCAAAAAAAGGCGGCAGCAATAATCTTGATGCTTTAAACCTGTCGCTTGAGTTCTCGTGCATAAAGCAAGCATTTAACACCTGAACGTTGTATGTTGCTCCTTTGATTGCGCTGTGATGCGCTATGTTGGCCTGGGCTGCTTAGCTGGCTTATGTACTAATCCCATCTGTGTGTGCAACACGTTTTGTGCATTTGATTTCAGCCACGCATATAAAACGAGCCAGCCGCCAGAACAAAAACAACATCACTGTCATCGTCATCATTGTGGGATCATCGATGATGGCTTGGCGAAGGCGTTAATCTGCTATGAAATTGTGACTTGATACTTTTTTTTTTTTTTGGTTAGTTTGGTTCATTGCATCTTTATGGATTTCAATTTGAGGGCGTACTAAAAGCACATAAACCAAAATATCAAAAGGCGTTGACAGTTTTGATTGCGAGGTCAATTGTAAGGTTAACCCTCAAAGCAGACATAAAGGGTTGTGTGATAAGTTTAAGTGCACTCGAGATTAAAGGTAAGAATTCATAATAGTGTAAATAATGACTTCATTTTCTTGGTGTTAAATGAAGGGCATGTCGTGCACTTATTATTGATTATAAATTTTTTTTTTTGGGATTTACAGTTCACGCCCATCAATCAATGAAAAACATTAAAGCATTATTTTCTTTTTCACACCTCAACATGAACATTATCAACACAAAAGTAAAACTCGTTTGTTTTTATCAAAAAAAAACAAGAAAACAACAAAACAAGTTCATAAGATAAATTAACTAATTAATTTTCGGATACATTTTTCATTGCAAAACAGCTCAGCTTTTTAATTGCGAAATCTTGAAGAAAAAAAAAGAAATAATAAAAATAATAAATAAAATTATTTGAAAACAATCTGAGAAAAGGCGGCGCAATACTTATATTTTTAAAAAATGAACACACGAATTGAATGCAATCAGTTGAATCAGCAACAAACAACAACAACAACAACAACCACAAAGGCGAAAATAAAGGAACGTTTTATTAATGGTTAATTGCAGCAATTAATTTATTGTGCATTAATCAGAGATAACACGAAGGCGTGTAAAAAATGTTAAAGAACAAAATGAAAATTAATAATTAAAGAACAATAAAAGGCGCGCTGCTTGGGCGGTCACAAATGCGCTCGAAAAGTTCATTAGACTCGAACGCACACAAAGCGTTGAAGTGTGTTTGTGTGTGTCCATTGTCATCGTCGTCGTTGTCGTCTTCGTCATTTTGCCATGTTGAATGTTTGGCTGGCTAAGCAAATATAATTATATTCTTTTCAAAATTTATGTTAATATGCAATTGCATTCAGTTATCATACAATATGCAAATAAGCATGCAAGCAGCAAGCAGCAAGCAAGCAAACAAACAACCTGAAAGAACGCTTAACGCCCACAAATAATATACGCATAAATGCGCACGAATGCCCAAACAGCACAAAAGCGTGAGTGTGAAAGACTTGATTTAGTTGGCAGTCATAGAATGGTCTGCCTGTCAACCTGCGATGCATCAATCAGTGCAAAACTTGGCATTTTTATAATAGCATAAAGTCAACTTCTGAAACTTTTGCCACACAAAGCAACCAACCGAGAGAAGTGTGGGGAAAATGTGGCGCTGATAGTCGTCAGTCTATGCCACTGACAGCAAGTGGCGGAAATGAAAACACGTTAGTTACTTAAGCATTTGCCACGAAACGAAATGCAATTGCAATGCAATCCAAAACGACTCACTCAACATACTCAAGCAGCCAGTCGAAGATGTTGAGAAGGTGTCTATGAAGATGATGATGATGATGATAATGATGGTGTTGATGATGGTGATGGTGACGACGTTGAAGACGTCAACATCATTATCATCGTCATAAGCAGGAAGCGCAAACTACTCAAGCGGCTATAAACCTTTCGCCTACAACTGCCGTACTGAGGTACTTTTGTGATATGCTAAAGTTCTTTATTCTTACAAGTATTTCCCATATTTTTTTTTTTTTTTTTCTGTACTTTTCGCCTACTTCAATAGCGCCAAATGCACTTTGTCTTTGTATTGTTTTTCTTCTGCCTCTTCCTCATCTCTTCCCTCACCCGCTTTCTTTCTCACTCTTATACACGTTGGCAAAAGCAATTTTATTGTTTTTTCTTAATGCTTAGTTTGAATTTTCTTTTTGCTTTGCGTTCATTGCTTACTTTTGCATCTGTGCCATTTTCTTTAAGTCTGTTGGTTTTGTCGCCTCGAGTGCAAAAATGATGACTGTCGAAACGTAAAAGTACATGTACAAAAGTGAAGCAACAACAACAACTTTTCATTTTTTTTAGCTTATTTATTCTACTTTTTTATTTTGGTACGTCTTTGTTTTTGTTTATTTGTTTTGTTAAGTTTTCTTCATATTGTTTTGGTGATTTTTTTTTTTCACTCCTTTTTTAGGCAATTTGTGGAAAGTAGACTTTTGTAGATTGTCGTGAGATATTGCAAATAATTCTAAGCGATTTGTATTTCAAACTCTTTTGGGTGCATTTCTTCCCTATTCGGTTGAAGGTTTGTGGCATGAACGCACACCACTGTGCAACAACAACGTGGCGCACCACGCATTTGAACACTTTTTGCTTTAGTTCACTTCACTTTCCATTTGCCGCCAAGCATTTGCACATTTTTAAGAGTGCACTTTGAAAAAGCATTTTCCCTATTCGGCTGAAAATCAAATTGGAGCATGAAGTTTTTTTTTCTCTTTTTCGCTTTGTTGCTACTGCTACCAACAATAACAAAAACAAAAACAACATGTACGCCACCATTGTTTGTTATTTGCTTAATTGAAAAATATTAAAGCCCTAAACGAACGTTGGCTGAGATAAGTTGAGCTCAGCTTGGTTTGATTTTATGCAATTTGACTACTGATTTTATTTTTTTACTACTACTTTGTATGCTTATATATTGCTGGTAGTGTGGGCCGGCATTAAAACGATGGCGCAACTGTTGCAACACAAGCGGCGACGCCACTGACGCCAACGTGATTTTGAGGTTAAAAGGTTGACATAAAAGCGAGCGAGCAACAACAACAGCGGCGCGACGTTAGTTTTTTGAGCCAACTAGATCAAAATGACAGCCGAACTGAAATGTTTTCGGGGCGTGTTTAAAGCATTAAAATGGCTTAAATGTTTCCGAAGAAAAAACTACCAGTTTACAAATGAAATAAGCCGCAAAATCGATGCCAAAACTCAATTGTCAATATTTTTTGACAGACCATTGAAAAATTTGCTTATTAATTTGGTGAAAACATGTCAGAAAAAAAAAAAAACATAAATTCTTCAATTGTTGTTAAAATATGCAAAACGTGATGTTCGAATTATTCAAAGCTTTTTTTTTTTTTTTTGTTGTAAGTTGAGCTTCCTCATTTTCGTTGTCGTTAAAAGTTATGCTAAGTCCGGAGGAAATCGGTTTGTGTGTTACTGCAATGTAACCTCACCTCACCTCACCACACCACACAACGGCCGCAACTAAACCAACTTCAAGTTGGACCAACCAACTATGATTGCTTGTGTGCTTTCATAACACGGTGCGCTACTCAGTGGCGAGCTACCTAGCTGCCTGGCTGGCTAACATAAAAGTGGCATTGCATAAATTTGAATTTTTAATAGGTTATGTTTTGTGAAAATTGATTGAAGTTGATTGAAATTGATTGAAAGTGGATGACATAATTTCGTTCGTTCGTACGTTCATACATTTGCGAAACTTGCATCTTGGCGCAAATTTTGCATAAATGTTTTACTCACTTTGTGCCTCTAACTCACTCTATTACTTTTTCGCTTGCTTTCTTGCTTTCATTATGCGTCTTCGTGAAAAGTTTATTATGCCAATGTGTGAGGCTTTTCTTTAATACAATTTTCTTTGCGGAAGTCTACACAAATTAGCTATGCTTTTGTCTTGAAAATGTGCTTTGTTATGCGCTGCTCCACTCGGTCAATAATATCAACCAACAACTTTTGTTCAAACAAAGAAACTTATTATAGATTATTAGAAAATTAAAACAATGCGTGAAAAATGAAATTACCGCAGTTGACACAATTTAACAAAAAAATGTCTCGAGTAATCGAACAAATATTTCCTGTTATAATATTTGTCAATTATTGAAAGAAATCCGGAAAAGGGGAAAAAATACTTTTTTTTTTTAAACTTCTATCAGCAAAAAATACCATTAACGTGACTAATTAATAATGTGAGGTGTGTACATTAATATAGGTGTCAAATACAGTTGTTTTTCTTTGATTGAAGGCATGGCTCCTTAGACAAACTTGTTGCCAAACACACACACACTCAAAAAACCTCTTTGATAAAATCAAAATATGAGCAGTTTTTATCAAGACATATTTTTATTAATAACTACATTAAGTTCACTGCTTGGGCCATAAATTAGTCATGTTTATTGAACCTTGGCTCTTTTTGTGCAATCACTGCAAATTTGTGCATGTCTCTATCATCAAACACGTTTGAAAAAAATACTAACATATACGTAATCAAGCAAGTAAATAAAAACAAATTTACCGCTAGACTCACAGATATGAAATACCATTAAACAAGATTCATGTTCATTACCAGTAAAGATAAATATTACATATAAATAATTAGCAAGATACAAAAAAAAAAAAAAAGACAAAAATTTAATGAAGATTTAAGATGTAATGAAAATCGCAACTCACAATTTTTATTTGTATTTAACTAATAACCATATTCACTTTGGGAAAATGGCAAATAAATTTTTCATGAGGGGCGTGGCAGCGGCATGCAGGTTGTTCAACTTGTTTATCAGCTTCAAGCGAAGTGCAATTGCAAAATGCGAAAAAAAGTGCGTAAAATATACAAAAATAAAAACAAAAACAAACAGATAAAAACATAATAATAATTTTTTGTTGCTGCATTAAATGAGCATACAAAGAAAGCGCATTTCAATGACAACGTGCGGCAGTTTTATTTATCATTATTGCACAAATGACTGCGTATGCAACAGTGTAAGTGTAAATGTGTATCTGTGTGCATTACACACTTACATAAATGTAAGTCGAGTTCAATGACTTCGTCAATTCGTCAAAAAAAAAAAACAAAAAATAAATATAAAGAAAAAGAGGAAAACAGACAAATTTTGCAGGCGTTGTGTTCTGTTCTGTTCAAATGGGTTGCCCCAAATTTCGGTCATTGAGTTTCGCGTATTCGCGCATTTTTGGACAAAGCCCGAAGTGAGAATGTGAAGTAGAAAAAGAAGAACAAGCAGTAGTCGAAGCATAAGCAAAAGCGTGTCGAAAAACGCTTTTGGCATACAAATTCCCAAATTTAATAAATAAATAAATAAACAAACAAATTTAAAAAGTGGTGTACATTTTGTTTATATTTTTAGCACAAGAAAAACATTTTAATAAAAATTTTAATGAATTCAAAATAAAATCTAATAATTTATAGCAAAGATTTGTGTCGCCAATGAAACACGACACATTAATGATGCACCATTCGATGAGTGTAAGAAAAAAATAGAAACAAAAATTGAAAATCATAGAAAAAAAAAAAAAACATTTAAATGTCATCGTTAACGGTCTAAGAAGACAAATTGGCGTGCACATGAAATTCAACTTGATAATTTGTCTTTTCGTCTTGAAAAATGTACATTTACGAAACTTGAATGAAAAATTGTTTTCAAAAAAAAAAAAAAAAATTAAATATCTAAAAGGAAAAACTAAAACTAAAAAAACAGCAGCGCCACAAATGGCAACTAAGTGAGATTTCGCAAAAACAAGATACATAAAACAAACAAGATTGTTTGCTCTTAATAGAAATTTGGCAAGCAACGACATTCATAATGAGCTCTTCTTACATACATACATATATGCAACGATTTGTCATTACAACAACGTAGCATTAGTTTCAATACAACAACAAGTAATATATAGATGTATCTCACTAGTAGAAGTTAATGAAATTGTGTTAAGTTGCCATATTTTCCATGACATGTGCTGACGACCAACGAATGCCAATGAAGACGATCAATTAGAAATTAACCCAATTTGGTATTGAAAGCAAGTTGACAACCAAATGTGTTTGGCCAACAAAGCATCATCATCATCTGCCAACCTGCCACCAACAATGGCATCATTTTCAGACCGATCGTACGACACAACATTCTTGCCACAATACTTGGCCAACAACAAGTGATCATGCTGCAATTATAGCCATTTAACTAACCAGCCAGACATCCAGTTAGTCGGTCTGACTGTCTGTCTCTCTGTTAGTCAGGCAGTCAAGTAAGTTGCATGAGCAAACATGAAATATTGCAGCGATTGCAACTAAAACGACAGCAATGCGACATAGCAAACATGCAATGCAACAATTATTGTTTCTTCTCTGTCTGGCGATAAGCTTTTCTCATTCGTCGCCTGCTCAAAATACAGAATAACTGTAATTCATTAATGGCAATGGCATCAGTCAAGCCATCAGTTAGCCAGGCATCATAGTTAAATAGAAAAGCAAGTCATCAACTTCAGTGCAAAACATTGAAAAGCAAGTTTTGTTTGTCTGTTTCTTTTTTAATCTGTTCTTCAATATTTCGCCTGCTCGTCCATCGTTCATAACAGCAACAACAAAAAACAAAAACAAAAAAAACTTTGATGAATGTCAATGTTGACAATGTCGTTGTCGTTGTCGTCGTTCTCAATGCTTGTGTGAAAAGGAAATCTTTACTCTTTGTATAATAGCAAGTTTTTGTGCCTTTTGCTGTGACGTTTTGTTTTTTGTTTGTTTCGATTTTAAAAGCTCGCATGTTACAAAAGTTCTTTGAAGCAACATTCATCATCATCAACAACAGCAGCAGCAACAACAGCAACATGAACAAATGAGTACAGAGTTCAATTACCTTTTGCTTGTGGGCGACATGCAGTCTGTCTGTCTCACTGACAGCTTGTAACATTTTTTTTTTGTTTTTTTTTTAACAGA
This sequence comes from Phortica okadai, assembly GCA_034638295.1. Classification (NCBI taxonomy): domain Eukaryota; kingdom Metazoa; phylum Arthropoda; class Insecta; order Diptera; family Drosophilidae; genus Phortica; species Phortica okadai. The sequence continues at coordinate 16,814,157 of CM067849.1, forward strand.
CAAACAAAAATAAATCGCTGCATTCTTATGTTGAAATCACACTGACAGCGCGATACATCAATAAGCCTCAAAAAAATATTGCACACACACACAACAGAAATCGATCAGCAAAAAATTTAGTTCAATGATTATTGACGGCTTGCGATGGATGACTTACTTAGCATGTGCCAAAGCTCTTTTCAATAACATTTTCGATATTTTTTTTTTCTACTTGTTTTTCACATTTCTGCAACACAGCTTTGCATGTTAACAAGTGCTCAACACGGCAACACATTCACTTTAGCTCACTTGTCGTGTCTTGTTTTTGTTTTTTTTGTTTTTGTTTGGTATTCATTTACATTTATTTTACTTTAAGCCAAATGTCGTCCAAGCGCTCATTGATCATGCCAAAATTTAAAGCCGTTGCTCGTGTCTCGCAAAAGGCTTAACCATGTAAATTGCTTTTGATTGCAATTTATCAAAAAAAAAAAAAAAAAAGGAAAACAAAAAAAAAATTACCAAATATTTTTCATTGCTTTGCATTCATGTTTCATGTCTGTTTGCAATTATTATTATTATTTTTAACATAAGCTCTTTTAATTATTTTTGTACTTTTTTTTTTTTTACCACGATTCATACAACAAAGCAGTCTTAATAGTCATCAACAATAATGCGCATAATTAATTTGGCGTGTTCTAGTTTTGCTTTTCTCGACTTTTCTTTCATTTTTCACTTTATATGTCATTTTACACACAACCGAGCGAGCAAATAAAACGCCTACACGTACAAAAATATATAAAAAAAAAAAAAAACAACGCCACCTTTATTTGATTTTTTATTTTTGTCGCATGCGATAAATTTATTTTCCTATGAATATTTTGCATTTCTTTTATTTTTTTTTTTTACGTTTACGTGCAGAATGTTCTTTGTGCTCTAGTCTTCTTCTCTTACCAAAAAAAAATGTCGTAATTTATATTTTATAGATATTTCGAAATTTTCAACATTTATTTAATCATGTTTGTTTTTTGTTTCTGTCAACTTATGTTCATATATCACACATTTGTACAAAGTCGTCTAAACAAATTAAAAGATTCTTTGCCAATTTTGACGTGTTATTCTTACATTTGGCTTGTTGTTGATTTCAAGGCATCAAATATTTATGCAACTTTCAGAATACACACATTTCAAGGCTGATATAAAATTATTGCCAACATTTTTATATAAGCTCAAATCGAAATACAAGAAAAAGACATCACAGCTACATTTGCTTTTAAAATATAACAAGTGTAATAAATGCAAAAAAAAAAGTATATACTTTTCAGCACACAAATCAAGTCAAGTCAAGCAAACTGTGACTGAGACTGCGACACTAAATGACAACAACAATGTAAGCAAAGACATTATCATCTTCATCATAATCAACTAAACGGCTCCAATAAGTCAACGAGACGCCAGAACGGCGACAGCAACAATGTCGTTTGCCAAACAAGCTCAGGAATGCTTAAACGACTGACTGACTCAATGATGATAAAAAGCATCAGCGACCTTCAACTTATTGTCACACACAACGCCAAAATGTTGAGGGCAACGCGGAAAGCACTTTATGCAATTGATTTGAGTTATGCTTCAATCAAGGTGAGGTATAAAGATGTTTCAATAGACAATTTCGTTAGATTTTCTTTGATCGCAAACTAAAAGAACAGTGAGTATGGCAAAATAGCAAGTGCAATGAAACACTTCATTGCCAACAGTTGGCATACACAGAAAAAAAAATAAAAAATACAATAATAAATAGATAAATAAAACGAAAGCAAATGAATAACAATTGCAAGTAACTATTAAATAAAGCTCACGCGGTCGCTTGCACTCAATAAAATTGGGTCAAGTCAATTTAACAATATAACTTAATTTGCCATGCGACCGCAACTGCACTGTTGTTGATGACGATGGCGATGACGATGATGACGATGACGACGATGCTGATGATATACACGTTGCAAACGCTATTGATGATAGTAATTATGATGATGATGATTTTGATATCGCATGATAGAAATATTGTTTTGTATTGTATGAAATGAAAAAAATAAAAATCACAGCATGCAATCAGTTCAGTAAAGCATGGCAATGCTCATATATAATTCTTTTATTATTTTTTATGTCTTTTTTCCACTCTGAGCAATGAAGTTGTCTATAATCAAATAAAGCGCATAAAGACATTTAAATAATATGACAGCTTTGAACTAGAAAGGCTTTAATGATAAGGCCAAAGACCTAAAAAACGCTTTGGTTCACTTAAAGTTGAAGTAAAAATGCTGTGACGAAATTTGAGTTTATATTTGCACAAAACCAACCCGGAATGAAAAGCATTTTTGCATCTTTTGTGTAAATTTAAGTATGACGCGTGACACTTGTAATGTAATGAGAGGTTATTAAACTCGCAACCGACATTAATTTGTCAATATTTGTACATAATTCATCATAAGCGTTAAGTGTTAATAACTCTTCGCACAATAAGCCGCAACATGTAAAGCAAAAGCAAAGCTTTGTCAGTTGCAAAAAAAAGGTGAGTGTTGGCGGCGACATCAGCAGCTCGTCAATTGTTTGGTTAATAATAATAAATGAGCATGTTACTTGGCTTGGCTTAAATTAGCGTTTAAATGACTTAAGAAAACAAAGCCATTTTTATTTGCTCAAATTCAATACAAACAACTTTGTCGTTTTTTTTTTAATACTTCATTGTTTGCAAGAGACAAGACAACTTCACATAATTGTAATAAAATGTGCCGGCTGCGTTGGCGGCGCCTGCTGAGCTACGCGTTGCTATTTTTGTTAAACCAATAAATATCCTTAACACATATGAATACACACACACGCACACTTAAGATGCTTTGAAGGTGCTTATCATTGAGCAATGACGACGAATGTGTGGGAGAGTTACAAATAAGAATACAAAAAAGTAGAAAAGAATGCACCATAAAACAGACCAAATAAGCAAAGATAAACTTTGCAAAAAAATAAAAAATATGCATGATTATTGCCATAGTAAGACGCAAAGGAATTCATGCGATAAGAGGCAACAACAACAGCAGCAAAATCAAGCATGCAACCAAGCAAGCAAATATAAAATGGAGCGATTGGCAACACTCAACAACCAAGACGTCGTCGTCGTCATCAACGTTGGCGTCGTCAGTCTGCATAATGTTGCAATAATGTATCTGTGTAGCTGACATTAATGCACGTGCGTGCGTGTGTGTGTGGGCAGACTTCAGCGGGCGTAAAACATTTTGTATTGTTCGACATAACAAACGAACGAACGAACGAATAAACACACACACATCGAAATATAACAAAACAAAGCTTTACTCGCACAACTTCACGTGCGTTATCGTACATGTTTAGAATGCTTTGCCTTTTTTTTTCATTTTTTTTTTTTTTTTTGCTGCTGTTGTTGAAAAAATTCCAGATCAACGATACTTTGTTGCAAGCATAGAAAAGATACAGTGTCTGGCAAATGTATGCAACACAAATACATTCAAACATATACAATTCGCAGTCTATAAGTCACTCGTGTTATTTATTAATGGCAGTTTTACAATTAAACATGGCACTGATTGGCCAAAGATTAAACAAAGTAAAGGAAAAACAACAACAACAACAACAATGTTACAAAAATACTCAGTGAAGCGTCAAAAAAAAAGAGAAAAAACTGAAGCGAAACATTGGGGCATGGTTCAGCAATTGCGCGTGTTTGCTTGTGCACTGGTGATCGAATAACCAACCATTCGAGTGCTTCAATTCGCGCTTATTGTAGCTGTTAATTTTTGACAGTTAGCTGACAGCTGCAACAGCGTTAAGCATCATTAAACTTGTCTACATTGAAAAGAAACTAGTAAGCAAGCAAACTACTGAACCAAAGAGATGATGACGATGACTACAACGACGACGACGTCATCATCATCGTCATTGTATCTAAGCTTAACTAGAAACAAACAACAACAACAACAACTACAAAGCTTTAAGCTGAACTTCAGCCACCAAGCACGTGAACAAATTGTTTGCAGATTAAATTTTGTTTTTTGCTGCCAAGTATCTGCAAGTATCAAAAACACGTCCTCAATGCGGGACGCCATCGTCCATGATGATTAATTAGCGAAAAATAAATTTTTTAACATTTATATTTAAAGATTTCAGCGTTAATTTTATATGCAATTAGTATAATATTAATAGGTGTTTTTGTTGTGCTTTTTTTATCGTTCTCTCTCTTCTTTTTTTTCTCATATTTGCGATAATTATCACATGACATTTTATTTGCTGTTGTCACATTTTTATATCTAAGATTAGATAGCTGTTCGCACCAGCTATTTTAATACATCGCTGTTTAAATAAAAAGCACATATTTTTAGAAATTGATAAAATGCATCAAATGCATTCCTGGCTGCAATATAATTCAATTTAACGCCAAATTCCGTTCAACAAATGACATCAAGTCGCACAACAGTGACACAATCATGTATTTTTAAAGTAACGCTGGAGAAGAAATATAAAAATTTTGACGAGCTACATTTTTATTGCATATTCAACAAGTTAGCCAAGCGCGCTGGAATTCAGTATAAATAAAACGTATATGCATACATGATATATAAATAAAGAAAAATAGAGAAAAAAAAAACAGCCCGTCGTCAGATATAAAATTTTCATATTTATTATAGTTGTGCGGTAAGCAAAAAGAATAAAGTGATAGAAAGCTTGTTTCATAGTGAGGTGTTTGTTTGAGTATCTTTCAGTTACGAAACCATACGAAATGCACATACATATGTACATGTTGGCGCCCGTGAGCAAATAGAAAGAAACAGGGAAAACATGCTGTCAACGGTATTCCATGATTTTTAAACTTTGCTGCTCTGCTGACCCAATTTTCAATAATTCTAAACAACGAGTTGTCGTGGTCGACACAATACAAGAAAACAAGCAAACACACAAAAAGTTGTAGACAAAAGAAAAAAAAAAAACCATCTTTTTATATACAAAAGAAAAGTGTATTTATAAAGTAGATTCTATTTATATATTCATGAATGCATGCCTGATCAAAATACAACAAAATTTTTGCCTCCTATTGAGCTGCTCTGCGTTTTGATTTAATTAAATGCAACAAAACAAAACAAAAACAACACGAAAAGAAAAATCAAAAACTAAGAAGGCAAACCACGAAAAACTATGTGGAACATGCGTCATAAAAATTAAATCAGGTGGCGAAAGACAAATTAAATAAAAGCAGAAATAATTTAAAAAAAGGCCAAAAAAAAAAAACTGTTGACTGTTGATGACGATAACTCTGACGTTGCGTAGCAAGTCTCTGCTAATGATGATGATGATGATGACGATCGGTGCTAATAAAGTTGATGCGGGTGATGATGAAGCTAAAGCGTGGGGCTGGTTGTATTGCAGTTGTCACCTAGTCATATACTTTTTTATCTGTTGCGCGCGTTAATTTGTTGCACTCGCTCGATTCAATGAGCGTGTTAATTAACAACGTTAAAAATACAGGCGTGGCAGCATGACAGATGCGAAATTTGCCATCAAAGTTGACTTCGTAATTAAAGTGTGTTTGATGTTATTTCGAAAAAAGAGGTCAAATAAAGTTTTATGATTTTCATTTGCGCAGAAAGTTTTTTGCTGCTTCTTTAAAATGAATTTTCAATAATTTTCTTCCTGATTTCGACCATTTTTCTTCTCATGACAAAGGACAAGGAACTGTTTTAAACTTTCTTTAACTGAGTTAGCATTTTGTTTAGATTTGCGCTTAGTTACTTCAAGCCTTTAAGCCAACAAAAGAAGCAAATCCTCAAGACTTTCGTCTTAGCTAATCTCATTAGAGAGAATGAAAAAAAAATATGTCTGAGCATTTCTATACAACATGAACACTGCGAAAAATGATTCGCTTATTAATGTAGTAGAAAAATTTAAAAAAAATGAATGAAAAATATCTTGCGTGTCTCAGCGCAGTCACGTGATGTGATGTGAAAAAAAAATCTGTAATTATGGAGCCGATAAGCTTTAGGGGGGGTGTGAGAATTGCTGCCTTGTTTATTGTTTTCAAAGAGACGGCAAACTGCTCACACACTCTTTAGCGCGCCTTCTCTTTTTTTGTTTTTGGTTTTTTTTGTTTAGCTTTAAGCTTAAATGCAAATTCAAATATACTGTGTTGTGTGACAGCGGACGCATGTTAATGTAGCCAATGGTTAGCGCAATTACATCAGCACTTTACACTCATACAGCGCACAGCTCACCGCACCTCACACCACTTTCCCCACAGACCACACTAGTTTAAGCTTTGCCATAAAAAAAAAGTCAATTTGGCCAGTGTTTCTGTTGTTGTTGTTGTGCACCTGACATATGGAGAATGTACATGTATGTTTGTGTTGCCATGGAAATTACAACAGCGTCGACATCAACAGCAGCAGCAACAACAACGACAACAACAAAAATCATGAACTTGACCTTTGAATGTCGACGACATGTACGACGGAACGATTGCTGCTCTTGCTGCTGCTGCCTCTGCCCGAGCCTCTGCGGTCGCTATACGATGCTAAGCTTAAAGTTTAGTTTAGCATCGACATTTGTATGCTGTGCTGTGCTCTGTTAAACGGCGGAAATGTGTTGATGTACAGCAAAATAAAAAAAAACACCGCACAGTACAACAACAAAGCACATGAGCCAAAATCGTGAACATTCTGCTGAGTCGACAAATCTTAGTTGGACTTGGACTTGAACCTGAGAGTCTGTGTGTCTCTGAGTGTCTGTCTTTTATGTAATTGCGACATTTTAAGACCTGCAGACGTTAAATTGTTTTGCGTGTATTAAAACAACGAAGAAAAAAAAAAAAAAAGACGCGAAACGTTCATGAAGCACAACACACCACACAGCACAGAAGATGGCAAAAACTTCTTGACAAAGCGAATGACGACAAACGTTGACCGGCACGCTGTGAAAAGTTTGCGTTGATTACTTTGATGAAACAGACAACACAAAATCTGATTGCATGAAATGAGCAGACGAATTAAGTGATTTTAATTAGAAATGAATAATTTAACGGTTTGTGTCTGAGAACAGCGCTCAGACAAATTAATAGACGCCTGAGATTTAAGATTAAATTCAAGTTGAAATGAAGCTAACACAAAAATAGTACACAGCATGAGCAATTGTTTTCATTTTATATAATGTTTTTGATATATGACTTTGTTATTGTTTTTCAAATTAAATGATGTCAGCTTAAACAGCTCAAAGTCTTACTTAATGAACTTGTTGGCTGACTCACATGACTCATATTCACATTCAATCAGCCGACGTATGAGCTCACACATGTCCAGCGTATTTATCAAAAAGCACATTAACATACAACACATAAACACAAACATTTATATATAATTTTTTTTCCATTGTAAAAGTTTTTAGCATAGGTCAGTTTTGTGTACGTGCGTTCGGTTGTGCCATTCAAAATTCAAATTGAATTTGGCAGCGCAAAAAGTACAAAACAAGGCCTTTCAATGAATAATAAACATGCCAATTGTTTACATAATACCAAAAATAAAACAAAATAGTCTAAAACTGCAAAATATAAATGGAGAAGGGAAAGAGCGTATGACAGACGCGTACAATAGAAACAACGAAAGCGTTGCCACAAATATGCCAATAGACATAGACAAAGATCCGCATTAGACAACCGACTACGTGCGACCGTTCATTTGCCGAGAATGCACGCCTCAGGGCGCCTTTAAAAGTGCCACTTGAAGACTTTATTAATAGCGCAATACAACAATGTATAGGCGCAGTTTCATCATTCCATGCTGTCTGTGCAAATCAGCAGATAAAGATTTGAATTACATGCTTGCCACATGCAGAACGTATAACTTTGTACATCATAAGGAAGTCTAAGATGATAAGTTCTTTAAAGACGCTTATCTACGATTTAATGTCTTTACATTTGCTCATTGAGATTCAACGCAAATTGCAGCCTAATCATAGTCCATGACGACGCATTTGTGTTTCTACTTAGTTGTTGTTGTTTTTGTTTTTTATCTTTTGCGACAATTGCCTTTAGTCAATTGATAGAGTCGATCGCTCGCACCATTAGTCATAATAACTTAATCTCGTTGACAGGCGCATCCTGCGCAAAGGCAGTCATCTGTCGTTGTTGTTGCTGCTGCTGCTGCAGTGGCGGCGGCTTCGACATGAAGCTACTACGACGACTGCTGATCATGTTGATCAACTCAAATCTTATGCCTCATCAAGACGCGCGCATTGCAATTAAAACAAATGCAAGCAAAACAGTTTGCGGCAATCAGTGTCAAGTAAAAGCAGCATAGCATAGCAGCAACAGCAACAACAACCGCAAAGTAATGCGGCATAAATAACATGAATCACACGCTAAACTCGTTGTGGCATTGACCTATAAGACGACGCTTGTTTGTTGTTTACGGCAAGGCAAAAAATCAGAATCAGGCATGTTGATTATAAGCAAGCTTAGAAGAACAGTATTTATAGAGAAGAAATAATGTGCGCGATTGTGCTGAACTATATTTGTATTTATTATCATCATTAATATGAGATTTATTATTAATATTTATTTTACTTTTCTGACAGAGAGACAGAAAAAGAAAGATTAAATCAGTTAAGACACACGCACAGCTTGTTGTCTTCAATGAATACGAGTGTCTGTCAAAGTTAATTTAGCTAAGGGTCAATTAAGACAAAATTGAGGCACATTTAAGTCAAGTTGTAAGCCTAGACAGATATGAGGAGAATGCTTATTGCTTCATTTATTTGAAAGGTACAAAAGAAGCTTTACTAATTGAATTCCTTAATATCTTAATCTCAAATAAATAACTATGAAAAACAATTATAATAAAAAAACTCACCTTAATATATTTGAATGTGATAATTTATTTAAAAGTTGAACTTCACGTAGCATATTAGGTCGATTTGCCCGTAACTGATTCATTTTCAAGACCATAACTTGACCAGTTGTACGATGTGTGACCTGCAAAATATAAATAGAAGAAAATAATTATAAATAAATATAAATTATTAATAAACATTATTTTAAGCTTGACATGTTTTTATAGACATCAAACAAAAACATAGACATACAGTATGTCAAGAAAGTGTTTTGACAGAGGAAAAAAATCACATTTTTCAACTTCATTTGCAAAAATAAACCACATCTCGAAGTAGAAATTTTTTTTTCATATTTTATTTCGATTATGTATGCATCGAAGATCTAAATAACAACAAAAAATAACTAAATATATTCAGTTTCAGTACTTAAAAAAAATAAAAACAAAAAACAACCTTATTTTTCAGTGTCAAGAAAGTGTTTTGACAAAAATTTAATAGACCTTTAAAATGGTAAAAAAAAAGTCTTATATTTGGTATGGCCACCATTGGCAGCATAAATAGCTTCTAAACGCCTTTTCATTGAATCAATAAGTTTTTCTATGTCCAGTGTCTCTGGAATCTTTATCCATTCATCCAGTATAACTGCTTTCAGTTCACCTCGGTTTTTAGAGCTTCGTTTTAACACTTTCTTCTTTAAATAAGTTCAAACATTCTCTATAGGATTTAAGTCTGGACTTTTGGGAGTAGTATCCAATAATTCCCCGCAATTGTCCAGTGTCCACATTTTTACCAAACGAGCTTTATGTTTAGGGTCATAGTCTTGATAGAAGTTAAAAGTTGGCCTGTTTCCATCATAAAACCCAAATTCCTTGCACTGCTTATTAGATTTCATTTTAAAACGTCCAAGTACTGTTTAGCATCCATAGTGTTTTCGATAAAAGCCAATTCTCCGACCCCCTTCTGCAATATGCAGCCCCACACCATATAGGACAATTTTCAAACTTAACTGTTGATACTTTCTAAAGCTGTTAAAGACGGAAGCCAGACTCTGGATGGGCCGCCATTGTAGTATTTCATAATTTTGGACTCATCGCAAAATATCACATTATTCCAAAAGTCAGCTGGCACATGCTGGTGCTTTTGGGCAAACAACAATCGTTTTTCAACATTTACTTTTAACAGTAAAGGTTTCTTACGGGCTACACGGGATGTGTAGTCGTTCCGTTTCAGCAGACTTCGGACGGTTTCATGAGAAACTCGGACACCGGTGTCCTCCTCGAGATCTTTTACAATAGATTTAAGCGATGATTGTAGGTTTTCTGCCACTTTTCTCACTAATTTTCGCTCATATCGATTGAAAATTTTCCGAGGCCGGCCTTTTGTTGGCTTAGGATTCCCGTCTATTTTCCTTTTCTGCTCTGTTTAATATGTTGTGAATCGTCTGTCTAGACAAGGAAAACATCTCAGTTAGATCCCGAATGCTTTTGCCGATCTGGTGGTTATAATAAACCAGTTGAATGACATCTTCTGATATTCTCATTCCTGGCATTGTTTTGTGGCCAAAAACAAACTTGTCACCAGAAAGTTTATTACAAAAGAACTAAAGAATGCTTAGGCTTTGTGTAGGTCAACACATAAAAGTTCAATTCTAACGGTACTTGCACTAAAGCGCGTTTAACACAGGTTTACAGCTATTGTCAAAACACTTTCTTGACACTGAAAAATACGGTTGTTTTTTGTTTTTAGTTTTTTTAAGTACTGAAACTGAATATATTTAGTTATTTTTTGTTGTTATTTAGATCTTAGATGCATACATAATCAAAATAAAATATGAAAAAAAAATTTATACTTCGAGATGTGGTTTATTTTTGCAAATGAAGTTGAGAAATGTGATTTTTTTCCTCTGTCAAAACACTTTCTTGACATACTGTATATCACAGCTCAATGTCAATGTGAAATTTTTGCTTGAAAAAATCTCACGCATCAAATTTAATGAATGAGCAAAACACAACTAAAATCAACTAACAAGCAAAAACAAATAAAAAAAATAAAATAAGAAAGGAACGTAAAAATATGTGTAAATGAAAAAGTTGTCTGTGTTAATTTATTAAAGTGATGACTAAATCATGTACAACATAGAAAACAATGACATTTGTCGTGGAAAAGTTTTTGACATTGACAAAGAGTGAAAAAAAATAAATAAAAAATTATGTTTGAAATATTTTTTGTTTTTTTTTTTGCAGTAAAGTGTCAAGTTCGAATTTGTATTTTACAAATTGTTTTCGAAAGTTGTATTGAGCAAAATTTATAGGCACACTTCATAAAAAAAGGCGCCGAACATTTTGTCTGATTCAATGGTGATTTTTTTGACAGACGATTCTAGACGGATTTCATGGTCTACAGCGCAAACTGCTGCTGAATAATGCATCAAACAAAAAAAATTGCGCATACGATGCGTTGTCTGAGACTCTGAGTGCACAGAACAAACAAAGCTGATGAAATTGCACATGAAAATCAATAATAGGAAATATAAAAAAAAAAGGCGACTAAAGCACACACAGAGGACAAACACAGTTGGCATTGACATTGATAGATCAATGCGCGCCATTTTTTTATTGCAGACAACAGAGACGTGAAAGCCACAAAATGGCGATATCGACCGGAAATACATAAAAGTGTGCGTCGCAATATCCGACAAGTGAGCGTCAATAAATCCCATGAAGCACGTTTTTATTTTTTATTACGCTTACCATTAATAAAGCAAATAAAAGGAATTTCAGTGGAAAATAGGGGGAAAAAAATTCAAATAAAAGTCGAAATCAAATAAAAATCAAGCAAATTACAGCAATTGACTTTGTCTGCAAAATCAATTCCAATTCCAAAAGACAATAATTGAATGTTTTAAAATGTTGTTGGAAAAAAAAACCGAATAATAGTTAAAAAAAGTTCAATCGTCTCAATTGATTTAATTTGTGTATATTTTCGACCATTGTCGCATGCTAGAAAATTATACGTAAACACAACACAAATGTCACATGGCACTTTGCTGTCGTCATGAGAAAATTTCCAAGCCAAGTGAAAAGCTGTCAGAGACAACGACACCGTCAATGTTGTTGTTGACGTCTTCGTCTTCTTCGCCGCAGTCGTTGTTTTGTTACACAAAGTGAAATGTGCTTCCAGGCGTATAAATTTGAAATGCACGTTTAACCTTTAACCGAAACTTGTATCTCTGTATTTGACAAAAGTAACTCGAGCTGGGACAAGCACACGCGCAATCTAAAACCATACGTATTTTGCCATCGTCTCCATAGCTCTGGCATATTTGAAGTAAACCAACACAAAGCTCAACACAACAACCAAAAAATGGCTAAGACAAGCAAGACAGTCACTCACTCAGTGAGTCAGTCAGTCAGATGAGCTGAAAGACAGTCAGACAGACAGGCAGTGTGCTGATGTGCTCATATGTAGGTGTCTCAACGACTTTGTCGTTATAGATTTTCTTAGTTGCGTCTTGGCTCAAGCGCCAACCATTGAGCTTGGTCAGGCCAACATGGCTTTGGCGCCAGTATTATTTACAATTATAAAAAAATAAATAGCCGCGGGTCGTAAGCGTCAGCCAGCAATAGTAACAACAACAAGAACTTTAGTCGTCTTAACAGCAATAACAACAGCAACAATTGCAAGCAATCAAGTCTTGCCAATGTTGCTTTGTTCATTGGGTTGTCTACCGGCGCACCACCTAACTTGTTTTGGTTCATTTGAAATTCTATTTTTGCGCAAGATATTTTGTATTTTCCTTCTTTTTTTTTATTATAACTATAAGCGTTTTGTTTGTTTGTTGCGTTATTCTTGCCACAGACATACTTATAATTTTTCTTTACCCTGCTTTTGTTGTTGTTAGCTCATGTATGTGTGTGTGTCTGTACTTGACGTGGGTTGCCAAATGCAGACTGCTTCGCTTACTAATAGCTGCAAATTAAGCTGCCAGCATGGCACACGTTGCTAAGCAACTTATCGTTGCCGCTGCCAATTCTGTTGACGTTGCTCATGCTGCTCAGGTATCCATTTTCAAGTTGCACGTGTGCGTGGGCGCAATACACACAAACAGACAGACATGGATACAGATAAAAATGGCAAAAGAACTAACAATGTTGCCAAAACCTCAAAAATCCTTGATGCTGTGAAATGTACAACAAATCCTGTTCACAGTTCATTTTATCACAAGTTATGTTTATTTTTATAGTCTTCAGTGATGTGATAGACATTATGACTTATTTGTAAAGTTTGTTATTCTCAGATGGAAAATGATATATTCGATTGAATACATTCTATATTTGTTTGACGCATTGTATTCTTATAAACTATAAATTCAATAAAAGAATAGAAAGAGAATGAAGACCGAAAAGAAAAGGAAAGTTGTTGAAGACCTAAACTGGTATCTGAAAGGGCTATAATGGGAATAAAGACTTTCCTGTTATCAGAAGGGAATTAGAATGGACGGACCCTCGAACTCAAGCTAAATTTGTATTAAAACTGATTTTATTTCTTAAAAAAAACAACGAACTGAAATTCTTCGGTTCTTCAAATCACTCGAATGTGACTAGCAAACTTTTTAAAAAGAAAAGTACCATATTTTCAAATAAAAACAATGACGCGTGAAGGGCATAACTTCTTCAGCCAGACCGACCATGATTGTTTGTTTTTGCAAAATTCCATTAACAAAATTTGTACTTGCTAATTCAATCAAGTGTGACACTTCCGCTTTGTAATGCGTAAATTCGTAAAAAAGAAAAAATGAAAAACTTTTCTTGTATGTTGTTGTTCTTGTCATTGTCTGTCGGAGCCGTTAAACAGGATGACAGTCACGCCAAAAAAAAGAAAGCATTTTTTACATGCCGACACTCCCAAAAATAACATTAAATAAATAAATAAACCAAAAGCAATTAGACACGTCAATCTTTTGCTTTATTAATAATTCTTGATGTTTATTGCGTGTTGTAAAAGACTTTATTGTGCGTTTGTTTATTAATTTGCATTCGGGCTTTTATTGATTTGTTTGCCTTTTAGTAATCGCACACACATCAAACAATAAAATACAAAGCTTTTTTTTTTTTGCGCCTTTGCTAAGAATGCCTTATTAAACTGACAAATTGTTGACTTGAATCGTCGGTTTTTTTTTTTATATTCTTTTTTTTACGATTTAATAATGATTGACAGCTGTTATGCATGTCAAACAAAACAGACGATTACGATTTTTATATATTTTTCTGTTTGCATCAAATTTCATTGTTTGGCAACAAAATTATTTCGTAGTTTTGAAATATGCGCAAACACAATAAAATTATTGAAGTCTATTAAAATGATAATCGAAAAAAAAAATAGAAAGAAAATATTACAATGACAAAAAGGTAGTAATAATTAAAATGGCATCACATGCCAAGCCTTTGCACTCAAAATAAAGACATTAAAAATAGTTTGAAGATATTTTTATTTGATGAGTCGCATTGTGACATTCGTTTAAATGTATCAATTTTCAAGCATTGATAAAACATATTTCAATAACAAAATAAATGTGATATGTCAAACAACTTTCAGCAATTCTTCTTCATTTATTCAAAATGAAAAAAAGCAAACAATTTTATGTTAATTAAAAATAAAAACACAATAAAATTAAATAAATTTCGATTGCGAGTTTTGAAGAGTTCATTAACAGAAAACTATTAAAAATGCTTGTAAAAAAATAAAATTAATTCAATAGCAACTGCAATCGAGCTGCAGTAAAAATGGGTTGCCAACCACAACAACAACAACTACAAGAAAGATAAGCAAAACAACAACTTAAATCCCGTTTCGCTTTCATTAACGCAAACTAAGTTTATGAGGCGTTATAAGACCTGTTCGGGCGATATTTTTTTCTTCATCTTTTTTTTTTTTTGGTTACGTTTTTGTTAGTTTGGTTTTTACTGTAATAGCAATTTAAGTACCTAAGACCGCGTAACGCAGTCAGTTTAACGAAGCTTAACTACTTGACTTTTTTGTTGTTTTTGTATTTTTTTTTTTTTTTAATTTAAATTGCATATAACATTTTATGCGTTTTTGCACTGGGAGTCACTCTTGTTAGTTACCTTCACTTTAATTAGCAGTAATGAATTCTTTATCTCAACTTGATATTACGAAATATGTAATAAAAGAAACTTTTTATTAAAAAAAAAAAAAAAAACTGAGTTCAAACTGTGCACAGTATTTTTTCTTCCATTCATTCATATGAAGAGACGCCAACAAAAATTACACGACAACAATTAAACCATTAAATGCATTTAGAACATTTTCGACATGCTTTTGCAAACGTGCGGTTTACTTTTTTTTTTATTATGCATTGCTTTGAACATTAAAAACATTTTCTTAGACATGTAAGGAACAAAAAAAAAAAAAAACTCAACTTAATGCGTGCCAGCGAACGTGTGTTTATCCCAAAATGCGCAATGCGCTACAAAAAGGCCGACATTAAAGATGCAACTTCGCTCATCTAAAACCACCTGTCCATTGTCCGGCCACACACATACACACAGTGGAGTATAGACTATGTTGAACACCAAAAAGTGGCAAAAGCGCACGTCGCCGTGTTAAACAAACTGACAAACTGACTGACGGCTAAGCTGACTGGCCGCACTGACTGTGTTAAGATCAAATGAAATGTTGTATTGAGTACAATGAAGACAACGTTTTAACACGAAACCATCCATAAAACAACTACTTACAGTTCAGAAGATGCCAACAGCAATAACAATAACAACAACAACAACAAAAAACAGGCGCAATGAGAACAGTTTAACTATGCGGCCACAATGTATCTTGTATCTTGCGGCAAAGTCGGTGCGCATCAAAGCAAAGAGCGCCGTTTAGAGTAGACAAAGAACGTACAAAAACTAAAGAAAAGAAAAAAAACAAAAAAAAAAAAAAAGCTAAATTGAAAATCAATTATTGACAAAAAGCATTCAATGAAACGTTCGCTCATTCTTTCGTTTACACGTTCGATTCAATTCGATTGATTTGATGTTTATGCTGCTGCTGGTGCTGTTGTTGTTGTTGCTGCTGCGTGCCATGCCACGCACGTTGAAAAGTCATTGCCGCTCATATTTAGCCATAAATGACGTATTTAGGCTTCGCTTTGAGAACGTAAAAAGCTTTTATTTTGTTTTCATCTTCATTTACTTTTTTCGTGTTCAATTTTCACAGAATTGCGCTTAATGAGCGTGGAAAATGTGTATGCTTGAAAATTCATTTTGAAAGTCGATGGACTTTTTACGTTGATCTATGATTCGAATTAAGCTGAGATAAGCCAGAAAAAGTTGTATTAAAAAAAAAAAAAATCAAGAAGAAAGTACAACACAAATTTTTGATCGAATCTGACAGACAAACAGACTGAATTAAATTTGAAATTCATTTACTTATTGAAACTTCTTTTTTTAAACGTCTTAAGTACTTGTTTCTCATTGTGGGCGCAGCTTTGATAATTTATTTTTGTTCATCCAAATTCACACACACACACACACAAAAAAAAGAATACAAAAAATGTCAATTAATTTAAACACATTTACAAACAAATTCGCGGCAGTTTTTGACTTGTTTGCTTACGCTGTTAGGCATGAAAATGCTCTTAATTGGATTATTGCGCACATAAAACGCAAATTGACACGACAAGCCGCCGAAGTCTGGTCTGACATTTGACTGAAGTCGCGTTCAATGGGGCGCACGCCCTCCAATGACCTTCTCAACAACAACGCACAAATGCCGCAGTGTAAAAACAATTAATTATTATACCAATAAAATGTAAAAATACAACGAAAAAGCATTTCATCAAACAAGAAGATTTAAGCGACAATAAAAAAAAAATTTGATTGCCGTTGCAGTCAAAACAACATTTATTATTTATTTGTTGCAAGTGTGCGTGAGTGCACTCAAAGTTAATGTGCGTTATAAAATCATGAAATTGTTGCTTTGACATTTTGTTTGCTAAGCTACAATTTGATTGAAATAATCAAGCGACCAAACAAGCAAACAGTTGCTTTGCAAATTGTTTTATGTGCGTGTCTGTTTTCAAATTATTGTCAAACAACAAATTTTTAATTTAATTTGCGGCTTAAACGGCGACACAGCAACAATGTTGAGGACGATTTGATGTCTTTGTTGGCTGTTTGTTTTCTTTAACCAGTTTATTGTACATTTACTTAATCAGTTAGCAAATAACAACAATCAAAGACACAAAACAAAAAAAAAATGGAAAAACAAAATGTTGTTATGTCAACACTTTAGTTCATTCGCCTCGCTTGATTATCCTCTTAGTTATTACAACAAAATTTTTCTTTATGCATTTTCACTTTCGAAAAATGGCAAAAGCGCGCGCATAGCTGCCCCAGCAACTTGCAACATTCACATGTCAAAAACGCGTATACAACATAAACGGTTAACATCCTTTTGACCAAAAAAAAAAAAAAAAAAGTATAAAAATAACAAATAAAAGAAACCACAACCAAGTGCAGTCAAAGTCAGTGCGATTAACCAACGACAAGACAGAGTTGACAACACACAGCAAAAGCAAACGAGCAACAGTAACAAAATCAGGCTTTAAAGCAAACCAGTCACAGAGCCAGCAGTAGCTGACATTTTCCCGCTTGCACAATGCGAGCGAGCGTGCGATTGAGCCAAGTTTAATGTTGTACTCGGGCAGGTTTTCTTTTTCGATTCATATTTTTTTTTTTTTAGTTTTTTTTAGTTTTAGTTTCAGTTTATTTTTTAATTTAATTTTTATTTCTTGATTTTGGCTCCTTCTGGTTATTTTCGGCTAAGAGAAAAAAAAACAACATTTTTTCAGGTCTCAGTCTGCGGTCAAGACACCACTCGATTGCACACGTGTCTGTCTGCGTTGACATTCAAAGATCAACGCAACAACACAATGTATCGAAAATATTTCAACTATTTTTGTGTACGTTTCGTTTTTCTTCAATATTTCTTCTTTTTTTTTTTAATGAAGCTCTTTCACTCTGAGCAAAGCAACCTGTTTCAATGCCGGTCTTTCAATTCGACCGTTTATTCGGTCTGGACTGGTCAATCATCTTAGCAACATGTTGCTGCAACTTGCGGTACTTTTTCGTATTTTTCAGTTGCTTTTTTCACTACACTGCTCTTCATTTATTAATGCTTCGTCTTAATACTGTCACCTAAAACTTGTTCTTGTTTAAATATACTTAAGAAAAAAATACAAAAATAAAACTATGACAAACGTATATTATTTTTGCTGTCTACGCGTGGCAGACAGACTCAAACACGAAGCCACTTGGCAACATGTTTCATACACTTAGCTGCAAAATGCTTCAACATTGTCTGCTTTGACAGCGACAGTCAAGCGCAATCTGTCTGTCTCTTTGTGGCAGTAACAGAACCGAACTGCCTGCTTGAATGGAATTTAACCCAGTTTGCTTTCTTTTCGCATTATGCAGCGTCACCAAAGCATGATTTTTTTTTTTATTGTTTTATGGCAGGTTGCGGTTGCAATAACATCATGTTTGTGTGTGAGATTCTTAGTTTGGTCATCAGCATAACACGTTTTGCATTGTTTCAAAAGTCTTAGAAAACAAAACAACAACAAAAGGGCAAACCATTAACATAAATTTATGTTTATTTTCAGAAATTTTGCAACTTTTTCATTAAAATGTTATTTGTGCTTACTTCATAACAAGCGCCAATTAAATTGAAATCAAAGTTCATCAAGCATTTTTATTTTTTCTTTCGCAACAACATGCACGACCGTCAGACAACCTTGACATTTAAAAAATATATATGTATGAAGATATTTTCCCCCAATTTTATTTTAAGCAAATCACATTAACGAGATTAGGGCCAAAAGTTTAATGTGCAAAGTGACTTCACCGGAAAAATTTCGTTTTTTTTTTTTTGCTTTATTGCCTTGTCAAACGGAAACCTTATTACAAAAAAAAAAAAAAAAAAATCGAAGTAATTCAAAATATTGTTCTACATATAAAATATATCATATTGAAGTGAACCGCAAATTAAAAAGTTTATACAAAGTTTGGAGAGTCACTTCAAGTATACTTCTGTTGAAATTTCACAACAATGTATAATAAAGTTCATTGAAGTTTTTAGGTAAATGAGCTAAGCACACTCAATAAATAAATAATTCTACAATAATAAATTTCAATTTGCCAACTATTTGACCATGGCAACTCAGTATGATATTAAAAACACAGAGGCGATTTATTAAACAGGCGCGACGCTGGGTGAAGTAAGGTGTTGTTCAGCCGCTAATCTAATCAGATTAGTTATTAGCAATTGGCGCAAACGGAAATAAAGGTAATAGATAAAATACCATATTGATACGCAATGTGAAAGCACATGCATTGTTGTTTGGCGTACGCTTGCAATTCAAATAATAAAAAAAAAAAAAAAACGTCATAAAATTCACCAAAGAAAAAACCGAAATCAAGAAATAATATCATTGGAAAATAACAAGCGAAAAAAAACAGATAATTTGCCTTTTGGCATTGAATTTTTTTTTTTTTTTGATTTTTGTTTTTTTTCCAAACTTTTTTTCTTTGCAACAATAATTGTAAACGTTTCATATTGAATATGAGTGAATGTTCGTTCATTTGGCGCAACAACATGTTTTGCCTTCTGACGAGAGCGTGTTGCAACATTAAGTTGCAGACATGCTGCATGCTTAATATGCAATAATAAGCGTGTTCGCACCGATGCCGCAAGCGAGTATCAACAACAAACAGTTGAAAAACAAAAAAATAAAAATTTCTTTCATTTTTTCGCGTTTTTTGATAATTCACAACAAAGAAAGTTGCATGTGCAGCACAGGTGTGGGCGTGTCGCCAAACATACGCGAATCGACCAGGAAATTAAATGTCATGCGCAACAATC